>OY992877.1:151009746-151287246 GCA_963921405.1 Cepaea hortensis | reverse complement strand
CAAGGTAAAAATCGCAGAGAATGCTCGCCTCAACAAATCACTGAGCACTGAAAAGGTAACAACGTCAGTACTAGACAACCCAGAGAAGTATGTGAGGAACTTATCGTCGTACGTACTCAACAACATTGAAACGGAGGCCCTTGCATACGGATTAAAATTATGCATAAAGCCTAAACACATCAACCGTGTTGAGTCGTAAGCACAGTTTGAAATGTTGTTTGATCAAGTCTCCAAGTTATCACCTACTTCTGCTGAGTCAGTCGGGTGGCTGAAGGCCAAACTGGTAGATTTAGAACACCAGTATCGCACAACACCCTCTAAACAGACATGTCCGCTGACCAACGAACACCTTACTGCCTTAAAAGCGTTAAAGGCTAACAAAACCCTCGTCATACTGAAACTAGACAAAGGGAGCGGTACAGTACTGATGGACATGTCAGACTATCAGAGAAGAATGGATGTAATATTGTCAGATGAATCCAAATTCAGGATAGATCAAAAAGTAAACAAGTAGGAGGACCTGGATGCTATAATGAGGAAAGAGATCCAGTCACTTGTGAATGCGGGACTCATCAGTGAGGCCACTGCAAAAACGCTCACACCACGTGGCTCGCACACTCCTCAGATGTACGGTCTACCCAAACTTCACAAGCCCGGCATCCCTCTAAGACCTATCCTGTCCATGGTTAACTCTGCACAACACCGAATGGTGAGATGGCTAGCCGAAATGTTAAAGCCAGTACGACAGTCCTTCGATCCAAAAATACTCAGAGATACATTCCAACTGGTGGAATTATTGGATACTATGGACATAAATAACAAACACATGGCATCCATGGATATAGCCTCCCTATTCACTAACGTTCCGTTAGAGGAGACAGTGAAAATAATAAGGGAACGCATTGAAGACAAACAACTAAAATTAGGCATACCAACACCTATTCTGGAGAGGCTACTACTACTATGTACCGTCAACATACAATTCAATTTTCAAACTAAGTCATACCGCCAAATTGACGGAGTGGCCATGGGGAGTCCTCTTGGTCCTATTCTAGCGGACATCTTCATGGCACATTTAGAAGAAAAGAGATCCTCAGACATCAACAACTGGCCTTTTACCGTCGTTATGTGGACGATATACTAACTATCACCACAGACGAGCTACAAGCAACATCGTTTCAGGCCACAATGAACAAGACGTATAAAAACATCTCTCTATCTATGGAACACGAACACAACGAAGCGTTACCGTTCCTAGATATTCTAATGAGACGTAGAGCAGACGGCACAATTCAAAGATCGGTGTATCGCATAGGAACATGGACTGGCCAATACCTAAATTTTCAGAGCTTCACACCTGTCCAGTACAAACGGGGCTTAATACGGACCTTGTTTGACCGTGCTAGAAAGATATGCACCCAGGATACACTGACAGAGGAATTTGAAACTCTGAAGAATGTCTTAAACCTGAATGGGTACTCCACAGGATTTATAAAGCGCCACTGCCAACAGCCCAAACCCAAAGCAGACGTAACTACAGTCCCTAAACTCAAGGTATTCATCCAGCTAACCTTTCGAGGGGATGAAGTAATGCAGCGTCTACAAGACCGGCTTACTACAGCAGTAGGCCGAACATTCTGTGCGGCAACTCCAGTCATTAGATTTAAAACCGTACCGATTCCTACACAAGCAGTCAAAGAGCCTGTTCCTCTGTACGCCACAAACAATTGTATTTACCAATTCACATGTAGATGCCAGGCCGTTTACATTGGTAGAACAGAGAGACAGCTTAACAAACGGGTGTCAGAACACATACCTCAATGGGTCAACAAGATACAACACACAGGAGATGCTACACCGGAAGCTCCCGGCGTCTTCAATCGGGAGGCACATTGTCGAAAGTGGCCATGTGGTGGCCAGAGACACTGCATTTCGCGTGTTGTTTAACACACAAAATACTCGCTTGTTAAAGTTTGCAGAAGCAATTATGATCTATCAACGCAAGCCAGAATTGTGCAAACAGAAAGACATGTTAGTCAGCTTAAAATTACCATGGTAGATAAGTGACATTACTGTGCGAATTTGTGTATATTTCAACTTGAAGGATTTATCTAGTTAATTTCACGTAAGTTGTGATTTCTGAAGTATGTACCTGACGAGATGCAGCGAAATATGCCAGGCAATAAATCGTGCAATCTATTGTTTGTGTCTTCGTTATTCAAATTCACTACGGGAAAACATTGTTTTGAATATCCATAGAGACAGTCAAAGTTGCTGTAGGACAGGGGCGCGCGCGCGCGCGCACACACACACACACACACACACATACACACACACATATATATATATATATATATATATATATATATATATATATATATATATATATATATATATATACAGACAGCAGACGTGAAGGTCCAGTCAGACACTGAGCGACCTGCTGCGAAGGACGCCATATATGATCAATCAATCAATCAGGTGCCGTCTTCACAAAGAAGGTTGGCTGCAATGGATCTCCAACACTGTCTGTCTCTCGTCTTAACTGTACATTCTGTCAGGCTGATGTTCGTCCATCTCTTGATGTTATCCTCCCACTTGTATCGTTGTCTACCTCTTGCTCGCTTGCCCTCAACCTTGCCTTCCAGTATGGTTTTTATAAGAGTATCATGTCTTTTAACGTGGCCGAAATATTTCACTTGCCTCCTCTTTATTTATTTCATCAACTCTCTCTTTATTCCCAGTTTATCTAAAATCTCTTCATTTGATTGTTTTTGTTTCGATGAACTGCGACCTATTCGTCTGTATATCCACATCTCCAGGGCTTCTATGCGACTTTCTAGAATCTAGATGCTTGTTCAATGTCCAGGCTTCCGCGATTCTCAATTTTAACGCGTTATTAATCTCTCTAGATGTTAATACTGATTTCATGCCGGCGAAAGCATTTTTGGCCATTCCTATTCTCTTTTTGATTTCTATTTCACTTCTGCCATCATCTGTTATTATATGTCCAAGATAATAGAAACGTGTTACTTGTTCTAGTATCTGCCCTTTTACTGTGATGTTCATTGATGACCTTTCCTTTTCACTGCTAATTATCAGAGGTTTTCTAAGCCACATTCTGCACTGTGCCTGTTTACTTGTTCCACTAAGTCTTGTAACTCTTGCTCGCTTTCTGCTAGTAACATGATATAGTTAGCATACCTAAGATTGTTTATGATTCTTTTATTGATGTTAAGTCCAGGCATTTAAACTTGTTTAAAAATTCTTTCTGAGTATATGTTGAAGAGGCTTGGGGACAGTACACATCCCTGTCGTACTCCTCTTGTTATCTCTATAGGCGACGAATAGTTATTTCCGCATCTAATAGACGTCACTTGTTCCCTGTACAATCAGTTATCAGTTATCAGTTGGTGTATCGTCATTGCACTCCGGACAGGTCCATAGGTGCTCAGATCCTCCCCCCCCCCCAACATATGAATCAGCGTCCGGTGGCTAATTGTGCCAGTTCTGTGTTGGTTGACGAGGCCCCTCGATTTCCCGATGTACCTCTCGTGTCTGGCTGTGCCAATTCTTACTCCCAAGTCTCTCATCCTGGACAGCGATGTGGATTCTCTGACGTCAAAGTGCTCTGTTCTCTACATCTATTTAAGGATGTTAATAACATCGGCGCAATCCATGGGCTGGCCATCTGCAGGGGATGCAGAGCCAGCCAGTTTATCAGCTCGTTCATTTCCCTCGACTCCCGCATGTCCCGGGATGAAGGTGAGCTTACGGACAACTGACTTCCACTGTCTACGCAAGGTCCTGCACCGACCTTCCGAATCATGCTCATTGAATCTTTTAGTACACACACGTTGGTATAATGCTGTGATTCCAGCCATACGAAAGCCTGTGTTGCTGCCATCACTTCCATCGTCATCTGCTCGTGGTCATGGCGTTGGCACCACTGGATTCTTGAACGGTTAGGTCCGCTGAACGAACTGTAAATGTCCTCGCACTTCTCTGCTGCTTTACAACAGATCCATCTGTATAGATGAGCACTTCGGGGTTGTCTAAGTGTTCATTGATGAGCGCGTTGACCTCTGCATTGACAGCGGCAGGGTTCTGTTCTCTGCATCGTCTGTCAAGCGTCCCAGTACCAGTTACTGATGAGTCTGATGTCCTTTCCGTCTACTCCTATACCTTAAGGCACGTAATTAGTCGTTCATGTTGTACTCTATCAAAAGCTTTCTTGTAGTTTATAAAACAAACATATAAGATATATACTTTTTTGAACTTCTATATATTTTTCAATTAACATCCTAAAACAGATAATTGCTTCTCTGGTGCCGCTGTATTTGCGGAACCCAAATTGTTCTTCAACTACTTCCTCATCTATTTTATGTTGGATTCTTTCTTGTATGACCTTGAGTAGTATCTTAGTTATGTGGCCCATTAAGCTAATAGTTCTGTAATCCTCACAATCAACAGCTCTTGGCTTCTTCGGTAGTGTGATGAAAATGGATGTTTTCAAATTCTTGGGGATGTACCCAGTATTATATATACCATTACATAATTCTGTGATAGTTTCAATGCCAAAGCTGGATAAGGATTTTTTCATCTCTGTTGTTATCTTGTCAGGACCTGCAGTCTTTCCTTCTTTCATCTTTTTAATAGCCTTTTCTACTTCAGACTTTAATATTGTTGATCCGTCTTGAGTATCATACAATGTTGGTCTGTTGACCCTGTTGTCACAGAATAAATCTTCTTCTGGTACTCTGTCCATCTTGTTATTATGTCAGTGTTATTAATTATAATTTCTCGATTTTTTCCTCTGATACAACCACCGTTTCCTGTTATATTATTTTTCTTCTTTGTAAATCTTTCTATATGTTCATGTAATTCTTTCGAGTTGTGTTTTATTTCTAGATTCTCTATTTCTTTGCATTGTTTCCGCAACCACTCTTCTTTGCAAACTCTGCCAACTCTGGCGTATTTCTCTATCTATTAATATATACTCTGGGGTGTTCTTTGCTTTATTTCTTTGAGTCCTTTGCTTTCTTTCTTTGAGTTATTTTACACAAGATTTCATCGGTTATCCATAATTGTTTTTTTTTTCTTATTTATCTTCACTGCCAAGGAGGTATTTGCAATCTGTATACTGGTTTTTACACTTTCCCATTTTGGATTAATTTTATCCTCAGGATTTTCACGTCTATATTGTTCCACAATTTCAATGATTAGCCAATCATATCTATTTTTTACTTCAACCAGGTATAGTTGACTTATTTCTGGTTGTTTCCATGCCTCTACTTGAGGTGTCTTCGATGTCCTTATTCCTGGGTTTTTAAGTTTTATTTGTAATTGTAAGACTATGGGATTATGGTCAGAGTTGATATCAGCACCAGGTATGTTTTGGCATTTTTAACATTGTTTTAAAATCTATTTTCTAATCATAATGTAGTCAGTTTGGTTTTTTGTTCTATCTCCAGGGCTTTTCCACGTATACAGTTTCCTAGGGTTATGTTGGACAAATGTGTTGCAAACAATAAGATTGTTTTCTTCACAGAACTGTATCAGCCGGTCTCCTCTGTTGTTTCTGTTTCCCATACCATATTTCTCTACTATCTGATTATATGTATGTTTTCCAACTTTTGCGTTCATGTCTCCCACGACAATTAGGACTTCTGATGATTTTACAACTTTCAGTGTTTGTTGTAGGTCTTCATAATATTCTTCTAGCTGTTCATCACTATAATCAGTTGTTGGAGCATATGTCTGAAGAATTACTATGTTGAACGGTCTTGCCTTAATTTTGAGAAGTATCATCCTATCTTTATGAGTCCAGAATCCATTAATATTTTTCTCTAAATTTCGTTTTACTAAAATTCCCACTACTCTCGTGATGATCTCCTCCTGAGTTAATGAATATGTAATCTTCTCTCCTTATATAACTTGTATCTGTCCATCTTGTGTCAGATACGCCTAAGATATCTAAATTCATGTCTTTTGCTTCTTCAATAAGGTTATCAAACTTCCCTGCTTGATATAGGGTGCGTACGTTCCACGTACCATTCATTAGACTTCTTCTACTGTTCATGTATGTATTGTCAGAAAGCACCCTTTCAAAAGAATTTTGGAAGCATTCCTCATTATGCACTTCCTTATTCACTATAGGAGTTGTCTCTTCCTTTTGAATATTTATAACAGGCTCATCTCCAGGGGGGGGGGGGGGGCAAAAATTACCCGTATCGATTTTTTTTTTGTTGAATTACCATTGCTGTGTTTGGGATATTACATGGTGAGGTCCCAATGTCTTCCACGATGGACAGCTATGTTCACTATCGTGTCCTGAACACGCCTCACGTGTGCCACACACTCTGCTGTTTCGCTTTCGAAGCCATTGATCTATTTAGATTCACCCGCCTTCTCCACCGTCCCAGTCTTTGTGTACTAGGGATGGACATTCCCTTAGTAGGATATTACCCCTACTTCACTCATGTAGTTTAGCCAGTCAGCCAAGACTGTTGCCGGTGGTGTGGCCACCGCCGTACACAAGCGGTATTCGTGGAGCCATACATGCGCTAGGTAAAGAGATGGGAACCAAATATGATCCCTTGGGATATGGCTGTCACTCACCGTGAGATAGATATAAGGTGATGTTTGTATTTTTGAATGGCCCTTGCCATGTCATTGTTAATACATCTCTCTTATCGGGTAATAGCGCTATAACCTCCTGTTCAGGTTGAAGTTCCACGGCGTTCGCCACTTTGTGGGCATGGACTTCTTTCCATGCTTTTATGTCATTAATGGGACATTTCTTTACCTGAGACAGGCACCCGATTATAAGATCAGTACATGGGTCATCTAAGATAGCACATGTAAATGTGCCAGATAAGAAAGGGGTATTTATACGAGCCGTTGCTAACGGGTACTTCTCTATGTTACCGAAAAAGTTCGGCAGCTTACAAATTGGCCTGTATAGTCTTCTGGATTGGTCAGTTCCTTCCTTAGACCGATCATGGTACTGCCGCTATCGATTAAGAGTTGGCAAGGTTTATCATTGACCTTTCCATCGTAGAGTTCTAATTTACCTATGGAGGCAACTGCTGTATTTGCGTTCTCAGTTGAACACGGTACTGAATGCCCGCATTCCAGCATTCCGTCTTTATGGAATTTTTGACATATATCACATCTTTCAAAGTTAAGTACGTCACTTGCAGCTCCCACATTCTCTCCGGATTGTAACATTCTTTCATTCTCACTTTCAAGCTCATTTTCACTCTCAGATGATGTATCAATAAGCACAGCATTAGTGGCTCTTAATCTCTGACGTCCAACACACCTGGAACTATAATGACCAAACGACCGGCAAAAGAATCATTTGACTGCACGTCTATACGTGTTTCTTTTGTCCTCTTGTTTCTTTATCATCATCTCCAGGTGAGATGAATAGCCTGGGTTTTTGTCACACATAGCAAACTGATCATGAAAGAAATGGCAATATGGACATTGAGGTGGCTTTGTCTTTGGTTTCTCCCTAATTTGAAATGGTTCTCCCTCATTTGGAATGGTTTTTGAGGTTTACTTTTTGCAAAAGCCACTATCTTCTATGGTTGATTTAAATATGTCCCTATTTGAAGAAAAATATGCTGACCCCCGTTTCTCTAGCTGTCCTAACGACTCTACATCAGCTTGCTGTAGAAATTTGGCAAAGGGAGTTGGGACCATCGAGATAATTTTGTCCATTATCATTAGGTCTTTGAGCTTTTCAAAGCTTTTATTTACCTTTGCAGCGTTCAGCCACTTATTGTATAAACTCTGTACATTAGATACATAATCAATGAATGTTTCGTTAGGTTTTGGTTTTAATTTTGAAAACTGAATTTGGTAACCTGAGGCGTCTAGCAAAAAATGTTGCATAATGCGTTGATGGATGTAATCATAATTATTTCTCAACTCTTGGGGAATGGATTATATTACTTTTAAGGGCTTCCCAGAGAGATTTTTCATATATATCATTGCCCCGTGTTCTCGTGGAACTTCCTGGAATTTTAGTTGGAATTCCACATTCTCTGTCCAGGCAGAAATTGAGTCTCCTTGGCAGAAGGGTTTGACTATCCCTTTGTACTTGCTAAACTTATTCTCTTCTTCTTTACTCTTTATCTTAGTTGTTGCTATGTGTACGTGAGATTCGATTTCCAGCTCTTTCATCTTTAATTTGGTGGCTTCAGCCAGTTCTAGCTCTTTTAATTTAGTGGCTTCAGCCAGTTCTAACTGTTTTAATTTAGTGGCTTCAGTCAGTTCTGCTAGGTCTTTTTGATGCTGTCGTTCCTGAGCTCGTTCATCTCTTTCTGCGTTCTTAGCTTCTTTTTCAATTGCTGCCAGTCTATCCGTATGTTCTCTGTACTTTTGCTCTGCCCACTGTTCTAATTTATCTCCACTCAAACCAAGGTCTTTGCCCCCGCTTCTATGCATTCTTTCAATGTCGACATTTTTGTTAGTTAGTTTATACACACAACCAAAAATAAGAAATACGTTTTCTATACTATTTCTAATTATTTACAGCATTCAAAAATATAAGATGATATTCTATGATGCACTAATCAAAACTATCTATGTGCTTATCTGACAACTTTCAGCTTTTCCGGAGTTGTTGTCTTCTCTCAGTTCAGTTTCTAATGCTGTTCTGAATGCTTCTGCTCTGCATTCTGTTATATAGAGCAGCAACAATTAATATTCAGAAAACACACACATGAAAATTGATATCTTAATTAACAATATTTCTGTGTCGTCGTTCTCTCCGACGGGATGCTGAAATGCGAAATTAGTGTATTAAATTGTGTCTGTCGTTGTGTCAGTTGGCTCGTCTTTGTCATGTAGTCTTCACTGGCGTGAGGCATCAGCTGAAACATCTCTGTGAAACATGTTAATTTTCATTATATATTTCACAATTTTCCAAACGTAATCTTTCTTTGGCACTCTTTTAAGCGCTCTAACACTTTCACTCTTTTTGCGCTACTCTTGCTTTTCACTAGGCAATGAGTACTTTCACACGTTCTGTTACAATCCCGCTGTCATCATCTTCTTGCTGTTATTAAACAACCACATAATAAATCATAGTTCATTTAAACTTTCTAATCTCACTCTTGGTGTTGTATTGATGAAATACAATCACTCTCTTGTCACACAGCCGGTCATAGGTTCATTAAGAACTTCTGACACCACTCTTGGCCACCCAGTAGGTCATAGGTTCATTACGAACTTCTGACACCACTCTTGGCCGCCTGTCAAGAACCTGAATTCATACAGGCATGCTGGCCACTTCATTCATCCCTCACGATCACAAACACGATGGTATGAATGGTATATAATAAATCAATATTTATTCTACACAATTACTATCAGGCGATATGGTCACACAGATATATACAGCTCGCTTCTCGAGCATACATTATTCGCATTCAAATACTCAAACACATTATTCACACTCGCTATGTCTAACTGCGTCCCGTCTAAACTACACAGTGGCTAGAGTAACATCACACAGGTCTTGTCGCTCTAACTGTCAAGTCCGGTCTGCCTGAGTTTACAGGTCTCGTTCAGTTACTGGTCCTTAGTCCTCGTGCGGTAAGCAGCGCTGCGTGCTGCGTCACTTGTCACGTAGTTCAGTAGTCCAGTACTCGTTACCCTACAGCTGTACTACCGTTCAGTCGGTTTACGGGTAGTTCCCCGTCACCAACGTCCACTGTCCTATCTTGGGAGTTGATCCCCGTCATGTCCTAGTTATGACACGTGCGTGTCCTATCCATGTCCTGTCCTAGACTGTTTGGAGTTCTATCTCCTTATACTGTCTCTCTCTCTATCTATTCTCTTGTACAGGTCCTTATCTATGTCTTGTCTCTGTCCTTTCTTTACTTTTGTCTTTGTCCTACTTCTATCTATATATCCAGCTCTTTGACAATGCGCTAGGTAAAGAGATGGGAACCAAATATGATTCCTTGGGATATGGCTGTCACTCAGCGTGAGGTAGATATATGGTCATGTTTGTATTTTTGGTTTTTCGCTTTTGTTCGCAAGCTTTGAACTCAAGCGTATTGTATACACTGCTACTACTTCTCGTGGACTGGATTGATTTTTTGCGTGTTGATTATATTCCTTATAACCAGTGTCCCTCGCCATAAGGCGAACCCACTCCAACTTCAGAGGTATTTGTAATTTACGTCCCCAAGTCAAGGTTTAGAAGTCAAATATTTTAGTCCAACTGACCAGGGTTAGGGGTTGAAACTGCTACCTCGGCTTCACCACAACAGATGTCCGCTCTTGTCTGTCTATTTGGCGTTGCGGTTGTTTATATTATTACTCCCTTTTCAGATATTGAAGCTTTCCATGTTCATCTGTATGTATTTCTTTGCTTTCCTTCCTAGCATTTTTAACATAGTGTTAAATTTTCTATTTAAATTGTTCTTTTGATATGCTCCACACAGTTCCTCTTATGGTTTTGTTGAGTGATCTAATAACAATCAGCTGATTTGCCAAGTCAGTACCTCGGCGTTTTTCTTCTTTTAAGTACACTTCTTAATACTCTTACAAGAAAAATACTGCATGACCACTCATCACGGCTCAAGTTCCGGTCCCCAACATGGTGGTTAGGCATTGAACAGTTAAGTCCTCTGGCGTGTTTATGCTTGTGGCTACGGTTTGCATTCGAACTTTCCTCATTTTGCACTGGTAGTACACGGTTCCGTCCTCCTGCTACAGAGTGAGTGCGTGGCACGATACTGTGAGCTGTGAAATTCGTGTGGAATGCTTTAACATCTGTCCGCTGTTGTTTGCACAGTGAACTGCATGTTCGGAACAATGGCTGGCTGTCGCTGAATTGACTGGATTGCCTTTTCGGTTCACGGGTGCATTTTTCAGGAGACTCCTGGGTGGTAGTCGCTTTGTGCGGCACTTTCGGCGGGTCGCCGTGCGGAAAGAGACCGAGCATTGTGGAATAAAACTGGGTAAATGAAGTCTTTCTGGTGACTGCCGATTCCATCGACGATGAACTGTGTTTTTCGTAGAGGACTTTTATGTTGACATTCTGGTGGCGGTATTATGCACAGTGTACCTGTGCGGGCTGTTGGCTTGCCGAAACTCCTGTCTTTTTCACTTTTCACATTGGGCAATGAGGAGCATTTTGTGTGATATTCGCTGGCACAGGAACGAAGCATTATGGGGACAACCCGTTGCCGTGAGGTTGGAACCGCGAATAACTAACCAACCAACCAACCAACCAACCAACCAACTAACTAACTAACTAACTAACTAAGTAACTAAGTAACTAACTAACTAATAAGAAACTAACTAACTAACTCATCACGGCTCATAAACTATATCTTGTGTCTCAAACTGAAAAAAACTCCTGCCAGTTTAACGTTACAGAGGCTTGGAAGGAACAGTGATAAAAGGCACGGGTTCCTGAAAGAAAAGGCAGCGGTCGACCAACAGAAGACGGACACATGACTTTGAAGACACCCCACATGCATGGGGACATAAGAACCGGCAAAGGATCGGTAATCTTTTCAATGGACCATGTTGAGAGCTTTATTCTGCAAAGAATGTTTCACATAATGATGTCGACATCCCCATTGCCCCCCCCCCCCCCACCCCGACTCATTATCCATAATGTGTCTCCATACAGAAGAACATGCCACGTAACCCTTCAGTAATACAATAATGCTTTCCCTATAAAACTAGGCAGCTCCTCTTTTCTGACATACTAATGAGATTGTAGAAAAGAAGCTGGTGATCTGTTACCAGTTCACAAGGGTTTGAATAGACTCCTAGCTGGAGGTCTGACTGAGATTACGATGTTCGCCTCACACTCACAGGATACTGGGTTCCAGCATAGAGCTGACACTTTGTACAAGAATCATTTATGTCTAATTGTATTACATGTCATTCTGATCGCTTGAGTAGTGAGATCGGATTTCTAGTCTTTTCGAATACGGACGAAAAATTGAGGTTCCTTGTGAAAGTTATGTATAAAGAAAATCTTACAACAACTAGAAATCGCAAAGAGTAGGCTGTGCGGTAATTTTTTTTTTTTTTTTAAATTCGCATATCCTTTACAGGACATCGCTGTCAACAGCAGCATCTTTCAGCTGTCTGTTGATTTCTTGGCAAGATTACGCTCAGTAGTTTGCCATTGCTTTCTGAGCGGCCGGCTCAGTGATCCCGCAAGTCACCAGCGGGGGTAGAACCTCCCCCAGCTCTCGCCCGCTACGAGACCCTGCGTGATAAACGGGATTACGGAGAGAAAGTGTTGTAACCCCTCGGCCAGAGAGACCGGCGTGCGGTAATTGCTATGACAAATTGGTTGAAAGGAATCTAACCACGAGTAGAGATAATTACCTTGAATGGAATCTGTCTAGAGATAGACAACCTTGCATAAATACACGCTGAGGCCGGCATACTGACCCCAGTGGAGTGAAGTGTGTCGTACTTTCCAATACAGAGGACAAACGGAAACCTTTCAGTGGTGTTGCTCCATCAAATAGACATTTGTCTTGAGACTTACATACACGACATAGGTAAAGAAGGATTCGAACAAAAATTAGGATGCATCCTTTTGGTGACTTCAGTACCTTTATTGCGCTTGAAACATACTTTCCAGCATACACGCTATACTCGTTGGATTGTGAATGGGGAAGGCAAAGGGGCGAGGGTCAGACTGAATATAAGGGAGGTGAGGGGGATGAAATAATTTATTATAGATACCATTTGCAGCTTTCTCCTCTATTCCATTTAGAGCCCCTAGAATTAAGACTTAAAGGCAATTTTAATGAGAGAATTCATTCATTCATTCATTCATTCATTCATTCATTCAGTAGCATGTCCTTTGCAGAACCTCGCTCACATAACAACCTTCCAGAAAACCTCTCGATCATAAGCAAGATGTCCCGCTTCCGATACATCCATCTCGAGATCATCCGCCACATCCCGCACCCATCTTCCTCTCTTCCCAGGCATATACCCCTCCATTATTGTTCTCTCCAAACTTTCATGACGTTTCAAGTGACCAAAATACTAATTTTCCTTGTTTCATCATCTTTTCTAGATAACCGTCTTGAATATTCAGCTCTTGAAGTATGGGTGTTCTTTTCTTTATCCCAGATATGCTTAGAACCCGTCTGTAACATTTATATTCAAATGCATTTATGCGTTGTTCAGCCTGTTTAGTAACTGCCCAGGTCTCACAGGCGTATGTTGCAATAGGAAAAATGCATGCTCTTAAAAATCTAAATTTTGTAGTTCTATTTGTCCCACTCCACAATTTATTCAGTTGTTTTAGTCTTTGAAGAGCATTGTGCCACCATTGTTTGTAATCAATGACCCAAGATATTCAAAATTGTCCGCCACCTCCAATTTATTCTCATTAATATATATTTCTTTCTCCATAGTAGTTTTATCCGTATGCATTATCTTTGTTTTTGCTATGTTAAGATGTAAGTTGTGATTTTCATTATTCCTTTGGATAGTGGTTGTTAGGATTTCTATACCATTCTGTGATGTGGATAGATACTGTATCATCAGCAGATCGAATTTCTGGTATTTCATGACCACCGATATGTAGGGCATTATATTGCTCCCTGTTTATATCATCTATGACATTTCTCATTATTTTTCGGCGTACAAGTTAAATAAATAGGGGACAGCACATAGCCCTGACGGACTGCTTGCTTGATGTCAAACTAATCTGATGTCTTGCCATCTTATCTAACCGCTGCTTGTTGGTCTAGATAGAGCATTTTTATGAGTTGTACTAAATGTGATGGAAAGCCCATATTCCTCATGATTTCCCAAAGTTTCTGATGTTGTACACAGTCAAATACCTGTAAATAATCCACAAAACAGAATAGGTTTACATTAAATTCTCTGCACTTCTCTATTAAGAAACACATGTTGAGTATGTGATCTCTTGTCCCTCCTCTTTTTTTACATCCAGCTTCTTCCATTTTCTTATAAAGTCTTCCCATTATGATTTTTAGTAGAATTTTACTGGCATCACTGATCAGGGCAACAGATCTATAGTTGATGCATAATTTCAGGTTACCCTTTTTTGGTATTGAAATGAAAATAGTTCTCTTCCAATCTTTTGGCCAAATACCATATTTCCATATCTTTTTACATAATGAGACAAGGATGTGTAATGTCTCCAGATCTTTTTTCCTTGTATAGAGAAAATATATTAAGAAATGTTAACGATATGAAAGAAATCATCATTGGGGGACGTAACATCAATAACATTAGATATGCGGATGATACAGTATTGATTGTAGACAATGAGCAAGATATGCACAATTGTGTAGATGCGATTGTTGCACACAGTGAACAACTTGGGTTAGAATTAAATTGTATGAAGACACAGATTATGGTCGTCACTAAAAAAGGAAATACCACAATGTAATATACAAGTAAATGGGAATATTCTTAAACAAGTGAATCGGTACAATTATCTCGGAACAGCCATAACATCTAATGGGAGATGCCCTGAAAAGATTAGAACAATAATTTGCATTGCGAAGGTAGCCTTTTGCAAGATGAAAAACATACTGTCTAATAAAATGATGTAATTTGCAATGAGAAAAAGAGTGTTGAGGTGCTTCATAGAACCTGTGGTTTTTTTATGGATGTGAGGCGTGAACAATGAGCAGACAAACTGAAAATCATCTGATGGCTGTGGAAATGTGGTTTCTGCGGAAAATGCAAAGAATTCCATGGACATACAGAAAAACCAATGACCAAGTCCTACAAAATACAAATGAAAACCGTAAACTGATTAGAGAAATTAGACGCTGACAATCGCAATTTTTTGGTCTCGTTATGAAAAGAAATGAGTTGGAGAATTTGGTGACAACTGGCAAGATCGAGGGGAAGAGAGCAAATGGTGGGTAGATAAGTAAATACCAGGATGGCTTTGCCACGTTGTACGGTGGAGACAAGAACACTGATCTGATCCACTACTCTGGTGATGGAGTGAGACGGCAAAACACGCTTAACAGCATGGCACATGATGATGATGATGACATAATGCGTGACAGTTTTGTATGCCTTCTTCTCCTCCCGCGTTAGTTAGTTCAGCTGGTATCTCATCAGATCCTGGTGATTTACCATTCTTCAGGTTGTCTATTGCCCTTGCACTTTCATCTAATGAGGGTTCAGGCTCTGGCTCTGCTGTCATTGATTCATGTATATCATTCATATTCTCACAGTCATTCATGGCATGCATTCCACTGCAGTACTCCTGCCATCTTTCTAGAATGTGTCTATATTCTGTTAAGATATTTCCCAACTTGTCACAAAAAACATTTGATTCAGAACATTTCTTGTCAATAACTTCATTTCTTTGAACATTCCATTTTTATAATATTGCTCTATTTTAATACAACAATCTCGTATATATTGGTTTTTGTCCTTTCTTGTGTGTGTGTTTTTTTTCTTCTTTTGCGTGTGAAAGATTTATACTTTATCCTACTGTTACCGGTTTTCCTCCTTTCGCTTTCATATCCCTTCGCTGTTTTATTAATTATAACGTGTCTAGTGTAATCCACGGCTTATGTTGCTTAGTCTTGGTCGGAATGAGATCTCTTGTTGTTGTTATCAAGATATCTCTAGCTTGTACTGCCAGTTCGACAGGTGTCATTTCCTCCTGTAAAGTCATCAAAACTCCAAAACAATTCTTCACTTCTATGTTGTATGCATTTGATATTTTTGTGAGATCAAAACGAAGTAGCCTTGATCCTCGGGTAAGCATTTTGAGTTTTACTTTCAGATCTGCTTCTAACAACTGATGATCTGTATCACAGTCTGCTCTTCGTAAGGTTTTTGCCGATGTTATGCTTGATTTCCACCATCTTTATATTAAGATAAAATCTATCTGGTTTTTGGTAATACTGTCCGGGGACTTCCATGTGAAGAGTCTTCTTGGGTGTTGTTTAAAAAGTGTGTTGGCTATCGTTAACTCATTTTCTTTGCAAAATTCAGTTAATTTGTCATCTGCATCATTTCTATTTCCCAATCCAAATTTTCCTAAAACTTTTTCCTCTTATTTTCAGCTCTTCCAGTACCTACGTTTGCATTAAAATCTCCCATTATTATTGTTATGTCATAATGGCCAATGTATCTAATGTGTCTTGCTTTGTGATGTAAAAATCTTCAATTTCGTCCTCCTCTGCTGTTGAAGTAGGTGCATATTCTGTATGTGAGTTGTGTCTTTTGGACGGACATTAAGTCTGATAGTGAGGATTCTATTACTAACTGGGTTATATCCCATTATAGCTTTTGCAGTTGTTTTTATCTAAACAAAATGCTACTCTGCTTTGGCCTCCGACTTCTCTACCAGAATATATGAAAAGACTTCCGTTGTCATTTGTAAAATGTCCCTTGACTCTCCAGCGATGTTAACTAATTCCTAAAATTTGAATATTTAACCTCTCAATCTCATCACATACTACTTTACGCTTTCCCTCATACAGAATTCTCACATTCGACGTTCCTAATCTCACTCTGTTTCTTAGTATGACATAATGAGAGAATAGTAAGAAAAATAAAGGACCTTTCTACAACCACGAATCGTGTTGGGTATATGGTGCTATCCCCACATTTTTACGCTGATCGTCACTCGATTTGGGAGGGGGGGGGGGAGTGATGTGGCCAATACCACGCCGGCAGCCTTTGTCACCTGGAAATCTCATTGCGCTCATTTTAGGCTGGAATGAACTGGGAGCCTAGGTCAATGCAACGGAACTCACGCCTCGAAGAGTGTTCGAACACATGACCATACGGCCAGCTGATAAGCCTGCTAGCCACTGTACTACCGCAAATCGTGTGCTAGTAGCAAATCCTCACAACATGCAGTTACTTTATATTCATGTACCAACTCATTGGCGCTAAATTTAGAGTTTTCACTGACTACCAGAATAGTTCTAAAGAGCAACCCTTATCGATAAATTTCCATCCATCATGTATCACGCCGATAAGAGTGGGAGGTCACGATTCGCAATTTCACTCGATCACCAGAGTCGTGGATCAGCTCAGTGTTCTTGTCTCGACCATACAACGTGGCCAAGCCGTTCAGCTATTTACTTCTCAGTCTTCCCTCTCATCCCTTCCTCTCAGTCTTACCAGTTGTCACCAAGTTTTCCAATTTATTTGTTTTCATAACATGCCCAAAAATCTTTGACTGTCTACGTCTAATTTCTCTAATAAGTTTACGATTTTCATTTGTTTCTTGTAGGACTTGGTCACCGGTTTTTCTGTCTGTCCATGGTATTCTTTGCATTTTCGTCAGAAATCACATTTCCACAGCCATCAGATGTTTTTCAGCTTGTCCCCCCATTGTCCACGCTTCGCACCCATACACAATTTACTAAATTAATAATAATAATAAGAAGAAACCAGAATGAGAAATTCATAAGGCATCTGAGGAAAATGAAAAGAATACAATGAACAGATAAAATAACCAATCAACAAAAGCTGCAAGAAACAAATGAAAATGGTGAACTGATTAGAGAAATTAGACATAGACAGTAAAGATTGTTTGCGCACGTCATGTGAAGAAATGAACTAGAAAACTTAGTTACAAATGGCAAGATTGAGGGGAAAAGAACATGGGGACGGTACGGAGATAAATATCTAAATGGCTTGGCCACATAGCTTACAGACAAGAAAACTAAGTTGATCCATGACTGGTGATTGTGTGAGATGGTGAAACATGATTGCCCACGCTTTTTGGTATGGCACATGATCATGCTAATTTATGGTCTGCGTATGAGATAAAACAGGTTAGAAAACGATGCTTAAATGGTGTATTCGACTATCCCCCGCTATAATAACCAGGTCATCGTTGTTTGCCTGGCTGTGTTTTCATCAGACCGTGCAGAAATGCATGTATTGTTATGGGTGTATTACAATGCGACAGGGAGTTATTCTAGCCGTCGGTCTTATAGAATACGCTTGTAAGGTGTTGTGCGTGATAATGTGACACAGATAATATAAGTTTCTTTACTAGAAAACAAACTACACTAAAAGTATACATTTAAATAGATATCTGGAAGTAAAATGCACGGTTTACGAACCAATTTACGTATTAAACTATTACTAAAGTATATTTATTTATGGTCTTGATATTTCAGATTCAGGATTATATATGTGCACATACAATTGAAGGATACAGACGTGTGTGCCTTAAAGGCACGTGCGTGTACATAACCAGAATCTGTTTGTGACTTACCAGCATCCAAGATTGCCTTACCAGCATCCACGTTTGCCAGCCAGCATCCAAGTTTGCCTTACCAGCAACCAAGTTTGCTGTACCAGCATCCAAGTTTACATTAGAGGAATCTCTTTGTGTCTTAGCAGCATCCAAGTTTACCTTACCATAATCTGTTTGCGCGTTGCCTTTAACTACAACTAAATCATTTCGTTACACAAATGTGCGTTAAATATAGGAGAGGCACATATGGAACAGAAAAAGAAAGACTGCAGTTTTTGAAGCTGCTAGTAAAATGTGAACACACGGCTAGCATGAGAAAGAACTAAACCATGTTTGATGAAGAGTGGTGGATTAATTTCAGAGAGTACTTGTTGGGTGACCATATTTAAGACATGTATGTTTGTGTACGTAATAACACACGCAATATCACAGTTAACTCGTCTGCGTTATTTGTAGCTGGGGTCTGTAGCGACTATTATTATTACAGGCGATGGGTTCTTTTGTTTCCGTAATCATAGTTTCCAAACATTAATAATAACTTATTATTCTTCACACCTTCTACACAAAGATGTTTAGTACTCCTCTTAAATATGCGGGGAACAAAGAAGTTTGGTTTTGATGAAGTTGTTTAAGATTTCAAATAATTAATTGTATACCCCAAACTTACAGTGTCTGAAGACTGAAGTAAATTGTTTCGTGGCAATTTCTTACCACATATGTCGATATTAGTAAATCATATCTAGTTGTATTTCAAATGGAGCTTGGCTTACACAGTTTCACCTTTTGGACCCCAAGCTGATATCCTCTGCCTGCTGTAGCCATCAGTTAAAACCTCAAGCATTCTTACGAGACTGTGTACGGGAAGACTAGAGACACTTAGTTGAAAGCAATGATTAATGCAGCTATTGGCACTGGGGTTGTGATCGGGGCAACCTTGACTTTACTCAGTGAATATGTAGTATGGAAGTTGGGATTACAACGCGCCTCTCATGAACAAAGTGTCAGAAACATGCCAAGCATATCGGCGACATTTCTGGACACCTTGATTGCATCTATTGTGTGTCCACTAACCTTGGATGTCATTTTCGCAATAAAATGGACCATATCGTGTGAGTTTTTATTTGTATTTTCAATAACCACCGTGTCCTTAATTCTCTATTTATCGACTCTTATCGTAACATACAAAATGTCTGCAGTATTTTATCCATCGCCGAAGTCTTTAAATGAGAATAATTTCGGTCATTTATGGACAAATGGTTCAGCCCTGAGTTTCTGTTTGTCAGTGGTTGCCAACATCGTCACCTCATTAATTACGCTAATGTTATGTCTAAGACCATTCTTTGAAGTACAATATTTGGATGCCGAAGCTTGTTGGATTTCTTCAGTCAGGAAAAACAATTACTTCGTTTTCTTGCCGCTGCTGATATTACAAGTAACCCACATAATATGTTATGGATGTTTAAGACAATTTTATTACAAAATTAATTTAGTAAAGTTACATCTTACCAGCTCTTCAAGCAATGGTGATTCGATTGTGCTCCAAAATGACGATAACATCATTTCTACAGTGGCATATTCTGCCATGGCTGTTTTCTGTTTATTTATGGCTAACATTTTACGATTTAGTTATTCAATATGCTCATGCCACCTGTATGTTGTCATGGCGTCAGGTGTCAGTAATATTTGCTGGTTGATTGTCATCAAACTTCCTGTCACTGGCCTGCTTTACTGGAGAGTGTCAGGATGTTGGAGAACATGTGGTCAGTCGCGGAAGTCAAAGAATGAATTTTGTGTGCTATAACAAGGGCTTCGACACACGCGAGCGCGCCCCCCCCCCCCCACACACACACACACGCACGCACGCACGCACACATACACACACAAACGAGCGCAAACACACGCACACGCAAGTGCGCAACACGCGTACACATGTACATATCTTTGCCAAGCCTTGAATCATATTAGAGATATAGTGCTAGTTCCATAACTGTATAGACCAATCGGCACTCGATGTTGACCACATCACTGTTTGCTATTCCATTTTGAATAGTACAAATTCGTATCCATGCAATATTACTTGTCCAGTGTTATTCTAAACAGACATTTACATATACAAGCTTACACTTCTGAGGTACTACATTAAAACACGCGACCCGAAGCACTGATTGATCCTTGTTGAACTGGACCACAGACGGGATGATTAATTCTGTAGAGTCTGCGAATATGCTGCTGCTGTTGGTAGTAAAACACTGAATGAACACTCCCGCGTGTTGCCGGGGCCCATAAGGGAAGCAAAGAATAGCAACACTGTAGCCTACCATGCATGTCGTAAGAGGCGACTAAGGAGGCTATGGTTCCGTCGCCCTGCTACTGAGTGAGTGCGTGGCGCGACACTGTGAGCTGTGAGTTTCATGTGAAATGCTTTTGAATCTGCCCGAGGTTTTTTGGAACGTGACTGCGTGTTCGAAGCGATGGCAGCTGGCTATGTCCCAGAGTTGACCGGTTTTTGCCTTATGCAGAAATGCGTGGCTGCTGGGCTTCTGGTTGACTGCCACTGCCATCGACGATGAACTGTATTTTCGTGGACTGTGTGAGTGAACATCTAGGAAACATCCAGATGGGAAAATGACTGCCGATTCCATCAGAGATAAACTGGATGTTTCGTGGGGGACTATTGTGTTGACATTCTGGCGGCGGCATTATGCACAGTGTATCTGTGCGGGCTGTTGTTTGTCGAGACTCCTGTCTTTTCCACTTTTCACATTGGGCAGTGGGGAGCGTTTTATGTGATATTCACTGGCACAGGAACAGAGCATAATGGGGACGACCCGTTGCTGTGAAGTTGGAACCGCGACTAACTAACTAACTAACACTGAATGTATCAATTACCAAATCCCAGTCTACTGTTATATTGATTGTATGCTTTTATGACGCGTGAACATCTTACTTGTGCTGATGAAATACCGGGTGTTTGTAAAATCTCACTACACTTTGTATATAAAACAAATTTGAAAAAAATTCTTTCTTCCGTTGATAACACCATTCTGTTTGGAGTGCAAAGATGTACTCCAGCAGACCACAATAATTCACTGCATATTGCTTCACGGTGGAATGTGGAGCACGTATTTTGATGACATCATGTACTTCATTTTTCAAATTTATTCTACATACAAAGTGTAGTGAGACTTTACAAACACCCGGTATATGGACAAGGTCTTCATCACTGTGTAGTATGTCCTTTGCAGAAAGCCACTCTCACCGGAAAACAAATTCTACATCATTCGCTAGTTCCCTTGCCTCATGCATTTCCATACCGAGGGAGCTGTATGTCCCGTGTCCACCGTCGTGTTGGTTGGACCCTGCCTCCTATCTCAGGAACTATACCTATCATTACCGTTCTGTTTAAACCACTGTAGCGTTTGATATGACCAAAGTACTCCTATTCCCAAAATAGTATGCTTTTTAACCAGTTTTCTTCGATATTTTAGAATGTCTGTAATTAGTTCTTATTGATTCAGAGTATTCTAAGAATGTTTATGTAACATTTAAATTTAAACGCCATGATGTTCTTATTTAGTGATTGTGAAATAGAAATGTTGCCACAGGAGAGTTGTATGATCTCAATATTGTCACTTTCATGTGTTTCCTGGCATTGTGATGCCGTGTACCTTCAGCAATGCCAGTCCAGTCTCCTTCTGACTTCTTTAGAACAGTCCCCCGTGCTGTTAATTACAGGACCAAAGTCCCGTAGTCATAGGTTCGAATCCGCATCGAAGCGAAATTTAAAACTGAGTTGGGCACACAGGTCGACCCAACCGAGACTGGGTACCAGGAAATGTTTTGAGAAGTAAAGGCGGCCATATCGACTGCCGCTTGGTCTTTAAAAGTATGGGCCTCTGTACAATGTGCCATGAGGCTTAAGAGGTCCTTTAATATTTTAATGAGGCCAATGTTTTAAAAGTGTGATGTTTTTTCAAGTTCTACGTTGTGTTTTGTTATTCTTGGTTAGTGTATGGTTTTGTCTGTTGACATTATCTTTGCCTTGTTTTTACTCAGAAGAAGATTTTGATCTTCACCATGCCTTTTGGGAGACAGAATTAGCTGTGTTAATCCCTTAGCATTATTTGACAGGAAGACAGTATCTGCATATGTAAGCTCTGGAATGTGGTTTCCATCAATTACACATGAATCAAAATGGTCATAATTTCATCGTTATTGACAGTTCTAATTTCCTTTTATGTATAAATGTTGAGCAGGCATAGGAAGAGAATGCAGTCATGTCTTACTGCCCGTTGCACCTCAAACTAGTTAGATGTTTCACCAGCTGCTCTGACAGGTGCTCGTCGTTTGTGATACAATGTTTCTTTAAAGGATATAATATAATGCAAACCCCATATCTCTCATAATGTTTCACAATATTGTATCTGTGTAGTCTGTGAAAACAAATATGACCATCCACATTGTACTCTCTGCATTTCTCAAAGATGGTTCTCATGTTGAAGATATGATCACGGTTCCTCTGGTCTGTTCGATACCTGAATGTACTTCTTGTATAGTCTGGTAGTTCATATTTTAACTTCTTTTCTGTCCTCTTCATGATAATCCGTAAGAGGGTGTAGATGGCATGACTGAATAGTGAGAAAGTACGATAGTTGGTGCACACTGTTAAATTCCATTTCTTTAGGAGAGGGATATACGAGGGAGCTACAAATGAAAACCGTAGCAGTGTGACAGAAATTACAATAACCATGCCATTGTCTTGTAACCTGTCAGTATTGTTGTTAAGGATGTCAAGAGTGTTAAGCACCTGACATAATGGTGCAGACGAACACGATTACGTCACAAGGACAGTTTAAAGATGGCCGCCCCACTTTTGACATGCAAAACAGAGGAGCAGCGTTTTGTTTTCCGGTGTTTGATCAGTGAAGGGGTGAAACCCGTAGACATTCATCCGTGAATGAAGGTCCAGTATGGCGATGCATGTCTGTCAGTCCAGCAAGTGTATGAGTGGAGTAGAAAGTTTCAAAACGGCGTGACTTCTGTCAGGCACACCAAGTATTGACCCCAGAATGGTTACACACGCGACCAAGAGCATTTTTTGTTCTACAGTAATCCAAACAATTTATGGGCACTGGAGGACTTGCATTGAAGGCATGGTGACTACATCGAAAAACGATACATTTGTTCTTTAATTTTTCAGAATACATTTTAATTTTTAAGAAGATAACACACACATACACACACACACGCGCGCGCGAGCGCGCGCGCACGCACACACACACACACACACACACACACACACAAGTTAAGGTTTTCATTGGAAGCCCCCTGGCAGATTGCTCTCTTCCAAGAGGTGTGTCAAGCTGCATTGTTTTAAATTTTCACACATAGTAATAATATAATCAGACTCTGGCTTCCTTTGTTCCGATTAGTCTCTTTGTACAAAGTAAATTGTTTATTGTTTCAGAAATACAAGTTAAATATATCAGTTATACTCATGCCATCAGTCTTGGCACCCGGTGCTTTGGTGAACTGCACGCTGCAGGGGTTTGGCGTGCTATGAATTAAGAAAGACGACAATATCAAAGCTGCCGGATTCTCTAAATTAAAGTCAAATGTTTGAACACCATGAGGTGTACTGGGTATGGCATGAGCCACACAATTCAGACCATTCGAGACTCTTTGGGTGATGAGGCCAAAATATCTCGCCGGCCGCCTTTACTCCTCAGGAAGTATCATAGTACTTATTTTAGGCTTGGTCAACATGGAAGCCTAAGTCAATGGAAAACATCCTTCCCTTGATAGGAATTCGAAACCATATACAAGCGGGCTAGTCACTGCTGTATTGCGGCCCCTGTGATATATTATTATACAGGGTGTATTTTTAATTACTGTTCAGTGTTTGAAAATATTGCCGGTCCAAATTTTGAATTTACCTATTATGTTGCATGCACTTTACAGAGGGTGAATACAAAACTTGGACCAGCAATATTTTCAAATACTACACAGTCATTAAAAATGCATCTTATTTCTATTTTTATTTAATCACTGCTGTGTGCATTTATGTTATTCATACTCGTATAATGGTTAGCACTAGTTCACAATGAATTGTATTGCAATTAAAAAGTTAGTTGCAAGTCCTTTTACAAGCAACCCCAGCGTTTAATGGCTGTTTGTTATTTATTGAACAACCGTTATGTTCAATACTTCGCCATTGTTTTCCGAACGGCCGACTCTATTACCATGTAAATAAAACGAAAGCCTTCTGCTCCCAGATAACTGCCACTTGGTATTTCGAGACAGTGAAACTGCCTTCACTAACCCCTAAGCCACAAAACGCCGAATTATTGCTATATCTTTATATTCAAAACAATGTTTTCCCGTAGTGAATTTGAATAAAGAATGCCAGGCAATAAATCGTACAATCTATTGTTTGTGTCTTCTTTATTCAAATATCTTTATATATTTCAGTTCAGTTGACTTACTTTCATTCTTTCAAAATATGTTTATTAACAGTTTTAACAGTGAATAACTTACACTACCACTATTTTATCTTATGTGTATGATCCTCTGTATATAAATGTTAATTCAATATATGCTATTTTGTTTATTTTTGTTTTGTATCTATGTTTAACATGTTGTCAAATTTGTTATGGTCCTTACATTCCTTCAATTATTTCGTTAGCGGAATCTGCTGTTTTTAATGTATCATGTTTTTTTCCCGGTAAAATAGTGGTGCTATGTATTATGATGTCGACAAACTGTATACTTACAGCAGTAAAGGGCTTAGTCAAGTAAAAGCAAAGGCCTGCTTTACACACCTTAAGGCACATTAAGCATATGGTGCTAGACGTAAACTGGTTTGACCAATCAGCACTATGTCCAACCGCCTTAACTTCTCAAGATATTTCCTGTATGCATTTTAAGCATGACCTGGGAGTCTAGGCCAATTTTACAAATTCGAATACGTTTCGATGCGGATCGAACTCATGAACACCGGACCGGCAGGTGAACGTCTAGCCACTATGCTGCTTGTCGTTCCCGGTAGAGGGCTTGCGTGTTCCATGGACCCCAAGAGCTTTGCCGACGGTAGCGTAACTACTGGTAGGGTCTCCCGTGTCGGGCAGGTGAAGGCATAATGACAAGTCGAAGGTGACACAAACATTCTGCCTTGTAGGAAGACTGGGGACAGACGGGCAGGTGAAGGCATAATGACACGACGAATGTGACACAAACCTGCTGCCTTGTAGATAGACTAAGGACAGTCGGGCAGGTGAAGGCATAATGACATGCCGACAGTGACACATTCTGCCTTGTGGGTAGACTAGGGACAATCAAAGGCACTGGCTTGACGAAACGATGCAACGTAACTCGCTTTGTGATGATTTATTATATTGCATTGTTAGCCTGTTTGTGACTTGAACGGTTGCTGTTGAAGTATACTTAAATTTATATGCACGTATTCCTTTTATGTGAGGGTAAAAACTGAAGCTTACGAAACAAAAGACACATATCTATCAATCCATGTCGTTTATTCTTTTACTTTTATGTCTAAGCCAGGTGACATTTAATATGCACAAAGTGTTTCAGTTTGCAAAATGGAGTAGATAAAAACAATTTTCATTGAATATACATACATCCACGAAGAAAGACAGGGCTGTTGAAAATAACACAAAGGCATATCGCTGCACGCAGTCATGTATCATACAAAGCTTACTCTGCCTTATTGCAGTGGGAGCTTATGATGGATATGAAGTTATTCTTATATAGGATTCGGTCAAAAGAGATTATAATGTCGTTAAAAAGGGATTGATTGATTGATTGATTGATTGATTGATTGATTGATTGAACTTTATTTTCAAAGGGTCACCGATTGGGCACGCAGGTCCGTCTTACATTCGGCTCTTCCAATCACTCATCTTTCATTCATCACAAAGGAGAAAAAAACATTGTCAAATGAAAGTTGTAAAGATAAACAATGCATATTACTATGTTATGATTCGCATCCCCCACCCACCCACACATCACCCACTCACCACACATCCTCCCACACACACATCCCCCAACCCACACATACACACCCCCACCCACGCACACTCCGAGGCACACATACATGCTCCCACCCACCCACCCACACATCATCCACCCACCCACCCACACACCCCAACCACCCAACCAAAAACAATCCCCCAATCACATATCCCTACAAATGAAGTCTTCATTCCCCTGAAGGGAAGGGAGCAGAGATATCTCACTGACTAGCATGCTTGCCTATCGGTTGGGTTCGAATCCCCATTGAGGCGGATGTTTAAAATGCATCTGGACTTAAAGATAGACCCAGCCTACAATGGGTACAAGATCATGTCTTGGGAAGTAAAGGCGGGCGGTGTGATGTTGACCACATCAAATGTCGAGTGTCGACCGGTCTATCAAAATATGGGGTAAATATGTGTCTAATACTCCTTAAGGTGTGTTAAAGGTTCATTAACTTAACACAAGGGAATGGAATAGAAGAATGAATAGCAAATTATAGTAATATTTGTGAATGGAATATAACGGTTAATAGTGAATTATAGTAATGTTTGTGAATATAATAGAGGAATTAATAGTTATTATACTAACAAATCCCAAACAAATGAGAATGAAATAGACGAATGAATAATGCCTTCTATGTCCATTGCATAGATCAGGGGTGTAAAACTCAATTGCTCAGCGGACCAAATCTCAAATCACACGTAAGTTTGCTGGCCGATCAGGAAAAATATACAGGTCCAGTGTCCACATCTATGGCAAATGAATTACGAAACAGCTCGAAATTACTTTTCTGTGCTTCGAAGTCACTAAAGCGCCGTGCGAACTCGGCACGAAGTAAGCTAAGTTTTTCAGCAAAGTGTGCATTGGGAAACACTATAGCGTTGACTTGGTTTAATATTGCTTGGCAACAAGAAAAGTGAGACAGGTTGCATTGGTGCATTTGTGTCTCTCATAAGCGCAGCTTCACTTGAAATGCCTTCACTGCATCATGCATATCTGTGATAAAGTGATCCCGTCACTGGAGTTGCGGGTTCAAGTCGTTGAGATGAGTGGTTATAGCAGACAGAAACGCCATCTCACATTTCCACTTTTTATCTCGAAAAAACTGGAAACGTTTCCTTTACTGTCCACGAATTGACATACTTTTTCGATCAGCTGGAGAAATCTACTGAGAACTTTTCCCCGACTTAGCCACCGCAATTCTATATGATAAGGCATGTCGCCGAACGTCGACTCTATTTCCTGCACACACAAAAAAGACTGAAATTGGCGGTGATTTAAACATTAGGCTCTGATAAAGTTGACGGTTTGTGTTACAGTGCTCATTACATATTCCATGTTGAGGACTTTACCATACAGCGATCCTTGGTGTATTATGCAGTGATATGCTATCAATTCACCAGTACAGTTCTCCTGCATCTTTAACTGCATCCTTCCAACTAGTCCACTTTTTTGCCACAAATCGCCGGTGCCCCATCTGTTGTCAGTCCAACGAGTTTTTCAGAAGGCAGGTTCATGTTGGTTAAACTTTAACATACGTTGTCAAAAATGTCTTTTCCTGTCGTTGTCCCATGCATAGATTTTATGTCCAATATTTCTTCTGTAACATTCAAACGAAGATGGCGACCTGTGCAGTGTCAGTCGTGTCATTACTTTCATCGACAGCAAGGAAGAATGCAACAAAGTCTTTGCCTTTTTCGATCAGCTGTGTTTTCGCATCAGTGGCCATCTCACAAAGCCGATCAACAACCGTATATTTGCTATGGCTTACCTTTGCAAATATCTGCTTTTTGTCTGAACACAAGACGCCACACACTTTCATCATGCAGCGCTTCAGAAACTCCTTCTGTAAATGGTCAGCCTGATTTTGCGATCTCCTCCGCCATAATAAAACTTGCTTTCACAGTCGCTTCAGTTTGTGATTTTGCTTTGGTGAAAAACATCTGCTGTGATAATAGATGCCTCTTCAATTCTTTTACCTTCTGTAGCTTCTGCTCTGCATTCAGACTGTTTAACTTGTCTTGATGTTTAGTCTCGTAGTGCCGTCTAGAATATATTCTTTGACCGCAGCCACATTATCTCCACAAATTAGACACACAGGTTTACCGCCAATATCAGTAAACATATATTTAGCCTCGCAGCGGCTTTGAAAGGCTCTGTTTTCTGAATGAACTTTTCTCTTGGTCATTTAAAGGCTAGCTTTGATTTAAAAGAAAAGATTGTGCATCTACCGAAAGACGCTTGACTGATATCAGGTTAGCTGTAGCCGGAAAAAGTGATATAATGTCCGGGCACTACGCCACTTTTATTTCTTATGCGCCAATCCAAAAACGAGCAACTGAACGTTGCTAGGTCACTATAACGATGAAACATCCACTCACTACACAAGTTTTCTTATTCTGATTAAAGAGAGAACGCTAGCAGATAGCCTATCATTTGGCAAGGCTGCTAATTAGGGAATGTGATTTACACTTTATATCGTGGCCATTAAAAAATATGTTTGCCTAAAATTCTCTCTCGGGCCAAATATATTTGTACGTCGGGTAAGACCTCTCGGGCCTGATATGATTGTACGCCGGGCCTGATGTGGCCCGCGGGCCTTGAGTTTGACACATGTTGTATAGATGGATGAATAGTGAATTATAATTGCATATGTAAATTAGTAGTGAATTATAGTAACATATGTGGGTGGAATTGAAGGATAAACAATGGATCACAGTAACACATGTTTATGGAATGAACAGACGAATGATTTATGTATTGTAGTAACTTATGAGAATGGAATAAAAGGATGAATAGTGAATTATAGTAACATGTGTGAACAGAATAGACGAAGTTTTGGTGAATGTAGTAACACATGCGAATGGATATAATTCTTCTTCTTCTTCTTCTTCTTCTTCTTCTTCTTCTTCTTCTTCTGCTTCTTCTTCTTCTTCTTCTTCTTCTTCTTCTTCTTCTTCTTCGGCGTTCCGAGCCATTGAGGTTCTTTGCTGCAGATACAATCCGTCTCCATTCGTTTCTCTGGATATAATTATGAATAGTGAATTATAGTAACATATAGGTATGGAATAGAAAAATGAAAAATGAAAGTGTGAATGGAAAAGAAGAATAAATAGTAATTTTAGAACATATGTGAAGTTGATTATGTGGTTGTTTCGGGATTTGAAATTTAAATATTGAGCACAACCCACTACTGGCAACGCCGATCGCATTCTGGTATGAACCTAAGGCCTATCCACGTCAATATGGAAGCACTATACTCGAGTTTCGCCCTCGTTTGAGCTCGTCAGTAGTGCATATCCCTGACCGGATCCGGAAACAGTCCCGGATCACGCGTGTGAAGCGGGTGTGTAACCACGCGGCACACACTGGACACACCAAATTATCACAACAGAACATCACAACGCTACCCATTGTAGGCTATGCTCAAGAATATGTGAAGTTAATAGAAGGATGAATAGAGAAGTATAGTAACCAATGTTAATAAAATAGAAGCATGAATAGTAAATTATAGTAACATTTACGAATACAATAGAATGATGAATACTGACTTATGTTTTTTTTTTTATTGTTGCGTAACCCTTACGGGACGTTGCAGTCAACACCAGCATTTTTCAGCTGCTATTGATGTACTAGGCAAGTGTTACGTTCAGTAGTTTGCCATTGCTTTCTGAACGACCGGCTTCCATACCAGCACAACGCGACACGGTCTGCTGCACAAATCGGTCGCAGCTGAGCTTCGAACGTCTGGTACCCGGCTCACGAACCGCTTCACAAACCTTTAGCCATGGAGCCGGCCTGACTTATGTTAGCTCATATGAATGGACTAAAAGGTTGAATAGGGAATTATAAATTCAGCGATGAACCAAATAGAAGTTTGTTGCATTCCCGTGTTCTACAACGACAAGGAACATTTAGGACACATATAGGGATAGTTTTTTTTTCTTCCGGGGAACATGTAGTGAATACCATGGATGAACAGAAAAACGAATGAGGTAGTCATCTAAGAAGTAGATGAGTTAAAGTAAAAGTAAGAAAAGTAAATAATTTAGACATAAATACTCAAGATTCTTGGGAATGTTATGAGGAGAAATACACACGAGAACTTATTGACAACTGGAAAGCGTGATGGGAAAGAAGCAAGAGGAAAACAGAAATACATACTTAATGATCTGGCTGCGTGAAATATTCGGTACAAGGTCACAGATTTAGTCCGAGACTCTCGTGGTCATGTAAGATGGCAACCATTATCGGCATGGGCCATGATGGAGATGGGATGTGAATGGCTTATGGTCAACGAAGAGATACTATTGAGCGATTCTTTTAGCGTTAGGTCCAGAGCGTGAATGCTGCATTTGTTATAAAAAATCTGATCTATTATATACAACTGTGGGAGCCACGAGAACAATTTTAAAGAATGTGCGGACAAAATAGTAATGGTATCGAAGACTGTGGGACAGGATGGCGGCAGCAAATAACAATGGGTGAAATCATCTATATATATAAAACAGAGTGTATGTTTGTTTGTGTGTGTGTGGGGATTTTTGTATTGGATGCGTTCGATAACGGTACATCCGATTGAGATGAAATTTTCTACACGTCTTCCTTTCATTCATTTGCAACCGACTATAATAATTTCTTAATGTAAAATCTTCGACTTATTTAATAACATTTACTTTTCCATTTTTATTATATAACTAGCTGACCCTGCCCGGCTTCGCCCAGACCCTGGTGGGGAGCATCTCATTTAATTCATATAAGTAGTCATATAAGTTCCCGTTCCCGTTACCGACTATCTGTCTGTCTGTCTGTCTGTCTGTCTGTCTGTCTGTCTGACCTGGCCCGGCATCGCACAGCTCCTGGTGTGAAGCATCTCATTTAATTTATATAAGTAGTCATATAAGTTCCTGTTCCCGACTGTCTATCTGTCTGTCTGTCTGTCTATCTGTCTGCCTGACCCTGTCCGGCTTCATTAAATTCATAAAGAACGTTCTTCCACACACCATCCATTATTTTTAATGTAAACTCTTTCTAATCACCTGCATGACTACAGTAACTTCTTAAGCAAAAAAAGATGAGTTACAATGTTATGCATTGTGCATTATTTTTATGAAAACTTTGAAAATGCCATACAGATTGTATCATTATTTATTATAACTTATATGCCGGTACATAACTATGGACAAAGAGTTTATAAATCTTTGAAAACGATGCCACAATATGACTATAAGTTATACAGAAAAGTTATGCCCCTTGAAATAACTTTTACAGAGTTAGGTCCCCTGAAATATATGAAATTATGATGAAAAATGAAAAATGAAATAATACTGAGTAAGCAGGCGATTTCACACTAACAAAATATCACAGTTGGCAGCTCTGGAATGAAAGGAAGGCGTGTAGAAAATTTCATCTCAATCGGATGGGCCGTTCGCGAGCGCACAAAGGACAGACGGACATACAGACAGACATACAGACAGACAGACGGACGGAGATCCTAATTTATATATAACTAGCTGACCCGGCCCGGCTTCGCCCAGTCCTTGGTGGGGAGCATCTCATTTAATTCATATAATTAGTCATATAAGCTCCCGTTCCCGTTACCGACTATCTGTCTGTCTGTCTGTCTGTCTGTCTGTCTGTCTGTCTGACCCGGCATCGCCCAGTCCTTGGTGGGGAGCATCTCATTTAATTCATATAAGTAGTCATATAAGTTCCCGTTCCCGTTACCGACTATCTGTCTGTCTGTCTGTCTGTCTGTTTGTCTGTCTGTCTGTCTGTCTGTCTGTCTGTCCGTCCCTCCCTCTCTGTCTGTCTGTCTGCCTGTCTGTCTAATCATTTATTGGTTGCAGTTAGAACAACCTTAGATAAACGAAGACCAACTTACAAAAAGCATTTGAAAGAGCACTTGAAAGATCTTTACATCTTCCCCCAACAATTAACTTGGGTAAATGGAGCGGCGGCAGCAGCATCAGCAGAAGAAGAAGGAAAAGGAGGAGTAGACAACTGCAGCGAAAAGGTGGGTCTGTCTATCTATCTGACCCGGCGTGACTTCGCCCAGCTCCTGGAGTGTAGCGTCTCATTAAATTCATACAACAAAAAAAGTAACTTAAAAAAATGCCCTTCTACACACCATCCATTATTTTTAATGAAAACGCTTTCTAATCACCTGCATGACTACAGTAACTTCTTAAGCAAAAAAAGATGAGTTACAATGTTATGCATTGTGCATTATTTTTATGAAAACTTTGAAAATGCCTTACAGATTGTATCATTATTTATTATAACTCATATGCCGGTACATAACTATGGACAAAGAGTTTATAAATCTTTGAAAACGATGCCACAATATGACTATAAGTTATACAGAAAAGTTATGCCCCTTGAAATAACTTTTATAGAGTTAGGTCCCCTGAGATATATTAAATTATGATGAAAAGTGAAAAATGAAATAATACTGGGTAAGCATGCGATTTCACACTAAAAAAATATGACAGTGGGCTGCACTGGAATGAAAGAAAGGCGTGTAGAAAATTTCATCTCAATCGGATGGGCCGTTCGCGAGCGCACAAAGGACAGACGGACATACAGACAGACAGACAGACAGACAGACGGAGATCCTAATTTATATATAAGACTAGCTGACCCTGCCCGGCTTCGCCCAGACCCTGGTGGGGAGCATCTCATTTAATTCATATAAGTAGTCATATAAGTTCTCGTTCCCGTTACCGACTATCTGTCTGTCTGACTGTCTGTCTGTCTGTCTGTCTGTCTGACCCAGCCCGTCTTCGCCCAGACCCTGATGGGGAGCATGTCATTTAATTCATATAAGTAGTCATATAAGTTCCCGTTCCCGACTGTCTGTCTGTCTGTCTATCTATCTATCTGTCTGTCTGTCTGACCCAGTCCAGCCCATGGTGGAGAGCATCTCATTTAAATCATATAAGTAGTCATATAAGATCCCGTTCCCGACTATCTGTCTGACTGTCTGTCTGTCTTGGGTAAATGGAGGAGGGAGGAGGAAGAGGGAGGTGGAGGAGGGAGGAGGAGGGCGGAGACAGGAGGAGGAGGGAGGAATAGGAGGGAGGAGGAGGGATTAGGAGGAGGAGGGGGAGGAGGAGGAGGGAGGAGAAGGAGGGAGGATGAGGGAGGATGAGGCAGCAGGAGGGAGGAGAAGGAGGGAGGAGGAGAAAGAGGGAGGAGGAGGAATGTGAAGGGAGGAGGAGGTAGAGGGAGGAGGAGGGAGGAGGAGGAGGGAGGAGGAGGGAGCAGGAGGAGGAGAGGGAGGAGGAGAAAGAGGGAGGAGGAGGAATGTGAAGGGAGGAGGAGGTAGAGGGAGGAGGAGGGAGGAGGAGGAGGGAGGAGGAGGGGGAGGAGGAGGAGGGAAGAGGAGGTAGAGGGAGGAGGAGGAGGGAGAAGGAGGGAGGAGGAGAGAAGAAGAGGAGGGAGGAGGAGGAGGGAGGAGGAGGAGGGAGGAGGAGGGAGGAGGAGGGAGAGAGGAGAAGGGAGGAGGAGGGAGGAGGCAGAGGGAGAAGGAGGAAGGAGGAGGAGGGAGGAAGAGGGAGCAGGAAGAGGGAGGAGGAAGAGGGAGGAGGAAGAGGAGGAAGAGGAGGGAGAGGGAGGAGGGGAAGAGGAAGAGGGTAGGAGGAGGAAGAGGGGAGAGGAGGAGAAGAATGGAGAAGGAGGGAGGAGGAGAAGGAGGAGTGAGGAGGAGAAGGAGGAGGCAGAGGGAGAAGAAGGAAGGAGGAGGAGGAAGGAGGGAGAGGAAGGAGGGAGAATGAGGAGGGGAGGAAGGAAAGGGAGGTGGAGGAGGAGGAGGTAGAGGGAGGAGGAGGAGGAGGAGGCAGGAAAAGGGAGGAGGAGGGAGGAGAAGGAAGAAGGAGGAGGAAGAGGGAGGAGGAGGATGGAAGAAGGAGGAGGAAGAGGGAGGAGGAGGAGGTAGAGGGAGGAGGAGGGAAGAGGGAGGAGGAGGAAGGAGGAGGAAGAGGGAGGAGGAGGGAGGAGGAGGAGGAGGATGGAGGAGGGAGAGGGAGGAAGAGGGAGGAGGAGGAAGGAGGAGGAAGAGGGAGGAGGAGGATGGAGGAGGGAGAGGGAGGAGGGGAAGAGGAAGAGGGTAGGAGGAGGAGGAGGGGAGAGGAGGAGAAGAATGGAGAAGGAGGGAGGAGGAGGGAGGAAGAGGAAGAGGGAGGAGGAGGAAGGAGGAGGGGGAGGGAAGAGGAGGAGAGAGGAGGAGGGATAGGGAGGAGGAGGGAGGAGGAAGAAGGAGGAGGAGGGAGGATGAGAACGCAGGAGGAGGAGGAGGAGGGAGGAAGAGGGAGGAGGAGGAAGGAGGAGGGGAGGGAAGAGGAGGAGAGAGGAGGAGAGAGGGGGAGGAGGAGGGAGGAGGAAGAAGGAGGAGGAGGAGGGAGGATGAGAACGCAGGAGGAGGGAGAGGGAGGAGGATGAGGAGGAGAGAGGAGGTGGAGAGAGGAAGAGGAGGAAGAGGAGGGAGAGGGAGGAGGGGAAGAGGAAGAGGGTAGGAGGAGGAAGAGGGGAGAGGAGGAGAAGAATGGAGAAGGAGGGAGGAGGAGAAGGAGGAGTGAGGAGTAGAAGGAGGAGGCAGAGGGAGAAGAAGGAAGGAGGAGGAGGAAGGAGGGAGAGGAAGGAGGGAGAATGAGGAGGGGAGGAAGGAAAGGGAGGTGGAGGAGGAGGAGGTAGAGGGAGGAGGAGGAGGAGGAGGGAGGAAAAGGGAGGAGGAGGGAGGAGAAGGAAGAAGGAGGAGGAAGAGGGAGGAGGAGGGAGGAAGAGGGAGGAGGAGGATGGAAGAAGGAGGAGGAGGATGGAGGAGGAAGAGGAGGGAGAGGGAGGAGGGGAAGAGGAAGAGGGTAGGAGGAGGAGGGGAGAGGAGGAGGAGGAGAAGGGAGGAGGAGGGAGGAGGTAGTAGGATGATTGATTGCCATCCCACCAGGTTAATATGTTATCGCGGACCTCAGAGAGAAGTGTCTATGTAGAAGACCATTTCCTGGACGTATGTATTTTAGGAGGGGGAGGAGGGAGGAGGGAGGAGGAGGAAGAAGAAAAAAAAAATATGACAGTTGGCTGCTCTGGAATGAAAGGAAGGCGTGTAGAAAATTTCATCTCAATCGGATGGGCCGTTCGCGAGCGCATAAAGGACAGACGGACATACAGACATACGGACAGACAGACAGACAGACAGACAGACAGACAGACAGACAGACAGACAGACAGACGAAAGGAGATTCTTTTTTATATATAAGACTAGCTGACACGGCCCGGCTTCGCCCAGTCCCTGGTGGGAAGCATCTCATTTAATTCATATAAGTAGTCATATAAGTTCCCGTTCCCGTTACCGATTATCTGTCTGTCTGTCTGTCTGACCTGGCCCGGCATCGCACAGCTCCTGGTGTGCAGCATCTCATTTAATTTATATAAGTAGTCATATAAGTTCCTGTTCCCGACTGTCTATCTGTCTGTCTGTCTGTCTATCTGTCTGCCTGACCCTGTCCGGCTTCATTAAATTCATAAAGAACGTCCTTCCACACACCATCCATTATTTTTAATGAAAACTCTTTCTAATCACCTGCATGACTACAGTAACTTCTTAAGCAAAAAAAGATGAGTTACAATGTTATGCATTGTGCATTATTTTTATGAAAACTTTGAAAATGCCTTACAGATTGTATCATTATTTATTATAACTCATATGCCGGTACATAACTATGGACAAAGAGTTTATAAATCTTTGAAAACGATGCCACAATATGACTATAAGTTATACAGAAAAGTTATGCCCCTTGAAATAACTTTTACAGAGTTAGGTCCCCTGAGATATATGAAATTATGATGAAAAATGAAAAATGAAATAATACTGAGTAAGCAGGCGATTTCACACTAACAAAATATGACAGTGGGCAGCTCTGGAATGAAAGAAAGGCGTGTAGAAAATTTCATCTCAATCGGATGGGCCGTTCGCGAGCGCACAAAGGACAGACGGACATACAGACATACGGACAGACAGACAGACAGACAGACAGACGGAGATCCTAATTTATATATAAGAAGAAGATGTCTATATAGCAGGGGGACTTCACTCTAGAAAAGTTATTTCAAGGGGCATAACTTTTAATAACATTTCTATATACTTTATAGTCATATTGTTGGACTTACTTGCACTATTGTTAAACTTTTTGTCTATAGTTATTTTCAGGCATATGAGTTATAATAAATAATGATATAATCTTTAAGGCGTTTTCAAAGTTTTCATAAAAATAATGCATAATGCATAACTTTGTAACCCATCTTTTTCTACAGTTTTCATTGAATGGTGTGTGGAAGGACATTCTTTTAAGTTACTGTGCGCCAAGAGCTGGGCGAAACCACGCCGGTCAGACAGATTTAATTGAAAACATAGAGAAAGAAAAGACCAAGGCTATGATTCACTGGATGCCTACAACCGCAAAGATTGAGACAGGGAAGCAAATAACCGCGGATATTTCGGGAGATATAAAAGCGGAAGTGCATAAACTGAAAAACAGCACGGACAAGTGGTTATTTCTGTGCAACCCGAAAGAACCTCTGCCACATTACGTGGACATGGAGTTGGACGGGGTAGAAGACAAGCTACACCGTCTCTTCATCACAGTTCCGGGGCGCCGTACGGCATGTACAGTCTGTGGGGAAGACTCCCACTGGAGTAATAAATGTCCGGCCAAAATACAAACTCAGAAGGCACCTATACTGGCACAAAAAGTCACCTCGAACTCCCAGACAGATCAACATAGTAAGGAGGATGAAGACGGTTTCCAGCTGGTCAGTCGGAAAAGGGGACGCTCAACCAAGAGCCTGTCTGACGGTGAGTGCTCGACACCTCCAGCCTGCCAAACACATGTTACCACGCTGCCGCCCCTCAACAACCACGACTACCCTACACCGCCTGAAGCGCACAGGTCAAACAAAAAGAAATGCGTAAGTAATTATACTGAACAGATAACGACCAGCGCCATGACCGAAATAGACAGTGATAACATTAACACACCACCACGACAAAGAAACCTGTCAGATTCTTCACCACGCCTCGTCATTGACTTAGAGATTACGAGCCCGGCGAAGGAATCTATTGACAATCTCCAGAAATGATAACAGGAATACAGACAGTTTTGAAACAAGAAACATAATTATGCTCAACCGGTTCTTATTTTACAACAAAAATGGCAGCGGAAATTAAAATAATGAGTATTAACATTCGAGGTATAAGATCCAAAATTAATCATCTTATACCACTCATACACAAATATAAACCTGATTTTATACTCATTCAGGAAGCTAACGTTAAAACCGATGAACACGCATCATATATCACAACATGCTTAGGTCTAAGACACTCATGTTTTAGTCTTAGTACTCAACATATCGGATTGGGTACAGCAATAATACAGACATCGGACAGGTGGCAGATTATAGAGAAGGACAGGGACTGCCAGGGTAGGATAGCTATAGTACAGGTGAGAAATAACATAAATAAATACACAATTGTCAACATACACGCACCGCCTGACTACAGAAATCAGCCGCTCTTCTACCAAACACTGGGAAATTTATTATCACGCTCATATCGGGGTCACAACATCATTCTAGGGGGTGATTTTAATTGCGTACTTTCGGCGCATGACCTTATAAATGGAGATGTAAGAATGCAAATTAGAAACACAACGGGGGAGGAGGAACATCAATTAGACACATTGCAAACAATTTTAGATATCCATGGGCTAACAGACGCATACAGGCAGATGCACCCCCATCGAACAGATACAACACACACAAACAATGCGCATAACAGAGCAGCGCGATTAGATAGAATTTATGCGCCCATAACACATCATATAACACAAGTCAAGCATTTACAGGAGACACTGAACTTCACAGATCATAAGGCGGTAGTTGCAACAATAAACACAGTACAAGCAACACCACACCTTAGAAGATCTCCCCATTGGAAACTGAACTGCACACTTTTACAAAATCAGGACTATGTAGATTGCATAACAAAACTGATCCTCACATACACAAGCGATATACCGGAGGGTAAAGCGCGAGAACTCTGGGAAACACTTAAACAAACTATACGAGAGAGAACACAAACACTAGCAGCAGTAATACACAAGCAAAAACTACAACAAGAAAAAGTATTGGAAAATGCAATTAAGCTCTTACTACAGACAGACAAAAATTCACCACACATCATAGCATTACAGGAAGAATTAGATCTCCACAGACATCATCGATTTCAGGGGGCTTTACTGCGAACAAAGTTACAAACTATAACACAAGAGATACCGAGTAAACAATACCTAGCTTTAGAACAAAACATACAGCGCAGCAGACAAATAGGCCAGATAATTGACAGGGAAGGAAATATACAAGTCGAGCCACAACAAATAGCCATAGCCTTTGAAGATTATTACAGGAACCTTTATACAGAGAAAAACACACAGGCGCACGTGCAAGAACACTTTATGAAATTCACAAAAGAACTCACAGAGGAACAGAAACTAACACTAGATACTGAATTAACACTAACAGATATAACACAAGCGGTTCATGGAATGCAGAAGGGCAAATCGCCTGGCCCTGACGGTATTACTGCTGAATTCTATCAGTTTTTCTTTCCTCTTCTAGGTCCCCTTTTACTAGCAGTATTCTCTGAATCTTTCCACAAACATGAACTCCCATCCAGTTTCAACACGTCTTACATCACTCTTATTCCGAAGGAGAACACTGACAAGACACTTTTAAAGAGTTACAGACCTATCTCGCTTTTAAACGTAGACTACAAGATTTTAACAAAGACTTTGATGAATAAATTGAAACTAGTAATGGCATCTCTCATTCATGAAGACCAGCAATGTAGTGTGCAACACCGGAATATCCAGCAACACACACACTTCATAAGGGACATCATCAACTACACACATCTGAAAAACTGTCAGTCCTCAATTCTCTCTTTAGATCAAGAAAAAGCATTCGACAGAATATCTCACTCATACCTCCACAAAACTCTCTCACACTGCAACGTGGGAAATTATTTTCGGACATGGGTCAAAATTTTATATTTGAAACCGGAAAGTCGGATTCTATTAAACCATACCCTAACCAATTCTTTCAGGTTGACTAGGTCAGTGAGACAGGGATGTCCCTTGTCCCCATTACTGTACGTTGTCGCTCTAGAGCCACTTCTATAAAAGATACGACAGGACGACAATGTCAGGGGTACGTTCATACCAGGGAAGGGTGAACAAAAGCTGCGTGCTTATGCGGACGATACCATTTTCTTTCCGACCACTGAAAAATCTGTACGGATCATTTTGGAGACGTTCTCGTTTTTCGGCAAAGGGAGTGGGGCAAAATTAAACGTCCAAAAATCTACTATAATGGGCTTAGGCAAATGGAAAAATAAGGCGGATTTTCCATTTGACTTAACATCAAACAATCTTATAAAAGTGTACGGAATCGTCTTCCCATGTCAACCAAATCAGACACACAAAGACACTTGGCAAAATCTAGAGAAGAAAATAACAGATATGTTACAGAGATACAAATACAAAACAACTACCATATTTGGTAGAAGTACCATTGTTAATACATATATAATTCCAAAAATACTATATCTGTGCACAGTCCTAGATCCCCCACGTCAAACTGTCACAAACATAAACAAAGAGATTAGACGCTTTGTGTTTGGCAGCACCATCTACAGTATCAAACATACTACACTCATGCAAGACAAAAAAAGATGGAGGTATCGCCCTCCAAGACATAACAACCAAAATACAATCACTTAGGATCAAACACGTAGGCGAAATCCTACAACACCCAGAAAAACACCATTTAGCACACTATTACATTGGAATTAGGCTATCTTCTTTAAAACCTATTAGGAATACATCCTCACATTATTTTGGCACTCTCCCAACGTTCTACAAAACATGTATTTCAGCCATTAAAGGACATGAAAAATTACTAAACAAGAAAACACATACAATCTACAGGCATTTAGTTAAATTACAAGCAACTCCGGTACATCTCAGAATTAAAAGAGGACATAGATATTTCATAAAAGATTATACCGAAATTTTCTCAAATATTCACAACAAGCAGATTACTCCAAAAGCAAGGGAAATTACATATAGGCTTGTTTACAGCATGACCCCAACAACAGAGAGAACAGCAAAAATAACTAAACAAATATTACAGTATCAGCTTTGTAGACGGAACGTCCAAGAATCAGAAGAGCACATCTATTACGAATGCAACACAATCATGCCAACAAGAAATCTCCTACAAAACATCCTAAACACTCATTTGAAACAAAGAACAGATGTTTACAAAGCAATCATGATAAATTCCATTCCTTACTCCACAAAAGACACCCACACAAAGCTACTTGTTCTATTGGCAGAGTACAGAAATCTTATATGGACATTAAGAAACAAAGCACTATACAATTACAGAACAATCAACAAAGAAATTGTCCAACAACTTTATCAACAAAGAGTAGCAAACATTCTAATCCTAGCCCCACAAGCGCAAATCTCGTAAAATATTTGGCTGAAGACAGCACATATTACAGAAGAAGCAAATAACTTGTTTTAAATAAAGGATACTACAACTGTAAATGTATTTATTGATGGTATTAATAATCTTACAATTATATTATTATTATTATTATTATTATTATTATTATTATTATTATTATTATTATTAATACTATTATTATTACTACTGCTACTATTATTATAAATTTTCCCATTATTATATTTGAATGTGCAACATGAAATATATTGTGGATGGGTGTCTGTGCCGTTGGCAGCAACATATGTATGCGTCTGTGTGTGGATGCAGGTGTGTGTGCTTGTGTGGTGCATGAATTTGCACGCGCATGTGTACGAGTGTGTGTGTGTGCGCGCACGCGCGCGTGCGTGTGTGCGTGTAGCAGTCTTTAAACCAAGTCGGTATCTTAAGTATTAAAATGATGTTATACGGTAATGATATGTTTCAAAAGAAAAATATGCACCACCATGTATAAACAAATTCGATGAGCCCTTTAAGTACCCAGTAAGCTAAGTTGGCTTTTAGTGGCCAGGTTTTAAGTCCTTCCCATTGTATATAAAACCCAGACACTATCACAATTTTGGACCAATTATCTCCCTGGGGACAGACCATGGACCCTAATTGCTAGTAGTAAATCCCTGATTCTTGTCCCCCAAACAAAAGACATAATGGACTAGAGCGTCACCCTGAAATTTGTCATCAGGCAACAACACCAACGGCCTTCGCCTCGGGACTTAGTGACCCAGAAATTACAAGGAAGCCACATTTTAATGGAAATGATAGTTTAAAGTTTATTGTCCAAGCACGGGGCATTTAAATGTACTGTGGTCTCCAGAAAGCACGAGATTGTGTGTGTGTGTGTGTGTGTGTGTGTGTGTGTGTGTGTGTGTGTGTGTGTGTGTGTGTGTGTGTGAGAGAGAGAGATAGATAGAGAGAGAGAGAGAGAGAGAGAAAAAGAGGAGAGGGAGAGATGGACAGGTGTTTCATGCATTCCGCTTGCGGAAGTGGAAGTGAAGCATATGCAAGGAATGTGTATCTACATGCACTATGCCACAAATGTCATATTAACATAACTGTATATATGTATGTATATGTTTTATTCACAATGTCACACTTAACACTAACAAACGGCAACGCTCTGTAATATACACAAACAATAGAAACACACACTACAACTTGTAAATACACATTGCTTTGTATGAAATAAAAGTTGGAAAAAAAAAAAAAAAGGAAAAAAAAAAAAAAAAAAAAAAAAAAGATAGACAGACAGTCGGGAACGGGAGAGCTTATATGACTACTTATATGAATTAAATTAGATGCTCCCCACCAGGGACTGGGTGAAGCCGGGCCGGGACAGACAGACAGACAGACAGACAGACAAACAGATAGTCGGGAACGGGAGAGCTTATATGACTACGTATATGAATTAAATTAGATGCTCCCCACCAGGGACTGGGTGAAGCCGGGCCGGGTCAGCCAGACAGACAGACAAACAAGCAGACAGACTGATAGATAGATAGATCCCCTCCAGGGCCTGGGCGAAGCCGGGCCGGGTCAGCTAGTAAATAAATAAAAGTTGATTAAGGCAAAAGGAACACCCTAACCTTTACAGTTCGCGGTGACTGCACTAGCCAGGCGGCCTGAATTCCTTAGGCTCAAGACCCCACCTGTCCTACACCGCAAGGTACTATATGCAGTAGAAGACAGTGACAGATTAAGGAGACAACAATATATACATATAACTGACAGACATACAGTTAAGTAGGTATTCCGTTTGGTTATGCAATCGTTTACTAAGTAAAATACTTTAAATTAATTAACATTAGCTAGAAACAAAAGCTTTAAAACTGTATTAATTAAAGAACGAAAATAATATGAATTTAGAAATAGAAAGACTGTCTACGTCTAATTTCTCTAATCAGTTTACGATTGTCATTTGTCTCCTGTAGAACTTGGTCATTGGTTTTTCTGTCTGTCCATGGTATTCTTTGCATTTTCCTCAGAAACCACATTTCTGCACCCATCAGATGTTTTTCAGCTTGACTGCTCAAGTTTGAGTTTCAAGCTTGACTTGTCCAAGTTTCATATCCATATAAAAGAACAGGCTCTGTGTATCCCCTCAGCACTCTTTTTCTTGTTTCAATTAACATCTTTTTATTGGTCAGATCCTTGTTCTAATCTCTTCAAGGCATCTCCCATTAGATGTTATGACTGTTCCGAGATAATTGTACCGATTTACTTGTTGAAGAATACTCCCATTTACTTGTATATTACATTGTTGTATTTCGTTCTTCCTAGTGACAACCTTAACTTGTGTCTTTTTACAAATTAATTCTAACCCCAGTTGCTCACTGTATACAACAACCGCATCTACAAATTGTTGCAAATCCTGCAATCAATACTGTATCATCTGCATATCTAATGTTATTGATGTTTCGTCCTCCAATGCTGATCCCATTTATGTCTTCTACATTTCTGAAAATATTTTCACTGTATAGGGAAAAAAGGTTCACGGAGACTAATAAAAAAGACGGAAGAAAAAGTGCTGCTAACCAAGTATAACAGTACCAAACGCAGAGATAATTGCGATCGCTGTATGCAATATCTGACAGATAATGTGGCGCCTGTACATGTTGACTGATGACAAATCAAACACATGATGTCAGTAGGGTACGAGGAAACCGTATCATTAGCTTAAACTGGCTAATATGTCCATCTTCTTCATCATCCAGTGACTTGCCGGATGGCGTGGGCGATCATACGTCTCCACAAATTGCGATCTTCGACGGCATGGGTCAATTCATGTGTTGACTATCTTCCGGGCCACGACACGAGCCTGTCAAGAATATTCTCACGCTGTCTTCTCCTATATCTCATTCCACAAATCTTTCCGGTTGTCATAACATGGTCCAGTTTGTTTGCCTTCTCATTATGTGGCCAAAAAATGGTGACTGATTCTTTCTGATGTTTGTGATAAGTTGTTTTTGCGACTTAGCCTCCCTCGAGATGTTCAGATTGCTTATCCTGGATGTCCAGTGAATTTTCAGCATTCATCGTCCTTCATAGACGAACATTTATTGGCAATGGAGAGTGTTAACTCAACTGATAATTTCCTAACATTTAAATCTGTGGACGAATGCTTCATATATTTAAAAGTAAATGTGGGACGCAGAGGTGTTTCCAAGGCGTCAGGACCGGGATCTATACTGGCCAAGACCTGCTGACACGTCCACGCCTCCTTGGCAACAGGTCCCTTCGGGGACCTGGCTAACATCAGTAGGATCGATGATTCCTCTGAAGCCGGAGTGTATCTGCCTGCATAGCGAGGAACCACCAGTCTGCACACCAATAAGCCAGACAAGGGACAACGGATACTCACTCAAACCTCAGGCCCTGTATGACATCACATTGATGTTGGACAACAGAATGTATTCATCCCACATACAGGACTTCACGCTGGAGTTCACAGCCAGCGAACACAAGCAAGCAAGCAAGCAAAAGTAAATGTGTAGAAAATGACTCCCTTTCCACGGCTTGAGGAATGATTGGTATATTGTGCTAGCCCCACATTTGAATAAACCAGACGGTACTCCATGGGCGATGTCGTTATTTTTTTTTTATTCTGTTTACACCAAAGAAAATTTCCTGGTACCCATTTTAGGCTATGTCAATCTTGGAGCCAAGTTCAGTTTAGAAAATAAAATCCCCGCCTTGATGCGCATTCGAACACATAACCACCGGACCGGCAGGCAAGCGTCTAACCAGCTGTGGGGATGTGAAATGGGAAAATCCTCACACTGTCTCGCCCGTAGCGAACGTCGAGAGCAGGTATAGAACCCTCCAGAAGACATTGGGTGATAATGATGCTGTGCAATATTTATAAAAGAAAATATTCAGACAGGCAGAGAAAAGACCAGAACTCAACATTGGAGAGAGCTCAATAAGCAACATAAAATACACAGACAATACAGTTTTGTAGAGTGAAGCAGAACTAGATCTCCAAGAAGTGGTAAACCAAAAGCAAAAACTAAGTAATGAAAAAGGCTTAGGCATCAATATTAAAAAAACGCAGTTGTGCCTTGGCCCTTTGGGACGATGTGTATTGTGTGGAAGAACAGATAAATAAATCATCAAGGCCATAAGAGAATGGTGCGGCAGGGAGTGACTAGATGATCCGGCAGACATTCAATACTCTGAGGAAAGACCAGACATATAATTTGACTGCACCTGGTACTATCAGTATGGGGACTCTTAGCTGGCTATTAAAGACCAGGAGGGGGCGCATATTGGAATGTGCCGAGTGCGGTGATGTCTGTTCTTGACTCAACTTAACATGTGTTTGTTTACTTTTACAAGATGATTTTCCTTCATTATAAGTTGTTAGAGTGCTGAAATATCAAACTGTGATTATTTTTTCGTCTTGTTTTCTGAGCCTATCAACATTAAATTAATTTTCATTATTACAGGATTGTGACCTGAGTTTATGTCATTTCACAAGTGCGTTTTTGCACACGTGATATTAATGTTCCATATTTCTCTGATTATTATAAAATCAGTCTGGTGTCTGTCAGTATCTCCAATGTTGACCAACTATAGCTCGTAGGAGAAGACGCTAGGAGCTAGGCCGATAATTTGATGAGCGCTGTTGGAGGAGGGTCGGGCACATGTGCTTGTCGTTTGTTAAGAGAGAGAAAGACTAGCCACCCATTCATCCGTGCATTCAGGCCTACAAAATGTGAAAATGTGATGGTCTTAACACTTCACAGGCCCATAACAAGTTTCTGCTTCAGGACTTGTGTTTGTCCAAAGACATAGTTTTCTTTAAATGTACTTTAAAAAAATGTATTACAAATGACAAGTCTATTTACGATGTTTCACAGATCAGTCATTAATGAAGATCATCATTATTGCATTCTGGACAGGTCCATTGGTGCACCGAACTCGTCCCTAACATCGTCTAGCAGATATCGGCTGACTGTATCAGTTTTGTGTTGATTAACCAAGGTATTGTGCCCTTGAGAACAAGTTAATGTCTGCCAGCTACCAGCTTCACTTCCATCCCCTTCACTCTGAACAAGAAAACAGATCCCTAAGCGTCCTTAAAGTCATCTGATTGTCCTGCATCTCTTATGGCAATGACATTGATGATCTCTGGCCCATCGATTGCCCTTCCCTCCCCGACCACTGACATGTCCTCGGAATAATCTTCTCGCTCGCTGTCTTTCACGTTTGATTGTCCCTGTACATAGATGAAAGTTAGATTGACTTTTTGTGATGCGCTCAGTGTGTCGAGCACTCATGTCGTATGTGGCCGGGTCTGGACCTTCCTGTTCAAGTTCATCGAATCGCTCAGTATGCATGAGTGTGAATACTTTTGCACGCGGTGCAAGCTCAGGACATTGGGTATAGCTATTGTTTACACCGCAAAAGCATCACTTGCTTTCTTGATAACTTGCGTCGTGTGCTTGCTAATAACTTTGCACTGCCTATACACTACACTTGCCTTCTGACTACAGAGCCACCCGTAAACTCGACACCATCGTCCTCTCCAGTGTTTTCGTGAATTAGTGTTTTGACCTCAGTGTCTACTGCGGAGGGATCTTGCTTTCTGTGACTTCTGTCAAGAATGATGTGGTGGATAGAGATAGTAGTACTGGTGTCTGCTGGCACTAGTATCCAGTCCTATCCAAGACTGATGGCTGCGAGTCTGCAAGAGAAGCAGAAGTAGCAGCAGCGAAAAGAAACCTTAGGGACCTGTACAGTCCCCTTTTAATCAACCAAGTGGACTTATCAAACACAATAATGGGACATTTCTCATCAACATTAAGGACTAAATAAACAGATAGGTTGAATACTTTGATGACATTCTGAGTAGACCAATCGCAAAAAAACCTCACAGAATTAAGCCTGTAGAAGTGAAGTTGGATATCAACTGTGAGAAAGCATCTAAACAATAATGAGAAATCTATCGACATTCAGAAGAGTGGGAAACCTGACTGTCCAGAACGTATCTCAGAAAAAGCTATTAAAATTAAAGCCAATATAAATATCTCAGCTGAATTATTACACAAATAATTTAGAGGAACTTGGAAGGCCAAAGAAACACCAGCAGGCTGGAGAGAAAGATATCCGGTGAAGCTGCACAAGAAAGGGCACATGCAAGCGTGCACAAATTATAGAGGAATGATGCTATTTTCAATTCTTGGGAAAATATTAAGCAGAATCATTCTGAAGAGATTAGGAGATCCCATTGACAAAGAAAACTAAGGGATGAACAAGCAGGCTTCTGACAAAACAGATCCTGTACTGTCCAGATATCCACATTCACATACTAAAAGAGAAAAAGCACTGAACTGAACTTACCACTTTGTGTTGCATTTGTTTTGTGGACTATGACGGGGCCTTTGACAGCATTAGTATGATATCCCTTTGGACATTGATGTGACACTGTGGGATCCCACAGAAAATCATTAACTTAATAAGGGCAACATATAAAGAATAAAATGCAGAGTTCTTCATGAGGGAAAACTAGTAGATAATTTGAAATAAGAACAGTAGTGCGATAGGGATGCCTTTTGTCACCTTTATTATTCTGACTGATAGTAGACTGAATTATGAGGAGAACAATAACCACTGCCAGAAATAGAATTCAATGAATCCTGACAGAGCTGGCTGAAAATCTGGACAACACTAACCACACTGCCTTCCTGTCCCACACACAAAATTAGATGCAAACTACAGTACACACTCTTGATGGCAGGTCATAACAATGAGGTGTAAAGATTCAGAGACAAAAGACAAATATTGATCAATAAAGTGGTGAGTCAATCACCCCTGCTAAAACCTCAATTCGTGAGATGGACTCATACCTATTCAGCCTATGCTGTACTAGTGGGTTGGATGTGAATTCTCTTTTCATAAGACTGTCAGATTTCACTGTAAGCCCAAGCATTGCCATACAGGCCATCAAAGCCTTGACAAGGGCTTGCGCCTACTAGAATGGGGTTAATGTAAAGATTTCCCTCCCTATCCGGTATCAAAGTACCATCTTCATGGGAACTGTGTTGGGGAGCTATCCTTCTCCTCCCCACGTCCAGAAAATTGCGGGGCATTTAAAACCAACACTGGAACCTCACATCTGCGGAGAAGCTTATTAGTATGTAACCAGGTCATGATTCAGCAGACAATGTGTGGACCTGCTGGGATTAGGCCTAGAATGGTGTAATCATTTCCTTCATAGCTTGAGGTATTTCAATGTCGACATAACCAATGTCCAGGGATGCTGACCAGAATGATCAAATGGTTTTAGATAACATCTCTTGTTTAGTAGTTCGTTTTGTTTAAAGAACATGACCAAATTACTGATGGGATGCCATCACTTCTATAACACCCACGTAAGCGACCAAAACTATTATCTCTCTGCCTGGCCAACACCAGCAAGATGTATGTAGAAAGTGAAACCTAATAACTGGATTAACTTCTGAAGACACAAAAAAATACCATACCACCACTAGAATTTGGACAACGGATAACTCATCTTTAATGACAATTTAGTTTCTTCTCAGACTTGATAACAAAATATAAAATAATTTATTGTAAAGAAGAATATTTATGTATTTGTTAATTTTTTGGTGTTATGGTTGCTGTGTAAATATATGCGTACATGTTTTTATGATTCATTAACCTTTTTGTATATTATATGCAAATAAATGATTAATTTTACCAGTAAATTATGTTTTGCATGTTGCGTAAACATATTTTCTGATGAATATCCTATTAAAAGAAATCTTGTGTAGCTCAATCACTATGGAATTGTTAAACCTTCAGGATGAAATAGAATTTTGCAATGTTAAATTTTACACCAGTATAGTTTAACAGAGGTGCCACAGAAGTACAGTGGCAAGCGTGCTTGCCTGGTAGTCATAAATTCGAATCCCCTTAGGGTGGGATATTTTTCATCATTTTTCAGGTCAAGCCTAACCTCAAATAGGTACCAATAAATTACATGGGAAGTAGAGGTGGCCAGTCTGATACTGACCACATTACCCATTAAATGCCATTTAGTCCAACATGTAGGGCATTACCATACACCCAGTACATTTTATGGCGTGAAAAGGGGACCTTTATTTTATTTGTTTAATTTAACATAAATGGTTTTCCCGGCAAATAAAAATGTCTGCAATGTTCCACTGCAATCATATTCTGAAGATATCAAACAACTGCAATGTTTTTCACAAGATTTTGTGTACAAATAGGATGGACTTTTCTACCTAAGTTGACAAATGAGTTAAATACAAAAAAGAAAAAAGACAACATGAGACTTCAAATGTGCCATTAAACTAGTGAATCCAAATATTTTCTTACAAGAATAGTTAATAAAAGTCATGATCATCTTTCAATTTTTCTGTATAGTGTGGTGGCAATGAATAGTTGATGTGCCAGATGGGTGGCCATGGATAATCTCATTCCATGTGACTGTACACTATCTTTGATGCTGTAAATCCAATGTTTTCTTTAGAACACCCTCTTGCCCACGTATTATTTTGTTTTGGCACTCGCTTTGAACTCAAGCGTAGTCCATACACACTATTTATAGTAGTGATGGACTGAATTTTGCGTGTGTATTAGCTTTCCCTATTAACAGTGTACCTCGCCATCAGGCGAACCCACTTCGTCTTCAGAGGTACTTGTAATTTATACCCCCAAGTCAAGGACGACAGGTCAACATTTTAGTCCAGCTGTCCAGCAAAGGGTTGGACTGCATACCTCAGCATCAGTCCACTGGGTGTTTAAGAACACGCATTCTTACCCATTCAGCCATGTGGACCTGCTTGCTCGTATGAGATCTTTGGTTACTGTAATGCCAGTTCTGGTTACTGATGGTGTTGTATTCTAATGAGATAATCGAACCATTTGATCTTCGTCTTTCATTGTGTGTGGCACAAATGGTTGATCCCACTGTCTGTCTGATAATATTAATTTTAACTTGGTTATGGATAATTAAATTTATAGCTCTTCTCAGGCATCTCATCCCGCAGGTGTTGATTTTTCATATGTGTTATTTGGATAATGTCCAAGTTTGATATTGGCAGCATGGGGGTTGATATAAATATGTTAGTTATTATTTGTTGTTTAGCGACAAGATGCCTCAGTATTGATGTCAGCGGATATATAAGTGCACTTTCTTTTTGAAAGCTGATGTTATTTTCTCGGTCTTCAATTTCCTCTATTATTCTAGAGCAATACTACTTGAACAAATAAATTCCCCATTGGTTTACTGGACCAATAATATGTTCATTCTTAGTTGAATAAGCGTGCAACTGTCAACTGTCATTTACTGCCTATATAGTACCTTGCGATGTTATGGCAGGGGGTCTTGAGCCTGAGGAATTAAGGCCCTTTGGCTAGTGCAGTCACCATGAACTGTGCAGGTTAGAATGTTCTTTTTGTCCCTGACAGAAAAAAACTCCACACCTTACTGAGGATTCGAACCCGGGTCTCCCAAAGGAAAACCCAGCATTCTAGCCACTCTGTCAGCCGCTCCAGAAAGCATGCAACTGATACTTTATTATAAAAGCATTCAAAACAGTTAGGTCAGCAACACAGACGTTTTTGCAAAATGGACATGTTAAAAATAAACTTTCACAACAGACAACAAAATAAAATAATAGTGCCTAACACAAAATAATCACCAACTAAAAAACTTACATTAAAAGCATCACACAAACTTCAACACACGTTTAGAATATTTATTGATTACATTTGCAAATTTTAATAGTTAAAATTTTCTATAAACAAGACAGTGCTCATAGTCTTTCAGATATTGATTTAATGGTGTAATTTTATATTCAAACATTCAGTAATACAATATTATGTTAATGCTAACATAAACATAATGAAAGCAGCAACATTTGGCTATAATTTCTATACATGATTTAATACTGAATATAATGTTAATTACAATAATGGAGATTATAAATTACATAAATGAAAGAAAATAACAAATAATAATTTACACTAACCTAATCCTCATTCTTTTTGTAAAAAAAATTAATAACTGATATGAGAATTTACTAATTATATAAAGTAAACACACATTAAGAAAAATAAATGCGTCTGTGTTATTTTAATTATCAATAAAATATTCTCCCCTCAAATCTGTGTAGAGTTTAGAAAATCCGCTTGAAGATGCTGTGGTTTTTCATTTTATGTGATTCTCAAAAGGCACCTAAGGCCTTTAGTTAGCATGTGAAACATATAATAATACAATGAGATATGTCTTATTTTTCTCCAAAATCCAGCGGTGACTCTCCTGTTTACACAGGTTTTCCTTTGTGCAATAAAGATTACTGCAATGTTATAAATCATTATCTTTGATTATAGAGAAACTAGTTAACATAAGCTGATTAAACAGTGAAGTGATCAGTGTGATATTGGAATCATGCTGCCATCACTGCTACAGCTAATGGGCAACTTTGAGTTTGAGCAACCAGGTTATCTACATGTGATTGTGGATTATTATTATTAACTATTAGAATGTCCAAAAGAATGGAGCATGTCACAAAGTATCTAAATGTGATTGTGGATTATTATTATTAACTATTAGAATGTCCAAAAGAATGGAGCATGTCACAAAGTATCTACATGTGATTGTGGATTATTATTATTAACTATTAGAATGTCCAAAAGAATGGAGCATGTCACAAAGTATCTAAATGTGACTGTGAATTATTATTATTAACTATTAGAATGTCCAAAAGAATGGAGCATGTCACAAAGTATCAAGCAGAAGTAGTGGAGCATACCCACAGATCAAGACTTTTTTGGCAATAGAAGTTTCTAGTAACAAACTACACTAACATTACAAATGAGAAAACCTGTACATATTTTGCAAAGATATAACTGATTTATAGATGTAATAATGAATCACAGAAAAGAAAGTCAGTATCACAAAAGAATGGACAGGCTAATGAAATGGTAAATAAATATGAAATAGTAAAAGTTAAAAAAACATTATCTCTCACGCGCAGAGTGTTATTGCTCTTTGTCCACTACATGTATCTCTAAGAGAAGTGTATATGATTCTAGATGTACCAATCTCTCCCCTATCCTCTCATCACTCTCAACAGGCTCACAGTGAATCTCTAGATAGAATTTCATTGGCATTTTCACCTGCTTCGTAAAATGAAGTGAACTAACACCTTTCTTCCTGTGCATGGAGAAATATCCTTCTTGATTACCCGCCTTAATCTTGTAGCGGACATTGTTGCGCAGAGCAGTAAGAGCAGGAATAAACTTGACAAGTTTGGTTCGAGGCTTTGTCTGATTTGTTTGTACGTACATGACAACAACATCTGAACTATTCCATCCATCTATGTTGTGTTTCAGAGAGGAGTTTGTTACTTGCTCCAAGGTTAACTGTAATAGGAATTACATTTTGTTATTAATAAATCTCGTGTAGCTGAAGAAATGTTCATGCAATAAAATTTTAATTTTGAATGTTATCAGAAGAGCAAATTATAATATAAATCAATAAATATGAATGTTATAAAATCTAACAAGTGAAAATTGTCTAGACAAAGCTGAAAGAATTGTTGCAGAAAGAGAGACAATAACGTCTGTGTTAAACAACCATAATAAAAGATTAGGATGAAAACCAAGAAGAGGAAAGAACAATATGCTAGTGGACTTGATATTAATTAGTAAACATTGCTGCAGCTTCTAGAGCTATAGAAAGATTGAATATATTGTGTCTATAGTAATGAACGATGAGGTTTTGTAGACTAGAGAAGCTAGTGAAAAGGTCAAATAATTGTTAAAAACAATTTCTCAGCAGCTACTGATAATTACATTGTTTTTATTGTTTGTATTAGTAAGAGTAATTCCATAGCAGAAACTTCCACAGGGCTATGAAATATTTGGCTTTCACATACACTTCATCTTCTTCTTCTGAAGAAGCAGGTGCCATTGTTCTGTATGTTATGCATATATAAGACAGTGATAAACAATCTGAGGACATGAAGAATGGAAAGAAATACAAACAATTATGAACATTCAGAATTAAGACATTTTCTTTGAAATAACAACTGAATGTACACAAAAAGCACACTAAAAGGGTACAATCACCTGAAATCATGGCAACAGCCTTTCCCTAAACATGTTCTAATGTAAAAGACGTAACATCTTCATTAGAAATTATAGAGAAACATGACTACTAAAATATGAGGACTGAATGTCTAATGTTTTTATGTTGGAAGTAAATATGTGAAAAAACTATTGAATATAGTGATCAGCAGAATATTATGTTTGTAGATCAGGAAGAGGCTTTCGACAGAGTAGACAGATACATATTATGGACCATCCTTGATACAAGCGCAATTGCTAGAAAACATCATAGCCATGTATCACTTGAGCTGAAGTGCAGTAAGAACGCAAGAAGGTATATCAGATATGTTCACAGTCAATACAGGAGTGAGACAGGGATGTGTGCTCTCTCCTTTGCTATTTAATATCAATATGGACAGAATATCCAAAGAAGCAAGTCTTGACATAACAGATTCAGAAAATTTAGAACTCTTTACTCCAGATGAAACAACTGACCCACAGGAAATAAATGAACTTCTATTTGCAGATGATCAGTGCCTGCATAACATCAATGAGGACTGACTACAAAATCATATTACTAATCTGAGTTCAACCTGCAGCAGATACAATATGAGTATAAACACAGCCAAAACCGAAGTAATTAAAGTTAGCAGATCGCGGGGCCCACTATGTGTACAGATAAATAGCACAACTCTGAAACAAGTTAAAGAATTCAAATATCTTGGAAGTATGATCACGGAAGATGGCAGATTGGACAGAGAAATCGAAATCAGATGTCAAAAAGCTAGTGCACTTACATATACACTATCACCCTTACAGAAACATCCAAATATACCCATGTCTGCAAAACGACAGATAATAAACAGCATATTCACACCAACTCAATGCTGTCAATCTCAAACTTGGTCTTTATCCAAATCACACTTTCGTAAAATCAACACCTGCGAGATGAGATGCCTGAGGAGAGCTGCCAACTTAACAATCTGAGACTGAGTAAGAAATGCTGTTATCAACACCTTGTGCCACATTTATTGAAAGACAGAAGATCACGTTGTTTGGCCATGTCGTTAGAATGCAACACCAACAACTACCATCACTGGCCTTACATCAAAGATCATCTGTGATGAGACCAAGAGGACGACCAAGAAGAAAATGGATTGACGACATCAAAGACATTGTACAATCACGTGGAATGACACTATCCAGGGCCGCCCACCAGGTGCTGGAGCGCATATTATTCCTCCCCACAACGCTTTAAGGCAGAAGTGGAAGATGATGATGATGAGTAAATAATTAAAATTATCTTCTACACCGTCTTCAGGGTCCTGGTAATGAGCAGACATTAGCACTAAATTCATGAAAATGGTGTTGCTTATATTATAATTTGTTGCCTGGCTGTTTTTCCCTATAAATTATTCCAAGACTTTTCCCTACATAAAGCTCCCTATTCCACTTATTCTATTGATATGAGCCATACATTTCTCGTGTCTTTTCCAAAAGGTTTTTATTTTTTGAGTGACCTTGTAACACTTGCAGCACTTAGTCCCTCAGCATTTCTACTTTTCTCTGTTCATGATATTCTCAACACTCTTTTGAAAACCACATCTCCAATGCCTCCAGATTCTTCACTATTTCATTACTCATTGTTCACATTCACACAAGTCACAAATAAGCAATAAGCATTAGATTATTTAAGCAACAACACCCTCTAAAGTTACCTTTTTGTGCCTGAGTTTGTAAGGAACACTTCTTTTCCTGCGCATGCCCTCCCCAACAGTGATTCCAGCAACTATTCCAGCAGAACCAGCGAAGTGCTCGACTAACTCATCCAAGCTGTCCGCTTCACGTGTTCTGCTGTTAACAAAATAGACATTCTTCATCTTTACTTGCTTTTTTAGAACATTAAAAAAAAGAAAAGAAAATTGCATATAGAGTGATGGGCAATGGTCTCAGAAAATGTAGATGTAAGAAGTGGCTGAAAGTAACATGTGTATTATAGCAGGAGATTAGTCTAGCAGTTAGTACCTTGCACTGACATTGGCATGAGCATGGTGGGACAAGAGTTTGATGCCAGCTCTCATCATCTGCTATGAGAGGGAAAGACTGGCCACCTATTCCTCCATGCACTCAGGCTTACAAAATCTGATGGTTGTAACTCTTCACATACCTACAACTGCTTCCTGCTATGGGACTTTTGTTTTAAGTATATAATGTGTACATCTGGAGGTTACAGAAAATTACAGCCTGCATTGTTAACTAGCATATTTCCTAGTATTCAAACATATGACTAAAAGGGATGTCTAACTCCATTATAAATTTTGAATCAAAACCAGAAATGGTAAAAATAAATGTGTAGAACAAGCCTAAACGTTACTTGCCTTTTTTTTTAAATTTAGTATTATCTCAACAGTATAGAAGGGATAAAGTAAGGTTGGAATGATCTTTTGATGCGATTGAGAGAGTGAGAGAGAGAGAGAGAGAGAGAGAGAGAGAGAGAGAGAGAGAGAGGGAGAGAGAGAGAGAGAAAGAGAGAGGGGGGGAGGAGAGAGAGAGAGAGAGAGAGAGAGAGAGAGAGAGAGAGAGAGCGATTTTAGCCATTTAAAGTGACACATTGCACATTAACAGTTAAAATGGACACAGGATCACACTTTTGAAGTGTTATACTGACATTCTAAAAGATCTTAACATCTAAGAAAACTCACCAATAAACGTCATGTTGTTTCGGAAACCGAAATAATGTGGCCATATAAATAAAATACATTGGAAACAACAAGCTGCCATAAGGATTGATAATGAAGTGGGACAATATCAGCCTATTAAGAGAGGTGTTAGGCAGGGATGTGTAATGTCTCCAGATCTTTTTTCCTTATACAGCGAAAATATTTTCAGAAAGGTCATCATCATCAAGTGCCGTGCCGGCTGGCGTAGGCGATCATGGCTCTCCATAGATCTCGGTCTTTGGTTTTCTGGATCAACTCTGCTGCTGATATTCCTCCATGCCACCGTCTCAATCCATCCAGCATCACTTCTCTTGGTCTACCTCTGCCTCTCTTCCCCTCGATCTTTCCAGTTGTTCTCCAATGCCTCTCTTCTCATCACATGACCGAAGAAAGCTGTTTGTCTCTGTCTTATTGTTGTATATAATGTTCTAGTTTCATTAGCCTGTTTCAGGCAGTTGTCGTTAGTTACTCTGGCAGTCCAAGGAATTCGCAACATTCGTCTCAGGAACCACATCTCTGTTGCTTCTAATTTCTTCTTAATTTGTTCATTTACATTCCAAGATTCACTGCCATACAGCAAAACTGATTCTACATAGCATTTCAGCACTCTCTTTCTTACATTCAGTGATAGTGACTTATTGCATAAGATACTCTTCATTTTCTGAAATGCGGCTTTTGCCTGCCCTATTCTGCTCCTAATCTCTGTTGTACATCTTCCATCTGATGTTATAAATGCCCCTAGGTATCTAAAATTATCAACTTGGTTAAGGATTTTCCCTTCTATTTCTATGTCACATTTTGGTGTCACCATTTTCTTTGATATTACCATTGTTACTGTTTTCTTGATATTTAAGGTAGTCCTTTCCTTGCACTCTCTGTTACTACAACGTCTAATAATTGTTGTAGGTCTGTTGAATTATCCGCCACCAATACTGTGTCATCTGCATAGCGTATATTATTTATATTATAACCTCCAACTAGTATTCCTGGCATCTCTTTGATCTCTCTCATTATTACTTCGCTATACAGGGAGAAAAGATCTGGTGACAAGACACACCCTTGTCGTACTCCTAGCTTTATCTGTTCGTAACTACCCTCTTTATTTTCCATTTTAATTGCTGCTACTTGGTTCCAATAAACATTCTTTATTATTCTTAAATCTTTTCCATCAATGTTGATATCTTCCAACATTTTAATCAGTTCATCATGTTTTACTTTATCAAATGCCTTAGTATAATCTATGAAGCACAAATATATGTCTCTCTGTTTCTCTATTGACCTTTCTATTAGTGTCCGTAATGTATAAATTGCATTGTTTGTGCCCTTTCCTTCCACAAATCCATACTGTTCTTCACTAATTTCCATTTTTATTTTCTTTTTGGTTCTTCTCATTATGATTCTGAGTAGAAGCTTAGTGATATGGTTTATAAGGTTAATTGTACGAAAATCTTCACAATCAATTGCTCCTGGTCTTTTTGGTATAGCTATAAATACAGATTTCAGCATATCACTGGGTAAATATCCACTGCTGTAAATATCATTCAACATTTTGGTTAATATATCTACTCCAAATTCTCCCAATACTTCTAATTCTTCTATTGTGATTTCATCTGGCCCAGCTGTTTTTCCTTTCTTCATACGTTTCATAGCATCAGCGACTTCTTCTTTCAGAATAGGTGGACCTTCTAAGTTACTATCTTCTGTTAATTCTTCCCTTTCTCCTTCATATAATTCTCTTATATACTCATTCCACCTCTTCATTATAGCATCTTCCTCTAATATTATCTTTCCTGTTTTTGATTTCAAACACCCCGTATTTATTCTTATTTTTCTTTCTGTAAGCTCACTGATTTGTCTGTGCATATTTTTTGTATCTTTAATGGAATTTAATTCAATTTTTTTGCATTGCTCGTTTAACCAACTTTCTTTAGCCTTCCCACATTTATCTTTTATTTCTTTATTTATCTTAGCGTATTCTTATTTGTCATTTTTACTCTGTTTTCTTTTGTCCATCAGTTTTAAGATATCTTCATTCATCCATTTTTTCTTAGCTATTTTGCCTCTCTCCGGTAATACTTCTTTGCTAGTTTGATGAATGGAGTCCCTTAACATTTCCCATTGTTCATCTATACTCTGTATTTTAGTTATTGCATTGTACCTATTTTTCACAGTCACTCTGTATTGTTCTTGCATTTCTTTATCTATTTTCAGAACCTCTTTATTAAGTCTCATTTTCTTAACCATTTTTTTCCCTCTTTAATCTTACTTTTATTTGTCCACATAGTGGTACATGATCACTATTACAGTCAGCACCAGGCATTGTCTTTACATTACTTAAAGCATTTCTAAATCTTTTATTAATTAGTATGTAGTCAATTTGGTTGCATATTTTCTTATCAGGGCTTATCCATGTGTACAGTCGTCTTTTATGGTGCTTAAACCATGTGTTTCCAATTATCATATCATTGATAATTGCCCATTCTATTAGCTTTTCCCCTCTTTCATTTCTTGTACCTAAACCATAATTCCCCACTACATCCTCCATTTTTCCCTTTCCTATTTTTGCATTAAAATCACCAAGTATTATCTTTATTTCTTGTGATCCAATTTGAGCCATCGCCATTTCTATTTCGTCGTAAAAGTGTTGTATTTCTTCCTCACTACTGCTTGCTGTTGGTGAATATACTTATATAATATTTATGTCTATTGGTTTGCCTTTGATTTTTACCATAATAACTCTATCTGAAATACACCAGTATCCATTAATTGACTTGGCTGTTTTTTTGTCTAATATTATTCCTACACCTTTTTCATGTGTATCCCCTCCAGAATAAATTATTGTGTGATTGTCAGCTATAATTTTGCCCGATCCCTTCCATCTCATCTCACTAACGCCTAGTATATTCATTTTCATGCTATCCATCTCTCTTAGAACATTGGTCAACTTTCCTAGCTCATTTAATGTCCTAACATTCCATGTTCCTACTCTAAATTTATTTATTTTAGTTAAGATTTTGCCATCAGTAGCTGGATGACGGTTTGGTGTCACCTGTGGCTCATGACTGTCCCTACCGGACGAGGATGCCCTAAGACAGCCATTAACGTCCTTCACTAACTTTGATATATGTTTTGCCATGAAGTCTTGGGAAGATAATGTGGTGGTTTCCCCTTGCCTTCCACATTCACATGGTGGTCTTTTACCTCTGCCTTTGACAGCCATTTCCGACTGTAAGGACAAGTGAGTGCCCTGCTCTGCTCAGCTGAAGAGTTGTCTACTTATTCCGGTGGATACTCGAAAGGTAGAAGATATAAATGGAATCAGCATTGGAGGACGAAACATCAATAACATTAGATATGCGGATACAGTATTGATTGCAGACAATGCGCAGGATCTGCAACAATTAGTAGATGCGGTTGTTGTACACAGCGAGCAACTGGGGTTAGAATTAAACTGTAAAAAGACACAGGTTATGGTAGTCACTAGGAAGAATTAAATACCACAATGTAATATACAAGTAAATGGGACTATTCTTCAACAAGTGAATCGGTACAATTATCTCGGAACAGTCATAACATCTGATGGGAGATGCCTTGAAGTGATTAGAACAAGAATCGCCATGGCGAAAGTAGCCTTTAGAAAGATGAAAAACATTCTGACCAATAAAAAGATGTCAATTGAAATGAAAAAAAGACTGTTGAGGAGATACATTGAACCTGTTCTTTTGTATGGATGTGAAACTTGGACAACGAGCAGTCAAGCTGAAACACTTCTGATGGCTGCAGAATGTGGTTTCTGAGGAAAATGCAAAGAATACCATGGACAGACAGAAAAACCAATGACCAAGTACTACAGGAGATAAATGACAATCATAAATTGATTAGAGAAATTAGACGTAGACAGTCAAAAATTTTTTGACATGTTATGAGAAGAAATGGATTGGAGAACTTAGTGACAACTGGCAAGATCGAAGGGAACAGACCAAGAGGAAGACCGAGAGGAAAATACCTGGATGGCTTGGCCACATGGCATGGACAAGATAGGAACACTGAGCTGATCCACGACGCTGGTGATCGAGTGAAATGGCGAGTCATGACCGCCCACGCTTTCCGGCATGGCACATGGACTGATTGATTAAAAAAAAAAAACACAGTGGTTTGGAAAGAACATTAATTGAAGGCATGGTTCCAGCCTGGTATTCTGAGATGAGTAGAAAATAATTTTTTTCATTTTCATTTTATCTTCATTGTTCTCATTTTTTTCATCCTTTAGTTCTTCTCATCTCGTTCTTATGCCGTAATGTAGTCACTCAAGGGTCTTCTCCATGATTATATGTTGTGTTTTGTGTATGTATTTGTTTGCTGATGAAGGCTAGTCGCCACAATGTCCTGTATGCTTCATTATTCTTTTCTGTAAAGCTGCATTACTTTGTGTTATTTTATATTGTTTACATTTCCACAGCTTGACCGCAGTTCCACCAAATTGTATTCATAATTTTCATGGGTTCAGATTGAAGAGACAGGGGTCAACCATCATGAAGATGGACACAGGACATTGCAGACATCTTGGGCATACAAATGCATGGGGCACGAGAGCTGGCAACAGACCAAGAATCTTTTCAGCTGTAATGAGAGCTGCATGATGATAAGATGTAGTATACAAAAATAACATTGATAACTTACCTAGATGTACTTCTGGTCCTGCGAGACAGTGGTATTTCCCCAAAGTCATGATCACAATGGTAACATCCCTCACCTGCTGGGAGGCTGGAACCTGATTTGATGCTTGTATCATGGGGCAGTTGAACACCAGGTGGATACTTTGTACTGGCTGAAGAAACTGTACTGATACAGTGTCTGGGATGTAAAAGAGTTCAAAGAATGCATACTGTTAGTCAGTTTTCAACTACCATAAGACTGTAACAAAATAATATACTAATACTTCACACAATATTTCAACTACTGCAAGATTGTAACAAAATAAGTTCTTGTATTTTACACAATGGTTTAAGTTTAACTACCAAAAGACTGCAATAAAAACACAGTCAGACTTTACAAAATCTTTGAACTACCACAAAACTGTAACAAAATAACACAATAGTACTTAACAAACTCAAATTACCACAATGCTGAAACAAATTAGCATGCTAGTACTTTACAAAATGGCTGAATTACCATAAGACTGTAACAAAATAACATTCTTGTATTTTGCAAAATGGTTGAACTGCCACAAGTCTGTAATAAAATATACTTTACAATATGCTTGGCTATGAACACCTTCAAATCATGTACAAAACTATGTAAGAGGTTTTTAAAAGCCATTGTCTCAATCGGGATATGAACACATGATTACCAGGATGACAGCTGAGCATGCTAGTCACTGTGCTATCATGGCTCCAACAACAATATATTATTATTATACAATAACCTGAATATGTGAAATAAATTTCATATGTTTGTGAAAAATACCTGGGTATAATCTTCAACTGCTCCAACATCATAAGGAAAGAAATACAAACTAGAATCAATTCTGGAAATAAGATATACTATGCATTACAACATCTACTAAAATCAAAGGCGCTATCTCGTAACACCAAGATCACAATATACAAAACACTGATCAGACCAGTTGTACAACGAAAGGAGACGAAGCCTTGCTACAACCCTTTGAGAACAAAGTTTTAAGACGCATCTTTGGACCTATTAAGGATACACAAAGTGGAGAGTGGAAAAGAAGAAGTAACAAAGACATTTATGATCTGTTTAAGTCCCCGCTAATCACTGGTATCATGAAGGCTAATAGACTACAATGGCTGGGGCATATAGAAAGAATGGAAGATAATAGGGAAACAAAACTCGCTTACACTCAGGAAATAAATGACCGTAGACCCCGAGGTAGACCAAGAAGACAGTGGAGAGATAATATATATACAGACCCACAAGCACTTGGAATCAACGACTGGCTAGAGAAGGTCAACCAGAGAGACGAATGGAGACGGATTGTATCTGCAGCAAAGAACCTCAATGGCTCGAAACGCTGAAGAAGAAGAAGATGTTTGTGAAAACAAAGGCTTCACAAAATTGCCACAATTTCAGCACTTTGTTCATTCTTCTCTCCAGCTTCAATCAAAAGCCTATATGACTTGTTAAATGCCTGTAAGTTTGATACTTATCTTTAAACCACCTGCTATAAGTTTTCTATACGACTATAAGTTTACCACATTTTTTTGCTTTAAAAAAAATTGCCAGTTTGCTATTTAAATGTAAGTTTGCTACTTAACTATGCTACTTCACTGAGAAATGAACTTACCCTTGCCCTATCTGTTCGTAACCTGTTGGACAGCCACACACATAGCTTCCACCTCCCTGGGTTGGTGTGCAGCCAAACAAGCATGGGTTGTCACCACACACATTTGCATCTACAGATGTGAATAAAGATCAAAAGTTACCAAATAATCCTGCACACATTGTTGGAAATCATTCTCATACAATATGTAACTTATTCACCGAATATATTTATAAGCTATTTTAACAAATTAAAATTACTTATACATTAAGATTTATGGACATTTAAGTAATTGTCATTGCTTGAAGCCTTAATATCTGTGTTGACAGATGGTCACTTGATGTGCGACCTACAGTAAGCCCAAGGTTTCATTCCATTTATTGCATTATTCAGAAGCTCAAGCAATTTACATTCAACGACAGCTTTCAAATTTTGCTCAGTTGGGTCTACTGATGTTAAGTATAAACATTACTAAACAAGTTATGATAGATAATAATTCAAGAATATGATACTACATTTCACAAAATGAAAAGTCTGTGACACAATACATGTTTGTTTCTGTAAGCTATACTGTTGTTTATTATGTACTTTATACAACTTAGTTTAACTTATGACTTATAGGTATGACCTATAGACAACCAGTAGGCAGGAAGAGGCAAGAAAATACATAAGAGGCATGGCAATTAACTTTACACAAATAATTTATAACAAACTGTAATGAGCTAATATCAGTAATCAACCGATCATACCAAAAACATTAAGAACTAAGACACAAGACTGTCAATTGCAGTAAAAATAAGATTTCTGAAGTGTTATATGAAACCTATATTAATAATGCATGTATGTAAAACATGAACAATAAGTAGACAAGCTAAGAAACATCCAATGACAGTGATATTCTGAAGAAAATGCAAAGAATACCATAATGGACAGAAAAACAAATGAGACATTTCTTCAAGAAACAAATGAAAACTGTAACTGGTTAGAGAAATTAGATGTAGATAGTCAAGATTTTTTTTCGACACACTATGAGGAGAAATAAACTTGAAAACTTAGTGACAACTGGCAAAACTGATGGAAAAAACAAAGGATAGGCAGAGAGATAATTAACTGGATGGCTTTTATGTGAATTGTCTTGGAAGGAAAGATGGTGTGGAAGGGAAGTATTCACCCCACCTCATTATGTTATGGCTTAGAATATGTTAAAACCTAACACCTTAACAGCAGTATCTGCCATGTGATTACCTTAAATGTGTTATATAAAATGGTGGCAATTAATCCCTAAAACCATAATTAAACAAATATAAACAAGATTAATTTTGTCAATGACATGTCAGACGGTGAGAAAACAGAGACATGACACTTACCAACACAGTTAAGGGAGTTGACGTCAAAGTCAAGTCCTGATTGGCAGCGACAGTCAAAACTGCCAGGTAAGTTGACGCAGAGAGCAATATAGCCACACATATAATCCCCTGCACACTCATTTTCATCTGAAACAGAACACTGTTGCTATAGTTCTGATTTCTGCAGTTGAATTTATAACCACTTTTTGAAGTTATTTTATACTTCATACTGTACATTTTTATGTAAAAGTTAGGCAGTGTTAAGAAAGCATTAGGTAACTAAATTAACTGGAATAATAAAGTAATCATTATAAAATAACCAAAAACTACTCTCAAAATCTCTTTGTAATCAGAAGAAAAGAGGAAAGAAGTACCTGAACTTCAATATGCTGATGACATAGTATTACTGTCAACAGCATAAATAGAAATTCAGACATTAATAAAATCAGCACAAGAGCAAAGCAGATAAACAAAATGTATATCTCAATGCAACAAAAACAATGACAACTGAAACATCAGATATGTCAAAGGATCAATGGAGGGAAATTGCATGTAGTGAATAGTTTTAAACTCTAAGCTTGACTGTTGACTCTAATTGTTGAATAGTGGCAAAAATGTGATGACAGAAATACAAAGAACAAACACTCTTCTGCAAAAACTAAATCAATTAAAACCATTTTGGATTGAAACAGATAGAACAACAAAAGTCAGAGTACCGTCAGCATGGAGATTTCCTTTGGCAACATTTTTGTTGCATATCCTTTTTACAGGACATTGCTGTCAACACCAGCATTTTACTGCTGTTGTTGATATCTTGGCAAGTTTAAGTTCAGTAGTTTGCCATTGCTTTCTGAATGACCGGCTCCCATACCAACTCGTTAAAACCAAGCGCAATGCGGTCTGCTGCCAAATCGGTCACAGATGTGTTTCAAACACGGGTAAGCGGGCTCACGAATTGCATCTGTAAGCCCTTTGCCATAGAGATCGGTCTTTGGCAACATAGGGTTGAGAAATTAGGGCAGGTAACAAATCAGCTTATATGTAAATATAAGTGTTAGAGAAGAGAATTAAAAATTCATTGGATGAAAAAGAACAAATCATAATGTATACTATGGATGCAGCCAGAAAAAAACCTTTATATTTAAGAAGATTGGTTATTAAAACAAATAACATTGAGGAAAATGAATATTCTGGGCATGTAAAAACATGAATTTCCAAAAAAGATAATTATGGAGGAATATGTACTGCATACCACAGCCACAATAAGAACCATCAGAAGAAGAAAACAAAGAGCATGAAAATACATGCCATGCGAATCAGTAAACTTAAAAAACCTTAAAGACGAGGCAGTAAGGGAAAATTATGAGAAAGAACTAACTGAACTCTTCGTAAAATTACCTACAGAAAGAAAAACAGTGGAAGAAGAATGGGAGATGTTCAAATCAAGCATTTTAAATACTGCAAAAAAACATGTGGAACCACGAAAAACGTAAAACACGGATAAAGAAAATAACAAGTTGGTGGAACGCAGAAGTAAAGAAAGCGGTAAAAGACAAAAAAGACAAATATAAAAAGTGGTTGAAGAGCAAACAGGAATGTGATTACATAGAATATAGAATAGTGAGAAGACATGTGAGTAGAATAGTAAAGAGGGAAAAACAAAAAGACTGGGAAGAGTATGGAGAAACCCTAAATAAAAACTACAAGGAGGCAACTAGAAACTTCTACAAAAAGATAAGTGCAATGCGAACTAGAGGAGAACCCTTTGACCCAACTGAAACAATTAACAGCGAATAAGGAGAACCAATAAGTGAACAAAAACAAATCCTAATAAGATGGAAGCAGTATTCCGAACAACTTCTTAACATCCCATCAGATGTCACAGGAACTCAAGAGATCTACACAGATGTCACCGAAGAACTAGAACCAGACATACTAAAAGAATAAATTATAGAAGCCATCAGATTAGCCCCATTGAACAAATCACCGGGACAGGATGAAATACCAAATGAACTAATTAAAGCAGCAAGAGAAGTAGGAACAGCTTGGCTACATAGACTATTCAACCATGTTTGGGTAGAACAACAGACACCAAGAGACTGGGGAAATGCCATAATTATCCCAATTTGGAAAAACAAAGGCAGCAAAAGAGACTGCACACAATACAGAGGCATTTCAGTGTTGAGTCATACTGGGAAAATATTTTGCAAAATTCTTGAATAAAGATTACGAACTACTTTAGAACCCCAGCTAAGTGAAACACAACTTGGAGTTAGGAAAAACAAAGGATGCACAGATGCCATTTTTGCTCTTAGACAACTTATAGAAAAATCAGTCAAATTCAATGAAACACTCTACTTAGCCTTTGTCGACCAAGAAAAGGCATTCAATAGAGTAGATAGAAACAAGCTGTGGGAAATTCTTAAACAATATGGAGTGAGTACACATCTAACAAACCTATGTAGAAGTTTATACAACAACAGTGAATGCATAGTGAGAGCAACTGGAGGACACTCAGAACCCTTCATCATAAGACCTGGAGTACAACAAGGTTGTGTCCTGTCCCCTCTCTTGTTCATAACATATATAGACAACATATGTAAAGAAACCAGCCAAGCAGAGAGAGCAAGAATACCGCATGACGAGAACACAGAAGAAGAACCATCTGCAAATCTAACCATTAGAGAACTCCTATTTGCAGACGACCAAGCACTAATAGTAAAATCAGAAGCTGAATTACAAGACCACATGAATAGTCTAAACGAAATGTGTAGGGAACATAACATGAAAATTAGCACAAGCAAAACAGAGGTAATGACTATAACTAAAGAAGAACAAACAACAACAAGTCACCTAAACGAACATCCCTTGAAACAAGTAAAGAGTTTCAAGTACCTAGGAAGTATAATATCATCAAATGGCAGATTAGAAGACGAGATCGAAAATAGGTGCACTAAGGCAAATCAACTCATTGGACAAATGGCACCAATACAAAAGAACAAACATGTATCAATAACTACTAAGAAAGCACTTTACAACACAATCTTCCAACCAACTCTATGCTACCAATGCCAAACCTGGAAAATGACAGAAAAAGAGAAAAGAAAAATCACAACAAAAGAAATGAGGTTCCTGAGAAGAATACTCAACGTATCAAGAAGAGATAAGATCAGAAATGAAGAAATCAGGACTAAAGTGGGGGTTAAAGCAGCACTAGATTTTATTAGAAAGCAGCAAGTCAAATGGTTTGGCCATGCAAGCAGGTTACCAGTCAACAGCATACCACAACAAGCAATGATGTACAGACCAGATTTAAACAGAGGAAGAGGCCGACCACATAAACGTTGGACGGAGTCCATAAGAATATCGATATATGAAGCCCATAAGCGGACATTATCCTGCTGTTTTTACTTCACCTCGACACGGCAAGATACAAGAGGAACATGATGAGATGAGATGAGGTGTACTGACAAAGCAAAGAAGAAGATCACAATGCAGATGGATTCAAGATGTGATAGCTAACTTACACATGACTGAAAAAGGCAGGACATCTAGCTTAATGATACAGAGGAAATTCTGAAAGACTTTTTTGGGGGACAAATTTATGCACAGGATAAACCACTGGATGATGCTGATGTTAAAAAAGAAAGGATGGTGTACAGCTCCCTGATTCTAGAGAAGTAGATCAGATGTCTAGCCTACCCAGACAAGGGTGACAAACTTGGAGGACCTGTGTGCATGTTGTGCACATGAAAAATTCCTTGAAAGTTGGAAATTAAAGAGTGCAGATTGAATAGACCACAGCCTAGGCTTCACTTCAAAACTGAAAAAGCTACCTGTGAAGAGAGTATTTATAGCATGTGTGTTTCTGGTTTATACACATTTCGATTCTTGCTAGGGCTTCACAGTTCATGATCTATGATAAGTTTCTCCTTGTGGGATCTATACGAGAAGACTGGAACATTTATGGAGATATATGCAATGAAAGTGATCCTTAACTAACTAAATCTATCCTTTTTGTCTCTTTCTCTCTCACTCACCCACTTACACACAAACACACAAAACCCCCAACAAAAGTTAGTTGCATATCCTTTACAGGACGTAGCATTCAACCCCAGCATATTGTGGCTGTTCGTGATTCCTGGGCAAGTTTACGTTCAGTAGTTTGTCATTGCTTTCTGAATGACCGGCACCCATTTCATAAAAAACCAATGCAAGGCAATCTGCTGCCAAATCGTCCACAGCTATGTTTCGAACACAGTATGCAGGATTATGAACAGCTTCCGTAACCACAATGCCACGGCGCCAACAAAAACCCAAAACAGACTATATAAAAATCACTGATTTAATGCAGATATCAATGCTATTAACATGTGCTCTAAGAAACACATGGACATAGACATTCTAATGAAATAGTGTCATATGCTATCTGTGACCTAGTTTGAAATACAGAAATGAACAACAACATGCCCCGAAGCAGGAACCTGCTGTGGGTCTGTAATTTGACCATCACATTTCAAAAGCATGAATGCATGGAGGAATAGATGCCAGTCTGTCCCTCACTTGTAAGACAACAAACGAGGACGTTAAACCCATGTTGGGCCACATTCATGACATTATCAGTTCAGCTCCCTATTAACTTCGTGAAAGCGCCCAATTTTAAATACAAAGTCTGGTTTTCTTCTCTGCAGGCAAAAAATATTATGTTGTTACCTGCATACCAAAATATTACCCATTACGTGCTGATTGGTCTATAAAAATATGAGACTAGCACCATTTAACCAATACGTCTCAGAGTATGACAAAGAGTTTGGTCCTATTTTACATGTACGCCAAAAATATAATGAGAAATGTAAGAGATGATATAAACAGGGAGCTATATGCCCTAAATATTGGTGGTCATGGCATACCAGAGATTCGGTATGCTGATGATACAGTATTGTTATCCACAATGCAGAATGGTATAGACAACCTAATAGCCTCAACCCAATTGAATAGTGAAAATCACAACTTATATCTAACATAGCAAAAACAAAGATAATGCATACAGATAAAACAACTATGGAGAAAGAAATATATGTTAATGAGGAAAACTTGGAGGTGGTGGTAAATTTTGAATATCTTGGGTCATTGATTACCAATAACGGTGACACAATTAAAGAAATTAAACAACGACTATCAATTGCTCTTCAAAGACTAAAACAACTGAATAAAGTATGGAGTGGGGCAGTTAGAACTACAAAAATTAGATTTTTAAGAGCATGCATCTTTCCCATTGCAACATATGCCTGTGAGACCTGGACACTTACTAAACACGCTGAACAGTGCATAAATGCCTTTGAATATAAATGTTATAGACGAGTTCTAAGAATATCTTGGGTAAAGAAGAGAACAAATGCATCCATGCTTCAAGAGCTGAATATTGAAGGAGATTGGCTATTAAAGACGATAAAACAATGAAAATTGAAATATTTTGGTCACTTGAAATGTCACAAAAGTTTGGAGAGAACAATAATGGAGGGGTATATGCCTGGGAAAAGAGGAACAGGAAGGCCAAAGAGAAGATGGGTGCAGGATGTGGCGGATGATCTCCAGATGAGTGTATCAGATGTGGGACATCTTGCTTGTGATCGAGAGATTTTCCAGAAGGTTGTTATGGGAGCAAGGTTCTGCAAAGGAAATGCTACTGAATGAACAAATGAACGAATGAATGAATGAACGAATGAATGAATGAATGAATGAATGAATGAATGAATGAATGAATGAATGACATATTTACCTGAACATTGACCTCCAGGTCGCTGAGTGTAGCCAGGTGGGCACTCACAACGGAAACCACCCTGTGTGTTATCACACTTCCCTTCACACTTTTCATCTTTGCATTCATCAATGTCTGCCAAATAATGGAACAGAGGCATTCAAGTATGAGAAAGATAAAAGTGATCACATAAAAGGAATTATTGTAGAGGTGTAAAGTGACTTAGGTCAGGGCTTTTCAAACCAGGGATTGTGACCTTCTGGAGGGGTCGGGAGGGGGGGGGGAGGGAGGGAAGAGGGAAGTGGTAGCACACAAATAATTGAGAGCATTGCAAACACATTTGGAAATTTTAATTTTTAAATAGTTAATTGTTATACTAAATCTATTGATTTTTATATCAGACTAAGGGGTAAAAAAATTTCATCGGATCAAAATGGGCTGAAAAAAGAAAATATGTGATCAGTTTAGGAAGCTCAGACTTGGGACATGAGAAGTATTTGTGTCACAATCTACTGATAGTACCTGCACAGGGATCTTTTTACTTTTAAAAAATCTGTTTAAAGAAACCATAACAACAAAAAACAAAAAACAAAACAGCATTCAATGACAGAATCATTCTGAACTGTAAATTAGAGTATATTTGTAGTTAAAATATTAAACACTCCATTTATATGCTATGTGGCATATTAGTGATAAGATGCTAGACATATTGTTAGACCGATGGACGATATGGTCAGTTTGTCTTAACCTTTCCAGAAAATGTTGCAACACCCACTTTTATCAGGATTGACTGACCATAGTTATATGGTCCATTAAAAAAAACTCCCTGCCTCAAAGGTATATGAACCCAGAAACACCTGATCAACAGATTAGTGCCCTAACCACTGTGTCTTCTAGTCATTATGTGGTAGTGATAACGCTGATGCTGTCTGCTGTTTTTTAATCAGGAATTATATATTAAAGTAGGATCAAGTGTCACCTGCCATATAGCATCACTTGACTTTACTTTCCCAGAGAAATTTCTAGTGCTTATTTTATTAAACTGATTTGGCTACTCACAGCTGCACTGGTAAAATATCAATTCTGCCACCTCTGTGGAACGTGTAAAAAGGTTGTCCTATAGCAGATGCTGCCTTTTGAGTGTAAAGTCTTAGCCCTTCACATATTTTAGGCCAAGATATAAAGATCTGTATGACCAAATTCCTTCCAAATCACCTTTCCTTCCCAGACAATTTTGAGAAGTTTTACGTACTCATTTTTGAGACTGGGCCAACACCAGAGCCATATTGGTCGGAACATTTAATCCTGCCTCTGCTGGGAACTGAACCTGAATATGAACCAGGCAAATAAACTAACATCTATGCCACTGTAGCTCTACGGGAAAGTGTAGAAATAAATAATTAAAATATACATATATGAGATTTAGAGGCATTGATGTGTCAGGGTTTATATAGACCAAGATCTCTCTTTACCTTCTCGTGGGGCATCCTGGTAGACATTAGCTTGGCTAATGAAGGGAGGATCGACCATGGTCTCTGCTGTGATGAAGCCTAGCAGGGACTCAAACTGTGAGACTAAGAGTTATAGATATTTCCTGTAATGATGGTTGAAATCAGTACCTAAGTCTTGCACTAACCACTGGGAGGGCTCACATACATGCTCACAATGAGTATACAGCTGTCTTCAGGGATGGAAATAAGCTATTACCAGTCCCAAATTCATCAAGTTGTACAAAAGTAAATAACTGAATTCTATGGGGTTTGACAGCATCAGTGTGAACACACACATATGTATATAAATGGTTTTAACTCGATGAAGGGAAACTCTCAACTGCATCTCATAGAGGTAGATGATGGGCAATATAGAAGAGTGTGGCAAATGCAGTTCTGGGGACTGAGTGTCCACTGGAAAAAGAGGACAAATCTGAGCAGAGCTGGGCACTCACTTGTCCTGACAGTTGGATATGTTTGTCAAAGGTGAAGGTCACAAACCACCTTTATGGATGTGGAAGGCAAGAGTAAAGAGCCACCATGCCTTCAAAGAATACATTTATAAGCAGATTACAAATCTGGAATAGAGGAGAAATTCCATACCAGCTTTCAGACTAAATAACCTGACATGAAATGCATATACAAATTATGCGAATAACCCTCACCTTCACACTGAGTACCAGTAGCATCTCGTCTGTAGCCTTTTGGACAGATACATTGGTAGCTTCCTCTTGTATTTTGACACTTTCCTACTGGGCCACATAAATGAGGCTGTTCCAGACATTCATCAATATCTGCACAATGAAAATGTGAATAAAATAACACAATAACCTTATAACAGAGATCTAGGAGAGAGATTAGAAACAATCACAGGCTCCATATATCCCAATTAAAACCAAGAAATGTTGATCAGGACATAACATTCTTTTTGTTAAACATTAAAAAATCTGGAAGTGAAATGAAGATGGAGTGAAAATACCATCATGATAATAAACTTATGACCCCCCCTCCCCTTAAAAACAACTCATGCACACACACACACACACACATACAGAGCACACAGAGAGAGAAATAGAGAGAGAGAGAGAGAGAGAGAGAGAGAGAGAGAGAGAGAGAGAGAGAGAGAGAGAGAGAGAGAGAGAGAGAGAGAGAGAGAGAGAGAGAGAGAGAGAGAGAGAGAGAGAGAGATACCTTGATGACCTCTGCTGACTTTAACTTCTGTTATTACTAATTATATTTACAAATGTATATTATTCAATAAAAGAAAACATCCCAAATGCAAGATATGGTTACAATTAAATGTTACTATAATTAAGTGTAGTTTATTCACATAATTTCTCTCTTTAAACTACTCTAATATTTTCATTTGTGAATTATTATAACTTATTTTGCCATAACAGTGTGTAATACTAATAATAATTAAAACTGATTACAATGGTAAAAATTACATATTTCCATAAGTTTTCTTGAAATGCAGATTTAAGTTCTTTTGTTACCGTTTTACTATTTGAAATGTATTGAAATTAAATTTGTTTTAAATAAATAATGTATACAATTATTTACTTGTTTTGTTTAATTTCTTTGTAAGCTAAAAATGTAAGTGTGTGCTTATTTCATTTAGCATGCTTAGCTAAAATGTGACCTGTCACTCAATAAACAATTATAATAAGATATTTATCAGGATTTGTATAACTTTAAGCATTCTTACCATCACACGCATTTCCACGACCTTTGCGGAAACCTGGGAGACATTCACAAGTGAAACTGCCAGGTGTGTTCACACATGTTCCGACACAATCATGCCTCATAGTTGTGCACTCATCCAAATCTGCAAAGAGCAACATAAATATGAAAAGCGAGGTTTTTCATGCTACAAAGTAATAAAGATTGAAACATTTAATAAAAGCATAATATGCAGCTTCTTGCTAATACTTTTTATATTTGTGTATTCAATATTTACCATTAGTCTGTTTGATAATGTACATGAAAATGTATTCAATGTTGATAATGTTTTGTCTAAATAATAATTTATGAAAAGAAAATTAATTATTTTCTTATTTTGTTGGTATTATAGACCAAGAAATGTTAAATTTGTTGCCTTTTGACCAACACTGTGTAGTAATACAGGGTGTATTTTTAATGACTGTGCAGTGTTTGAAAATATTGCTGGTCCAAGTTTTGTATTTTGTACCTATTATGTTGCATGAACTTTACACAGGGTGAATACGAATCTTGGACCAGCAATATTTTCAAACACTGCACAGTCATTAAAAATACACCCTATATATGTCTTCATCAGCTGACATTATGATGTGTTATGGTATTAGAAAATATTATATTAATGTTAATAGTACAATATTTAACTCAACACTGGTAAACTACAGAACAAAATGCTTATTACAAACTAGAGAAAATTAAATGTATGCTATGGTGATTGCAAAAATGATTATTTTAGACACTCATTCTATTTCTGTCACTCTTTATTCCCCAGTGTGACATAGGCCCTCAACTAACTCTCTCCTAGCAATCCTACCCTTAGCTATCCTATGCAGATCCATCTATGTTCTCCCCATACTATTATTTTCTGTCTCTACTTTTCTTCAGTGTGTGTTTTTGGGTATTCCCGGATTTCTTTTGCCCTGTGAATTCCAGACAGAGATATTTCGAGTTATACTATCATCAGGTTTTCTCAATGCATGTCCTTTCCAGTGTCTTTTCTTCACCTCTTGATTCACTGGTATTTTTGTCTATTTCTCTTCATAAGCTTCACATGGGTAGACAATAATTTACAAAAGCATAATTAAGGCCAAGGAGATCAGATGGCTGCTTCATTTATGAGCAAATTTAAAAAGACAACCTACCTCTGCATGTCAGTCCATCATTGTTGAGAACATATCCAGGTGGACAACCACATACAAAACTGCCTTCTGTGTTCGAACAGGTGAATTCACATGGCTTCGGGTCTTGTCGACATTCATTTATATCTGATCAGGAACAAAAAAGAATGGTACAAAACATAAGGCAAGAGCAACAGCACAATCTGGAGGAATTATATAACCATTTCACAGGAAGCTAGAGATGGGCAATGGCTAGCTAGTGTGCTTGCCCGCTGGCCCAGTGGTAATGCTATGAAAATTTACCTGGGCTTCCAGGTCTTCTTTTTCTTCTTCAGCATTCCGAGCCATTGAGGTTCTTTGCTGCAGATACAAGCTGTCTCCATTCATGAAAAGATACAAGTAAACAATCTCCTCAATCTCATCTTGTCCACATACGGGTTCTCAGTTCTCCACCTGGTCCCACTGGCACACAACTACCTCTCCCTTGTCCATAAGTAATCACAGAAAGAGGTGCATTCCCTGCCAGCCTATCAGCCTGTTCATTCCCTCACTGCCAGGGAAAAACATCTATACTGTTCATTCCCTCACTGCCAGGGAAAAACATCTATACTGCTCATTCCCTCACTGCCAGGGAAAAACATCTATACTGCTCATTCCCTCACTGCCAGGGAAAAACATCTATACTGCTCATTCCCTCACTGCCAGGGAAAAACATCTATACTGTTCATTCCCTCACTGCCAGGGAAAAACATCTATACTGTTCATTCCCTCACTGCCAGGGAAAAACATCTATACTGTTCATTCCCTCACTGCCAGGGAAAAACATCTATACTGTTCATTCCCTCACTGCCAGGGAAAAACATCTATACTGTTCATTCCCTCACTGCCAGGGAAAAACATCTATACTGTTCATTCCCTCACTGCCAGGGAAAAACATCTATACTGTTCATTCCCTCACTGCCAGGGAAAAACATCTATACTGTTCATTCCCTCACTGCCAGGGAAAAACATCTATACTGTTCATTCCCTCACTGCCAGGGAAAAACATCTATACTGTTCATTCCCTCACTGCCAGGGAAAAACATCTATACTGTTCATTCCCTCACTGCCAGGGAAAAACATCTATACTGTTCATTCCCTCACTGCCAGGGAAAAACATCTATACTGTTCATTCCCTCACTGCCAGGGAAAAACATCTATACTGTTCATTCCCTCACTGCCAGGGAAAAACATCTATACTGTTCATTCCCTCACTGCCAGGGAAAAACATCTATACTGTTCATTCCCTCACTGCCAGGGAAAAACATCTATACTGTTCATTCCCTCACTGCCAGAGAAAAACATCTATACTGTTCATTCCCTCACTGCCAGGGAAAAACATCTATACTGTTCATTCCCTCACTGCCAGGGAAAAACATCTATACTGTTCATTCCCTCACTGCCAGGGAAAAACATCTATACTGTTCATTCCCTCACTGCCAGGGAAAAACATCTATACTGTTCATTCCCTCACTGCCAGGGAAAAACATCTATACTGTTCATTCCCTCACTGCCAGGGAAAAACATCTATACAGTTCATTCCCTCACTGCCAGGGAAAAACATCTATACTGTTCATTCCCTCACTGCCAGGGAAAAACATCTATACAGTTCATTCCCTCACTGCCAGGGAAAAACATCTATACTGTTCATTCCCTCACTGCCAGGGAAAAACATTTATACTGTTCATTCCCTCACTGCCAGGGAAAAACATCTATACTGTTCATTCCCTCACTGCCAGGGAAAAACATCTATACTGTTCATTCCCTCACTGCCAGGGAAAAACATCTATACTGTTCATTCCCTCACTGCCAGGGAAAAACATCTATACAATCTCACAATCTGTGACCTCTGAAGCGAGGAGAGCCATTCCACATGAAACATTCCTTTCTCCACCTTACTAAGCATAGTCCTTGAGTTCGTAATGAAGACATTGTGTGTTGCAGTGGTATCCTCTAACCAACAGAATGCCGCTGTGACTGATTCCACCTCCATTCTCATGCTGGACATTGTAGTCTCATATGCCAAACTCCCTTTTCAAGCATTGTCCCTTAGAAAAGATGCGATTGAGGAGATTGGCAGAAGTTCTGGTAGAATCTCAAAATTGAAATGGAAGAACAGAAGAACTTTCAATCAGATAGTGGTGGGAACAATTAGTAGTGTGACTCTCTGCTGGCTGTTGAACGAGGGGATAGGGCACATATGGGAATGTCCTGAGTGCAGTGATGTCAGTTCTTAGCTCAACTCAATTCAACTCAGCTGCTGAACTAGCTGGTTTTGACTTATGCAGTAATGTGTGTGCAACTACTGGTTTTCTAGTGACTGCTCCTTCAATCGATGATGAACTGTAATTTGAGTGGTGGACTGCTGTGTTGGCATTCAGGCAGTGGTTTATGCATGTATGTCTGTCAGTGCTGTTGGCTTGTTGGGACTGCAGTCTGTTCCATTTTTCACATACGACAGTGAGGAGCATTTTGTGTGATATTCACTGGCACAGGATTAGAGCATTATGAGGCGACCCTCTGCCGAGAAGTTGCAACCGCAAAAACGACTAATCCACCATGCTTCATCGCTTGAAAAAAGTCATTTCACTTTACTCACATATGGCCGCTTTAAGAATCAGTAATTTATTGATTTATTCAATGTTGAAATAAATGAAAGAAAACATTTTTATATTTTGGTTAGAAGTATCAATTAGCATTTTCTTATATTTATAGAAATTCAGAAAGATGTTGAGTCATAAGGCCAAGAAGATAAGATGCCTGCTTCACACATTATAAGATTTGTGTCCTATTTCTCAGTTAAGTAAAAGTAGATGTGTAACTATAGAAGGTAAAGTACAAATTCTAGCCTGTAGACTTGCATAATTTCTTTGGTCAGCAGCTTTCAACCTCAGCGTAGAAAACCTTCCAGTATGTTTAAGTGGCATACATGGTGTAATGATAGTTTTAAAGCCATACACAAGGATCATTTTAGCAACAGAAGACAAATTTGAATTAACATACATAGAAAAGCACTGGAGAACAGTTGATTACCTAACCTTATAAACCTGTTCTTTAATGTATGTAAAATCTGTATCATTTCAAAAGCCCGATGAATCTGCTATGGGATTACTTTACTTATCTTTTACCTTACAGCTTAACCCTGCATTTTTGTTTCTTTTCATTTTTAACTTGAAACTCCTTGTAAACTTATCTGAACCATAGTTTTTGAAGTCCAACAGTTTTGAAGGTTTATGCAAATATATTTAATGTGATAATACAAAAAAAAAAAAAAAAAAAAAAAAAAAAACGTGTTCAAGATATTAATTTGAACTCCTGTTAGTCAGTATGTCAAATTAACAAATAATATCTCCATAGAGATTTCTTGAACAGCCTAAAACATAGCACTAGTGCTTCCCAGATTTAATTAAATAATGGAGCTAGAAATTTTCTTTGCATGTTTCTAACAAAAAAGTAAGATTCTGTCTTTGTTCTGTCAATGTAAAATAAAAGTGTATCTCATAAAGCTTCTTCAATGTGTTCTATTTTTCAGTGTACTAAATCTCAGGCATTGAAGCTTCTTCAATGAGCTTCTCCTCATATAATTAGAATTCATTATTGTTTACATGCAATTTAATTATGATAAGATGTTTTTTTTTAGAGTGGACCAAAAATGAAGAATGAAGAATGTATTCATCAATAAAACAAGTATTTTGTTAAATTTTTAATTAAATGGTTATGCAAACTGGTTCTTACCAACACATCTCTTTCCATCAGTGTCAGTCTTGTAACCTTTGTCACATACACATCTATAGGAGCCCATTGTGTTAAGGCAACGTCCATTTTTGCAAGCTCCAGGCATAATAGCACATTCATCAATATCTGAGTGATAAAAATGTAGCAATAGATATTTCTTCATTGAAATATACTTCACTGATAAACAGCAGACAATAAAGGACAGATTATTATGTGTAGTTTACTATCTCCTCCACTATAACTTTTATATAGTGTAGAAAAATTATAGCATGTAGTGGCTCACAACACCAGTTCTGTGTTGGTTTATTAATCTTCTTTGGCTTCTAAGGTATTTTGAATCACGTCCGCAATCCCTTTGCCACGGAGACCGGCATATCTCTGTGTGTGTGTTTGTGTGTGAGAGCGCGCGTGCATGCATGCGCACGTGTGTGTATGTATTTGTGTGTACAGGCATACACCTACTTGTGTGTGTGTGTTTCAGTGTATGCATGCATGCATGCATGTATGTGTAAGTGTGTATGCTAACATACATGTGTTTGTGTAAACTGTGTACATACCTTTGCCATCTGGAGTAAGTCCTGGACCTTGAGGACAAAGCTTAGTGAAGGATGCTGAAAAATATATGCATATTTAATTTAAACAGACTTTCTTTTTGACATGATGCTTAGTTACATATCTGAAGAAATATAAACACTGTGATGGTTTTGGTGAATGCTGAATAATAATGAGATACATGATAATATTTTAGTAGTGCTGATGGAATCATGTGTTGACTAGTTTTGCCTGAAATATCAATGGTGCTAATAAACTATGACAGGGGCAAGTTAGCTTATAACAATAGGATGATTCTGCCAGATTTATATTATATTAAATGCCATAAAAGGTACAAACTCACCTAATTGCAAATTAAATTCATAAAATCAAATGATGAGGTAATATTTTAAGTGATATAATTTAAGGGGCAGTACTCAATAATCTCCTCAGTTTACAATGCTGCTTCCCAAAATTGTAGCATAATAGCATGCTAGGTAAACAGTATCGTCACTTATAGAAGAAACCAATATATTTTTAAAAAAAACAAATAATATTATTAGTAATAACCTGTGCAGAGAAGGACTAATGTGTTATTCAATCAGTAAGCCAATAGGGCAAAAGTCAAAAGATGAATTTCCTCAGCCTAAACATGTATATCTGTTTCAAATGAAAATAGAGACATAATAAAACTATTCCTTTCATAAATTTATAATAATTATTAATTTTTTTCATGTACCTGAATGGGATAGAAATTGCTGTATTATTTTATTGCAGCTTGTTTTGTGTTTCTCTTACTTCCAATTTACAGATGTTAATGCTCACAGAAATGAATACAAACAAATTTGTTTAAAAGAAAGCTATAATATTAAAGATATAGCTTCAGTAATAGAAATCAAATGAAAGAATACAAAAAACCTGTTTATGTCATGCATAATTATTTGAAAAACAGATCACAGTAAAGCTGCCTTGTAAATTATTATAATTTGATAATAATTATATTTACTCATTGTACAGAAACATTTTAAAAAACATTCTTTACTTGAACTAACTGGAGGGCATCTCTCACAGGAACGACCCCATGCAGCAGAAAGAGCACAACAACATTCTGTTTTAGTCAACCTGGCCAGGTCTGGCGTAGTTACACAACGGCCTCCTTGCAACTCCAGGTAGCAATAGTCCTGGCGGCGATCTGTAGAGGAAGTGTAACTTTCACAATAGAGATAAACACACTAAGCTCTTGAAGACTTTTGTTTGAATAATTTCACCATGGAATGAAAACTCTATATGCTGAATTGTTTCACATGTCATTTGATATTTAATTGAAATATTTAAGATTCTTAAAATAAGCAGTCATGTAAACCATTTATTGTTTCTACACAAATGAATCCTTGCAATTGATGTAGATTTTGTTCTAAAAGTGTGCACATCTATTATTGGTGAAATGATAATGCCACAGTATATTTTTAAGCAGATTTATACGTAGTACTCAATATTCTTATCAATGATAATGGTAAAAGTGTCATTTGGTAAACACAATCATTGAGATGTTAGGCCTTCATATTTACACTGCAACCTGTTAGCAAATAACTTCAGACATTTAAGTACATTATTTATAGCAGTGTTAGTTTATACAATTAAGAACTGAGCTAAAATCAAACTATTTCATCAGTGTTTCCTTCTCATCAAATAACTGCACTGCTGTAATGTAATTCACATTCTTTTAAAAAAGACATTTCTTAGAGATTAAATAAGGAAGCTACCACATAATAATTCCAAATAACGAGGTCACCCCATCATTAATGTTAATTTCCTTAGCTAAAATCTATGTTAAGTTCTACTTTATTAGACAAACATTGGGGGGTGTCATGGAAAAGTACTCAAACCGCCTGCCTCATGTTCCAAAGGTCATGAGTTCATTCTTGGACTCCATCATGAGCGCAAGTTTTCCAAAGACCCTTGGGGGAGTTCTTGCTTAGTGTGATGCTTTTGGCAGGCTGCTTTGCAGAAAGAGATTAGTCAGATGGGATAAAATCTGGTGCAATGAACTTAAGAAGGCAAGTGAGCCGTTACATTATTACAATATAGAGCAAGGTCTTTAAATATAAGAATATTAACTTTATAAAAACACAATGCATAAACCTACCATAACAGCTTTTGCCGTCTTCACTTGTTTGATAGCCTGGGCCACACTCACATCTATAGCCACCTTGTGTGTTGTAGCACCTGCCATTTTCACATGTGCCTGGTTTGCGACATTCATCAATATCTGTGGATGTCAAATAAAGTGGCATAAAAATATTATGTTAAAATGTATTATGCCACAATTCCATACAGATTATGCTGGGTAAGACTGAAATGGTCAAGAAGTACTAAATGAAAAAAAACAAAAACATAATAAGACAAAGAAGGATAAACACTGATAATCTGATCAAATTGCTTAGGTAGAAATTAGAAGAAGCGACATATAAAATAATAAACATCAAAGAAAATGAGACAGACAGAGCCACACATGTATGCAATCACACATACATTTAAGCACAAACACATTCACACACATAAGAGATGCCTTTAAGTGCATTGGGCATATGGTGTGAGACCCATATTTTTATTGACCAATCATCACTCAGTGGTGGAAGTGGTTCAATATCTAGCTGGCTGCCTCTGCTTTCTAAGACATTACCTGATACGCATTTTAGGCTTGGTTGACCTAGGAGCCCATGTCAATTTTTAAAATCTGCCCTTATGTGGATTTAAACCCATGACTACTGAGTCGGCAGACAAAGGACATAGTATATGAGAAAATAAATATAATAATAATAATGATAATGATACTGCTTAAGGCATATCTGACTATGGGTTAATCCACTTGAATGCATCCAGCTGGACAGCTTGAGGTTCTTTTTGGTGTGTCCTTTTCTATTCTACTTGTTGAAGTAGCCTCCTTTTACTGTGTCAAGATGATTCCTTAGAATGCACCTACATTTACTGCAGTGAGAAGTCCTTTCCTCCAAAGTTGTTGTGTCTAAGCCCAACAACTTCATGTCTCGCTTGCACATATCTTAGAACTGTAGCTTTCTCTCATATTGTTTACTAGCTGCTCATAGGGAATGTCCTTTGGAATTCATCCGTGTAGCAGAAATTACCACTGGCACCTTGCCGTCTTGACAGACGATAGTTTGTGCTTCAAAAAGGCATAATAACTTTTACCCATGGCGGTAGCAAATGTGACTGATAACGCCAATTCGTGCTGTAAATGTTCGTTCACAGCGGATGCATGTGAACATGTGGTCATTTCCACCATCATGCACTATCTTACATCTCACACGCTCGGTGTGTGACTTATCTGCAATAATTTTCTCCTTTGTCTTTATTCCATTTCTGACGTTTGCCCTCCATGCAACACGTTCAGCGGCAACTTGCTCCAATGTGCATTATCAATGCCTGTATCAATCATGTCCAGTTTACACACATCTTTGTATTGTAGTAGAGGCCGACCCTGAGATCTCTTACCCATCTGTAATTCACCAAGAAAGATGTCCTTTGGTATTCTACCATCATCCATCCTCCTAAGATGTCCTTTCCATCTAAGTCTACGAAGACTGAGCATGGAATAAACCGTCACACAACCTGATCTTTCCAATACTTCAGTATTTGTGATTTTGTCTTGCCACTTAATACCAAGAATTCTTCGCAGACACCGCATATGAAAGCTGTTTAAATGTTTCTCTTGGTGTGAGTAAGTTGTCCAGGCTTCACTGCCATAAAGAAGAGTACTAAGGACACAGGTGGCAGAAATGTACATGGCATAAGAATAGCATTCTGTACTAAGTAGTATACTCCTTGTTGTTGGACGAGAGTGCGGGAAAGCATTTTTAAAAAAAATTATTTATTTAAGGCTCAAGGTTCCGCATTGGGCAAGAGCAGCCATTATGAAGTTCCAAGTCCCTATGTGTCATTCAAATGACATCCTCTGCTGGTGGGACTCTGTTCTTCCAAGAGATTGCAAGGATAAAACGTAAATACTGTAAATAGAAGGTGTTAAGTCTATTCTCTTGCTGGATATAGGTTCTCCAGGTGGCACCACTATACAAGAGAGAACTGATGACACAAGCTGTAAAAGCCATAGACTAAGTTTTCATTATTTCCTATGGGATTTGCCCACACATATTTGGTTAGATGAGCAAAAATGACTGCCGCCTTGTAGATATACCTATCAATGTCAGAATCAAGCATCAGTCTGTCATTAACAAAGTCATACACCTCTTCCAGCTTATAATTATCAGTTTTAATAACTGGTATTGTACCTACACCTTGATTCATCTCTTTTGTTTTCTTCAGGTTCTGTAGTTCTTCTTGGCTCTGTGCAGCATTGTCAGCAAACAGCAGATCTCTTACAGTCACCTCCCTGATTATTTGTCTTTGCTTAGAACCTTGCAAAATTAAACACTTAGACATTGCGTCTCGTGTGGAGACATTCCTTCTGCTGCACCACCAAATAACAATAATATATTACATAAAATACAAAGTTTTATGCAGACTTTTTTTTTTTAAGCATATCCTATTTACAGGACATTGCAGTCAACACCAGCATTTTTCAGCTGTTGTTGAGGTCTTGGCAAGTTTTACGTTCAGTAGTTTGCCACTGCTGTCTGAACGACCGGCCCACATACCTTTCCATAAGAAACCAACGTGACGCGATCCGCAGCTGAATCTCGCACAGCTGTGTTTTGTACATGAGTATATGGGATTTACGTACAGCGTCTTTAACCTCTTTGCTAGGGAGGCTGGCTTTATGCAGCCTACAGGGATAAAATTTGTAATATTTGACTTACCACGGCACTCATCCTTGCCAATCTGGGTAAAACCTTCTGGGCACACACACAAGAAAGAACCCACTGCATTTTTGCAGGCATACTTGCATTTATTGACTGGTGTTTCACATTCATCTACATCTGCAAATAAAAATGTGTACAATTATACTTTACAGTTGTCACCAATATTGGCTGGTAACAGTGGAGTTTAAACAAGTCTTGTCTTTTGTATAGGTGTAGAGAGTCAAGTTTTTTTGAGTACTTTGTGAATAGAAATAAACTTAGTGACAACTGACAAATATAATGGGTCATAAGCAGGAGAAAGACAAAGAGAACTAGATAACTTTGACACATGACATAAGCGAAAAAGAACACAGACCTAATCCGATACTTTGGTGATCGTTCAGATAGCGGGCCTTGGTATCAATGCTTAATAACATGACACATGATGATGATGATGATGATGCATTACACTTTATTTATAATTCTGAAACATGGACCATCAACAAAGATGACAAGAAGCATTCATAGGCATTTAGGATATCATGCTATCATAGAATGAAAAACATGTGCACCATAAATAAAAAGGTAAATGATCTGATCCCGAAAGACAAAAATCCAAGACAGAAAATTACTCAAAGGAATACATAAAGAAGGCTGTTGTGTATGAACAATAACAAGTTTGTAACAAGAGCCCGTTGTAGGTATGCAAAGCGTTACCATCAGCACATTTTGTAGGCCTGACTGCATGGAGGAATCGACCAGCTTTCTAAAGTCTGGGAAAGGGAGATCTTTGGCAAATAAAGAAGAAATTGGCCAAGGAATATCTTTTTTCTTGTGCATGCAAAGACCTGTTAGTGAAGATGTAGGCAGCATGTAGGAGTGCAGCTAAATAAAAGCACCACTGTTGTCACATTATTCGGTAGCATCAAAATAGCCTAAGGGCAGTCATGCAACTATTTGTAAAACTAAGTTTACATTCCTCTTTACAAACATTAGCCACTGAAGGCAACTGAAAATAAAACAACCATATGTAATTTTCCCTGATGTCGTGACAATTCAATACCACAAATACTATTTCTCAAACTATATGTCAAGGATTTAAGGAATGGTGTAAATAATAAATTGATAAATACTCTTAAATATTGAATTATTTACATGACAACTTGTTTACATATCCTTTATATGGGTAAGTTGGATGTGTTGAAAAGACAACAACTATTCCATGGCTGTTAAGATTCTTAAATCAACAGGCATGAAGTCTCATGCCCTCATGCAAGAGCTATCAAAAAGCAAATGTCACAAATTTCTGATTATAAAAAATGTGATGACGTGTTTCAATCAATAACGTGCCGTCTCAACAATGAAGGTTGGCTGCAATGAATCTCTAATGTTGTCTGCCTCTCACCTTGATTGTACATTCTGTCAGACTGCTGTTCATCCATCTCTTGATGTTATCGTTCCACTTAAATCATTGCTTATCTCTTGCTCATTTGCCTTCAACCTTATCCTCCAGTATAGTTTTTATAAGAGTGTTATGCCTTCTAACATAGCCAAAATATTTAACTTGCCTCTCTTTTATTTCTTTCAACAACTCTCTTGTCATTTGCAGCTTCTCTATGATCTCTGTATTTGATTGTTTTTGTTTCCATGAAATACGTCATATTCTTCTGTGTATCCACATCTCCAGGGTTATTATTCGACTTTCTAATGGTGTATTCAATGTCCAGGCTTCTGTACCATATAGTAGTATTGAATATACATAACATTTGACATTTCTAATTTGTAATGTCTTGTTAATCTCTCTGGATATTAATACTGATTTCATGTTGTTGAAAACATTTTTGGCCATTCCTATTCTCTTTTTGGTTTATGGTTAATTTCTGCCATCATCCGTTATTACATGTCCAAGCTAGGAGAAACATGTTAAATGATCTCGTATCTCCCTCTTTACTGTAATGTTCTTTGATGGCCTCTCCTTTCCCCTGGGGGAATTTGTTAATAATTTTCGTTTTTTTGGATTTCTGTGGATCTAAGCCACATTTTGTACTATGCCTGTTTACTTGTTCCACTAGGTTTTGTAACTCTTGCTCACTTTCTGCTAGTAACACTGTATAATAAGAATACCTAAGATTGTTTATGATTTTTCCATTGATGTCAAAACCAGGCAGTTCTCCAACTTGTTCAAAATTATTTCTGTGTAAGAGTTGAAGAGCCTTGGGGACAACATGCATCCCTGCCGTACTCCTCTTTTATCTTTATGGGTGATGAGTAATTGTTTCTGTATTTCGTAATTGTCGCCACTTGTTCTCAGTACAGGTTACTAATCAGTCTGTTGTCTTTTCCATCTCCTTCTATATCTTGAAGGCATATAATTAATCGTTCCTGTTGTACTCTGCCAAAAGCTTTCTTGTGGTCTATAAAATATACATATATATTTTTATGAACTTCTATATATTTTTCAATCAACATTCTCAGACAGATTATGACATGCATCCCTGCCGTACTCCTCTTTTATCTTTATGGGTGATGAGTAATTGTTTCTGTATTTCGTAATTGTCGCCACTTGTTCTCAGTACAGGTTACTAATCAGTCTGTTGTCTTTTCCATCTCCTTCTATATCTTGAAGGCATATAATTAATCGTTCCTGTTGTACTCTGCCAAAAGCTTTCTTGTGGTCTATAAAATATACATATATATTTTTATGAACTTCTATATATTTTTCAATCAACATTCTCAGACAGATTATGACTTCTCTGGTGCCACTGTATTTGCAGAGCCCAAATTGTTCTTCAGCTACTTCCTCATCTATTTTATTTTGAATTCTTTCTTGTATGACCTTGAGGAGGAGGAGGAGGAGGAGGAGGAGGAGGAGGAGGAGGAGGAGGAGGAGGAGGAGGAGGAGGAGGAGGAGGAGGAGGAGGAGGAGGAGGAGGAGGAGGAGGAGGAGGAGGAGGAGGAGGAGGAGGAGGAGGAGGAGGAGGAGGAGGAGGAGGAGGAGGAGGAGGAGGAGGAGGAGGAGGAGGAGGAGGAGGAGGAGGAGGAGGAGGAGGAGGAGGAGGAGGAGGAGGAGGAGGAGGAGGAGGAGGAGGAGGAGGAGGAGGAGGAGGAGGAGGAGGAGGAGGAGGAGGAGGAGGAGGAGGAGGAGGAGGAGGAGGAGGAGGAGGAGGAGGAGGAGGAGGAGGAGGAGGAGGAGGAGGAGGAGGAGGAGGAGGAGGAGGAGGAGGAGGAGGAGGAGGAGGAGGAGGAGGAGGAGGAGGAGGAGGAGGAGGAGGAGGAGGAGGAGGAGGAGGAGGAGGAGGAGGAGGAGGAGGAGGAGGAGGAGGAGGAGGAGGAGGAGGAGGAGGAGGAGGAGGAGGAGGAGGAGGAGGAGGAGGAGGAGGAGGAGGAGGAGGAGGAGGAGGAGGAGGAGGAGGAGGAGGAGGAGGAGGAGGAGGAGGAGGAGGAGGAGGAGGAGGAGGAGGAGGAGGAGGAGGAGGAGGAGGAGGAGGAGGAGGAGGAGGAGGAGGAGGAGGAGGAGGAGGAGGAGGAGGAGGAGGAGGAGGAGGAGGAGGAGGAGGAGGAGGAGGAGGAGGAGGAGGAGGAGGAGGAGGAGGAGGAGGAGGAGGAGGAGGAGGAGGAGGAGGAGGAGGAGGAGGAGGAGGAGACATGTTTAGGAAATCACTTATTTCATTGTTTATGATAAACAATTTGACTTTTAAAAACGTCATTTCTTGTATGATTTTATTACTTTATGTTATTTATAAGTATTATAATTATAACTTGATGTTTATTAAGAATATCACTTGTTATCACATTATATTTTATTATATCTTGCTAGGTTTTATTGCCATTTCCTTATTCATGTATTTACCTTCACAATGGATCTGATCTGGAGCCACTTTGTATCCCATCGGACAAACACATCGATATGTACCAGGTAGGTTGGCACACCTGAATGCACATTTGCTGGCTGCTATGGTGTTGCATTCATTTATATCTGGTTCAAAAGAAATCATAAATCATAAACACATTGAGTACCAAAAACAAGCTGAGTATCACAAATATAATTTTTATCTTTAAAGTTAAACCATTACTACTGTATGGATCAGCAACATTGAGAATGACGAAGACTATTACATATAAACTATAAACATTCATTAACTGGTGCCAGCACAGAATTAAAAGACTATTCATATATTCTAGGTATTTATCACTTTGATATTGTCTTTTGCCATGAAGTATTGATGGCGGATAATGCAAAAGATCTACAACAATTGTTGGATATTATAGTAAAAGAGAGTGCAAAGAAATGACTCTCCTTGAATATCAAGAAAACAGTAACAGTAATCAAAGAAAAAGGTGAGACCCAAATGTGAAATAGAGATAGAAGGGAAAATTCTTCATCAAGTGAATAGTTTTAAATACCTCGGGGCATTTATAACATCAGATGGAAAATGCACAACAGAGATTAAGAGCAGAATAGGGCAGGTAAAGGCTGTATTTAAGAACATGAAGATAATCTTATGAAATAAGTCACTTACACTGAATGTAAGAAAGAGAGTGCTGAAGTGCTATATAGAACATGTTTTGCTGTATGGCTGTGAATCTTGGAATGTAAATGAACAAATTAGGAAGAGATTGGAAGCAACAGAGATATGGTTCCTGAGACAAATGTTGCAAATTCCTTGGACTGCCAAAGTAACTAACAATGACTGCTTGAAAGAGGCTAATTAAACTAGAACATTATATATAACAATAAGAAAGAGGCAAGCAGCTTTTTTTTGGTCATATGAAGAGAAGAGAGGCACTGGAGAACATTGTGACAACTGGAAAGATTGAGAGGCAGACAAAGAGAAATGATGCTGGATGGATTGAGATGGTGGCATGGAGGAATATCAACAGCGGAGTTGATCGAGAAAACTAAAGACCAAGATCTGTGGAGAGTCATGAATGCCTACACCAATCGGCATGGCACTCGATGATGAAGATGATAAAGTTTGCCAGCTGTCACTAAATTTTCACATTTATTTCTCCTCATAATATGCCCAACAATCTTGACGTTCACACCTAACTTCTCTAATCAATTAGCATTTTTGATCTGTTTCTTGAAGGTCTGCCTCATCTGTTTTTCTGTGCATCCATGGTATTTCTTACATTTTCTTCAAACACCTTAATTCTTCAGCCATTGAATGTTTCTCAGCTTGTCTGTTTATTGTCTAGGTCTCATAAATTTACAACAGTCATTTCTCACTTTTTTCTCACTGCTATTGACCTTTTTATTTGTGAGTATGCTTTCCATCTTGCAAACAGATATTTTTACATAGTGACTCTTCTTCTAACTAGTTACTACACAATGTTTTCATGGTTCCTACACAGTTGAAAAAATTCACCTGTCGAAGATTTTTCACATGTACTTGGATGTTGCAATGTGGTATTTCTTTCTCTTTGGAGATCATAATTTCTTTCCCACAATTTAATTCTAAACCTTGTTGCTCACTGCATTGATTACATTGTGAAGATCTTTTCCATTGCCTGCAATCAATACAGTAGTGTTTGTTTATATTTTCTGTCCCATCTACTTTCTTCTGTTAATCTCCCTTTCACCTCCATGTAAAGCATTTGTTTTAAAGCTACTCACAGCAAACAATTTGTATGTTTGTTCATGATTGATTGGATTCTGCAGTTGAAGATTTCTACAGAATGAGGTAGCCAGACTCATACTAATCCACCTTGGTAACTTCTTATAACAAGCAAGGTTGGTTACATTATTATTATTCTTTGCTTTCCTTATGGGTCTTGGTAAAAAACTGGAAATTGTAACCTGTGATAATTATTTGAAGAACATGTTGCCTATTATTTCAAAATCACTTTCATGCAGATGAATGTGTACATCTATATTTATATGTCAAATACAATACATGTGAGTCATTGTCTGTAACCACTCACAAAAAATGCTAACTGTCCACACACACACAAAATGCTATTTGTGCATCTCAGAAATGATATACTTGATGTATGTTATGATTGTAAGAAGAAAAGATATAGTCTTCAGCAAGATAATATATTAAAGCACAGAATTCTAATCTAAGAAAATCAGAGTGGAACAGCCTTAGTTGAAATGTCTGTAGAATGGAAGAAAACCAAAAACGGTTTAAGTCTGAAAGACCAACAGTTGAATAAAGATTCTAAGATGACTCAAAGTTTGCAGGAAGGACTATATCAGTTTTAAAAAAGCATAGGTCCAGACTAGATGCAGACACAAAGAACTCAGCTAATTGGATTGTTAGAAACATCTTTATAGGTCATCTCTTTATACTTAGACAGATCGGAATGACTTGGTAATTCATGTTTAAAATATGTGAATTCAAAGCAGTACTTTTCAGATTAGTATTAAAATTCACGGTTGTTAACTATTGATTAAAATAAGAATATTAAATAAAAATGTATAATAATTCAGTATTTCCTGGCTAAAAATAGGTCAATTAGCCATACTTACCGACACATTTTTCTTGTGGTCCTGGCTCAAATCCAACATTGCAAGAACATTCAAAGCCTCCTGGAGTGTTTGTACATGTTCCATTGCCACAAGCATCATGCTCACGGCATTCGTCTTTATCTGACGTAGAAAGATAATACAAGGATGTGAAAACAACATTCAAAGATCATAAGTTGCATATGTTATTGTCTAAATTACTTTCATTGTCACTGAGATGAACAGCTATGTAATACATGACATATATTCATCACACACTAAATACTTTTCAGGCAATATTCTGACAGTGAAGAGTAAAATACTACATAAATGAACAAACAAACTTTACTTTCAAAGGGTTAAGAATTAGGTATGCAGTGCAAACAAGAAGGAAAGGTAAAAGGTAAAAAGGAATTTATCAAAAGAAACTTAACAAGTCTATAAATTACACACAGATGTGTGTGTCTTGGCATGATAGTGGGTGTGTGTGGGTGATAAGAATATACACACACATGCACTTATCATGCACACACATGCACTCATGTTATATCTTTACATATGCGCGTGTGCATGCGCGCGTGCGCATGCATGCGTGCATGAGTGCATGCATGCATGCGTGCGCGTGTGTGTGTGTGTATTATATATATATATATATATATATATATATATATATATATATATATATATATATATATATATATATATATATATATATATATATATAGAAAGTGGTAATTGTCATGAGTTGGCATTGGTGGCTTTCTGATTGATTTGATTATTCTTTTCTTTTGGTGACATGTAACAGACACATCAGGTTATTCTTCTGTTGCTCATTCCTAAGTTAGTTGATCAGCCCTCTTATTTCCAGGTACTCCACAGTGAGATGGTATCGACTATATGGTGACCTTACACTGGTAACCTATTTCAGATAACAGTGTCTGTAGCACTGGCAATTTTCGAAACAGGAGCGCCTCAAGTACTAATTTTGCATCTTTCAATAACACCACAGGATTGGTATTCAGTAATTTCTATGTAGCTGTCTCAATAGCCTCGATATCATAGTTATGGCAATAGTTTCCAGTTGATACTCTGGCTGTGTCACTAGTATTATTTGGGTATTCTTAACATATTTCTGGGCAACCCCTGTAGAGATTTTAATTGATTTGGGATCCCAGATTGACGAAGACTAAAAGGGGTACCAGGAAATATTCTGGGTAGTAAAGGCAGCCAGCGTGATACTGACAACACACTGGAAGTACCGATAGGTCTCAAAATATGATACTAGCACCATATATATATATATATATATATATATATATATATATATATATATATATATATATATATAAGCACATGTATATCTATGCACACCACAGTGCTTAACAATTCTCTCTCCTACTAACAAATATTTATAGCTTTAAAATGTATGTTGTAGTTAAACATTTCAATTGTTTATTTTGAAAATAAATTGCAGCACTATTTATAACACTTAGCAACATGTATTTGAAAGCCAAATTCCCAATTTCAATGAAGATAATCTCTAACAACAATTCCATACTTTGACATATCATTAATATGTCACAGAGGCAAACAATTTTGTGAAAACTGACTTGACACAGGTCAACAGATCGACACAGACTAAAATAGATAACCCGGAAATGGGAAACATTGGCACATCACCCAACACGCGCTGATTGGTGTATACAAACATTGGGCTAGCACAATATACCCATTCCACTTCAAAGCGTGGAAAAAGGTCCTTTAAAACAAAACATATTATCATCATCATCATCCATTGCCTTGCTGTCTGGCATGGGTGATCATGCCTCTCCACAAATTTCGATCTCCGACGGCATGGATCATTTCGCGTGTTGACTCCTTTCCATGCCATGACACAAGACTGTCAAGAATCTTCTCACACTGTCTTTCTCTATCTCTTTCCACAAATCTTTCCAGTTGGCACAGCATGTTTCAGTTTTTGTCGTCTCATAATGTGGCCAAAAAAACAATGACTACTGCTTTTGCATGTTTGGGATAAGTTGTGTTTGCCACTCAGCTTCCCTTAAAACATCCAGACTGCTCATATTAAAGTTTAAAGAGAGGAACAGATGATAATTTTGTTTATTACATATAAATAGTGTAAAAAGAATGTTGTTTCCCAATAATATGTTTTCATTTGTTTTAGTAACATTATTTTTGGCTTCTAGGGCACATTTAATCATTCCCCATGTTAGAATGCAGTGATGTACTGTAAGAACTTTGTACGACAATACAAGTTACTTTAATGAACACAAATAATATCTACATGGAATTATTATCAGGCACTCAGCACACCGGGAGCTGTGGTAATGCAGTGACTAGCACAATTGCCTGCCAGCAGTATGGCCATGTGTTTGAATCTCCACAAAGGTGGATTTTTATTTGACCTGAAATTCCACATAGACCTTAACCCAAAATGGGTACAAGAAAACGCCCTGGGAAGTAAAGGCAGCTGGTATGATATTTACCCCATCATTCATCAAGCACCAATTGGTCTATACAATAATCGGGTTAGCACTATATGCTCAATACACCTCAAGGCATGGAATAGCATTTTTCACTTCTTTTTACTTACTCATCATATCAGGGAGTTTTGTGTTTGTCCATCAAGAATGATGATGACCATTCACATCATCCAGTGGGATTAAAAGTTTGGAGCCATAAGTTCTAAGATGGCTGGTAAGGCCTATTTTGGCTCCACATGTTCTTTGACAATTTGAACAAAGTATGCTTGATGTTCCAGGAGGAGGATCTCCTACAGTGGTTTTCTTTTTTTTGTCCAGCTTTTTTGTCACAGCTCTTGCAGTCCTTTTTGCTTCACAAGTGACTACACCCTTGTGTAATGATGTACGCCATGAATTTCAGTCTTTGGCAGTAGTCTCCCAAGTGTCGTCATGAATTTCAAAAGCTATTAGTGAGATCTTATTTAGTGCCTTTAATGCATTTCCTCTCAGACTTCCGGTTTCAAGATGGCGACGGACGGTCGTGTTGTTTTGTGTTCGTTAACTTTTTCGCGTAAGGGATGGATTTATTCATTTCTTGCGTGTAATTGGTGTGCCAGGATGTAAAACCAGGAGTTTCTACTCAAGATCTGCGCGGGTGCTACGGAGTTCGTGCATCGAGCGAAGCCATCCTTGAGTGAATTTTCAGCAGCGTGTGTGGTTCTCAATCAAAAGTCAGTGTTTACGTTTTTTCAACATGGCGGAACAACGTGTGTTTTCCGAACGATCAGCAGTCAACATACCGAAGCGGCGTGGTAGCCGCGCAGGGAAAAAAGAAGCCAGATAAGCGCGGTGGCTTGAGACGTTTTAGACTCAAGTGTCACCGTCTAGGACTCAGGAACATCCGTATTCTATATTGGAACTGTGCCAGTGTAAAACAACGGGGCTCTATTTTAGAAACCCTAGTTTACAGGAACGACATTGTAGCACTCCAGGAGACGAGACTGGGCGATCAGCTACTCCGAATTGCCGGCTTCAAATGTTTCTATAACAGACGACATCTGGGAACGGCGATTCTCGTTCGCGACAGCATGGTGGCGTCAGAGCTAGACATGTCCAGTTGGAACAGTGACGATATACAAATACAGGCGTTGAGAGTTCATTCCAGTACACCATTCGTGTTGGTTAATGTTTATGCCCGCAATGCGAGTGTGGACGCCCAGAAGTGGCAGTGCTTAAGTGGCATATTAGGCCACGAGAGAAATGTTATTTTCTGTGGTGACTTCAACGCTAAAGGCAGATCATGGGGAAACACTTCCTCCAATACACAAGGGGAGGAGCTCGAGACTGCACTGGAAACCATCGACCTGGTTTGTATCAACAGTGGCTGTGTCACCAGGACAGCAAGCCGTCCAGGCGATGAGGACAGTGCTATTGATCTGGCGCTAGTTTCACCTTCACTCACTACAGTGTGTAGATGGGGTGTCCTAGGACACCATGGCAGCGACCACCACCCATGCAGCATATTGGTGGAGAAAGGCAGAACCAGGCAGCACAAGCTAAAGGTAAAGACGTTCCAGTATGACAGTACAGGGCAAGATGTGGTGAGTAAAATAAGACGTGACAAGCGCAGAACGTTTCAGGGCAGGAAGAAAAGGAAAAAAAGCTGGGAGCAGCCACCGTGGTGGAGTTTCGAGGTGGAGAAGGCTTGGGTGGATAAGCGTAGTGCTGTAAGGAGATGGCAAAATGCCAAGAAGAACAGAGCTGGTCATCCTAGTCCCTGCTTGCACTTAGAAAGAGAGATGCACACAAAAGTAAGCTATTTCAAAAAACTGGTCACGGTGGTTAAAAGCGAAAAATGGGCAGAGGTGTGTCAAAGAGTAAGCACAGACAAGTCACTGAAATTGTTCTGGCGACTACATAAAAGCATGAGTGGTGTAGTCAAGAATAAGAGCATTTCTGACTTCCAAGGTGCTGACCTCATCTGGCAGAGGACTGACGAGGACAAGGGCAAAGCCCTCTTTGAACGCTACCTTGAGCAGAGCAACCAGACAGACATGGGAGGCCGGAATCTGGCCAAGGAGGTCACCTCAGACAGATGCAAGGCCCAGAACACTTCGGATGAAGACACAGTGACAGTGCAAGAAATCAAGGCTGTGCTTCGACGATCAAAAAACAGTGCTCCAGGTCCTGATGGCATAAGATACGACGACATAAATAGGTGTACCGACAATGAGCTAGAGAAACTAGCAGACATGTACAACAACAGTATAGGGAGTGCTAGCATCAAGGAGGAATGGTTACACAGCTATCTGATTCCCTTGCCGAAGCCTGACAAAGACCACAAGAAAATTCAGGGATATCGAATTATAACCATGCAGAATACAATAGGCAAGCTGCTGGAGAAGGTAATTGCCAGGAAAATATCAAGCCAACTAGAGAGGCAAGGTGTTTTCCCACCTACCCTGGGTGGGTACCGTCCAAAAAGAGAAACCTGGACCAATGCAGCAGTCTTTGCCCATGATGTCTATGAAGGTTTCCACTCAGGCACTGAAACCGTTGCTGCAGCGATTGATCTTGAGGACGCATACAACAGAGTACCACTGGATTTTTTAATGTTTCAGCTTCTTGAACTAAACGTAAGTCCATTCCTCCTTAGTTGGATCGCTGCAGCTCTCTTCCAACGGAAAGTAGTTTTTAGATGTGGCAGTTGGACTTCGGAACCAACAACAATATATCCTGGCCTACCACAGGGATCACCATTATCTCCGGTACTGTTCAACGCCTACACAGTGAGAATCACCAGTGAGCAGATCACTGGACCTGGCAGGACATTGTCATATGCCGATGATGTTTTAGTGTATCGTCAGGGTAAGGATAGAGAGGAGGTTGCTGTGGAGCTACAAACCGAACTCAATCGCATAAGTACTTGGTGTGATGAAGCTGGGGCAATGGTCAACCCAACAAAGGCAACAGTGACTTGGTTCTCGTTGAATAATCATATTGTCAACAATCCAACACCAACTGTAATGCTGTGTTCAGAGACGGTGGAAAGAACGCAGGCAATGAATTACCTGGGGATACGGTTTGATCGAAGCCTTGCTTATAATGCGCACATAGACCAGGTGATAACAAAGGCCACGCGGGGTTTGGCAGCGATGCGGGTGATGGCGGCAGCAAACTGTGAGCAGCGCCATCTATGTCTTCTGTACGAGGGGCTGGTCATGTCTGTTTTGGAGTATGCAATGGCAATCCTGACTGTCAGCCATAAGCAGATAGAAAGGATGGAAAGGATACAGAATGAAGCTATGCGCATTATTCTTGGATGTACAAGAGATACAGCATGCAGGGCGATGCGCTACCTTCTTGATTTTCCAACCATTGAAGAGAGAATGCAAGTTTGCAGGGCACGCGCCTACCTCAGAATTAACGCAAACACACAGCATCCACTGCATAGTGAAATTAGGAAGGTGAAGGGCAGCAGGTTAAAAAGAGGACGGTCGTGGATGGGTCAAGCCGAAGACATTCTTCAACAGGTGTGTTCACTTGAGGACTTAGAACCTGGCGAGGAGTGGGTGCAAGTGCCAACAGACTTCTGCACATCCTTTTCAGTTTGCATCCAACTAGATAGAAAATGCAGACAAGAAAATCCGGCTGCTGTTGAGGCTGAAGTACAAGCGTTGATTTTCGAGAATTCGCTAGACAGTGACGCGGTCATCTACACAGATGGGTCGGTCATCCGACATGTGCGAAGCTCAAGGGCCTTTACAGCTCGGGCCGGAGGGAGAATTGTGAAGGAGGACTCTGGTGCTTTCACTGAAACCACAAGTAGCCTGACCATGGAAGTCATGGCAGTAAGTAAAGCAATAACATGGCTCGAGACACAGACATTCACTAGGGCTTGTTTCCTTAGCGACTCAATGAACATGATCAAGAGGATAGAGGAGGGGTCGATCCGAAGAGAATGGTTGCTGCCTCTGAAGCGGTCTCGGCTGGCAAAGATTAGTTTCATCTTCGTGCCAGGGCATGCGGGAGTACAAGGAAATGAGCGGGCTGACAAGCTCGCAGGTGAGGCTACTGTTGAGGGCGGACGCGCCATGGACCAGGCTGACATTCTGAATGCTCTACGAGAAGTGAGACTTTTGCAAGAACCAAGTGATGACTGTGAATCTACAACAATGGCCAGACTGCGAGAGCAGCAAATTAAAAGAGGGGTGGCCAAACAAGAACACTACGCAGGAAGCCAAAGAAGATTGATAAACCAACACAGAACTGGCGTCGTTAGCCGCTACACGCTGCGGGATTTGCTGAGGAGGGGATCCGAGCACTTATGGACTGAATGGTCCGATGTGCAACGAGGATGATCTGTCGACTAACTAACTAACTAACTAACTATGCATTTCCTCTGGCTGCCTTGGGAGTGTTTACCACAGCGTAGCTCGCCTAAAATAATTTGTTTAGGGAACCTGTAATCTGGCATGCGAGTCAAGTGACCAGCCCAGCAAATCTGATTCTTCATTAGTAGAGTGTGGATACTGGGCAAGAATGCTCTTTCTAAGATTTCAGTGTCTGGGATCTTGTCTTGCAATTTAATCTTCAATAGCTTTTTAAGGCAGACTGTGTAGAAGTGGTTTAATTTCCTGGTGTGTCACCTGGGAGTTGTGGTAGCACAGTGATTAGCACGCTTGCTTACCAGCCCAGTGGTCTCATATTTAAATCCCTTCTTCTTCTTCATCTTTCGTTGGCTTTAACTTTGTCTGTAACTGTAATGTTGTCTCTTGTATGAACTTCACTGTCTTTTTTAGTTATTTCAGTGGTCCATAGAGTTTGTCTTCCACTGTTGTTTTTCTACACCAGAATATTTGTCTAGATATATGCAGTCTCGGAGTATGTCATCTACTGTCTGCTGTGCCAATCCACATGTGCACATGGTTGATTAGCCAATGTTGAATTGTGTACACATAATTTATTGTTTGTTGTTCTGAGATGCAAAATAATGATTTGTTCTGGTCTGTCCATAAAGTGGTAATTGTCTTGAGTTGGCATTGGTGGCTTTCTGATTGATTTGATTATTCTTTTCTTTTGGTGACATGTAACAGACACATCAGGTTATTCTTCTGATGCTCATTCCTAAGTTAGTTGATCAGCCCTCTCGTTTCCAGGTACTCCACAGTGAGATGGTATCGACTGTATGGTGAGCTTACGCTGGTAACCTATTTCATATAATAGTGTCCGTAGCACTGGAGCGCCTCAAGTACTAATTTTGCGTCTTTCAATAACATCACAGGATTGGTATTCAGTAATTTCTCTGTAGCTGTCTCAATAGCCTGGATTTATGCATCATAGTTATGGCTATAGTTTCCAGTTGATACTCTGGCTGTGTCACTAGTATTATTTGGGTATTCTTAACATATTCCTGGGCAACTCCTGTAGAGGCATTAATTATTTTCATTGATTTGGGATCCCAGATTGACGAAGACTAAAAGGTGTACCAGGAAATATTCTGGGTAGTAAAGGCAGCCAGCGTGATGCTGACAACACACTGGAAGTACCGATAGGTCTCAAAATATGATACTAGTACCATAAACCCATCATGCCTCATGGAAAGAACAATGGGCATTTACTTCACTTCCTGTCTTAACACTTCAGATATTTATATAAAGATTTCCCAAACATTCAAGGGTAATTGGGTGACACAATGCCTTAAAGAATCATAATACAACACAACAGTAAATTATAAGTATTGTGTATTGTTAGTAACACTAAAATTATTGATCCACAATACCTGAGATCCTGTAGAGCATAAGCAGCAGATAGAAAGAAATAGAAAATCCCATAAAGCACTTAGATTTACATGAATGTGCATAAAAGTATAAATGTAATTGTCATGAAATATTTTATACAATGAAAACAATAACATATATTATTTATAAAATGAGACAACATATGAACACAGCTAACTAAATCTCTGCAACTATCATGTTATCTATAAGGGGCATTCATTTGAAATCCGTTCGTGCTGCACCGCGCGTAATTGCATACGTTGAACATGATCATGTCATAGTCATGTAATAAGTACTGACCAATGAATAAAAGAGCACGTGCTTATAGTCCCATGATGCATAGGTTCTGTTTCTGACCATTGAGAAAATGGCCGGGTTGATCCAAAATCCATCCAAAGAAGCTCAAAGAGCGGTGATTCAGTTTCTTTCATTTGAAGGATGTCAACCAATGGATATTCATCGAAGAATGCAGGCAGCGTACGGTAACAAATATGTGTTGAAGACAACAGTGACAGACTGGGCACAAATGTTTCGGAAAGGACGTCAGTTCACAAAAGATCTTCGATGGCCGGGTCAAGCGCATATTGTTGCAACAGAAAACACCATCACCAAAATTGATGCAGCAGTACAGGTGAACCGTTGTCGAAGCATACGTTCGCTAGCAAAAGAATTTTATGTGTCAACTGGGACAATTCAAAAAGTCGTTCATAAGAAACTGCAATATCGGAAGGTGTGTTCACAGTGGGTACCATGGATGTTGACGGACCAGCAAAAAAGAGGAACGCATAGGATGGTGTTTGAATCACTTACTGCGTTACAGAGTGGAGGGTGATGCATTTCTCTTCCACATAGTGGCAGGTGATGAATCATGATGTCACCACTTTGAGCTGAGCAGCAAAAGAGAGAGCATGCAATGAAAGCATGCTGGATCACCAAAAGCAACAAAATTCAAGTTACAGGTTTCTGCTAGTAAGGTTATGCTGAGTGAATTTTTTTACCATGAAGGGCTATTGTTGGCTGACTTCAAAGATACTGGTATCAACATCAACTCTACCCACTACTTGCAAACACTAGACAAGCTGATAAAAGCCATCAAGAATAAACGACTCAGTATACTTTCTGCGGTGTGATTTTGTTGCACGATAATGCTCATCTGCATGTCACAAAGATTGTGCAGGAAGCATTAGCAAGGAAGAAGTAGGAAATTCTGCAACATCCAGCCTATAGTCCTGATTTATCACCATGTGATTTTCATTTGTTCGGACCTCTAAAAAACTCTCAAGGGGCAACAATTTCACACAGATGCAGATGTAATGAACGCAGTAAACACTTGGTTCAGTGAGCAACCACAATCCTTTTTTGCGGATGGCATTCGCCGCCTACCTAAGCAATGGGATGCTTGCCTGAATGCCTACTGCGACTTCTTCTGACCAACCCATGGTGCATAATTCATTCAAAATGAATTCTACCACACCTGTTAATGTTTCTTTCATGTTTTTGTAATAAAGCCATTGGAACGGGTTTCAAATGAACGTCCCCAATAGATAAAAGTAATAACCTATTTAATTAAATAAAATTATTCATAACAATATTTTAGAAATAGATATGTATCTATGCATTGTTTTGAAGAAGATGATTTGATTTATCATTCCAACATTGTTGCATATGATCTTAGATGGCTCAATAAACTAAAGCCTACATATCTAACAACTAGATATTATACACCAATAATAAAGCAGCTTATAATTGTACTTACCAATACATGTTTTTCCACTAGAATCCAGGACAAATCCTTTTCTGCACTCACATCGATATGAGCCATCAGTGTTAATACAGATGCCATTAACACATATTCCTGGATGAACTCTACATTCATTGACATCTGCAAAATAACGCCCATTTATTAATAGTATTATTTCATAAGCAACAAATCATGATGAAAATATACTCCAGTTGTATCTAATTCTCTGAATAGCGATGTAATTAACTTGATTTTTAACACTAATGTAAATAAATATATTTCTTTGCTAATCACATGTACCAATTATCTGACATGAGTGAACTTGCCTCTGCACATCTCACAGTCAACATCATAATGTATCAAGTTTTGTGCGAAAAATACTTTTCCACACCACGATGAAAGGCTGCCAAGAATCTTCTCTCATTGTCTTCCTATATCCTTTTTTTTTGCATTAAACCTTCCAACGGTTACAATGTCTTCCATTCTTTCTCATCTCATAAAAGTAAGTAACGTAAAGGACCCCTTTTCAGAGCATGAGATGTGTTGGGTATATGCTGCTGTTCTCATATGTTTAGATGCACTGGAACTCAATGTGTGATGTGATCATTATCACAACAACCACCTTTACGTCTCTGGACGTTTTAAGGTTTTCATAGTAGGCTTCATGCATCTTAGAGCCATGTCAATATAAAAACATCCCATCCCTGTTTTGAAGGGGATTCAAACATATGACCACTGAGCTGGCAGCAAGCGTACTAGTGACTGCACTATAAAGCACCCTTCTCTTCACATAATGTGGCTAAAATGTTTACTTCCTCTTCATAATATTTATGATTAAGTTATCTTTGTGTCTTATTCAGTTCATAATATTTGTGATTAAATTATCTTTGTGTCTTATTCTCCATAATAATTATAGAAAGATAAGGATATGATGTATGTTATAATTAATTTTACAGAATTACCTCAGATTCACTCATGCATATAGTCTTCTTTTATTAAATCAGGCTAAAATCAGGCTAACAGTAAGAAAATGGTAAATTATAACTGGCAAGCATGATAAGTAAATTTAATGGCAGTCAACATTACCAGAGATAGCCCCACTTTTGTCAGGAATGAAGCCATAGCCTCCAGGACACAGCACATCAAATCCAACTGGTAAATAAAATATAATGGTTGATGATCATAAACTTGCAGCTTACAAACATATATGATTATTAAATCTTTATAAAATACTGAAAACAATTTCATCATGAAAAACAAATTGTCACAGAATTCATATCTTTAGGAATACTTAAGATGATTTTACACACATTTCTTGAACAGAGATCAACAATCACAGTTACCTCATTCTTCTGGAGAAGTGTAACACAAAATGCTAATGATAAAAATTACTTTTTCCTGTCTAAGAAACATAAACAAAAATGTCCCAAAGCAGGAATCTGGTATGAGTCTGTGATGTGATAGGGCTGTCCCATTTTGTAGTCTCAACACACGGAGGTGGCCAGTCTTAACCTCACTTAATGAGACGATGAATGCAGACATAAAACCCTTGTCTGACAGCACATTATCAGCATAGCTCCCTATCAACTAGTTAAAACACCCGCTTCTATTGCAGAAACACAACACTAAAGTTTGCTTTTATTTATACATGCCATGTACATGAGAAGACTGTGGAAGAGCAGATAAATCATCATGACCTTGGGAGACTGATGCAGCATGGAGTGACCTAAGAATCTGACCACCACTCAGTACTCACAATAGAGGGCAGACAGACACATAATCAGATTGCAACTGGTGATATTAGAATTGGGACTAATATGGGGCAGATATGGAAATGTCCTAAATGCTGTGATGTTGGTTCTTAATTCAACTAAATTCAGATACACAGAACTGTGTGTAAATACTCTGTTTTTAATCGACCTATAATTTCTTGTTTTCACGGCCAGTGTGGATTCAAATTTCTTTAAGAAAGAACGGACACTATTCTGGATAATGAAGGGAGAATCAAATTTATTCTCCACCAGTGCTGAAGCCTGTGAAGGACTCAAACAGTGTACACTGCAAGACTGCAAGAGAGTTGCAGTTGTTCTTTATGATGATGGTAGATCAAAACTCACATCACAACTTTGAGAGTTCATGAGTATGGCCGGAATGAGTGTTTTGCTTAATTGATGAGGTGTAACAAAATCATCTCCGGTGTTCATCAAGTCATACAAGAGTGAACAACTCAATACAATATGGCTCAAGAATATCAACATTTGACACAATTATTAGGAGGAGTATAGAACATGGCACAGCACATTTGTAAATGTTTCACATACACACGCTCAGTTTCACAAAGGCAGTTTTCAAATACATAAATCCATAAATGTAGTTTTCCAGTACATATACTCATATGTGCACTGTTCCATCCATGTAGTTTTCACATATCCTCAATGTGCTCTGGTTCATCAATGTATTTTCCACAAATATATGCTCTGTTTCATCAATGTATTTTCCACAAATATATGCTCTGATTCATCAATATATTTTCCCCAAATATGTGCTCTGTTTCATCAATATACTGTTTGGTAAGGATGACTGTCATGCCCATTTCAGGGTCCATCCCCCACTGGTCCAAGCCTGACATCCAGCTCACGCCTGTGGCTCCTAGTAGCTGTCAGCATGCGACAGTGGCTACCCCCAGACAACAATTGTGACAGGCTGGCTAAACCAGGCATGGGTAACCGATTCAGTGTCAAACCAAGCGGTGAACTAGGGTATGCCTACCTAGCATGTGAAGACAGGATTCGGCAGACTGCGCGGAAGAAATCATTGATGATTCAACGGGAAAAACGGCATTCACCTGCAAAGCGTTGTGGAATGTAATTAGCACAGCAAGGCACGCTGAGTGCCCTGGTCATCCACTGCACCTGTATTTGTCTCCTGTCATCTTGACTTGTCTTGCCACTGGACTCAGATGGACTCAGGTGAGAGAGTGAGGTTGACGAATTGCGCAACTCTTCCTCACTTTAATCCAATTCACTGCTCAAGTCATTCTTCATCCAACTTCATATATCTGCCTCACGGCCCATCTCGATCAAGGTCTTCTTCCTGAAAGTTAATGTGGCTTCAGAAAAGAACGAGGAACTGTTGACATAATTTTCGCTGCAAAGCAGCTGGCAAGAGAAATGTCAGGAACAGAACTCCAAAATGTTCTCCACTTTCATTGATCTTACCTAGGCTTTTGATACAGTCAGCAGAGAAGGACTGTGGAAGATTATGGCGAAATATGGCTTTCCACAAAAGTTTGTCCAAATAGTGCAGCTATTTAATCATGGTCTGCAGGCAAGAGTTCAGGAAACTGGTGAGCTGTCTGAGCCCTTTCCTGTCACCAATGGAGTGAAACAAGGCTGTGTCCTGGCACCAACACTGTTCAGCCTCATGTTTTCAGCTATGCTGATGAATGCCTTCCAGAACAACGACATTGGAATAGACATCAACTACCACATGAATAGAAATTTGTTCAATCTCAGAAGGCTGAAAGCTAAAACCAAAACTAACAGCGACACCGTCAGAGAACTGCTGTTTGCTGATGATTGCGCTCTATATGCCAACTCAAAGGCAGACATGCAACACAATGTTTCAGCTTTCTCATATGCCTGTGCCAACTTTGGGCTCAATATCAACTTGGAGAAAACTGTAGTTATGTACCAGCCAGCTCCAGGAAATAATCACACCGTACCGAACATCAAGGTGAACGGTCATAGACTAAGTGTTGTGGACAAATTCGCCTATCTTGGCAGCACCGTGTCACAATGTGCCACAATTGATGACGAAGTGAATGCAAGAATCTTCAAGGCCAGTGCAGCCTTTGGCAGACTGTACAAGAATGTATGGGACAGAAATGGAATAAGCCTGCAAACAAAGCTGAAAGTCTATAAAGCATGTGTGTATTATCCACACTGCTATATGCTTGTGAAACCTAGACTGTTTATCAGCGACACGCCAGGAAATTAAACCACTTCCACACATCTGCCTTAGGAAGCTATTGAAGATTAAAAGGCAAGACAAGATCCTAGACACTGAAGTCCTAGAAAGGGCGTCCATGCCCAGTATTCACACTCTACTAATAAAGAATCAGATTCGCTGGGCTGGTCACTTGACTCGCATGCCAGATCATAGGCTTCCTAATCAAATTTTTTACAGCAAGCTGCATTGTGGTAAATGCTCCCAAGGCGGCCAGAGGAAACGCTTTAAATACACTCTGAAGATCTCACTAAAGGCTTTTGGAATTCATCATGACACTTGGGAGACTGCTGCAAAAGACTAAAATTCTTGGCATACATCATTATGCAAAAGTGCAGTCACTTGTGAAGCAACCAGCACTGCAAGAGCTGTGAAGAAAAGGCTGGACAGAAAAACTACTGCAGGAGATCCCCCTCCTGGAATGTTAAACATTCTTTGCCCACATTGTCAAAGAACATTTCGAGCCAAAATAGTCCTTATCAGCCATCTTAGAACTCACGGCTCCATACTTTCAACCCCACTGGATGAAATGAATGGTCATTATCATTCTTGATGGACAAACAACACAACACTAATATATGAGAAAACTACATGCATAAGTTTTGTACCAGAAACTTACCATCACCTTCCAATGGACATAAGTTACACTGACCAGCAACCCCCCAGGCTGAGGCTTTTGTGCAGCAGCATTCAGCTCTTGTCAGAGTGCCAGCTCTTGGAGCAATGCAGCGGCCAAATTCAAATCCGTCATAACACGATCCAGGTCTACCATCTAGAAGAATGAGGATTAGAAGTTTAAATATCTAATATATTAGATGCAAATATTACAATATTTAGTGCAATTTTTTCTGCTTGAGTCTATCACTTTATCCATTTTCTGAAACAGTTTAGTTTAGTTTAGTTTAGTCGACGGATCAACATCAGGGCATATGGGTGTTCTACTCTTAACTCAAGCCTGAGTCCGGAGAATCTCAGCTTAGTGCATGAACTCCGTAGCACCGATGAGGATCCTGAAATACTTTGGGTAGATTTTTAACTCAAACTTTTTCCTGGGCAGCGCTGTTAGGCTATTCTTTTTCGATTTCCAACTGCCAAGGGATGATTTATGTGTTAGGCTACTCTTTTCGATTTCCAACTGCCAAGGGATGATTTATGTGCGCAACAATACACACAGGCATCCGATCTCATTACCCAGAGACCAGGGGAAATTTTGTTACTAGAAGTCCACGTGAAAAACTCCTGGATCTCACTGGAGCTTGAACCCGGGACTTCTAGCACTCAAGGCGGACACCATACCTCGAGATCACTTAACCCCCAGTTTTCAGTTTTCCGATACTCTTTTCCGTATCATGCTGGATGTTATACTAGGATTATCACTCTACCTAACATAGCAAATAAACAAATATAAATACATAATAAAGTAAAATAATGCAGCAAGAACATGAAATAAACATATGACACATTGAAAAGTGATTTCACTTTAAAATTTAAATATTATATGATAGATCACTTAGTTTAAACTATATAAGCAATAACAACACAATAACACACATTAAAATTTTAAAAATCATCTTTCCGCTCTTGTTCCTCCTGCTTCTGTCATCATCAAGTGCCTTGTGGACTGGCATGGGCAGTCATGCTTCTTCACATCTTGCGATCTCCAATGGCATGTATTAGTTCTCTTTCCACAAATCTTTCTCCTGTAGTAACCTAGTAACTGTGAAGCTCTAACACTTCTTTCCCCCATGTCAGTTTTTATCATGGAATTAATTACCTTAACGGTTACCTTATGTGCCAATCTTATGCTGGTAAAAATATTTTCAACATATGGATGTGAGTCATGGGCAAACTAGCCATCACTAAAGAAGAAAATTGGGGCTGTTCAACTTAAGCTTCCAGTGTGTGTGTATCTTCATCGACAAGCTTCCAGTGTATGTGTGCTTACATCAACAAGCTTCCAGTGTATGCGTACTTACATCAACAAGCTTCCAGTGTATGTTTACTTACATCAACAAGCTTCCAGTTTTTTGTGTGCTTATTTCATCAAGCTTCCAGTGTGTGTGTACTTACAGCAACAAGCTTCCAGTGTATGTGTGCTACAGCAACAAGCTTCCACTGTATGTGTGCTTACATCAACAAGCTTCCAGTGTATGTGCACTTACATCAACAAGCTTCCAGTATATGTGCACTTACATCATCAAGCTTCCAGTGTATGTGTACTTACATCAACAAGCTTCCAGTATATATGCACTTACATCAGCAAGCTTCCAGTGTATGTGCACTTACATCAACATTATTTTGAATAACAAAGACACAAACAATAGATTGCATGATTTATTGCCTGGCATATTTTGCTGCATCTCGTCAGGTGCATAATGCAGAAATCACACAGCATAAACTAATTAGATAAATCCTTCAAGCTGAAACATACAGCACACATATTCACACTGTAACTTAAATTGTCTACCGACCATAGTTTTTTTCTTTCTTCAAAATTATTTGTGAAACATAATCAGCAAATTCTAGACAACAGGCTACAAAATGACAGGTAGGAATCGATTAATGAAAATTTAAACTTAATTAGCCACATAGTATAAACATAAGTATTCTGCCAGCCTACCTATGCATGCCATGCCATCAGGAGTTACATCAAAACCAGGAGGGCATATACACCTGAAACCTCCGTCTGTGTTTTCACATCTTCCATCCAAACACACTTCAGGCATCGTTCGACATTCATTTATGTCTGGTGAGAGAAACAACTTGGGTAAGAATATGTAAATGCTGTAGAATTTTAATACCTGTCTTTAATGATCTGGCATTGCGGGATTTGTTCTGTCTTTTTAAAATAGTGTCCAGTATGTGACACATAATGAAAATGTTTTAATTATACACCTCATCATTATCGTCACCATCATCATTGTGTTGATGATATCTGTTGGTTCATTAATGAGCATTACCATTACTGTTCCTGGTTTCTTTCAGGAAGACAGCCTTGAAACTTTTAAGGTATTCCTATTAGGTATTCCTACATTAATGATTTCTATGACAGAGAGTAAGAATGAGTGTGTGAGTGTGGGTCCTTGTGCAAGTCTGTATGTGTATTTGAGTGAGTTGAGTAAATGAGGGGGTGAGTGAGAGGGTGAGTGAGTGAGTGAGTGAGAGAGAGAGAGAGAGAGAGAGAGAGAGAGAGAGAGAGAGAGGGAGGGAGAGAGAGAGAGAGAGAGAGAGAGAGAGAGAGAGAGAGAGAGAGAGAGAGAGAGAGAGAGAGAGAGAATATTTGAAATGAATGTTATATAACTTTGTTTGTTTTAAAAAAAACATTACCTAAGCAAGTTCTGCCATTAGGTGCAAGCTGATACCCTTTGGGGCATGTGCATACATAACTTCCTTCAGAATTCTGACAAGTTCCATGCTCACACATTGCAGAAAGTTCCAGACACTCGTCTATGTCTGCAGATTAAACATACTTATGCTGTTGAACATTATACAGGGTAAACAAAATTGATCAAAATATTAGTAAACTAAACCTATCACAAAATCAATCAAATATTCTAATATAGAAGGTCTATACTAAGAATCAAAATATTAATTATTAAATGCAATTAGTGAAGGGATGAAATTATACTCATGGGAATGTATATGGATAGCACAAAAAGAATATCATACATCTACAAAAGACATAAACTTAAAATCTGTGCATTATGAAATATCAAAATATAAAACAAAATACAATATCTGGATAAGCAGTAAATACTGTATATTCTAATTATAACCCAAAACGGTTGAATAGGGTATTAATGGCTAAATTACTACTACAACTACTGTTGCTGCTGCTGATGCTACTACTACTAATACTACTACTACTACTACTACTACTACTACTACTACTACTACTACTACTACTACTACTACTACTACTACTATTACACCATATGCACCATTGCTGGTATGTGTTGGTAGAGCTTTTCAGGCTGTGAGATAAAGTGCATTTGCCCAGGCAGTTGCCACACATTGTAAATGCTAGGATGTTAATTTATATTCTAATAGACAAAACTCTTTGCCTCAATAAGAATCAAAACACATAATGCATGACCCGCTAAGCGTAAAGAGGAATAACTTATCAGTCGCACACTTCTACCTCTGCTGCCTATTAATGCTACCCTGTTAGTACTTTTTTTTTCTACTCTTAGTTGCATCTTTAGGATAATTTGTGTTCTTTTTCACTCTTCATTTGTAACATTGTGCAATGAATGAACCAAAAAACATGAGAAGTAGAAGCGGTAAGCATTACTAAAACACGATCACAAGGGATAAAATGGACATTGTGACTGAAGCCTTCATCAACATGTAAATAACAAACATACACCAATACAAACAACTACATGAAAAACTTCCTTGTCATGGACAGGACACTTGTGTGATTCAACAACGCATGGTATGGTTATGAAAATGAGGCTGGACTGCAACCAATAATTAGACCACAAGAGTGGGTCAAGAGGGTAAATGTGAATCATGATAACTCAGGGATAACCATAGCAACATGAGAGGAGAATAGGGAAGGAGCAGGAGGAAAGAGGTTTCTATGTGAGTGAATCCTGAAATCAGGAACAGTTCTAGGCTATTATATGGGGGACCACTGAAATGGAGGATGAGACCGAAATGTGTACAGCTGAAACAAATCTTTCAACATTGGGAGAAGTTTACAATGGAGAGGGCAAGGGGTGGGGTATTGGAACTTAGAATCAGAAAGATTTGTATTCTTTGAATATAAATGAGCATAAAGTGTGATCAACAGCATGGGAATACATGAAGACACACTTACCCCTGCAGTGCCGTCCATCTGAAGACACTGTATAACCATCTGGACACTGGCAAGTGAAACTGCCATGTGTGTTTACGCATCTTCCGTTAGTGCAGATGCCAATCATAACCACACACTCATCAATATCTGTGTGTGACAGAAATAAATGAAGATAGTCACCAATATTCTAAGTTTTTCATTCTAACATATTTCAGAAAGAACAAAACATGATTCAAAACAATGTAGCAAACAGCACAAAACAAGCTCCTGTAAAATATAAAAGGATAATATTGGCCCCATGGCAAATACAGGAGGCATGATAAAGTAGTGGCTAGACACTCACTTGCAGGGTTGGTGCTCATTGGTTTAATCTGCAATGTGGAGGATTTGAGTTTTTGAAACTGACCTTGGCTTCTAGGTTGACCCATCCTAAAATGGGCTCCAGGAAATGGCTTGAGAAGTAAAGGCAGCCAACATGATACTGGCGATATCACCCACCGACTACTGATTGGTCTTTATATGCATGGATCTAGCACCATATGCCCAATGCACCTTCAGGCATATATAAGAGGCCCTTTACTACTTCTTATATGGCAAATGTGACATTAGGGTGTGAAGTGTGGCTTTCATATATTCTAGGCCATGGCATAATGAGGTGGGGTGTGAAGTGTGGCTTTCATATAATTTAGGCCATTGCATAATGAGGTGGGGTGTGAAGTGTGGCTTTCATATACTTTAGGCCATGGCATAATGAGGTGGGGTGTGAAGTGTGGCTTTCATATATTCTAGGGCATGGCATAATGAGGTGGGGTGTGAAGTGTGGCTTTCATATATTCTAGGCCATTGCATAATGAGGTGGGGTGTGAAGTGTGGCTTTCATATACTTTAGGCCATGGCATAATGAGGTGGGGTGTGAAGTGTGGCTTTCATATACTTTAGGCCATGGCATAATGAGGTGGGGTGTGAAGTGTGGCTTTCATATATTTTAGGCCATGGCATAATGAGGTGGGGTGTGAAGTGTGGCTTTCATATATTCTAGGCCACAGCATAATGAGGTGTGGTGACCAGTTCGTTCCTCACTACCTGTCTTTCCCGGACAATTCCCAGAACATTCTAAAAATTGCTTGGTACCCATTTTGAGGCTAGAGTGACCCAAGAGCCATATTTGCCCCCCCAAAAGTCCTTCCACTGCTAGAATTTCAACTCACAGATGGTCTTCAGTTTCTTCAGCATTTCATTACTCATGGTCCAGAATTGACATCGATATAGAAGAACAAACCTCATATATCCTGCTTTCAGTTTCTTAACCATTTCATTGTTCATAGTCCAGCATTGACATCCATATAGAAGAACAAACCTCATATATCCTGCTTTCAGTTTCTTAACCATTTCATTGTTCATAGTCCAGCATTGACATCCATATAGAAGAACAAACCTCACATATTTTGCTTTCAGTTTCTTCACCATTTCATTGTTCATAGTCCAGCATTGACATCCATATAGAAGAACAAACCTCACATAATCTGTTTCAGTTTCTTCACCATTTAATTACTCATGTCTAGCATTGACATATATGTATAAAAGAACAAACATACATAACCTTTAATACAGTTAATGAACAAACACATGAAAATGGGTTAGCATACATCATCATCTTGTAGTAGGTCTTTTGCAGAACATGGCTGTCATTACAGCCCACACAAATATTCTTGATCATTGGCCAGCTCCCCTGGCCCATTCATTTACATGCCCATGGTGTCTTTAACAACCTGTGTCCATTTCCATGCTGGTCAATCACTTCCAAAAATCTGTGTTGATTCACATAGACAAAGTATTTCAGTTTCCAAGACCTGATGCTATTTAGGAGCCAGCTTTCTTTGATATTCAGATCTTGTAGAATGACAGTTTGTTCTTCATTTTGGTTCACATATTGTAAGAATTTTTCTGTAACATTTAAGTTTTTAATTTTCTTCTTTAGTGATTGCAAAGTAGTCTGTGGACCTGGTTAGTGTCAAGTGAGCAGAAAATAACAATGCTGTTAATGAAGATACTATAAACATTTACCAGTACAGTCCCCTGAAGGTGTCAGTGTGAATCCTGTGTTACAGTGGCACGTGTAGCTGCCGGGTGTGTTAATGCAGGTGCCATTTCTACAGATACCAGGTCTACTTTCACATTCATCAGTGTCTGAAAGAATGATTCATACACAATTTAGTTACATATTATCATTATGTGTTTGCTGTACATTGTTGATTAAAAAGAACATTATATGTATTGTGTTATACTGCAGTTCATTTTTTTAAAAGCTACTTCAAACAGTAAGAAACAAAAAGAAACATAAGAAAATCTTAAAGACTAATCTATTTCCAGTGAACAATATTCATCATCATCATCATCATGTGCCATGCCGATAAGCGTGGACAGTCATGTTCCGCCACCTCAAACGATCACCAGAGTCATGGATCAGCTCAGTGTTCTTGTCTCGACCATACCACATGGCCAGCCCATCCAGGTATTTACTTCTCTGACTTCTTGTTCTTTTCCCCTCAATCTTGCCAACTGTCACCAAGTTCTCCAATTTATTTCTTCTCATAACGTGTACAAAACATTGTGACTGCCTACATCTAATTTCTCTAATCAGTTTATGGTTTTCATTTGTTTCTTGAAGGATTTGGTCATTGGTTTTTCTGTCTGTCCATGGTATTCTTTGCATTTTCCTCATAAACCACATTTCCACAGCCATCAGATGTTTTTCAGCTTGTCAACTCATTGTCTATACTTCACACCCATACACAAGTATAGTTTCTATGTAGCTCTTCAACACTCTTTTTCTTGTTGCAAATGACGTCATTTTAATTGGTCAGTGTGTTTTCCATCTTGCAAAAGGCAACCTTCCCATGGCGATTCTTGTTCTAATCTCTTCAAGGCATCTTCCAAAAGATGTTATGACTGTTCCGAGATAATTGTACTAATTCACTTTTTAAAGAATATTCCCATTTTGCATTGTGGTATTTCCCCCTTCCTAGTGTCTACCATAATCTGTGTCTTCTTACAGTACCATATATTGTGTTCAACAGTCTGGTGAAAAATATTCCCTACTTTTCACTCTTAAAGTTTGGTTTTTTAAAAGTCACTGAATTTGATATAAACAATATGCATTGATCACTCTCTCTCTTTCTCTCTTCTGTCTCATGTCTCCCTCACTCACTCTCTCTTTCTCAAAGTAAAATATGCATTGCTTCAGTTGAAATGACATACCACCATAGGTTATCATTTCTATACTAACCTGCAAAGTGCCCCTAAATTTGTTGCCAGCTAATTAAGACCCCTAAGGAGCCAAGGCAGGTTGCACAATGATCACTACAAGCTGTTTTAAGTGTTACATGGATACCTTCATTACAATTCACCCATTTAGTAGCGTATTATGTAATCTATGTAAAGGCATGTATATACCTATGCAAGCCTCTCTAAGGGGTGACAGATTGTAGCCATCATTACAGATACAGCTGAAGCTTCCTTTCAGATTCATGCACTTTCCATTGGCACAGACTCCAGCAATCTCTTCACATTCATTAATGTCTGAGGAACAAAAAAATTGGCATATTGTTTTATCAACATTGTTGACTATATATTAAAACATATTCAAAAACAAAATTTAAAATTGTTACACCTGACAGAATAAGCAAACATATGAAGTTGGGGGAGGTATTGTATTTCAGCATCAAGCCCACTTCCATCAAAAAAAAAATGGAACACTGAAATAGAAAGCTTAAAAGTAGATCTTTCTGTAGTATTTCCAGACACATTTTGGTTTTGAATGTATTTTATTTATAAAACATAGCTTTCAATTTGTGTTATTTGTAGTTTGCCATATTTGTAAATGTTTTGAGTCACATGAATATATAATCAGATCAGATTAAATAGCAAATTTATAATCAGATCAGATTAATTGACATTTTCACCATGAAGATTGGCCATAATGAACTCTGGCACTCTTGTCTCACACCAGAATACTACAGGCTGAAATTGTCTTTACAATCTATTTCTTTATGTGTCCCTACTTCTTTGTCTTTTGTCATCACAGTCATTGTTGTTGCCTTTGTCGTTTTTATCGCCATCTTCCTCTCCGTCTTCATCTTCTGCTGCTTCTTCTTCAGCTGCTGCTTCTTCTTCAGCTGCTGCTTCTTCTTTTTCTCCTCTCATTTTTCTTTCTTCTTTCTTTCATCTTCCAATGGAGCATAGGCTTCCGGCCAACTCATGTCAAACTTTTTGTAGACTTGTTCATGATAGATTGTATTTTGCAGCTATGTTTTTTTACAGGGTGAGCAGTTGAGAGGTAAGCTGTACAGTATCCTGCAGGTGACAGACTAAATCCAATGACAGTGACATCTTAAGGTACTTGGTATGTTAATACTAGCATCAGTTCATTGTTCCCATTCCTCTACATATCAAATTTACAATTTAATAACTCTCATATACTTAATATTCACAAAACATCTGTTGAGATAGTATAATTTTAATATTTTATTAATTTATAATATATTGTGATTGTCTTATTATTTCTCAGCATGAATGTTATTAGTCACACATTTGTGGTGAGTTTTTTATATTTAAATCTAGTGTCGTTAGCCGCTACACGCTGCAGGATTTGCTGAGGAGGGGATCTGAGCACTTATGGACTGAATGGTTCGATGTGCAATGAGGATGATCAGTCGACTAACTAACTAACTAACTTGTCAGGTTAGTTCAAATTTTTCGAAGAAAAAAACAGAGGAAAACAAACCATGTAGTTGAACTATATAAATGCCTAGAGTTTACAAGGGGCTTGTGCAATGGCTAGCTCACTTGCTTACTGAATAAGTGGGCCTAGATTTCAATCTCTCTCAGGGATGAATGCTTTATGTGATAACAGGCTCCAGTTGTAACCCAACCTGATAAAATAGATACCAGAATATTTTCTGAGAAGTTAAAGGTGATCAGAGGCCAAAGCACCAACAGAGTGCCAAATGATCTAAAACATGAATTTAAAAGCTTATCTGAAATATGCTACAAGGCTTGAGAACAAGGGCAGCAATGGTAGCATGGTGGTTAGACACTTGCCTGCTGACCCGACTGTCATAGGTTTGAATCCTCACTGAGGCAGATTGTTTAAATGAACTGGGCTCCAGGTCTATATAGCCTAAAATGAATACCAGAAATGTTTTGGGAAATAATGATCCCCGGTATTATATTGACACCAAATGTCTATTGGTCTATAAAATATAGATCTAGCACCGTATGCCCAATGTGTTTTGTAGCATGTGAAAGGGTCGTTTGCTTGCTTACTTATTTGGGAACATGATATTCAGTTAATATTATTAAGTGTTAATATTCTGCATTTGTGTTTGCTTGGTCATTCACAAATTTCAAAGTCACAATTAGGGCTTTTTAAATTACTTGCTATAGAAAGTTTTAGAATATTCTAGGTCAAGAAGAAGAAATATATTAACATTCAAGATTTCAACACTGAAGAACACTGGCTTATCAGCAACATCATGTCTAGGAAATCGAAATAACATTAAATGTCCCAGTGGCTTGGAAAGAACAGTGTTAGAGGACTTGGTTCCTAAGAGAGGAAGCTGGGGGACAGTCAGCACAAAGATAGACTCGGGACATTGCAGACACATTGGGCATGAGAGTGCAAGATGTGAAAGAATTGACAAGGGATTAAGAAACTTTTCAGCAGCCATGAAGGGACCTGCTACATGTAGATGATGAATTCACATTTCCAGTTTAGCACAAGTTCAGAAAATCTCACCCTGACATCTGCGCCCATCAGGCAATAGTCTATATCCTTCTGGGCATCCACATTGGTAACTTCCTTGAGTGTTAATGCACTGCGCATTATCAAGGCATGGGCTGATGGTTCGCTGACATTCATCATCATCTATTCACGAAATACACAAAGCACAATATCATTATTTATATTATTTGATGGCTTAGAATGAAAGGGGGAATGTTTGCCAAAAACAAAACAAGGATATAAAGATATATGTTTTAACATTATAAGTTTGTTAATTACAATTTATATTATGTTATCTCAATAACTTCACTACTCATTTGGCATTCCCATGTGTTCCGTCCTGCGATGCAGTAGCCATTCCACTGTATTTCTGCTCACTGTTGCTGATGGTATCTCGTCTCTTGACCTTGTAGATACCTTTGACCTGCTTGACCAGTCTTCACTCCCAATTCATGTAGTTGGGCTAGCATCAGAGTCTCGTTATTATTGACCAGCCACGTCCACAATGCACTGACTATTTCTGCCCTGACCATGCTTCTTCCCATTTGTATTGGTGTATTATTTGGAAGATGGTCTGCATATTCATGATCTTTTACTCCAGTATGTCTGGATACATATATTCAGTGTGACATCCAAACACTTTCTACCCATTCAGAGCAGAAACTGTTGGTTGTTACTTTCTGGAGCATGTTTATGGAGACTGATATGATTATCACGTGTGTGGCTGCCTCTTCTGCTGCCCAAGCAAGTACTCTGGGGGCATTTGTGATCTCCATAGTCAGGCTTGATGTAGTTATCTAGCACACTCCACTATCCTTTTTGATTGCATTCCATTTCCTTTGTGCGTGTACGCCCACTAACCTTTACTTGCAATTAACATACCACCTGTGTAGATGATATCTTCTAGATGCGGATGGTGTTCTATCAATTCCATTATCTGTGTTTAACGATGCAGGCAATAGACTTCTGCAGTATTCTTCTAGTACAATGGCAACCTAAGAGTATTTTGCATGTCTATGGGTATATGAGACCATTCTTCTCCTTGCTGAAGATTGTCCAAGTTACAGACCTGCTTAATTATCTCAAAAGCCTCAGACATCAGGGAGCGACCTCTTTTGAGGCATATTTCCTTTCTGCTGTTGATAGCACTATGCAGGAGGTGCTTTGTTAAATGTCCAATAATATTCTCATGTAAGCTTTAAGATCTGGTGACTATCGTATAACTGGTCTGGCATGTTGTCTATGTCTTTGTGATACATGTCTTTGTGATACATGTCTTTGTGATACATGTCTTTGTGATACACATCTTTGTGATATATGTCTTTGATACATCTCCTTGTGATACATGTCTGTGATAATATCTTTGTGATACATGTCTTTGTGATACATGTCTGACCAGCATCTGTCAAAGGTATGAGTTTGGAGCTTCTGGGTTTAAAAAAGTTAGTTGCATATCCGTTACAGAACGTTGCAGTCAACACCAGCATTGTTTGCTGTTATGATTTCTTGGCAAGTGTACATTCAGTAGTTTGCCATTGCTTCTGGGTTAAGTATCACATATTTTATTCCATTCTACTTAATATTTTTTTATTTCGCATGATTCCATATTATTATGCCTTGGTACAGTCACTGTTGTGTCATTTCCATTTTTGTGTGCATTGTTGTTTTCTTTTTGTTGCTTGCTGACGAAGGCTTGTGCATGCAACAAATTATGATTTTTCTAAATCATATATGATATTGTGTACAAGTGCCCTACACTATCTGTTTTTCAATTATTCAGTAGCATTAGACATATTAACCTTTAAATCAAAGAAATATGAAAGTCCTCAAATGTCAGCTTAAATCTGATTTAGTCCCATTATCAATTTCCTTGTTTGATGGCTTTATCTTATTTCATTTTTCTTCTTCTTCAATAACCTTCAGACTTCAGCCTGAAAGTGTTTAAAGAAAGCATAAGAAAACTTGTGACTGATGACACCTTAATTGAGTTGTACTAAAATGTAGCTGGTGTTGGCCAAAAGTATTTTCTTTGTTCCAGGTCTGTTGGACCTTCATGCAGCTGTCATTAAAAAGTTAATTCACCAATTGTTTCTATCCATAGCTTGTTGAACAAGTTGTATCTGTTATGTATGAAGATGACTACTTGTTCACTTTTGTGCATCTGGCAATATGCATCATCTTTCTGGTGGCATGAATACTCTTTATTTCCACTTGGTTTTACAATTGGTTCTTTATGTAATTAAAATTCAGATCTCTAATGTTGTTACATGGTCAGCCAGACTGGTTAAGACTTAGTTTCCAACAGATCACAATGTTAAGCTATCATATAAAGCTTTGAAGCAGCTGCACTAATGCAATACTGATAAGCAGTGTACATTCAAAGACAAATACCAAATACATAGCAAAGAAGACTAATTTTAAATTGTGCAAATAATGATACTTTACTTCTAAAAGAAACATAACAAAATCAGAGGCAATGAAAAAAATAGAATGCAAAGGCAATGCAAGAATGAAAATAGACCAGAAATAATGCTCTAATTAAAGTTTCATACATATGCTATTTGTTTCTATTAAAAATATGTAAATTACATACATAATGAATTTGTTTTATTTGTGCAATGATTTACTGTTCCCCATTAATCCATTTTCTTCATTTTAAAAACAACATTTCACAAACCCTGTAAAATAAACTGTTCCTCAAGTCTGCCTGAGCATTTTTATATTCAATTTATTCATTTAAATATTTCACAGGACCGTATTATTTATAATGTAGAGTATATGTCTCTGTGTCTGAACCCATGGATAATTTGCTTTTATATTTTTGTAGGTATTACCATAATAGAACAATACACATTCTGTTATTTTTGCCTAATTACTCCACAATAACTGACAGAGAATTACAAAGACTAAAGTAAATACCTTCACATATCTGCCTTATGCGGTCATAAACATAGCCTCTAAAACATTCACATCTGAAGCTATATGGTAGATCTCTGCAACGTCCATTTCGACACAGATCAGGATTAACCTCACATTCATTAACGTCTGAAATAAAAATCCAGATTTGAAATATTTTATTATTTTTAAATAATTACAACAAGAGTGATTGGCAAAAGAACACTGATTAAACAGTATTTAATAACAAGTTTGACAACTCTTTTCATCTTTTGTATTTATCTGTAAGTAGCTATACTATTCTTTAACATTGAAAACATTCTGGAAACATAAGATGACTATATGCCATAATTCATATCAACTGAAATTATGAAGCAGTTCTCTGTTTCTTAAAGAATGTATATAGTTGCATTGAAGTAATATCTACTATTTTACCTGTAATTCTTGTTGGACCTTTTTCACATAGATTTTCAAACTCACCTGGAAAGAAAAATTAAATATAATGAAACAAACATACTGCATACAAGAATGAACAAGAAAGTGATATTTAAAGACACCTTTCTAAAATCTTGACAATGCATTCTATTGAGCAATTTTGCTTGTATTAGTTAGTTAGTTAGTCGACAGATCATCCTCGCTGCACATCGAACCATTCAGTCCATAAGTGCTCGGATCCCCTCCTCAGCAAATCCCGCAGCGTGTAGCGGCTAACGACGCCAGTTCTGTGTTGGTTTATCAATCTTCTTTGGCTTCCTGCGTAGTGTTCTTGTTTGGCCACACCTCTTTTAATTTGATGCTCTAGCAGTCTGGCCATTGTTGTAGATTCACAGTCATCACTTGGTTCTCGCAAAAGTCTCACATCACGTAGAGCATTCAGAATGTCAGCCTGGTCCATGGCGCGTCCGCCCTCCACAGTAGCCTCACCTGCGAGCTTGTCAGCCCGCTCATTTCCTTGTACTCCCGCATGCCCTGGCACGAAGATGAAACTAATCTTTGCCAGCCGAGACCGCTTCAGAGGCAGCAACCATTCTCTTCGGATCGACCCCTCCTCTATCCTCTTGATCATGTTCATTGAGTCGCTAAGGAAACAAGCCCTGGTGAATGTCTGTGTCTCGAGCCATGTTATTGCTTTACTTACTGCCATGACTTCCATGGTCAGGCTACTTGTGGTTTCAGTGAAAGCACCAGAGTCCTCCTTCACAATTCTCCCTCCGGCCCGAGCTGTAAAGGCCCATGAGCTTCTCACATGTCGGACGACCGACCCATCTGTGTAGATGACCGCGTCACCGTCTAGCGAATTCTCGAAAATCAACGCTTGTACTTCAGCCTCAACAGCAGCTTTTTTTCTTGTCTGCATTTTCTATCTAGTTGGATGCAAACTGAAAAGGATGTGCAGAAGTCTGTTGGCACTTGCACCCACTCCTCGCCAGGTTCTAAGTCCTCAAGTGAACACACCTGTTGAAGAATGTCTTCGGCTTGACCCATCCACGACCGTCCTCTTTTTAACCTGCTGCCCTTCACCTTCCTAATTTCACTATGCAGGGGAATTTTGCTTGTATTGTCTAAGATCATAATAAAGAAATTACTTGATGAATACCAAGGAAGTATCTAAGAAAGGACAATGTATACATTTTTTTTTAAACATTTGCATCTCCTGCTATTTAAGAAAGTATTCTTTTCATTAGAAACATGAAATCTAACTTTGATGTACATTGTTTTCCTGTTTAGTGCATTGTTTGACCAAGTCTTCATTGCTGCATTTCATACTTATCAACTTATATGCATGCAAAGTAATTTGTATGAATTTCAAAAATTTTGTTGGTGTATAAGCAAGGTTTGTATAGTATTATAAAATAGATTTTTTGTTTGTTTAAAAAGTCAAATTATTACTGTTATCCAATAACATTTGTTAAAGTATGTAATAAAGAAAACAATCCATCAAGGCCTGATTTCAATATCACAATTATCTCTGCAAATTATGCATTTTAATTCACCCACATCACCCCTTTTCATCTTCACTAGTTTCTTTACATTTTGATATTAACAAAATTAAACCTATTTATGTCCAGTCCAAATTTTTCAAATATGCTTCTGACAGAAATGTTTACTTTCATTTTATCATTGCCTTGTTTATAATGAGCTGAAGTTAAAAAGACACAGCCACTATCTAAATCCGTAACTCATACAATTGTGAATGGTTGTTTGGTTTTGATCATGAATCCACTACTAGTTTATTCCTGTAATATTAAAAGTACAGCCGATGTGCCACAAAACTAATGGTAGAACAATTTTCATTTTATAGTTATTTCTATATGAAAAATCATGTGACAATGACAATCTTTGTCTTATAAAATTGACAATAACTGTCAAAAACAGTCATTTACTGCCAATATAGTACCTTGCGGTGTATGGCAGGGGGATCTTTGAGCCTGAGGAATTAAGGCCGCCTGGCTAGTGCAGTCGCTGCGAACTGTGCAGGTTAGGATTTTCTTTTTTCCCCAAACAGAAAAAAATCCCACATCTTACTGAGGATTCGAACTGGCTCTCCCGAAGGAGAATTTGGCGTTCAAGCTACTCAGCCAGTCGCTCCTCAAAATTGACAATAATGTACATTTGTTTATAAATAAACTAGCTGACCCGGCCCGGCTTCGCCCAGACTCTGGTGGGGAGCATCTCATTTAATTCATATAAGTAGTCATATAAGTTCTCGTTCCCGTTACCGACTATCTGTCTGTCTGTCTGTCTGTCAGTCTGTCTGTCTGTCTGTCTGTCTGTCTGTCTGTCTGTCTGTCTGTCTGTCTGTCTGTCTGTCTGTCTGTCTGTCTATCTGTCTGTCTGTCTGTCTGACCCGGCCCGTCTTCGCCCAGACTCTGATGGGGAGCATCTCATTTAATTCATATAAGTAGTCATATAAGTTCCCGTTCCGACTATCTATCTGTCTGTCTGTCTGACCCGGCCCGGCATCGCCCAACTCCTGGTGGGGAGCATCTCATTTCATTCTTTATTATGATCTTAGACAAGTAGTCATATAAGTTCCCGTTCCCGACTGTCTGTCTGTCTGTCTGTCTGTCTGTCTGTCTGTCTGTCTGTCTGTCTGTCTGACTGTCTGTCTTGGGTAAATGTAGGAGGGAGGAGGAAGAGGGAGGTGGAGGAGGGAAGAGGAGGGAGGAGGAGGGAGGAGTAGGGAGGAATAGGAGGAAGGAGGAGGGATTAGGAGGAGGAGGGAGGAGTAGGGTGGAGGAGGAGGCGAGGAGGAGGGAGGAGGAAGAGGGAGGAGGAGGGAGAAGGAGGGAGGAGGAGAACGCAGGAGGAGAAGGGAGCAGGAGGAGGAGAGGGAGGAGGAGGGAGAGGGAGGAGGAGGGAGAGGGAGGAGGAGGGAGGAGGAGGAGGGAGGAGGCGGAGGGAGAAGGAAGAGGGAGAAGTAGGAGGGAGAAGGAGGAGGAGGAGGGGAGGAGGAGGTGGGAGGAGGAATGTGAAGGGAGGAGGAGGGAGGAGGAGGAGGAGGGAGGCGGAGAGAGGAGGAGGAGGGAGGAGGAGGAAGAGGAAGGAGGAGGAATGTGAAGGGAGGAGGGGGGAGGAGGTAGAGGGAGGAGGAGGAGGGAGGGTAGGAGGAAGAGTGGAGAGGAGGAGGGAGGAGGTAGAGGGAGGAGGAGGAGGGAGGAAAAGGGAGGAGGGAGGAGGAGGAGGAGGGAGGAGGTAGGAGGAGGAGGAAGAGGGAGGAGGAGGGAGGAGAAGGAGGGAGGAGAAGGAAGGAGGAGGAAGAAGGAGGAGGAAGAGGGAGGAGGATGGAGGAGGGAGAGGGAGGAAGAGGGAGGAGGAGGAAGGAGGAGGAGGAGGAAGGAGGAGGAAGAGGGAGGAGGAGGATGGAGGAGGGAGAGGGAGGAGGGGAAGAGGAAGAGGGTAGGAGGAGGAGGGGAGAGGAGGAGAAGAAGGGAGAAGGAGGGAGGAGGAGAAGGAGGAGGAGGGAGGAGGAGGGGGAGAGGAGGAGGGAGGAGGCAGAGGGAGAAGAAGGAAGGAGGAGGAGGAAGGAGGGAGAGGAAGGAGGGAGAATGAGGAGGGGAGGAAGGAAAGGGAGGTGGAAGAGGAGGAGGAGGGAGGAGGAAAGAGGTAGGGGGAGGAGGAGGTAGAGGGAGGAGGAGGAGGAAGGAAAGGGAGGAGGAAGAGGAGGAGAAGGGAGGAGGAGGGTGGAGGGAGGAGGAGGAGGTAGAGGGAGGAGGAGGGAGGAGGTAGGAGGAGGAAGAGGGAAGAGGGAGAAGAAGGGAGAAAGAGGAGGGAGGATGATGAGGGAGAAGGAGGCAGGAGGAGGAGGAGGGAGGCAGGAGGAGGAGGAGGGATGAGGAGGGAGAGGGAGGAGGAGGGAAGATGAGGGAGGAGGCGGAGGGAGTAGGAGGGAGGAGGAGGGGAGAGGAAGAGGGAGAAGGAAGAAGGAGGAGGGAGGAGGGAGAGGGATGAGAGGGAGGAGGAAGAGGAGAAGGGTGGAGGGAGGAGGTAGAGGGAGGAGAAGAGAGGAGGAGAGAGTTCGCCATTCCGAATTCATACTCGTCTAGTTCTTCCCTTCTACACGACTGTAGATAACTTCCTTACACATAAAAAGATGAATTGTTATTGATATTGCCGTGGCATGGAGGAATATCAGCAGCAGAGTTGATCCAAAAAACCAAAGACTGAGATCTACGGAGAGCCATGAACGCCTACGCCAGCCGGCACGGCACTTGATGATGATGATTGCCGTGTGACGATTCTGTGTAGTCACGTCATTTTCTTCCCTTTCCCTAGCGTTTTGGTTCGGGGATTCTTTCATCATCATCATCATATATTTACGTACGTATTTTGGGAGGGGGAGGAGGGAGGAGGAGGAAGAAGGAAAAAAAACTATGACAGTTGACAGCTCTGGAATGAAAGGAAGGCGTGTAGAAAATTTCATCTCAATCGGATGGGCCGTTCGCGAACAAATAAAGGACATACATATTTACATACATACATATATATACACATACACTTTGTTTTATAGATATAGACTAGATAAACACTTCCTTAAATCTAAATCAAAGCATGTTTCCATACCAGAGCACAAGATACATTATTTTCAGCCACATGGAACATAACAGAATCATGTGGTAAAATCATAAGACATATGCACATACACCAAGGTTAAATTGCAATCACTGACAGAAAAGTAATCTGTGGACATTTGTTGACATAAAATCTATGATCTTCATGACAAACTGCATGGTGTCCAAGGTGAAGTTGCAGGAGTTCATTTATTTATATAAGATGAATAACATGAAGAGTATAATTAACTGATTCAGCGCTGAAGGATAGTACATTGCCAAATATCACCTCCCATTTGGATAGAAGAATTATATATCGCCATACTAGGGTCAGTGTGTTATTTTTTTTCGTTTCGTGGTACTTCCGCAATTTCAGTATGAATGAACACTTACATTATAATATTTGTTAATTTTATTGTGTTCAAATCTACTCTTTGTTTGGCACTGAATCAGTTAAAACTGCTGAAAAGTGATGTGGTTTTAGAATAAGAACTGACAATGTTCAAAAAATCATTGTCAAGGTGCCTTTATTGCTCAGATGTATCACAGTGAAGTCTAAAAAGAAAAGAATACACTAAACAAAGTCTTTGGCCACACCACTTCTATGGAACTTTAAACATGTATTGTTTTTTACTGTTTTGTATTATCATTTATTTAATTATTTAAATAACATTTAATAAATAGATGTCAAAAAGCAAGTGCACTTACATATCAACTATCACCCACCCATACTGAAACATCCATATATACCCATGTCCGCAACACGACAGATAATAAACAGCTTATTCACACCACACACCAACCGTATGCTACCAATCTCAAACCTGGACTTTATCCAAATTACACTTTTGCAAAATCAACACCTGTGAGATGAGATGCCTGAGGAGGGCTGCCAACTTAACAATCTGAGACCGAGTAAGAAATATTGTTATCAGACGGACAGTAGGATCGACACCGTGTGCCACATTTATTGAAAGACAGAAGATCAAATGGTTTGGCCATCTTGTTAGAATGCAACAACATGTACCATTAATGGCCTTACATCAAAGATCATCTGCTACGAGAGCAAGAGGATGCCCAAGAAGAAAATGGATTAATAACATCAAAGACATTATACAATCACACGGAATGACACTATCTAATGTCACCCATCAGGTGCTGGAGCACCAATTATTCCTCCCACAACACTTGACGGCAAAAGTGGAAAATGGTGGTGATGATGATGATGATTTAATAAATATATTTAAACTTCTCCTATTGCAGTAGTATTAAATAAAGTGAATAAACATTTATACCTACATGGGAATGTTTAAGAACATATTAAACTGTCAAATGGATAAGAACCTAAAGACAAACATACTTGAGCCTCTGACAGGGCAGGCAGTACAAGGTTTTCCCCAGGCAGAGCCAAAGAGGCAGCAACACTGGAACCTAGTCTGGGGTGTGGAAAGTGCGTCTGTACACTCAATGTTCCGTCCACGCTGAGAAATATTTTGGTATTCCCTGTAGCAATCTTCTTTTCTCATATCTGTAACAACACACAAGATAAAAGGAAATATTACACAGTAAATATCCTGATAAGAATTATAAACATCTAATCCTACTTGTTTATCCTATTAATGTCCCCATGAAGGATTAATTTTGGTTATGTTCATGCTATCATTTAGTTTTATTGACTACATATCATCATCATTATCATCATGCAGCAGAATGGTACTCTCATCACAGTCCATCAGAAAGACTCACAATCTTTTATTAGTTCTCTTGCCTCATGCATTTTCATAGACAAGTTGTATTTAATGTCATCTTTCTGCCTTCATGTTGGTTCAGCCCTTCTTCCCAGGAAACATGGCTTTCATTAGTGTTATTTTTTCTAAGTCAATGCAGTATTTGATGTGGCCAATTATTTCAGTTTCTGAGATGTGATGCCTGTTTATGAGCCAGCTTTCTTCAGTATTCACGTCTTGTATAATGTCAATATTTTTAAATATGTCTACACATACTTAGCTACAATATACAACAATCTCTTCTAGCAATAAGCATTTGGGATATATTCTGGATTTTATCATATTTTTATTGGATTTGATGTGTTTTCTTTAAAGCAAGGATTGCTTCTGTCTACAAATGAAGTAAGGTTTTCAACTTTACAATAAATGTATCAATTTTATGCTCTGCTCTCCGCTACACTGTTTACAGTTATTCATTATACACATTTTTCTTACTGCATTACTTCATTGTTGTTTTCTTAATTTGTTATTTATTTATTGTTTCCATTTTCTTTTCACAATAATTTTTCAATATGATGAAAATTTGGTGATTTATATTCCCTTTGAGACACTTTTATAATCTTTACAAAATATTTATATTTCCATTTATTGTTTAAAAATGATTTTGATAAATACAGTATGCAATTGTAATAATTTCATTTGTAGCATTCCACTGAAGTTGATTAGTGAATTAATCAGCACCATGCATTCTTATTTGCTCTTACTGATTAAAAAAACATGTTACTTACCAATCATGAAGTAAAAAGTAAGCAAATGAACCATATACATGCCTAGAGGTTCATATGGTGTATTGTGCTAACCATATTTTTATAGGCCAATCAGCATTTGATGGGTGATGTTGTCAATATCATGCAGACTGTCATTATTTCTCAGAATTTTTCCTGATTCCCATTATTGGTCCAGTCTGCCTGACAGCTCAGGTCAATTATAACAAAATGTCCATCTTGAAGAGGATTCAAAGACATGACCACCAGCCTGGTGGTCAAGCATGCCATGAATTCCAATCTATAATATAACTGTTTTTAATTACACTCAGTTTTGTACTATTTAATATTAAGTTAAATGTAAAGAAATGTCCATACCATGTGGCTTATCGGAGATATGGTACTAGGCTCATATCTTTTAGACCAATCAGTAATTAATGGGCGATATGGTTAGTATCATGCCAGACACTTTAAACTTCCCAAACAATTTTCTGGTACCTATATATTTATGAAGGTGGATTGACCTCAAAACCATGCAATCTGTAAAACAAAACTGTCCCACTTTGGGTAATTTGAACCCAGGATTACTGGACTGACAGGGGGGTGCATTGGACATTGTACTACCAGAGCTCCTTTTGTTTAATGTACCTTTTAGAAATGTAAGCAGTTTGTGTATTTTATTGTTACATACCCATGCAAGTTTCTCCATCCTCCATCAAGATGTGTCCATCTGGACATACACACTGGAAACTGCCTTCTGTGTTGATGCAGCGGCCAATGCCGCAGCGATCTGGGGCCTCTGCACATTCATCAATATCTAACCAAGAAGAAGCAAAGTTACAACAAAATATTCATCAAATATTTTATAAGATATGCAATTCCATCATTTAATGATATATATAATGATTTTATAACATAATTTGATTTATGGCATGAAATAATGTATTTTCTTTTAGATGAAAATTGCAGATATTTTATTCAAAGCTTGCTAGAGCAGTGACTATTTCCCAAAAACATGTTTGCTAATGCAATTTAACTAATATACAGTGCAGCTGGTGTAACTTTTTTAACTTCATCTAAATATATTAAAGTTTAAATTCATAAAACGAAAAAATCTTGCCTTCAATGGTCAAAAATAGTTTTCCTCTATTCTTTCTTACAAACAGCAAATCTACGAACCTCTGCATTTTGTCCTAGTTTGATCAAGTCTATAGCCAGTTCGGCTACTTTAACTTCATCTAAATATATTAAAGTTTAAATTCATAAAACGAAAAAATCTTGCCTTCAATGGTCAAAAATAGTTTTCCTCTATTCTTTCTTACAAACAGCAAATCTACGAACCTCTGCATTTTGTCCTAGTTTGATCAAGTCTATAGCCAGTTCGGCATGTACACACGAAGGAACCAAATGTGTTTTGACATTCACCTCCTTCACAAAGCCCACTAATCTCCGAGCATTCATTAATATCTGAAATGTGAAAAGACAATGCTATTTTAGATGCTATTTTAAATATTGATATGCTATTTATGACAATTAATAAATAGTATTCATTTGTGACACCCATATGACATCAGGGCCCAAAGTGAGCTCCCTTGGGGCAAGATGGTGATACTATTTTTCGTCTGTTAGGATGAAATGTGTATTTACCCATTTGTTTGTCTTTAAGTGTGAGTGTCTAGGTGAAATGGAGTTCGGGCCATGCAACGGAGTGCCTAACGGCAATAATTAAGTCTGACATGATAACCACACAAGAAGAACAAGCCAGGAAAAGGGGCTGGTACCCACAGAATGTGGTTTAAATGTGACAGGTTGAGTATTAAATACGTTTGAGTACTTTACTGAAATTGTGCCTCATTTAATAAATGTCGACCCATTCTTGAAAACCTCCTTGATGAGAATGACAAGTTCTACAAGAAACGCATCTTGGAAATAGTACATTCAATGTCATAGGTTTTCAGTACTTCTACAACAGGCAGCACCTTGGGTAGGTCATTCTTGTCTGTGATAACATACTGGTGTCTGGGGTCGATATGTCAGAGTGGAATAGTGATGTCCTGCAAGTGCAGGCAATCTGAGTGATGACTTCATTGCAGCTGATAATTGTGAATGTTTGTGCTTGTAATAGGAAGGTCGATGTGCGGCAGTGGCAGAGTTTACTTGTGACAGAGGAAAAGAACATCATCTACTATGGGGACAACAGTGCCAGAGGCAGGCAATGAGGTAAAGACATCATCAATAGACAGGGGGAAGATCTGGAGGATGTCCTGGTATCTGCAGCCATAGTTTGTCTGAATGATGGGAAAGCCACTAGAATAACCACCCGACCAGGCGATTCTGACAGCATTACTGACTCGGCCTTGGTGTCGCCCACCATTCAATTGCACCAAGTTTCCGGTGGTGCAAACTGGGATCACTACCCTTGTGTCATCTTCATCAAGAAAAACAGGGCCAGAAGTTAAGAAAATAAGATAAATGTCTTCCTGTATGACAACACAGGGCAGGACATCATCAGCAAGATTATGAGAAAAAATCTAAACCCCTCCTGTAGGAGACATGAAAGATAGCTGCAATCACCATGGTGGAACAGAGAGGCCGAGAAGGCATGGCTGGGAAGGAGGCAGGCTGTCAAAGTATCACAAAAAGCCAGAAAGACTAACATATATCACTGTGAGCTTACAAACCTAAAGAATGATGTCCATAGGACAGCAAATTTCTTCAAATCATGCACCAAACAGGCCAAAGTCGAGAAATTGTCAGATTCTGCAAGAAGATGTACTCCGAACTTTGTCTTGTGACATTCTGACACCTTCATAAGAGCTTTAACAGTGTCACACAGCTTAGGGGTATTCCAGACTTTCAAAACACAGGTCTCACATGGAAAAAATTGGGTGCAGATAAAGCATAAAATGCAATGTCACACTTGACAGCTAGTGCAGAGAGCAGAATCCTGCTGCTGTCAATACAGAGATCAATGTGCTCATCAGTGAACATTCAGATGATTTTGATGTGCTTATTTATACAGATGGATCTGTTTATACAAGAGCATAGAAGTGCATGGGCATTCACGGTAGTTCCAGAAATGACTACCTGAAGTCTCCGAAAAAATTGCACTCATAAAGCAAATGATGGAGTCCAAAAAATAACCCCATGACCTTCTCAGCACCAGGTAGATGGCCTGACCACTTTGCAACGTAGATCACCAACTTGGAAAAAGCATGTTTGTTAGTGAAGTATAGTTCCAACAATAATTATATATATCATATAATTGGTGATGATCATCTACATACATTAAACACTGAGTCATTGGAAGTTTAAAATAACTGGGTACTAAAGTACAGTAGCATTAGTGTAATACAAAAGTAAAACTGAAACATATTATAAATGATTTGACTGTTGGTAATGAATCAAAGCAGAACAAACATATGAGATGCCCACCTTCTAATTCCAGTGTTATCAGATTTGGTTTAAAGCCTGGGCCTCCAGGGCAAAGAGCAGCAGCCTCAGCTGGAAATATGTTTTCAAAATATTATTCACAGCAGTATCCTGACAATATTTTTATATTTTCTTTAATACATTATTAGCATCTGCAGATTAGAGAAAAGTGAGATGTGAAGTTTTAACACTGACCGACATACTGATTCAAAATCAGCTGTGAGCGGTTTGGATGCAGACTGCTTTGCATTGATTTCTGTAATATGAGGTGTCGGCCATTCCAGAAAGCAATGACAAACTACTGAACTAAAATATGCTTAGTAAATCGCAAACAGCCACTAAATGCTGGGATTGACTGCAACATCCTGTAAAGGATATGGAACAAACTTTTTAAAGAATTATTAAATTACAAAGTTCAATAATGTCTTTTCAGTAATAGTAATACAATTGCAAAATCTGTTATTAATCAATAAATCATTCAAAGACTAGAAGCACCATTTTGTATAATTGGCTTATATAGAATTCAATATGAAGTGTTACTGCCAAGGATATGCAAGCACATTATATATGTCTTTTACTTATTAACTGATTCTATCCTACACAGTAGACGGATTGAAATGGTATGACAGAATCATCAATGTGGAACTCATGAATAAAACTAAACAAATTCCAGTGATTTGCATTTAACAGAGTGAGGTTGATGTAGATTTTTCTCACGACCCTGTACCATCTCCATGGGGACTGTTTTCTCGCATTCTCATTCCCCTCTCCAGGCTCAGAAACCAGCAGGATGTGCAAGATCAACAATGGGGCTGCAGTACAACTTGACTGTGTCCCAGAGTTGTGGATATTTTCCATTTATCTTGCTTGCTATTTGTAAATAAGTTTGCCATATATTAATCTAACTCCAGTTGTAATATTGTTAAGGGAATTTTGTGCTATTTAATGTCAATTGAATTTATGTCAAATGGATCCATCACCTTTCATGGCTTATTCGTCACTATCAAATAACTGAGTCGAATTTGCACAACACTAGAAATGTTTCAAGTGTTGAACATGCACAGAAAGATCATCTTGCAGTTTGATGTCAACAATTTTAATATAAGACTTAATGTACACAGGTTGTTTGTCTCCAAGATATAATAGCAAATGAGAGAAGTGAAAATACTTATGTTGCTGATGTTAGTACAGACATTTGAGAATTATAAATAAATAATATGTTTAGCAATTACATTTGGGTGGCCTCCTTATAAACTTACTGAAACACTCTCCTCCAGCAGAAACAATGTAAAGTGACTCCCTAGGAGTATGATATGGCTTCATAGATAAACTAAAGGATTTTTTTACACATCTCAAGGCATAAAGGGCATATGATACTACACTCATATTTTTATAGACCAATCAGTACTTGATAGGTGTTGTGATCAACATCATGCTGGTAATACCATGCTGGCCATCTTTATTCCGAGACATGGATAAGAATGTGTGTTCTTAAACATCCGGTGTGCTGATGCCGAGGCAAGGGGTTAAGCCCCTAAAACGAACAGTTGGACTAAAATGTTGACCTATCGTCCTTGATTTGGGGACGCAAATTACAAGTACCTCTGAAGTCAGAGTGGGTTTTCCTGATGGTGAAGGACACTCTTAATAGGGAAAGCTGATCTACTCGCAAAATTCAGTTCAGCATTACTAGAAGTATTGTGTATGGGCTTGAGTTCAAAGCGAGCGCCAAAAAACAAAACATCTTGAGACATTTCCTGATACCCATGCTAGGCAGGGCCAATGTTCACAACCTGCCTTAATGTGAATTCAAACTCATGATTCCCCGGGAAGGTTAACCCGGTCAACAAATGCCCGCAGAAGTCGAATTAATGAGCTAGAGGATTGTGAATTTTGAAGTGCTCTGTATGTTCATTATTTTTCTTGCACATTGTGCAGAGGAAATCTGTATGTTCACAAAAATATCAGCTGAATATTTAGTCTTTTGTATTTTCTTTGTTAATAAAGAGTGCCAACTGTACATGATCACCACTACAAATATTAATATGGATATCATTATTAAAATAATATATTAATAATTACATTTTTAAAAACAATTTACCTGAGCCATTTCTAGGACAAGGTTCACAGAAACCAATAACTTCTCCCCAGCCCCTCCCCACACTGCAACAGCAAGTTGCTCTAGACACATCATCAGCAATCTTGTCATTGCAGACACCAGTGCGACCAGTGGAATACAGAGGAACATCCATATAACAAGAGCCAACACGTTTGTCTACAGCAGAACAGAAAGACACATGTGTTAAAGTTTACATATTTTAAATTATTTATACACAAGAATTAAATATACATTTTAAAAATGTTTACTACACACACAAAAACTGGCACTGCGGTAAAGAGGTTACGAAATGCAATTTGTAATCTCTCATACCATGTTCGAAACACAGCTGCTGATCTGAGAGCTGACCGCCTTGCACTGGTTTTCATACAATGATATAGTGTCGGTCATTCAGAAAACAATGGCAAACTATGGAATATAAAAATGCCAAAAAATCACAAGCAGCCAAAAATGTTGGGGTTGATTGCAACGTCCTGTTAAGGATATGCAACTAACTTTACTACAAAAGTAATAAGAGTTAAATTCTTTTTTTTATGTATATACAAGAATTACAAATAAAAAAATTCACCGCAATTGAATGCACTCTGTAGCTACTTAAAATTCCATCTAACATACTCTCATGGCTTTTATACTCCCTAGAGATATCAAGAATGAAAACATTTTGACTTCCAGAAGTTTGAAAATGTCATGTGCAAAGTAGTTTTCTCTTTTATTTTGACAGGTAAATAATGGTATTTGCTACTTAGGATAAGCAACTCATGCTAATACATTATAGTGGTTGTATAAAGTTACTAACATTTTACTTTTCTTAAGAAATAGCAAGTTTAATATGATGACATTATGCAGATCTAATGTGATTCCAATGATTTATTCTGTTGAAAAATTCATCTCTAAGTTCATTGCTTAACCAAAATAACATTAAACACAAAAATAAATAAATTATGCAGGAAATAAATCTAAATATGAAGAATAAGAAAAATAATATCATCACCATGTGGCTTGCAAATGGCACAGACATTCATGTCTCTCCATAGATCTCAGTCCTTGATGTTCTGGATTAATTATATTGATGATATTCCTCAAGGATACCAATTTATATCAATTTCTCTGTATCTGCCTCTGTCTTTTCTACCATTGATCCGTCTGGTTTTGTTGATGATCCCCATATGACCAAAGAGCACTGCTTATCTCTTTCTTATTGTTGCATATAATGTTCCACTTTTATTAGCCCCTTTGTTTGGCAATTTTTGAGTTGAGACAAGAACCGATATCACAGCACTCGAGACATTCCCATACGTGCTCCATCCTCATCTTTGACAGCCAGTGAAGAGCCCCAATGCCAGTAGCTGTTTGATTATGTGTCTGCCTGGCCTTTCCTCAAAGTCCTGAGTGTCGGCCAGATCCTCTGGTCACTCTCTGGAAGCCTGATGATCGATCTGTTCTTCTGCACTATTAATTAATTGTTAAATGAGTAAAGTGATAATAATGACAAACAATACAAAGGTGCAAAAAGTTCAGACAATGGATTAAACAAGAAACATGAAATAATGTAATATATTCAATGTTAATTTTAATCTGTTAAAAGAATTCAAAACAATGTTTTCCCGTAGTGAATTTGAATAACGAAGACACAAACAATAGATTGCACGATTTATTGCCTGGCATATTTCGCTGCATCTCGTCAGGTACATACTGCAGAAATCACACAACTTACGTGAAATTAACTAGATAAATCCTTCAAGTTGAAATATACACAGTTTCGCACAGTAATGTCACTTATCTACCACGGTAATTTTAAGCTGACTAACATGTCTTTCTGTTTACACAATTCTGGCTTGCGTTGATAGATCATAATTGCTTCTGCAAATTTTAACAAGCGAGTATTTTGTGTTATGAACAACACGCGAAATGCAGTGTCTCTGGACACAACGTGACCACTGGCGACAATGTGTCTGCCGATTGAAGACGCCGGGAGCTTCCGGTGTGTCGGCTCCTCGCGGCTAGCCACTCCTGTGTGTTGTATCTTGTTGACCCATTGAGGTATGTGTTCTGACACCTGTTTGTTAAGCTGTCTCTCCGTTCGACCAATGTAAACGGCCTGGCATCTACATGTGAATTGGTAAATACAATTGTTTGTGGCGTACAGAGGAACAGGCTCTTTGACTGTTGGTGTAGGAATGGGTACGGTTTTACATCTAATGACTGGAGTTGCCGACTGAAGTTGTTAAAAGAATACAAGAAAATAAATAAAAAGAGCCTGAATTGACACAACAATATATTTCTGGCATTTAATATCACATATAAGTCTACAGGTGACAACTTACCAATACATCCTGTTCCAGTCGGGTTGCTCTCAAAGTTGGGTGGACACTGACAAATGTAGGTGCCTTGTTGGTTAACACAAGTTCCATACTGGCAATTGTCAGGGTTCTCACATTCATCAATGTCTACATATGAAAAATAGAATATACAATATTTTATCAACACTGGAAATGAATTTTTCTGTCTTAATAAAGCACAAAATAATTGCATAAATATTTGTATTACAGGTAGAGTGCTACTGACATATGTCAGTTCTTTCTCTTTTGCATGTCAAATAAGAAATTTTTCTTTTGTTCTTTAAAGTATGAGAAATGCAATCAAGGTCTCAGATCAGTCAAGGGAAACTTCCAACAAAAGTCCCACATCTAAAGAACTGGCAACACATGAGTGCAGCAAATGCAGTTTAGGGACCAAATATGCACTAGAATAAGTGAACAACTCTGAAACTGAGCTGAACATGGCACTTATTTGCCCCGATAGAAGGATATTATTGTTGATGTTGGAGATCACAAACCACCATTATAGATGTGGAAGTTAAAGAGAAACCATCACATTATCTTCCTAAGAATAAATTTATGAAAAGGCCAGAAATATAGAATGGTATGAACCTACATTGCTTGCACACTTTAGAAATAATTATGTGATTTATGTGTTAAATATAGTGCAACAACTGTGTCAGTAGAAGAATAGAGAAAATCTCACAAGAAAACAAAAGCAACAGACAGAAAGAAATTTACAAAAACAAAGGTTCCAATTACTATAATTCAAATACAGCACTCACCAGTACAATTTCCACCAGTAGAATCAAGTTTGTATCCTTGGTTACAGTTGCATCTGAACATACCAAATACGTTCTCACATTTTCCATTAACACATAAGTTGCGGAACATGGAGCACTCATCAATGTCTGTGAATTAAATTAACAAATTAATATAAAGTGTGGAAACAAACATTGTAAAGACAAACAACTGCCATGCTCATAATAATTTTTCCCTTCTTTTAGAATGTGGAAAGCAGAAGCTACATGTTTCAAAGCCAGCAGTGCAATTTAGATGGGTTTTTTGTGGGTGGGGTGGGGGTGGGGGGGGGGGGGGTGGGGTGGAATTCCATGGTGAAGTGGTCAAGCAATCTGCTCTGAAGGTCATGGATTCGTTTTCAGATGTCATTCAGACAACGAGTCCAATATTTTTGGAGACGCCTTGGGGTCATTGCTGGAGCTTTGGAGTTTGGGCTTTATTTGGTAATCTGTCATTCTGAAGAGACAGAACAAGCCAGATGGGTAAAAATTGCAGTGAAATGAAGTCTATTCTCTCACATTGAATTAGATCCTCTCACATTTAACCTTTAAATTTTAGAGTGTTTTTATGAAATCTGCTACATCTTATCTGTTCTTTCTCAAAACATCTCACTTATTTCTCTTTAAAAATGAACAGATTTAAGTTCTTTTTCCACTGTCATGTATGTATAATTCCTGTGCTCACGGAATTATGACTGCTCATTTATTAATAGTTTTAAAATAATAAACACTACACATTTTGAACAAATGACTTCAAATATATTTGCGTTTATGTCTAGTTTGTTACATGTTCAATTATTTCACCTGCTACAAGGCTATAATCTTGTGGCTATGTATCCTGAGTTAGTTATGTGCATATCTTACAGAACATGGCTGTCAATCCCAGCGTTGTTTGATTGATTTCTTGGCATGTTTATATTCAGTAGTTTACCATTGATTTCTGTATGACTGCCACTCTTACCTTCATATGGGAACCAACGTCTGCTTCCAAATCACCCACAGCTGTGTTTCGAACGTGGTATGTGGGATTATGAATTGCATTCATAATCCTTTCACTACAGAGCCTGTTGTATACTGGGTGGTGAATGCTTAATCAGCTAGAAAAATATGCAATGATTCACTAAACCTTTAAATTTAACACCTAACTGTGTTCTAATCACTTATCAATAAATACTGAAACATAATTTTACTCAATGTCAGAAAAGTAAAGTGAAGTGAAGCAAAGGACCATTTCAACACCTTCAGATGTAATGGTATATGACCCTAGCCCCATCGTTTTATAGACCAATCTTCACTCAAAAGATGAAGTGATTATTATCATTTTGAATTGAGTTGAGTTGAGTTAAGAACCGACATCACTGCACTCAGGACATTCCCATACGTGCTCAGTCCTCTCGTTCAACAGCCAGCGAAGTATCATTTTGAATATTGTTATTTAGTTAGCAGAGTATTTCCTCTTGCCCATTTAGGCAGGGTCATCCTGGGATTCCAGGTCAGTTTTAGAAAAATTCCTGCTTGCTCTATGCATTGAACCATGTATGGAAATCTAGCTTTGCTCTGAGTGAGAAAGAAAGAAAATGCTACAATGAAGTGAACTGATAATTCTGACACATACAGAAGTAACTAACAGATGCAGAATTTCTAGGACTTCACTTAGCACTACCAACATCTTTTGGGGATGATCTATACATTATAGGAGCTGAGGTAATGCAGTGGTTGATTGGCATGCCTGCCTGCTAACCCAATGGTCATGTAACTGAATCCCTAATGAGCCACACATTAAACAAATTTGACCTGGGTCTCCGAGTTGACCCAGCCTAAAATGGGTAGCAGGACATTTGCTGGGAAGTAAAGGTCCCTAGTGAGATATTGACTACATAACACTCTGAGTTCTGCTGATTGGACAATAAAAATATGGGCTAACACCATATACTCAGTAAGCCTCTAGGTGTTGAAAAGATCCATTACTTTTACTCTTTACTGTACATTATTCTTTTTAGTGAGCATGAATTTCGGTATAAGAATTTAAACACTTCTGGTCATTAAATTGACTTTGTCAGGTAATCATAAGATTATCACTTATATTTTTACTTTCCAGTACTAAAGTAAATTAATTAAGCAATTTATTCATTCACATCCTGGTAAAATATGTCCAAGAAGTGTAGAATATGTTTAATTAGTTAATGCCTTGTTCTGATACATAATAACCAACTGACACTTTCATTTCTATTCAACACTGAATTAAACAAGAAAGATCTACAGCACAGGTGCTTAATTAAGGATGCAATTTTATTGCAAAACTGTATCTCCATAAATGACTCAGCCTGCTCCCATAGACCACACAAGGCAAATCTCAGCACAGCATATGAATTCTGTTCCACCGACAAGCATCCAGGTGTGGGTATACCAGAATCACACATGTAATAAATATTCTTTTATTTTGTAGGGTTTCTCATTTTGAAATTTAATCTGCACAGTAGCAATATAAATGCGCAGAGTCCAGACTTGTCATGAATTAGGGTTGCAATGATGACCACACAATGTTTATTTTTAAAAAACATAAGCCAAATAGCTAATCTAAGAATCTAAGTCTTGATGATGTTTGGCTTATGTATTTGTATTTTGGTAGTGTAGTAGCTATTGCACTTGCATACTAGCACAGAAGTTTAGGGCTGCATGCCAAGTTATAATGAAGTCAAACCTCCTGACTTTAACCCCCTTTTCCCCTTTTAACTACACTCTCTGCCCATTATGATGGCATGATGTAAGCTGTTATTAAATCCATTGCTGCCCATTTAATCAGCTTCATTGAGGTAACTTGCCTGATGGCATCTTCAGCCTGTGCCACCGATGACCCTCCTCTCTTTATTCAGTTTCCTTTGGTATCCTTGAGGTTACCATGCAGTAGCTATCTGTCATCACTGGTGACAAGCATGTAAACATTGGTCTATATGCCAGTACAAATCTAGACTTAACCAATGTAAGCTCAAGCATGTATCTTATTGTTCTGATGGGGGTATGGGGGTGTCTCATGCAAAACCTCAAGACAATTCCCATTCTTTCATTCTAGATCCATTCCAGTTTTTAAAATAACCAAGCCATAATCAGTTACTGAGAGGATAGATGGTTGGACAATAAGACAAGTAGTGTTAAACTGGTACAACTATTTTCTGTATCTCAACACAACAATTGTTTTATACACTTGCATTCATCCATTGCGTAAACTGTTAAACTAACGGATGTTTTTTTATCCAGAAGAATTGTGTAGCTACCATAACCAGGACATTAAATGATTATCTCAACCTTCACATTTATCACCTGAATCATGAGGATGTTAAAGTCTTATACCAATTTCTGTAGCATGTGTGGTCACAGCTTTGCACTTCTGCAGTTCCAATAGTCGACATGAATGAACATTAGTGCTAATCTGTCAGTCATTTTTTTTTGTCTTTGCCTGCCAGTTTTTTTTTTTTTTGTCCTTTTATTTTCTCTCCCTCTTCTTTTCTCTCCCTCTATTTCTGCTACTTCTATTTACATCTGCTGAGAGTATTGACAAAGAGCATGATCAGCCTAGCTACCTTGAAGATTCCAAATACAATTTGAAATCAAGATTGATTGTAAATAAATGATGTCCCAGACGCAGTGCTTAAGCATGACCATCCATCCACCAGAAATCCAATATTCATGACAGCTTTCCCAGAAGCCATTCAGTCTTTCAGCACATTGATTCACCTTAGACTTGGAGGTCATGTAACCCATGACTGGGAGTGGACTGATGAATATCAGAGCATATACCAGTTACCAATGGGTTATGCACACTGTTTCTCTGGGGCTCCACTCAGTTTAGTTCAGGTCCCAGAAGGGACCGTATATTCATAGTGCATTATGAGGAAGTATGGCATGTGGTTCTGTAAAAACCAGCAGCAGTGGTCTTACAAAAAATACCACTCTTTTCACCTCATGACTGGCTGGAGCTCACAGTGACACATGCAACATGGTTTCAACATCCATCACTGGCAAGCATAACGTTTCCACATGTCTGTGTCAGTTTGTTACCGCACCACTCTAACCCCCGAAAATCTTGATAAGGATTTATTTCTTGCTTTGTTTACAGTCTCTTTATAACAACTGATAGAAACACTAAATTACTTCAATGTGTTTGGTCAAGATTTTCCTGACAACAATAAGCCTTTCAGATATATGAAGCTGAGAAAGAAAAAAAACACTTTAATATTTCCTGAAACAAACAACACACAAATTTACAATGATTAATCTACACCAGAGTGATGGAGTCTAGATCAGGTTACATAAACAATTTTAAGAGCCATGTCATTTGACAGTGTAATGTTTCAGCTGCTATATATACTTACCAACACAAGCTCGTTCGTCTTCTGTAGGTGCAAAGCCCATGTCACATTCACACCTGTACCCTCCATTATAATTGATGCAATGACCATTCTCACACAAATCAGGGTCAAGAAGGCATTCATCAACATCTGTTATAGAGAAAAATAAAAAAGATCATTAACACTTCTGTACCAAGCAATGCACAATGTGTGATAGGCTATCCTTCATGTGTACCATTCAACATATCATGTGGGGTTGTGTTAGTTCCATTTTTTAAGGCTATCCTCAAATCTGACTATGTACTAATTTTCTTGACAAGGTTTGTATATTTGGTTTATATGTATCCACAGGGATGCATGGAAACTATGCAAATGAGCAGAGCAGGACGCTCACTTGTCCTGACAGTCGGAAGTTGCTGTTCAAGACAGAGGTAACATACCCTCAAGTGTATGTGGATGGCAAATGGAAACTACAACATTATCTTCTCAAGATTTCATGAAATTCTATAAATCAGAGTCAAGAGACCAAAATCTGTGGAGATACATGACTGTCAGGGTGATGATGATAATGATGATGATATAAATTTGCCCTTGTAAAACTTATTTAATAATTTTGACTATTGACCCCATAAGCAATTGCTGTGATTTTTCTAGGGCTCAAATGTTAACTGATAATATCTGGAGGATAATTATTCACATCATTTATTTAAGTGGGGAATTTAAAAAAAAATTGACCTGGGTTCATAGATTAACCCAGCCTTAAATGAGTATCATGACATGTTTTCAAAAGTAAAGATGACTGACTAGATATTGCCAATGAGTGTCGATTGGTCCACAAAAATATGGAGCCAGAACCATGTACTCAAAATGCCAAAAGGCAAAAAAATGGGTTGTTTAATTTGTTTTTAAAACTTCTTTAATAATAACATTATGTTATCAGATATTTACTTTCAATGACAATAATTTTTCAAAAGCACCAATACTGTGTCATCTGCATAGTGTATATTATTTATTTTATAACCTCCAACTAGTATTCCTGTTGTCTCTTTGATCTCTCTCATTATTACTTCGCTATATAGGGAGAAGACACACCCCTGTCGTACTCTTAGCTTTATCTCTTCGTAGCTACCCTCTTTATTTCCCATTTTAATTGCTGCTACTTGGTTCCAAGTCGGAAATGACTGGCAAAGGTTAAAAGACCACCATGTGAATGTGGAAGGCAAGAGGAAACGACCACATTATCTTCCCAAGACTTTATGGCAAAACACATTTCAGAGTTAGTGAACAACGTTAATGGCTGTCTTAGGACATCCTCATCTGGTAGGGACAGTCATGAGCCATGGGTGACACCGGACTGTCATCCAGCTACTGATGGCAAAACTAAAACTAAAACTAAACCATATACATATATGATAATAATTAAACAAATGTAATATCAGGCCATCAAACCACTGTTTAATATCAGCAGTTTGTGTATGGTGTGTGCACATGATGTTTGCTTGTGTCTAAATATTTGCGTGAATTTGTGTGCATGTTTATGTGTATGAATGTGTATGTATGTGCATGAACGTTAGTATATGTGTGTGCATGAATGCATGTGCTTGTGTGTATACAAATCATAGACACATTTCTTCTCTTACTTGTTGAGGCATTAAAAACTATTCCAATTGACATTTAACAAAATAAATAAAGGTCCCTTTTACATGCCTAAGGAGCATTGGACATAGGGAGCTAGACCCATATTTTTACGGGATAAACGGCATGTAGTGGGTGATGTGGTTGATATAACGCCTGCTACCTTTACTTCCGAAAAAATTTTCTGGTACCTATTTTAGACTGGGACATGGGACCCAAGGTCAATTAAAAATTTTGATTCTACCCTGATGCAGATCGAACACAAGACCACCTGTACTGCAGGCAAATGTTAACAAAAATAAATATACTTCATTCTCCATAATCATCGTCATGTGCCTTGACAAGTGACATAGGCATTCATGCCTCTCCATAGATCTCAACTTGTTGTTCTGGACCAGTCCTATTGATGACATTTCTCCACATCATTGCCTTAGACCATGAAACATCATGTCTCTTGGTTGCCTCTGGCTCTCTATAACTGATCTTTCCAGTTATCACAATGTTCCCTAATGTCTTTCTTCACAGAACACTGTCTCTTTTTTTGTAGTTGTGTATAGAGTTCTGCTTAATTAACCTCCTCCAGGCACTTAGTTACTCTGGCCGTACAACAGAGTAACTAAATTAGCAGCAAATGCAGATACTGCAGTAAAGTACAATAGTAAAACAATAACAAATCAAAGAAATATATTCTATTAAGCCTTTCTGTTCCAAGCAATGTACCATGGGTGATGGACTATTATCTGTGTGTATCAAGGAATGTGTAACAGTGAGGGAATTAGGTTAGGAGTAACCTGCGCATTCCTTGACTAGGGGGAAAACCATAGTGAACGTGTGTGCACGAATGAAGAAGTGTATCTAGGAGAACACACACGTCACTTGGGGCCAGCGAGAAGACATGTCAACACCGGGCAGGGAGTCTACCATCATGTGTGCTGTAGTATAACTATTCGGCCAATAAACTATGTTTATAACAACGCGGAGACTTGGGTCCTATACGATCACGTGCTTAACCTGTCTTGACCACACTATGACAAATGCATAGTGGGCTTTTATATCTATAGAGGCTTGGTCTTGGAATACTAAGGAAATCTGGCTAGGCATTTAAACATGCAGCACAATATATATTGTATGCAAGGTTATGTTGTCTTTCTGGGAGTAATACACCTTTGCCTGTTTCTTTGTGTGTCTTCTTCTAGGACGGAAAGAGTTAACTTAATTGTTAGAAAACTGGATATTCAAGTTATAAATTTAGATATATGAGAATATATACTATAATGAAGACATTTAAGTAAACAATTTAAAAAGAAATGTGGTTAAATAAAAAGCTGATCTGAAAATACAACTGAAATACAAACCAGTGATGTACATATACAGTCATGAATTAGCTAATAAAGGACACTATGGAATAATACTTTTAATTTTACAATTTTTAAGAGCATTTACATGTAGAAGATCTCAGACTACTTACCCTGGCATGTGAAACCATCTCCACTGTAACCTTCATCACAGATACATCTAAAACTTCCTGGCGTGTTCACACAAGCTGCATCACGATGACATCCTCCATTATCCCGCACACATTCATTTGTATCTGGCCATATTAATTTTTTCATTAAAAAACAAACTTTAAGAAATGTACTGTTAGATGTTACTAGCTGAACAAAATAATGTACTGCATATTTTTGATAGGATTCATAGCAGACTGACAAAATAATTAAAATTAAAATGATAAGATAAACATATAAAATAAATTATTATGAATTATATTGACAAAATGACAATGGAATTGGAATGAAAAGCTGCAATCAATGTTTTTGACTGACTCTCTTTCACTTCACTATCTCTGATCTCTCTCTCTCTCTACTTCCCCCTCCTCTCTCTGTTTATTACTCATACACATGGACACACATATATATAAAACAGAGTTACAAAATTGTCTTGTGACTACCTAACTCTACAGTTCATATTATGAAATATAAAATATTTAAATGTAAATGGCAGGAAACATGATTCACCTTTTGAAGATTGTAAACTCTTGTTAGAGCACACTTCTACATCATTTCTTACCTCTACATGTGAAACCATCCCCTGTATATCCTGGTCTACAGTCACACTTGAAGGATCCCTGAGTATTTATACATGCAGCATTTTCATCACAGCCTGATGCTCCAGTTTCACATTCATTGTCATCTGTGGAAATTCAACCCACAATTATTCAGATTAAATGACTAAGCAGAAAAAATAAAAACAGAAGCTTGTTCTAGATTTCTCTTCAAATCCAAATGCCCAGAGGCACAAAAGAGGAGGAGAAACAGAAGAAGAAAGAAGAGGAGGAGAAACAGAGGAAGAAGAAAGAGAAGGAGAAGCAAAAGATTAATGATTTAGTTCCTAGGCAAAGCATTATATGTGACTGACTCTCTTTGAAACTCAATTATCATGTAATGTGTTCTTATTTTCATATTTGGCCAGATCATACTAAAGATATTTGCCTTCCTCAGTGACCACTACCACTGTGTATTTAGCATCTTCAAAAGTTATGTAAAAGTATTTTTTTTCATAGTGGTTATTTCCCCATGCTATGAAACGTTTTGGGTTGGGACTGACAGAGATACCTGTCATTAATAATACTTCTATTTGTATTTGTGTCCATGTATAGACACGCAAGCATAAACTATTTATTGGTAAATTTAAAATATATTACTAATAAACAGTAAAAATACTTTAAATATTTAATAGTTCCCTATGTCCATTTTAGAAAAACATATATACTTTGGAATTGACATTTTGAAATAATGTTGTACTACAACGTTCTGGGCTCAAATGATATATTACAGAATTTAAATAAGTAGCAATTTTTAAATGATTTAGACTTTAAGATTTGTGCTATTATAATATCTTTGAATCTAAGTGTTGTGGAAACCTACTATCTCGTTACATGATATTAAATCAAGTATTTTAAGATGATTCCTTGGGTGAGCCCAGTACCAGAACGCTATGTATCGGCTCTGCAATTATGGAAGCCTCCTTGGGTGGCAGGGAATGCCCATGGTCTACCTCTGCCTTCTCTTGAGGGCTGACTGCTACATATCCGGTTTATCTGAAGGGACCAGCTGGGATGAGGATGATACCACAACAGTGAGTTGACCGCCCAATGAAACACCCAGAAAGGTTAACCCGGTCAACAGATGCCACAGAAGTTGGATGTGTTGTGCAAATATCGCAGCTTTGCTGTAAACAGGCACAATGCAATTATATCAAAAAAAATATTCCGGATGAACGCAGAAGAAGAAGAAGAAGCACACCCAAATTTATATATTTGGCAGCATAAAGAATGCGATGCAAAATTTTGATCAAAACAATTTTGCCAGTTATAATACTCCTGATACCAGCACACAAAATCAAAAATGGCTAGCAATGAAACTCTTTCTGCCCCTAGCAATGAATCACTAGGGATCTGCTATTTTTCATGTGCACCAATCAATGTGTTATGTATGACTGCTTCTTATGTTTAGTCACAATATATTAAAGAAATATCTGACAACCTATTTGTTTTATACAAAGTGTGCATATTTAAACCTTGTGACAGTAAGCACGATAAGACAGAATATATGGTAATTTCAAGAGAAGGAATGGCTAAAAACTCTGGCCACATACAAATAGATAATATGACCATTAAAAGAATGGAAACATACAAATACCTGGGTAAAAATCTTCAACTGCTCCAACATAATAAGGGAAGAAATACAAGCTAGAATCAACTCTGGAAATAAGATATACTATGCACTACAACATCTGCTACAATCAAATGCGCTATCTCGTAACACCAAGATCACAATATACAAAACACTGATCAGACCAGTTGTGCTGTATTTCTCTGAAACCTAGAGTGCAACTAAAGGAGACGAAGCTTTGTTACAAACCTTTGAGAACAAAGTCTTAAGACGCATCTTTGGGCCCATTAGGAATACACAAAGTCGAGAGTGGAAAAGAAGAAGCAACAAAGACATTTATGATCTGTTTAAGTCCTCGCTAATCACTGGTAACATGAAGGCTAAGAGACTGCAACGGCTGGGGCATATAGAAAAAATGGAAGATAATAGGGAAACAAAACTAGCTCACACTCAGGAAATAAACTCGGGGTCTTTTAAATTGCATTTGACAATCTTCCTGAGCACCAGCACTGTTCTGATTACCTAACATTAATGTATACCATAACAATTTATGTATCTTGACAGTGATGATTTTTATATAATGTTATTGTAGATGTTACAATTGCTAACAGAATTCAGCTAGTGTACCTGTGCATCCAGTAGCCCTGATTTGTGTTTTCACAGAGTATCCAACATCACATTTGCAGACAAATGAACCATGTGTATTCTGGCAAACACCGTTCAAGCACAAGTTTCTGTTCAGGAGGCATTCATCAACATCTGAAATAAATAAAGTCATATGCCAGTTACTGATGTAATATCATATTTAATAAAAGTAGACACTAGTATAGGTGATCAAAAAAAGCAATTCAATTGATCAAGAATATTCAAAGCAATATATCTTTGTCAATCGAGGTGTGGATAGAAAAATTCTTATGGGCTATATCGAGTCAACCCTGACGTATGAAAGTAAATCATGGAAAATTAGCAGATATAATATAATTATGTAAAAATTACATTGATATGGTTTTATGTAAAAATGATGAGACCACTATATGGATAATAAGTGCAATAAAGATATTTGGAAAGATGTTAACTCACAAAGAGAACTGGTTAACTTCATCAGATAAGACAGTCCACATTCTTTGGCCACATCAAGAGAAGGGTAAAGCCGATGGGTACTGTAACAACAGAAAAGTTGAAGTGAAAGCCAAGCATCAACAGAGAGAAGACTAGACAGTCTGGCATCATGACACAACAAGACATTAAGATGTGGTGAGAAACTCACTTCCTCAACACCTTTAAATTTCAGAAGAAATATGTACATGTCCATTTCAAAAAGATAAGGTCAACCTCAGAGCCATATTGACTGGGAAATGAAAATGCAATTCCGTTATTATTGTGAACTGAACCTGAGACCATTGTATTACTAAGTAAGCACACACATTTTTTACACACAAGTCTTTGCACAAATTTAATGTTATGTTTTCATAGCAATTCATACAAATGAGGGACCAGGTATGTTAGTTTTGAAAGTATATGTGGTAGAGGCACTGAAAATGGAGAAATCAGAGACATTGAAATCACTATGTAATAACTGCTTGCTTGAAGCAATAAACTCTTGCTGATGGGCCAACAGAGATTTTATAATCACCAAGCTAGCATGTATTGCCTGATGAAACAACAGAAACGTTTAAATCATTAGGCAGTCACCTCTTTTGTAGTGTCAAGTTAGAGATAATGAAATCACTAAACACCCTATAGATACACAAATTACTAAACAATCACCTCTTTCTTGAAGGTCCTTAGTGATACTGAAATCAATAAGCAATGACCTCTTTCTTGATGATACCTTAGAGATACTGAAATCATCTCTTTCCTGACAATTTTTTAAAGATATTGAAATCATTAAGCAATCACCTCTTTTCTGATGACACCTTTGATTATGTAGCAGGTACATGCAGAATACACTCTAAATACAACACACTTGAAAGACTCGATCTTTTGCCAGTTCCCCTGACTCATTCATTTTCACGCCCATAGTGTCTTTAATGTCCTGTGTTCACCTTCACTGTCAACCTCTAGAACCTCACCCAGGATCCATGCCTTCCATTAGTGTTCTTTCTCAGCTACAGTGATGTTTAATGTGGACAAAGTATGTCAGTTTTCAAGAGATGTCGCTGCAAGGCACGTTGAGAACCCTGGTCATCCACTGCACTTGTATTCGTCTCCAGTTATCTTGACTTATCTTGCCACTGGAATCAGATGGACTCAGGCGAGAGAGTGAGGTCGACGAATTGCGCAACTCTTCCTCACTTTAATCCAATTCATCGCGCAAGTCATTCTTCATCCATCTTCATCTATCAACTTCAAGCCCTGTGATGATGGGTGAGTGGTGAAGCGGCATGCGTGGGTACACTCACAGTCATAGTTGCAGACCTGCACACAGGTGGCTCAGGTAGTTGTCTTCTACTGACCGGAGCAGCAGTGGGATTCGGCAGCCCCCTGAGTGACTGAGCAGCCCTCTATAGGAAAGCACTGTTCACCTCTATAGCATGAGGAAGAAGCTTGAAAAGGTGTCCTAAACATTGTCTGCTCCATCATTACCAAAGCAGCTAGCCGCAGTTGGTAGGTCCCCTATCTATGGTCAACATCAGCCATCTTAGAACTCACGGTTCTATACTTTCAACCCCACTGGATAATATGAATGGTCATCATCATTCTTGATGAATAAACAACATGAAGCTGATTATGAGCCAGTTTTTACAAAATGTTTCAGATCTTGCAGAATTTCAGTAATTTTCTTCTTCTTGTTCCATGGTATTCTAAAATTTGTCTACAATATTTAAGTTTAAAAGCCCCGATTTGTTTCTTTAAAAAGAAACTTAAATTTAAATAACAAATGAAAAGCTTGGTATTTCTAATGTTTAAATAATGTGCACTGATTAAATTAGTTGGCCTTTTTCAAATACACATGACAACTCACCAAGACATCTCTTTTGGTCTGGAGAAGAAGTAAGTCCACCAGTGCATTGGCATCTGTAGGAACCTGGCAAATTGTCACAACGGCCGCCATCACATATATTGCCCTGCTCTTTGCACTCGTCAACATCTATATACAAATTCATAACATAGATTAATTTAATTATAACAATATGATAATATTATGATATAAATATAATTTTCAAATGTTATATAATATAAATAAATAATTTGTATACCTTTTTCAATGAATAAAAAATAGTTGTACTATAAAAAAATGGCTATTTTATTCTGAATGATATGAGTTTTACTTTGTGCATCACACATAACTGTAGCAAAGTAAGAAAAGGATGCTTCTATCCGGCTTCAGGCATATTTGGGCATAAGGTAAATAATGTAAAGTATCCTTTTACATGCCTTAAAGCACATTGGGTATATGGTTAATTAATTAGTTAGTTAGTTGGTTGGTTGGTTGGTTGGTTGGTTGATTGGTTAGTTAAGGTAAGATCTTAAAAAGCCACTAGTGTCTTTTTTTTTTAAAATTAATTATTTTATTGGAGCAGTAAAACCTGGATTTACAGAAGGTGTCCTGCTGGGAATTTCTCTTGGTTTATCCTCTCTCTAGAATATTGTTAATATTTATGACAAGTGTTGCCCTCTGGTCTTCACAAAATATGTAAGACCTTCCATAAATAAATACTGTCTCACATGCCTCATGAAATACTCACCAATATATTTATTTGTGGTTACAGGGAATGTGCTATTCAAATATCTGCAATTAACAAGCACTCTAAGAAAAAATGTCAATACAATAGTGATTATAAATTAAACATACCTACACAAGAACGGCCATCTGTCAGAAGCAGATATCCACTTCCACAGCTGCATAGGAAGCTGCCAGGTGTGTTCACACAGACAGTCTGGCAGCCTCCATTCCTGTCATGACATTCGTCATTATCTGAAAAGGCAATTAGTACTACATGTTCACATAATAAAAGTTTGCTTTTGCAATAAGTGAAATATTTAATATAATTTGTAATCTGAAATGCCTGAAAGCTTTAAATGTTGAAAGGGGTAAGTTTTCAAAACTTGTTTAGCTGCTTAAAGATGTAACATTTACTTTTACTAATCTCTTTGAAAACTTCAGGAGCATTTTTACTATGTAATAATAAATTAGCTTCACATAAAAGAAAACATCTACACCCTATATAATTGAGAATTTAAATAATAAATCAACTTTTATTTCCTAAATTACTGAATTAAAAACACATTTTAATGTGATAAAAATTCAATAAACTTTAAACTTATAATGTAATAAAGTTCATACCAATACACATAGACTTCAGTTCATTGGGCATATATCCCTGATTACATAAGCACTGGTATCCACCCATAAAGTTCTCGCAATGACCATTGGAACATATGCTGCTGCTGGAAGAGCACTCATCAATGTCTGAATTATAATAATATAGGACAAACATTTAATACAAGCAAACACATTGTTGTTACTGCAATTTTTGAGATGTTCACATTACTACCACAAATACATACTGTACACTACATTTTCTGCTTAATTCTATCATCATCATCATCATAAATTCCACTTCTGCCATCAAGCGTCGTGGGGAGGAATAATTTGCGTTCCAGCGCCCAGTGGGCGGCATTGGATAGTGTCATTCCATGTGGTTGTACAATGTCTCTGATGTCGTCAATCCATTTTCTTCTTCTTGGATGTCCGAGTGGTCTCGTCACAGATGATCTTTGATGTAAGGCCAGTGATGGTAGTTGCTGATGTTGCATTCTAACGACAAGGCCAAACCACTTGATCTTCTGTCTTTCAATAAATGTGGCACAAGGTGTTGATCCCACAGTCTGTCTGATAATAGCATTTCTTACTCGGTCTCGGATTGTTAAGTTAGCAGCCCTCCTCAGGCATCTCATTTCGCAGATGTTATTTTGCGAAGGTGTAATTTGGATAAAGTCCAGGTTTGAGATTGGTAGCATAGGGTTGGTGTGAATATGCTGTTTACTATCTATCGTTTTGCGGACATGGGTATGTTTGGATGTTTCAGTAAGGGTGATAGTTGATATGTAAGTGCACTAGCTTTTTGACATCTGATTTCAATTTCTCTGTCCAATCTGCCATCTTCTGTGATCATACTTCCAAGGTATTTGAATTCTTTAACTTGTTTCAGAGTTGTGTTATTTATCTGTATACTTAGTGGGTCTGGCGATCTGCTAACTTGCATTACTTCGGTTTTGGATGTGTTTATACTCATATTGTATCTGCTGCAGGTTGAATTGAGATTAGTAATATGATTTTGTAGTCTGCCCTCATCGCTGTAAAACAGGTACTGATCATCTGCAAATAGCAGTTCATTTATTCCCTGTGGGTCAGTTGTTTCATCTGGAGTAAAGAGTTCTAAATTTTTGGAATCTGTTCTGTCGAGACTTGCTTCTTTGGAAATTCTGTCCATGTAGATATTGAATAGCAGGGGAGAGAGCACACATCCCTGCCTCACTCCTGTATTGACTGTGAACATATCTGATATACCTTCTTGTGTTCTTACTGTGCTTCGGCTCGAGTGGTACATGGCTATGATGTTTTCTAGCAGTTGCCCTAGTATCCCATAGTCTTCAAGGATGGTCCATAATTTGTATCTGTCTACTCTATCGAAAGCCTTTTCCTGATCTACACTCTGCTGGTCACTATATTCGATAGTTTTTTCACATATTTGTCTAAGTGTAAATAATGTATCAGTGCAACTTTTACCTTTCCGAAAACCATATTGTGCTTTGCTTAACTGTTGTTCAACTATTGGTCTAACTCTTTGTTCCAATAGTTTTGAATACATTTTCCCTATATGGCTCAGGAGTGATATACCTCTGTATGTTTCGCACTCTCTCATATTGCCTTTCTTTTTCCATATTGGTACTATTATTGCCTGTTGCCAATCATCTGAGACTTTTCTTTCTTCCCATGCTATATTAAAAAGTCTTGTTAGCCATTTAACTCCTGTTTCCCCACAGGCCTGAATAGCTTGTGTGGTTATTCCATCTGAACCAGGTGATTTGTTTTTAGGACTTTTCTGTATAACTGCTTTGACTTATGCAGGTATGAAATTTGGTTCTTGCTGTCCCTGGCATTTAGGCACAAAAGTGAGGTTTTCTATGTTATGTGTGGTGTTAAGCAGTTCTTGGAAGTATTCTGCCCACCTTGCTAGTTTTTGTTGTGGATTAAATATTGGTATACCTCTTTTGCTGTTTATGATGGTGGTTGGGTTGTAGCATGCATCTCTGTTTCTCATTGTGGTGACACATTTATAAAATTCTCTTGGGCAGTCTTTGCTAAGGGTCACCATCTGTTCACCGTATATTCTCCAGGATTCATCTTTAGATGCTGTAATTGTTCGTTTGGCATTACGTCGTGCTATTCTATAAGTAATATAGTCCTGTTCAGATTTAGTTGTGATCCACTTTTTGAATGCTACCTTCTTTTTGGATATGCTATCTTTAACTTCATTGTTCCACCAGGCTGTTCTTAATCTTTTGTCCTGCCCTATTTTCTTTGTTCCATATTTATTTTCCAGTGTGTCGAGCATGGCAGCCTTGAAACATGTCCATTCCTTATCTACGCTTGAGTGGTCATCAGGGATGTTCTTATGTAGGTTTTTGATTTCTTGATTGAATTCGTCTTTAACCGTATTTTCCTGCAGCCTTCTATAATTGATGACATGTGTTGTTACCTTTTTGTTTCTTATTTTCCTGTGTGGGGAAATCTGTTTTATTATGACTGATTTGTGATCAGTATCAACATCTGTATACGGGAGTGCTCTTGAATCTAATAGTAATCTTCTGTCTGATTTCCTAATTAGAATAAAGTCAATTTGAGATGCTTGGTCTATGTCATTCCATTTATACCAGGTTTTGATGTGGCTACAACGATGTTGAAAAAAAACTATTTGCTATTATTAGTCCATGTTCAGAGCATATGTTGAGTAAATGTTGACCATTGCTGTTACAATCAGTCTCTTTGTCGCTGAATGGCCCCTATCAATCATCCCATGGTGTTCTTCATGTGCCTATTCATCCATTAAAATCACCAATCACAACTAGTTCATCTGTCTCTTTGACATTATTTAACGTGTCTGCAGGTTTATCAAAAAATTTGTCTTTGTCATCGTCGCTGTAAGTGTCATTACATGGGGCGTATGTTTGTATAAAAGTTGTTCTTCTTCTTCTGCGTTCATCCGGATTTTTTTTTGGGACATGACTGCGTTGTGCCTGTTTACAGCAGAGCTGCGTTCTTGCGCCGTTAGGCAGACACATCCAACTTCTGCGGGCAATTGTTGACCGGGTTAACCTTCCCGGAAAGTTGTTGTTCTATTTCCTTCTTTGATCTGTACTAATATTAACCTTTCCGATATAAATTTAGTGTTTATAATGGCTTTCGCTTTGTCTGGATGTAACAAAAAACCCACTCCATGTTTAGCTGTAGCTCGCTGGTCAACGCCACTCCATATAAGAACGTAACATTCATGTGTTCATTTCGTGTTCTGCCCCTTTTTCCTAGTGTCTGCGAGTCTTAATAATTGAATATTTGATTTTTTCATAAACTCTACAAGAGCTGGTTCCTTATATCCTAGACCAGTAACATTTCAAGTCGCGAAAATTTTCTTTCTATTTGAAGTATTTCGAAGTTTAGCAGTTGTCGTTAATCACTTGTTGTTGTTCGGCTCCGGTGTGTTTCCAGCGTGAACGCTGATAGAGTTGCATTTTTCTTTCAATTTCCTCCATAATTCTCGAGCAATAGTTCTTGAACAAATAAATTCCCTACCGGTTTGCTGGACCTGTCGTAGGTTCATCCTTATTTGAACAAATTGATGTTAAGAAACACGCACAGAACTCATAATTAATCTCCGAATCGAGCGACACTGTTTAAACCGCCATCTTGATTTGTCAGCATTTGTCACACAAATGTTAACTTGATTAATTGTTTCTATTATGCCATAAATGAAAAGTAACGGTGAATAAAGTATTTATATATTGGTGACATCTGGCACACTTGATGAGAAATGAGCAGTGGGAAGACAAAGAGGTGAACACATTCCTGGATGGTTTGGTGTAATTGGGAAAAGAACACAGACCTGATCCAAGACTCATGACCGTGTGAGATGGTGAACCAGACTGCCTAGGCTTATCGACACAGCATGTGATAATGATGATGGTGTCAGAGATGATTCACTATTAAAATATTTGAATAAATTATACACATCAAAATCAAGTCAATGCATAAATTAAAAGCTAAAAGCTACATTTATTTTTTCCTATATAAAATTATTTCACAGTGCAACAACAATAATCTCTGGTGTATGAATTGTTTTCACTTTCCTGTCTTTATCTTTGAATCAATGCGTTCCTCCTTTTTATCCTCTTCTTCTTCTTTGTCATTTTCTTCTTTTCCCTCATTGATTTTTTTCTTAACCTTCTTTGCCTTAATCTCTACCATCTTCTTCTTCATCAAATTCTATTACTTTTATCCCTAGTTTTATACAGAGCATGCCAGGTGTGCTATTCTGTTACTGTTCTTTACTTTTCTTTTGGCCCACCAAATTTTAATGGTCTTATCTGTCACCACATCAGGAATCCTGAATTCAGCAACTGTCATCCTCAGATCCACTTAGCCCTGCCCATGATTCTTCCTGACTATATTAGTGCATTGTTTGCAAACTGGTCTGCACTTTCATTTATCTTTACGAAGGCGATGTATCTCAAGATTTTTGCTGGTGCTACAGAGTTTCATGCATCTGAGCGAATCAATCCTTGAGTGAATTTTCACAGAAAGCCAAAGACGATTAATAAACCAACACAGAACTGGTGGCATGAGTTGCTACACGCTGCGGGATTTGCTGAGGAGGGGATCCAAGCACTTATGGACTGAATGGTTTGATGTGCAGTGAGGATGATCTGTCGACTAACTTATATATATATATATATTTTTTGTTTTTATATTTTTTATTTAACTTATGTGTGTATATATATATATATATATATATATATATATATATATATATATATATATATATATATATATATATATATATATTTTGCTGTCAGGTCTTAGTCAGATATGACTGAGCTACCGTATAACAGTAGACGGTACTACCTGGTTTCTGTTAGCGCCGAACGTTGGGCGGCGCTTACCAAACCCGACACCCCACATTGTGCCGACGGCTTCGGGCGGAAGAGCGCAATTGGGAGGGTACAAGCCTTACCCTGGTGCGAGGAAATGCAAGCTAAAGACAAAATTGTCATGGCAGGGCAGACCAGGCCCTAAGCCTTGGTTGGCGACTGGTCTAGGATCGAAGCTCCGACAGGCGGACAGTTAGAGCATTGCTTTGCTGATCCGGCAGCTTCTGCAGCTTGTCTTGTTCCAGATGTAGGGGTGTTACCTTTCCTCTGGAGTGAACTAGGCAGGCCGAGAGAGGGATCATGCTGCATGGGCAACACATGATCTCTATATTTTAGCCCAGGCTTTGTGCTATGGAGAGGCAATAACTCCATCCATGGTCTTAACTGGTCTCGGAATCAAAGCGAGAGGCAACTGTTACGGGTTATAAGTCCTTGTCAGTTGGCGTAGACATGGGGCGCCACGCGTTGCCTCTGACGGTGGGAGACACCTATAGGTGTCACTGATCAGCTACCGCCCGCCTCAAGCTGGGCAGCCCCCAGCCAATTGGGTGCTGATCCGCCACAGCCTGCCTGCTTCAATGGGTGCTTGGGGCTAGGACAAAATCTGAATCACAGGCTGTAAAACCAATGCACCAGGTACAAACAAAAATAAAAATAGAAACCTCAAGCTACGGCTTGCAACCTGGAACGTGAGAACCATGTGTCCAGGATTTTCCACTGACTTGACCAATATTGACGATGTGAGAAAAACGGCTGTGATTGATGCCGAACTCAATCGTCTTAACATTGATATTGCTGGCCTGCAGGAGACTCGCCTCGCTGAGGAAGGGTCACTCAGGGAAAACAACTACACCTTTTTCTGGAAGGGTAGAGGGCAGGCAGAAAAAAGGCAACACGGTGTGGGCTTTGCAGTGAAGAATTCGCTACTGGGAATGATTGAAATTCCAGCAGGAGGAAATGAAAGACTATTATCCCTGCGCTTGGCAACCTCTTGTGGGTTTGCCACCATTATTACTGCATATGCACCGACACTCGATTCCTCTGATGATGTGAAGGATTTGTTCTATGAGGAGTTAGACTCCGTGATCAAGGCAGTTCCAAAATCTGACTACATTTATATGCTCGGTGATTTCAATGCTCGTGTGGGCAAGGACTCGAGTTCATGGCCAGTGTGCCTTGGAAAATACAACATCGGTCGCATGAATGAAAATGGGCAAAGGCTGCTGGAGCATTGCACCAGTAATGACCTATGTATTACAAACTCTTTTTTTAAAACAAAAGAGATGCATAAGGTCACATGGAAACATCCAAGATCCGGCCATTGGCACCAGCTGGACTTCATCATCACATGGAGACAACATCTGAACCATATATCATTGACTCGTAGTTACCACAGTGCTGACTGTGATACAGATCATTCTTTGGTTGTTGCAAGGGTTAGACTGAGACCAAAGAGAATCTACACAGCTAAACACAAATCTAGCCCCAGGATTAATATTATTAACACTCATGAACCTGAAAAGTGCTTTCAGTTTCAACAGCAACTTGAAGACGCTTTCACTGATACACCAGAAAATTGTACAGTAAATGAAAAGTGGGGTCAAATTAAGGAAACTCTTTATAAAACTGCCGTAGGGGTTTACGGCACTGTGGATCATAAGAGGCAGGACTGGTTTGCAGCCAACAGCGAGACTCTGCAGCCCTTGATTGATAAGAAGAAGAAAGCTCTCTTAAGAAACAAGGAAAAACCAACGCGTAACACTCTGAGTGAGCTAAGGCAAGCTAGGAAGGATGTGCAAAAGGCTGCCAGGCAGTGTGCAAATGATTATTGGATCAAGTTATGTGAGTCCATTCAAATCGCAAGTGATAAGGGAGACATAAGAAGCATGTATGAAGGAATAAAGAAAGCCTGTGGTCCAGTGATCAAAAGAAGTGCACCATTGAAAACCTTGACTGGAGAAGTCATCACTGATAAGAAACAGCAGATGGACAGATGGGTAGAGCACTATTTGGAGCTTTACTCAAGTGAGACCAAACTAGCGGATGATGCCCTCAACGCCATAGAGGCTCTACCAACTCTTGACCACCTGGACACACTTCCCACCATAACAGAAGTTAAGTGTGCTATAAATGAACTTGCATCTGGCAAGGCTCCAGGTAAGGATGGGATTCCAATAGAGGTTATCAGGAGTGGGCAAGACACACTCACTATACAGATCCACCAGCTAATAGAGCTATGCTGGCGTGAAGGACAAGTCCCACAGGATTTCAAAGATTCAAACATCATAACACTGTACAAGAACAAGGGCGATCGGAGCGACTGCAACAACTATAGGGGTATCTCACTTCTGTGTATTGTTGGAAAAGTATTTGCCAGAATTGTTCTGCGCAGACTTCAAGTCCTAGGAGATCAAGTCTACCCCGAATCACAGTGTGGCTTTCGACAGAACCGGTCTACCACTGATATGATATTCTCATTGCGACAAATGCAAGAAAAATGCCGTGAACAGAATCAACCACTGTTTATTGCCTTCATCGACCTCACAAAGGCATTTGATTTGGTCAGTCGTGAGGGTCTGTTCAAGGCACTAAAGAAGATTGGCTGCCCACCAACTCTTCTGTCCCTTGTGGAATCGTTCCACACAGGCATGAAGGGTATAATCAAGTTTGATGGTGCAACTTCTGAAGAATTTGAAATCAAGAGTGGAGTTAAGCAAGGTTGTGTACTAGCTCCCACCCTCTTTGGAATATACTTTTCACTTCTACTGAAATATGCATTTCGTGATCAGGATGGTGGTATATACATTCACTCACGCTCAGATGGCGGCCTCTACAATGCTCAGAGATTGAAGGCTAAGACCAAAATTAGGAGGGTACTGATAAGAGAGTTGCTTTTTGCAGATGATGCTGCAGTTACGACCCACTCTGAGGAAGAATTGCAATGTCTACTATCTGCATTCTCCAATGCTTGTTCTGAATTTGGTTTAACAATTAGCAAAAAGAAGACACAGATTATGTCACAAGGTGCACATGGGGTACCATCAATCTTTATTGACGACGCCGAACTAGAGATAGTAGACCATTTTACATATCTAGGATCAGTGGTAAATAGCAAATTATCCCTAGATCAGGAAATCAACATCCGGATTGGTAAGGCAGCAACAACAATGAACAGGTTAAGAAAAAGAGTCTGGGAGAACAGGAAGCTTACTGCCAAAACAAAAGTCCTTGTCTATCAAGCCTGTGTCCTTTGTACTCTTCTCTATGGCAGTGAAACCTGGACAACTTACTCACACCAAGAGAACAATTTAAACAGCTTTCATATGCGGTGTCTGCTAAGAATTCTTGGTATTAAGTGGCAAGACAAAATCACAAATACTGAAGTATTGGAAAGATCAGGTTGTGTGACAGTTTATTCCATGCTCAGTCTTCGTAGACTTAGATGGATAGGACATCTTAGGAGGATGGATGATGGTAGAATACCAAAGGACATCTTTTTTGGTGAATTACAGATGGGTAAGAGATCTTAGGGTCGGCCTCTACTACGATACAAAGATGTGTGTAAGCGGGACATGATTGATACAGGTATTGATAATGCACATTGGGACCAAGTCGCCGCTGAACGTGTTGCATGGAGGGCAAATATCAGAAATGGAATAAAGTCAAAGGAGAAAATTATTGCAGAAAAGTCACACACCAAGCGTTTGAGACGTAAGATGGTGCATGATGGTGGAAATGACCACGTGTTCACATGCACCCACTGTGAACGGACATTTACAGCGCAAATTGGCCTTATCAGTCACACTCGCTACCGCCATAGTTAAAAGTTATTATGCCTTTTTAAAGCACAAACTATCGTCTGTCAAGACGGCAAGGTGCCAATGATGATTATATATATTTGTGTCAGGTCTTAGTCAGATATGACTGAGCTACAGTATAACAGTAGACGGTACTACCTGTTTTCTGTTAGCACCGAACGTTAGGCGGCGCTTATCAAACCCGACACCCCACATTGTACCAACGGCTTCGGGCGGAAGAGCGCAATTGGGTGGGTACAAGCCTTACCCTGGTGCGAGGAAATGCAAGCTAAAGACAAAATATCATGGCAGGGCAGACCAGGCCCTAAGCCTTGGTTGGATCGAAGCTCCGACAGGCGGACAGTCAGAGCATTGCTTTGCTGATTCGGCAGCTTCTGCAGCTTGTCTTGTTCCAGATGTAGGGGTGTTACCTTTCCTCTGGTGTGAACTAGGCAGGCCGAGAGAGGGATCATGCTGCATGGGCAACACATAATCTTTATATTTTAGCCCCGGCTTTGTGCTATGGAGAGAAAATAACTCCATCCCTGGTCTTAACTGGTCTCGGAATCAAAGCGAGAGGCAACTGTTACGGGTTATAAGTCCCTGTCAATTGGCGTAGACATGGGACGCCACGCGTTGCCTCTGATGGTGGGAGACACCTACAGGTGTCACTGATCAGCTACCGCCCGCCTCAAGTTGGACAGCCCCCGGCCAATTGGGTGCTGATCCGCCACAGCCTGCCTGCTTCAATGGGTGCTTGGGGCTAGGACAAAATCTGAATCGCAGGCTGTAAAACCAATGCACGAGGTACAAATAAAAATAAAAATAGAAACCTCAAGCTACGGCTTGCAACCTGGAACGTGAGAACCATGTGTCCTGGGTTTTCCACTGACTTGACCAATATTGACGATGTGAGAAAAATGGCTGTGATTGATGCCGAACTCAATCGTCTTAACACTGATATTGCGGGCCTGCAGGAGACTCGCTTTGCTGAGGAAGGGTCACTCAGGGAAAACAATTACACCTTTTTTGGGAAGGGTAGAGGGCAGGCAGAAAAAAAGGCAACACGGTGTGGGCTTTGCAGTGAAGAATTCGCTACTGGGAATGATTGAAATTCCAGCAGGAGGAAATGAAAGACTATTTATTATCCCTGCGCTTGGCAACCTCTTGTGGTTTTGCCACCATTATTACTGCATATGCACCGACACTCGATTCCTCTGATAATGTGAAGGATTCGTTCTATGAGGAGTTAGACTCCGTGATCAAGGCAGTTCCAAAATCTGACTACATTTATATGCTCGGTGATTTCAATGCTCGTGTGGGCAAGGACTCGAGTTCATGGCCAGTGTGCCTTGAAAAATACAGCATCGGCCGCATGAATGAAAATGGGCAAAGGCTGCTGGAGCATTGCACCAGTAATGACCTATGTATTACAAACTCCTTTTTTAAAACAAAAGAGATGCATAAGGTCACATGGAAACATCCAAGATCCGGCCATTGGCACCAGCTGGACTTCATCATCACACGGAGACAACATCTGAACCATATATCATTGACTCGAAGTTACCACAGTGCTGTCTGTGAGATGGATCATTCTTTGGTTAGACTGAGACCAAAGAGAATCTACACAGCTAAACACAAATCTAGCCCCAGGATTAATATTATTAACACTCACGATCCTGAAAAGTGCTTTCAGTTTCAACAGCAACTTGAAGACGCTTTCACTGATAGACCAGAAAATTGTACAGTAAATGAAAAGTGGGGTCAACTTAAGGAAACTCTTTATAAAACTGCCATAGGGATTTACGACACTGTGAATCATAAGAGGCAGGACTGGTTTGCGGCAAACAGCGAGACTCTGCAGCCCTTGATTGATAAGAAGAAGATAGCTCTCTTAAGAAACAAGGAAAGACCAACGCGTAACACTCTGAGTGAGCTAAGGCAAGCTAGGAAGGATGTGCAAAAGGCTACCAGGCAGTGTGCAAATGATTATTGGATCAAGTTATGCGAGTCCATTCAAACCGCAAGTGATAAGGGAAACATAAGAAGCATGTATGAAGGAATAAAGAAAGCCTGTGGTCCAGTGATAAAAAAAAGTGCACCATTGAAAACCTTGACTGGAGAAATCATCACTGATAAGAAATAGCAGATGGACAGATGGGTAGAGCACTATTTGGAGCTTTACTCAAGTGAGACCAAACTAGTGGATGATGCCCTCAACGCCATAGAGGCTCTACCAACTCTTGACCACCTGGACACACTTCCCACCATAACAGAAGTTAAGTGTGCTATACATGAACTTGCATCTGGCAAGGCTCCAGGTAAGGATGGGATTCCAATAGAGGTTATCAGGAGTGGGCAAGACACACTCACTCTACAGATCCACCAGCTAGTAGAGCTATGCTGGCGAGAAGGACAAGTCCCACAGGATTTCAAAGATTCAAGCATCATAACACTGTACAAGAACAAGGGCGTTCGGAGCGACTGCAACAACTATAGGGGTATCTCACTTCTGTGTATTGTTGGAAAAGTATTTGCCAGAATTGTTCTGCGCAGACTTCAAGTCCTAGGAGATCAAGTCTACCCCGAATCACAGTGTGGCTTTTGACAGAACCGGTCTACCATTGATATGATATTCTCATTGCGACAAATGCAGGAAAAATGCCGTGATCAGAATCAACCACTGTTTATTGCCTTCATCGACCTCACAAAGGCATTTGATTTGGTTAGTTGTGAGGGTCTGTTCAAGGCACTAAAGAAGATTGGCTGCCCACCAACTCTTCTGTCCATTGTGGAATCGTTCCACACAGGCATGAAGGGTATAATCAAGTTTGATGGTGCAACTTCTGAAGAGTTTGAAATCAAGAGTGGAGTTAAGCAAGGTTGTGTACTAGCTCCCAGCCTCATTGGAATATACTTTTCACTTCTACTGAAATATGCATTTCGTGATCAGGATGGTGGTATATACATTCACTCACGCTCAGATGGCAGCCTCTACAATGCTCAGAGATTGAAGGCCAAGACCAAAATTAGGAGGGTACTGATCAGAGAGTTGCTTTTTGCAGATGATGCTGCAGTTACGACCCACTCTGAGGAAGAATTGCAATGTCTACTATCTGCATTCTTCAATGCTTGTTCTGAATTTGATTTAACAATTAGCAAAAAGAAGACACAGATTATGTCACAAGGTGCACATGGGGTACCATCAATCTTTATTGACGACGCCGAACTAGAGATGGTAGACCATTTTACATATCTAGGGTCAGTGGTAAATAGCGGGGGGGGGGGGGGGGGGGGGGTGTCTCTCTCTCTCTCTCTCTCTCTCTCTCTCTCTCTCTCTCTCTGTCTGTGTCTGTCTGACTGAGAAATTCACACAGTGCTTACCTTTACACTGCTGACCATCAGGTGCTAGCTCATGTCCTTCTGGGCATGAACACTCATAACTTCCTTCTGTGTTAACGCAACTGCCACCCCGACACAAAGTCTTACTTTCCTCACATTCATCAATGTCTGCAATAAAAACATCAAACATTCATGAAATCATAATTTTAAATACAGTGATAAACACCATGATTACAATACTCTTGATAAACCTTCTTCTTAAGGTCCAGGCCATGTGGTGTTGGTTATCATGTTTGTGCACAGCCTTTTGTATCATATGTATAAAACATTTCTTATACAGGTGTTTCTTCCTACCATGATGCCAAGTCATCCAGCATCTACACTCTAGACCTTTTCCTGTCTTGTATCTCCTCCAACAACAGATGGAGAAAGCAAGGAAGATAGCAGCACATTCTAGACAACTATGTCAACCTTAAAGCTGCCTCCAGAGCACGTGCATGAGCAGCTGAGCAGTAAGTTGCACTCGTGATGATCATATCAAACTTGTTGAAAATGATACAGAAAATTGCAACCAGTAGTCTCTGCTGTGAAAGTCGAGCTTTATATTACTCACTGGATGTTCACACTGGGGCATGCCGGAGTGAAAGGTAATGAACATGCAGACCATGTGGCAAATAATCCACCAATACAAATGGGAAGAAGCATGAACTGGGCTGATATAATCACTGCAATACAGACTTGGCTGGCCAATACTGGTGAGACTTCGACTCTAGCCCAAATACAAAAACTTGTAGTGAAGCCTGGTCAAGATTGTCAATGCCGTCGTTGAGGTCAAGAAAGGAGATAAAACCAACCCCTCATGGGAACAGTGAGCAGAAATACTTTAGGATGGCTGCTGTATAGGAGAAGTGAGCACGCATGGGAATGCCCAATGTGCAGTGACATTGTACAGCATAATATAGGGTGTATTTTTAATGACTGTGCAGTTTTTTAAAATACTACCGGTCCAAGTTTTGTATTCACCCTCTGTAAAGTTCATGCAACATAATGGGTAGATACAAAACTTGGACCAGCAATATTTTAAAACACTGCACAGTCATTAAAAATACACCCTGTATAACATCCAATTTTCATACCCCTTCTCATAACATGTCCAAAGAAAGTAGTTAACCTCCTTAAGTACCACGTCATGTTAGTGACAAATATTATACAAATACTGTTCAATGTTTCTTTGTGACCTAACTGTTTGTATAACTCCATGTAATAATATAAAAACTGCTGGAGCAGACTTCAGTATTGGGAACAGCAGTGCAACAGCACTGATTTAGCATATAATCTTAAGAAAATTCCTTTGACATAATTCTAATAAATGTCAAAAAAAAATAAATATATTTATTATAGTAAAAGGAACCTTCCCACTTATATTACCTACCTACACACATCTGGTTCATCATAACTCCCCTGTATCCAACACCGCATTCACAGTGGAATGTTCCGGGCTCATTGACACAGTGGCCTGGACTGCAGATACTGACCATAGATATTCTGCATTCATCAATATCTGTCAAATATATCATGCACTCAGTAAAGATATGATGCAGATGATGAAAATGTGTACATTTTACATTTGACTAAGAATGTAAAACATAATATAAAGAAAATAATAATAGTATAAATGGTTAGATTCTATTTACTATTTTTAAAAAAAATGACTACTTACATCCAAGTTGATTTTTTTCAACTACAAAACACACAGAACAAATGGAATATAACACAACATAAATTGTCACTGCATAAACATATAGTAAATAATTAATATACTACATGCAATAAAGTTTACATTATTTTTTGACTGAAGTCTCTAGAACAATTCACAGATCATCAAATTAGACAGCATATAGAATAAAGATCAGGGATTAAAAAATAGTAACATTGATAAATGCACACTGACGTAACAAGTATCACAAGTATAAAGGAACACAGACTAGACTGACAATGTTTAATAAATAAGCAATAAGAAGAAGACAGCTGAAGGGTCATAATGCCTGCTTCACATTTTGTGAGATGTGGTTTTAACCCTCTGTAATCCTCAGCGATTTCAAGAAAACCCTAACTATAACATTTAAAGAAAATCCTGAAGCTTAAGCATGTGTTTTGTCAGTCTATTAAGAGGGTCATTTTGGGGCTGATTCTGTACCTTTTTGACAGCCTAGAAAGCTGATGTTTTTTTTCCTCAAAAAATTTTGACATATGAGGAATAAATAGCTAGAAAATAGACAGAAGTGACATATTAACTCTTAAAGGATATGTAGATCTTCCCATGCTTGTACATGATATTATTTTATCATTGATTTTGATTTCATACACTTAGAAAGCTAAAGTTCATCTAATTCAATTACTGCACAGTGATAGTTATAACAATTATAATCAGTACAACAGGTAATAAGTATGGTAAAAGTTCAGCCTCCTATCAAGAATGTTTGGAACAAAACAAAATATATATATATAATATCATAAAAAATATAATTACCAGTACAGTTAGTTCCCAAACTGTCCTTTGCAAAGCCTGGATTACATTCACATTCGAAGCTACCAACTGTGTTCTTACATCTTCCATTAGCACAAAGACCGGGGAACATTGTGCACTCATTTATGTCTGGTCATAAAAATAAAACATATAAACTGATGATTAATTCTCTTAATAAATTAGTAAAATGTACTGGCTTTTTATGTAGTTAAGATGCATGTTCACAAGTGAGAGACATTCACACCTGATCAGCACAAAGCATATAGTTAGTTAGTCGAGGTTCCAACTTCACGGCAACGGGTCGTCCCAATTATGCTCCGTTCCTGTGCCAGTGAATATCACACAAAATGCTCCCCACTGTCCAATGTGAAAAGTGGAATAGGCAGGAGTCTCGGCAATCCAACAGCCTGCACAGGTACACTGTGCCTAATGCCGCCGCCAGAATGCCAACACAATATTAATCCAAAGCATATACCTAAAACAGTGCAACAGAACCAGAGGTATGTCACAGAGGAAACATCACACAACAGGGATCCGAAGTTCGATCCCGGGTCCAGTCAGGGATATGCACTACTGACGAACTCAAGCAAGAGCGAAGCTCGAGTCTAGTGCTTCCAATCTGATGTTGACAAGGCCCAAGGTTCACACCGGAATACGATCAGCGTTACCAGTAGTGGGTATGCTCAATCTTCAAACCTCAAATCCCAAAACAACCAAATAAAGAAGAAAGAAGAAATTAAAGCAAACAGGTATAGAACTCAATAGTGTTAAATAGGAAAAATCAGAAGAGAAATAAGAAAAGATTAAACTCAGCACACAATGAACATTTGTAAGATAACAGAAAATCTCTAGCTGCAGTGAAAAGATGGAGATTTGTTCAAAGAAATCAGAACATAAACAGGTGAATTCAGACCATCATTAAAGGTAGTTGCATTTTCTTTATATTATGTTGCAATCAGCTCTAAAATTTTTTGACTATATATGTGATTTACTAGTCAATTTAAGTTCAGTAGTTTGCCATTACTTCTGAAACTAAAAGCGATCTACTTCCAAACTGCCCGATGCTGCTTTTGAACGCTTGACTCTGTATGACGGGGAATTGAGAAACACAGTTTTACCATACTAGTAACAGCATCGGTTAGACCATCATAATATGCAATAAATTATAAAAATAGCTATAGTTTAGCAGAAAGTAAAGACATATCAGAAGGATGGAAGGCGTTTTGTCGAGAAATGTATGAAGGTATGATCAAGAAGCAACTGAAAGTGATGAGACAAAGCCAAAATATTTGTTAGAGGACAGCTGATAGCAATAAAAAGTATGAAGAAAGGGAAGTCACCAGGTTGTGACACCAGCTGAACTAATCAAGAGGAGAAGACAACGTCTATATCTGTACAAAAATTATTATAAAACGTGAGGTAAGGAAATTAAAGATTCCTTTTTCACAACGTTAGGTTAATTGGGTATATTGTTAGGCACATATACCAGTCAATACTTGATGAGTTACATATCACAGCACCTACCTTTACTTCCCATGACATCCCTAGGTTCAGACTTTAGGCTGGATCTAACTGTGAGCCCAGGTCAATTTTAAAAATCCATCTTCATAGGGATCAAACACAAGACCACAGGGTTGGCAAGTAAACATGCTAGCCATTGTGTTACTGTGGCTCCCAAAACACATGATGTAAACAACTCCAAAAGATAAAGAGATAAAGATGAGGTAAAGATGTCTGCTGGTCAACAACAAATTCATACAGGAACAAATTAATGCAAATGTTCCATGTTTGAATAAATGAGTCATTCATTTGCATGAGAGATCCATTTACAGGATTGAGATATATCGATGTGCCTATAACTTTCAATTTGTACATTGTCTAGTTTGTTCTCTGATCTATACTTCTTTCTGTTACTTCCATGAGTCATCAATCATGTAAAGAATTTCTCATGCTATTTCTATGGCCGCCGGTCTCTCTGGCTGTGGGGTTACAACACTTTCTCTCTGTAATCCCATTTATCACGCAGAGTCTCGTAGCGGAGCGAGAGCTGAGGCGGTTCGACCCCCGCTCGTGACTTGCGGGATACTGAGCCGGCCGCTCAGAAAGCAATGGCAAACTACTGAGCGTAATCTTGCCAAGAGATCAACATACAGCTGAAAGATGCTGGTGTTGACAGCGAAGTCCTGTAAAAGGATATGCTTAAAAAAAAAAAAAAAAAAATTTCTATGGCCTCAATTGAATCAGTGAATTAATATTTACAAAAGTACCTCTGTGTTCCCCTGGCCTGCCATCAGTACATAGTGCCTCAAAGTCTTCTGAAATAATTTAACAGTTAAGAAAAGATTAACGTATACATTCAGTTTTTAACATGACTGAAAAATAAAAGACTTTCATCAAAATTAGCCAAATGGTCTGATATACCGAGGGGGCTTCAAATGAATACCATAAATGCTTTTTGTTTGTTTGTGTGAATATATTCCAAAAACGTAAATCACTTGGGGCTAGGTCTGGTGAGTATGGGGAATGTGGTACACACTGAAAGTGGAGGTCTTATGTTGTCGAGCACTGTCATGCTGCAAAAGGACACCCTTACTCAGAAGTCCACGTCATTTGGATGTGATTGTGTTTTGAAACTTTCAACTCCACTCATACACTTGCTGGACTGACAGGCATGCATCACCATACTGGACCTTCATTTTCCAATGAATTTCTATAGGTTTCATCCCTGCACTTATCAAAATACAGATAACAGAACGGTGCTCCTCTTTGGTGCATGTCAAAAGTGGGGCAGCCATCTTTAAACTGTCCTTAAGATGTCACCGTGTTTATCTGCACCATGATGTCACATGTTTAACACTCTTGGCATCCATAGCAAAAATATTGACAGGTAACAAGACAAAGGCATGGTTACTGTAATTTCTATCACACTTTTAAAGTTATCATTTGAATCCCCCTTGTACATATCAATATCTTCCTCTTCTGCTCTTTATTCTTTATTGAGCATAGGCCCCATAATGAACTCCCGCCAATGTTAGTAGAAATTAAATAATATGTGTCTTAGTACAGACAATATAAAGCAGGGGTGTCAAACTCAATCGCTCAATGGACCAAAACTCAAATAACATGTAAGGTTGCGGGCTGAACAGGATAAACATTCAATAAGCCGAAAATTAAACCTTTTTTAAACATTAATATAAATTAAAACAGAAAAAATGTTTTAATAATAAAAAATCATTGGTATACACATTTTCACTCTTATGTCAATTTGTCAGAGCACGATGTTTGGCATCTTTTCTTGGCTACATCTTCGTTTATGTTGGGAGTAATGTTCTGTGTCATTGAGAGTCTCATGATGGACTGCAAGTGTTCATCAGTGAGACGATTCCTGTGTGATATTTTGTTAATCTTCATCAAAGAAAACAGCTGCTCACACAGATATGTGCTACCAAACATGCTCAAGGTTCAAACCGCATGTAGACGAAGCCGGGGCATCTCTTCAGGAATGAAACGATTGAACTGTGCAGGCCCCACAGTGTCATACTTTGCCTTTAGTGTCCTATAACACTGCAGCTCTATTAACTTCATCTGCAAATTTACAGGTGCAGTTTCCACAACTATGGCAATTGATTACGAAACAACTCAAAATTACTTTTCTGTGCTTCAAAATCACTAAAGCGCCGTGCGAACTTGACACGAAGTAAGCTAAGTTTTTCAGCAAAGTGTACATTGGGAAACACCATAGCATTGACTTGTTTAACACTGCTTGGCAACAAGAAAAGTGAGACAGGTTGCATTGGTGCATTTGTGTCTCACATAAACGCAGCTTCACTTGAAATGCCCTCACTGCATCATGCATACCAGTGATAAAGTGATCCCGTTCCTGGTGCTGCAGATTCAAGAGATGAGTGGTTCAGACAGAAACGTCAACTCATTTTCCAGTTTATCGCGAAAAACTGTGGAATCCTTTCTTTTACTGTCAATGAATTGACATACTTCCTCGATCAGCTGGAAAAATCTACTGAGAACTTTACACCCGACTTAACTATCGCACCTCTGTATGAGAAGGCATGTCACCGAACGCCACCTCTATTTCCTGCAAAAAAGACTGAAATTGGTGGTAATTTAAACCTTTGGCATTGATAAAGTTGATGGTTTGTGTTACAGTGCTCATTACATCTTCATGTTGAGGACTTTACCACACAGAATTCCTTGGTGTATGATGCAGTGATATGCTATCAATTCACCAGTACTGTTCTTCTGCATCTTTAACCGCATCCTTCCAGCTAGTCCACTTTTTTTGCAACACATCGCCTGTGCTCCATCTGTTGTCAGTCCAACGAGTTTGTCCCAAAGCAGGTTCATGTTGGTTAAACTTTGACATACGTTGTCAAAAATGTCTTTTCCTGTTGTTGTCCCATGCATGGATTTCATGTCCAATATTTCTTCTGTAACATTCAAACTGGCAAATTCCATGAATGAAGATGGTGAGCTGTGCAGTGTCAGTCGTGTCATTACTTTCATTGACAGCAAGCGAGAATGCAACAAAGTTTTTGCCTTTTTCGATCAGCTGTGTTTTCACATCAGTGGCCATCTCACAAACCCAATCAACAACCATATTTCTGCTAAGGCTTACGTTGGCAAACATCTGCTTTTTGTCTGAACACAAGACGTCACACACTTTCATCATGCAGCACTTCAGAAACTCTCCTGTAAATGGTTTTGCGATCTCCTCCACCATAATAAAACTTGCTTTCACCGCAGCTTCAGTTTGTGATTTTGCATTGGTGAAAAACATCTGCTGTGATGTTAGATGCCTCTTCAAGTCTTCTACCTTCTGTAGCTTCTGCTCTGCATTCAGGCTGTTTAACTTGTCTTGATGTTTAGTCTCGTAGTGCCGTCTAAGATTAAATTCTTTGATCACAGCCACATTACCTCCACAAATTAGACACACAGGTTTACCGCCAATATCAGTAAATGTATATTCAGCCCCCCTGTGGCTTTGAAAGGCTCTGTTTTCAGAATCAACTTTTCTCTTGGTCATTTTAAAGGCTAGCTTTGAGCTAAAAAAGATTGTGCATCTACCGACAGACGCTTGATTTATATCAGATTAGCCGTAGCGGGAAAAGGTGATGTAATATCCGGGCACAACAGTACTTTCATTTCTTATGCGCCAATCCAAAACGAGAAACTGACCGTTGCTAGGTTACCATAACGAAGAACATCCACTCACTACACAACTTTTATTTTTGCTTATTCTGATCAAAGCGAGAACGCTCTCCGGTAGCCTATCATTCGGCAAGGCTGCTAATTAGGGAATTTGATTTGCTCTTTATATCGTGGCCATTAAAAAATATTTTTGCCTAAAATTCTCTCTCGGGCCGGATATATTTGTACGTTGGTGGAGACCTCTCAGACCTGATATGATTGTAAGCCGGCCCTGATGTGGCTCGTGGGCCTTGAGTTTGACACATGTGATGTAAAGGATTTTGTTTCCATGCCACATATCATCATCAACAAGTGCCATGCCAGCTGGCGTAGGCATTCATGACTCTCCACAGATCTCGGTCTTTGGTTTTCTGGATCAACTCTGCTGATGATATTCCTTCATGTCACCGTCCCAATCCATCCATCACCATTTCTCTTGGTCTGCCTCTGCCTCTCTTCCCCTTGATCTTTCCAGTTGTCACAATGTTCTCATATGCTTCTCTTCTCATCACATGACCAAGGAAAGCTGTTTGTCTCTTTCTTATTGTTGTATATAATGTTCTAGTTTCATTAGCCTCTTTCAGGTATTCGTTGTTAGTTACTTTGGCAGTCTAAGGAATTCACAACATTCGTCTTAGGAACCACATCTCTGTTACTTCCAAGCTCTTCCTAATTTGTTCATTTACAATCCAAGATTCACAGCCATACAGCAAAACAGGTTTTATATACACGATTTCAGCATTCTCTTTCTTACATTCAATGTTAGTGACTTATTGCATAAGATATTCATGTTCTGAAATACAGCTTTTGCTTCCCTATTCTGCTCATAATCTCTGTTGTCCATCTTCCATCTGATGTTATAAATGCCTCTAGGTATTTAAAACTATCTACTTGGTTAAGGATTTTCCCTTTTATTTCTATTTCAAATTTTGGTGTCACCTTTTTCTTTGATATCACCATTGTTACAGTTTTCTTGATATTCAAGGAGAGTCCTTTCTTTGCACTCCCTGTTACTACAATGCCCAACAATTGTTGTAGATCTGTTGCATTATCTGCCACCAATACTGTGTCATCTGCATATTGTATATTGTTTATATTATAACCTCCAAATAGTATTCCTCTTTGATCTCTCTCATTATTACTTCGCTGTAGAGGGAGAAGAGATCCAGTGATAAAAAACAGCCCTGTTGTACTCCCAGCCATATTTGTTCACAATTGCCCTCTTTATTTCCCATTTTAATTGCTGCTTTTTGGCGCCAGTAAATATTCTTTATTATTTTGAGATCTTTTCCATCAATGTTATACATAACAAAATTACAGAGGAATTATTTTCACTGAAATTATAGGTAGAACAAATACACAAACCTGTTCCAGATCTTGGACAGGCAGCACAAGGATCTCCCCAGGCAGCACCTAAAGAACAGCAGCAATCTGACCTAGTGAACAAACCCATGAATTGCATGGAGCAGAACATCCGAGAGTAATCCTGGTAGCAGTTGCTCCTCCTCAAATCTGCAACAGGAAATGATATTGAAAAGTACAACATTCAATTACAGCAAGAAATAACATAAATAATTTAATAAACAATATAGCTATAAATACTGGAATATAGTATTTAACAGATTCATTGAAAAGCAAAAAGCAGGTTTGGACCAAACAAAAATGGCTGGCAGAAAATAGGAAGTAGGTAGAAGTGTGTCACAATTATGACATAAATGTTTTTAATATAGTAGCAGACATGTTGTATTATATTGTATATTAAATTAAAGCAGGTTGCTTAGGGAAAACTACTACACTGATATTTTAATTGAAATAACATTTTGCAATGATAACATTTTGGCAATATATAAACCCACGGCAGATAGAGGAAGTCAGTTAAGATGATTAATCATCCCATAGCACTTAATCGGTTAGTAATTATTATTATCTATTAAAACCATTAAGTGTAGATCACTATTATCAAGTACTCTGTCAGCTTGTGTGGGTGATCATGCTTCTCCACCTTGCCTAATCTCCAACAGAATGTATTAATTCAAGTGTTGATATTATTCCACGCCATGATGAAAGATTGTCAAGAATCTTCATTCATTTCCTTTCTCTATTTCTTTTCCCATTAATCTTCGCTGTTATTAGAACATGTGTCAAAATTTCTACCCTCATAATGCGGTAAAAATGTTCAATACCTCTTTTTTGTTGCTTTTTTCTTGATTTTGCATATTGGCCTTTATCACAAATTGTAGCGCATGTATTCATGTCAATAAGACAGCCTCAGTGCCACAGTGACTGCCATACTTGCCTGCCTGTCCAGTGGTCATGTATTTGAATCCCCCTTGAGGCAAACATTAAAAGAACTGACCTGAACTTCTAGTTGGACCCAGCCAAAAATGGGTAACAGGAAATGTTCTGGAATGTACAGGTGGCTGACCTGCTATTAACCACATCATCAGTCAAGTGCTAATTTTTTGACAGAAAATATGGGTCTATAACCATATATCAAAATGCCTCAAGGCATTAAAAATGGTCCTTTACTATTTTGCTTTAGCAATGCTGAATATTATTAATTAATTATTAAGAATTAATTCATTATTCCTTTACTTTGCAGGCATTACTACTAGATCACTCACCTAAGCCATAAGGATAACACACATGGAATTTTATTGTGCCTTTAAACAGACAATATAAAAGAGTAATTAGCCCCATTGTGAAAAAACTAGGCAAGAGAGGTAGAAGAAGAGAAAGAGGGAGAGAGAGAGAGAGAGAGAGAGAGAGAGAGAGAGAGAGAGAGAGAGAGAGAGAGAGAGAGAGAGAGAGAGAGAGACAGACAGACAGACAGACAGACAGACAGACAGACTAATGAGACTTCATTGCACCGGGTTTTATCCCATATGGCTCGGTCTCTTTCCGCATAGCGGAAAGCGTCGCACAAAGCACGAACTCCGTAGCTCTAGCAATGACCCACAGGAGTCTCCGAAAAATTTAACTCGTGAACCGATGCCTCGGCCCGGAATCGAACCCACAACCTTCGGAGCACGGGTTAATAAAATATCACAAACGTCATTAAAATATCATATCATATAACAGAGAGTCATTGCAAATATCAGATCCAAACTACATCTGAAAAAAAGGAAGAAGATAGTTTGAAATATTTATTTTAAACATTAATTATTAAACAATAACTGAAATAAGTACAAAAATGATAGGATATCAAGTTCTACTGAAAGAAATGAACATACATTTTATTTTAACATGTATATTTCTTAATTTCAAAAGGAAAATAATATGCCTCATACTCACCAATACATCTGCGTCCAGTTGTATCCAATGAAAGCCCAGGAGGACATGTACATGTAAAAGAACCATCTGTATTAACACACTGACCACCTCCTTTGCAGATATTTGGAATGCGCTCGCATTCATTGATATCTAAAGAGTTATAAATTGTTTATTGTAATGCTTATACTTTTTTACATTAACATTTGGGAAAAGAAATTTTTTAGTAGTATAATCAAATTGCATTTATCCATACTTTTTGGAAACTTGAAAAGCAAACTGGTGAACTGTAAAAAAAATTATAAGCATGCCTGAAGCAGAAACTCAAAATCTTTCCCTCAGTTTTTAATTCAAATATTTATTGTAAATTAATTATTATTTCACAAATATTTTTCTTAGCGAATGCCACAATATGTGACAGAAATGTTGTGTGTGATGTGTGTGTGTGTATTTATATGAGAGAGAGAGGTATAGAGAGAGAGAAGGAGAGAGAGAGAAAGAGATAGAGAGAGCAGGAGAGAGAGACATAGAGAGAGAGTGAGAGAGATAAAGAGAGAGAGAGAGAGAGAGATAAAGAGAGAGAGAGAGAGAGAGAGAGAAAGAGAGAGAGAGAGAGAGAGAGAGAGAGAGAGAGAGAGAGAGAGAGAGAGAGAGAGAGAGAGAGAGAGAGAGAGTACTTTGTCAATCATGCTTCTCCACATTTCCTGTCTGTTCTCTAGAAAAACAGTATCAGTTCATGTGCTGACTTTTTTTCTATGCCATGATGTAATGCTGACCAGAATGTTCTCTTGCTCATCATATGGCCTTTGCAGAATGTCAATCTCATCAAGATCCATTGGAAAGTTTCTCGCTTCCTTACCAGTTCTCATACTTCATGCACCCTCATGCCCAAATTGTCTGCAGTGTCCTGTGTCTACCTTAATGCTGTTTGACACCTGCATATCAAACCCTTGTCCAACTGTACTCATGTCATTGCCAGCGTAATGTATCTTTCTTGAGCAGATGGCATAATTACTTGTATGCTGATGATTTGTGAGTTACATTATATGTGATATATTGTTTCATATACAAGATTATTAACACTTAAATATATTGCATTTTGTTTATACTTTAGATGCTATTTAGATGCATTAACAAATATAATATATCACATAAAAATAGCAACATTTCTTTACATACCTACACAAGTCACACCATTTTTGAAAGAATATCCTTTTGGACAGTGCAGCTCACCTGTAAGTTTTCACACAATTCATTATCAGAGAAAAGGATAAATTTTCCGTGAGAAAATAGTGAATACAAAACATCATGCTAAAATAATTTTGCTATAACAAATGACAAAAAATGCTGAAGAAGGGGTTATAAAAATGGTGGTTTACAGGCAAGAAGATAAATTTCAATGCACTGGGTTTTATCTCATATAGTTTGATTGCTTTCCACAGTGTGGCATGCCGAAAGCGTCACACAGAGCATGAACTCTACAGCTTCAGTAACAACCCCCAGGAGAAAAATATACATGTGAACCAAATGATAGAGTGCAGAAATGAACCTGTAACCTTCAGAGTACAAAGCAGGTAACTTAACCAATTCGTCACAGAGATCCTGGTATTCAGTATAAATATATAAACATCCTGAAAAAAGCTATTGAACTCCCCATTATTTGCTATATTTCAAATCAACCTTATACAAAAGTATTAATCAGTTGTTTTCTTTTCATTTAAAAGGAATTAAACATGTTAAATTAAAATTGCAAACTCCTTGAAAGTTATTTACTTAACATAATATAGTTTGTAGGAGCTGTGGTAGCATATTTGCTAGCACGCTTGTTTATTGACCTAAGGCCATGTATTTGAATCAAAGGTGTGATTTTTAAAAATTGACCTGAGCTCCCATGTTGGCTTAGCCTAAAATACCCATTTAAGGAAGTATAGACTGATGGCGTGATGTTGACCCAGATTACCTATCGAGTGCTGATTGGTTTATAAAATATATAAAACTATCATCATATACCCAATATGACCTGAGGCATGAAAAACATTCTTTAATCAGTGCATGATTACTTGTGTCTTTATGTGTTGTTACTCATATGTTCAATAAAATCTGTATTATTCTAAATGCAAGGACATTGTACATTTTATGTCAATTATCCAGTTCCAGCATGGTATAAAGTGTTGCACTTTAGTAATCATTTTAACCAGGTTAGGCAGTCTTAAGACGTCTGATAATGTCACTCCCATGTCACCTTTTATTAGCAATTCTCTTGTAATACATTTGTTTACTGGACATTAAATTAATCATTTCTCCTGGACTACCACTACCTCTTATTCGTCTTTTCCTTCTCTTCCGCCTCTTTCTTCCCCTTCTTTTGCTCCTCCTTCCTTTTGTTCTGCTTTGTCTGCTTCGGCTCATGCTTTTACTGCTGCTGCTGACTTTTATTTTTTTTTTTTAATTGAACAAGTCACCACACCATAAATCTAATTTTGTGGCTGCCCAGTAACGTTTTCTTGGGAAATTAATGTGGTGGGTTTACCTTGGCTTTCATATCCACCCAAGATATTTACATTAAAAAAAATATTATACTGTTCAAAAAAAAAGAAATGCAACATTTTTGGTGTTACTTTTATAAAAGATATTCGCTGATTGGACATCAGTAAACTGATCGACTGTGTTCATCTGGTCATTAACTTCTCGTGGTTACCTGAATTGTACTCACCTCACGGTTCGTGAGGTCATGAAAGAGGTCAAGGTCAAAACAACATTTTTGACAATAACTGATGACAAGTTCATGGAAATAAGATATACTATGCACTACAACATCTACTAAAATCAAATGCGCTATCTCATAACACCAAAATCACAATATACAAAACACTGATCAGACCAGTTGTGCTGTATGGCTCTGAAACCTGGAGTACAACGAAAGGAGATGAAGCCTTGTTACAAACCTTTGAGAACAAAATTTTAAGACACATCTTTGGACTCATTAGGGATACACAAAGTGGAGAGTGGAAAAGAAGAAGTAACAATGACATTTATGATCTGTTTAAGTCCCCGCTAATCACTGGTATCATGAAGGCTAATAGACTACAATGGCTGGGGCATATAGAAAGAATGGAAGATAATAGGGAAACAAAACTCGCTTACACTCAGGAAATAAATGACCGTAGACCCCGAGGTAGACCAAGAAGGCGGTGGAGAGATAATACATATACAGACCTACAAGCACTTGGAATCAACGTCTGGCAAGAGAAGGTCCACCAGAGAGACGAATGGAGACGGATTGTATCTGCAGCAAAGAACCTCAATGGCTCGGAACGCTGAAGAAGAAGAAGAAGTTCATGATAATCCTGTGAAACTTACTGAACACAAAATCTCTGATCATATTATTGAATGCCTATAAAAGATTGATGTTCCTCAAATAAATTCAGTTGAAAATTCAATGCGCAAGTATGGCTCATCTCACTACAGAACAATGACTCATCATCGTTGGACGTTTACAGGCTGGACAGTCATAAAGTGTAGTAGCCAGAGACTTTAATGTGGTTAGAAGCACCATTAGTCGCCTTTGGAGGTGATTTAAAGAAACTGGCTCAGTGGCAGACCAGCTGCGCAGTGGAAGACCCAGAATCACAACTGCTGACGAAGGCCGCTTCACATGGCTGCGTCAACTTAGGAATCGATTTGCATCTGCGTCCTTCACAGTCCAGTCAATGCCAGGAGCTCATGGAATTTCAGATCGAACGGTCAGGAACCGGCTGCACGATGCTGGTCCGTGGGCTAGAAGACCCTACAGAGGTCCTGTTCTTACAGACTAGCATTGCCAGAACCAGCTGTAGTGGAAGAATCAGCATCGTCAATAAAATGTTGGTACAAGTTTGCAATTGAAACTGCAATAATGTTGCGTTTCTTTTTTTTTTTAACAGTATATATTGTGACTAGCTTCTATAATTGCTAAAATATTGCCAGGGTAGTAGTTAATTAAGATTTTATACATAAGTAGTTTAAAACAATTCTTCTTCTCAATTCAACTTCTTCTTCTCCATTTGTCCAATATTTAGTTGTTTTGGGCTAAATGTATTGTGCCTGTTTTTAGCAGAGCTGCGATGTTTGCACCTTTTGGCCAACAAATCTTACTTTCTCCCAGCATGTGTTGACTGAGTTAGCCATCTGGGTAATTTTCTATGGCATTCCACAGCCTCAGAATGGTGATGTCACCATTTCATCTTTAGGTGATGCACTCCAACATGTCTGATCAGAACAGCTGCATGCATGCCGGTCTGCCCTCAAGGAGGGCAAGGGCAAAAATGGACATTCTCTGCAATGCAAAGAGGTTTCCATAAATACAGAGCTGACACATGATGCTCTGAATGTGGGCTCTCTTAGGGAATCATCACATCCAGATAGCATCTAAATCATTAAGTTCCTCGAAAAGGCACAATTCATGAGATTTGTTAAAAATAAAAATATGCAAAGACATACATTTATACAGATTCAAACAGCAACAGCACATCTGCATCAGTAATTAAAGACTAATACATATACAGGGTGTATGTAAAGTCTCACTACACTTTGTATGTAGAATAAATTTGAAAATTTGATAACACCACTCTGTTTGGAGTGCAAATAATTACTCCAGCAAATGACAGCCATTCGCTGCATATTGCTTCTCAATGGACTGTGGAGCACATTGTTTTATAACATCATATACTTAATTTTTCAAATTTATTCTACATACAAAGTGTAGCGAGACTTTGCAAACATCAGGTAATATCATCTGAATATTTACTCTGTGGTGGGCAAGGTGCACATGGGCTACCCCATGCTTGTCCTACAGAGCCACAACACTCAGACTGAGTCAGCAGTCCTGGCAGATTGTCCTCACAGTGTCCATCAATGATACTCAGCCAGCAGGTGCCTTGACGATTGTCTGTGAATAAATATAAGCTGTGAAATTCTATTCATGATATTTAATCATGCGGTTAACACTCTAATCTGATAATCCAGTAGTTTTATAAGAATCTGGGAATAATCTAGCAAGTTGATGATACTCTAAGAATAATGCAGTAATATGATAATAATCTGAGAATTTCAACAGAATTAAATAATTATTTTAGAGATTCTTGTTCCAGGAAATTAAATCAATATATAATATCTGAATAATGAAAATATATATAATTGCCAGACGTGATTTTACACCTGGGCTTGTCGCTTGCCAAAATGAAGGAAAGATTGGCTACCTATTCCTCCTTTCTCTCAGCCTACAGAATGTGATAGCACTATCACATCACAGACACATAGCAGCAAACTGCTTCAGGACAATTTTTTAAAAATTAATAGATTGAAGATTATTTTCTGGCATATTTTGCTGTATCTTGTCAGGAGCATTCCACATAAATAGTTGAAATAGACAACACATAGTCATATCTGTCAATGTAAGTACTGGCAAGCTAGTTTTAAACTGACTACCATGTCTTGTTACATAGTTTAGGATTACAAGTGTGTAAATTAGCTGCCTCTTAAATAAATTTTCAACATGTGTCCACTTTGTGTAGAGTACAGCATTCAGAATACAAGATTTGCATCAGTACATACCTGGGATCCAGTAATTGGTGTGCAATGACAGACAGAGGCTCTTTTTTATTGGTTGCTTTTCCTGGGTTTCCAGAATATTCTTTGACTTGCTTATCTACACATTGCATTATAACACAGTCAGTAAGACAAAATCTCTGTAGTAACAAAATTACACACAAATGCATTATCATACCGATGCAAATGCGACCTGTTGTGTCCAGTATTCTGCCTACTCCACACTTGCATCTGAAGCTGCCTGGGGTGTTGATGCATTCCCCTCCAACACATGGGTTGCTCTGACATTCATTCAGATCTAAGCAAGAAGAACATGTCATTAGAAACATTACAGTATAGACAATATTTCCACATTTTAGTATCTATAATGTAATATTATCCACCCAAATAAATATTTTTCTGCCAAAAGTACTCTTATCGGGATCATATTTCTTGCTGCGCTCAGTCTGTGCTGACTCACCTAGGAAACAGTTGTGACATTTGACACAATAATATCTTATACATGATGTACACACTAGCGGCAAGGGGGATAATTAAATGTTGTGTCATACCATAGTACCTCAATGGTTCATTTCAGATGCAGAAACTCACATCACCTGCTTTCATAATAGAATAAATGTAAGTATCCTTATCTATATATAGGAGCAGAAGTAATTAAGTAACAATAATGTTATGAATAACTTTTTAACAATTGTGCAAACCAGAAAATATGTGTGTTATTTCTCAGCAAAGTTCCCCCTTCCTGGCAAATCATGGTTCACCTGTCTACTAGCTTGTTGATGCCTTCTGGGTAAATGTTTAAACAAATTTTGGGCCACCTCAAATAACGCATTGTTCTTAAACAGATGTTCGTCGGGGTCTCTGCTATCCTGATTACTGTGGTGGCCAATGCTTGAATCCACTTCCACATTCATGTCTGGGTCTAGCTGTTGTAGTTTGATCCCATTGGCTAGATGCAAATATACTTTCAGGAGTCCAAACAAGTGAAAGTCAAATCGCTACAAGTCTGGATGTATGCTAGATGTTTTAAAACCTAAAATTTCACAGCACATAGTGTATCCACTGGATGTGCAGTTGTATGAGGGCGGAAGTTGTCATGCAGCAACAATACTCCTTTTGAAAGAAGTTCACTGCGTTTCAATCAGATCGCAGGCTTCAATTAGTTCACTAACATGTCACTGCATTGAACACTAGTAACAGTTTCACCCCTTTCCTGGAAATACACCAATATTGGGACATTGATATCCCCAAATAATGGTCTTGATAACTTTCCCTGTAGATTCCTGCATCTAGAATGTGCCTTCCATTTTGAAATCTTTTTACCCATTCATACACTCTCCCCTGGCTCAGACAACTGTCTCCATACTGAACCATAATTTTTCTAGATTTCACAAGGTTTCACACCCTCTGACCACATAAAATGAATGACCCCTCGTTGTTCTTCCACAGTGCAAGTTGGAAGTGGGGTAGCCATTTTGTAATCAGTATTGCTCATGCACAAACTACTCAACTCTCATGACCCTTGTATGGAATATTGCATAAGAGCCAGTTTATATCCTAAAATAAGATTTTCCATTGTTTGTACATACTCTTCCATGCACTTGATATTAAAATTCCTATTACTTAATGACTTTCCCTAGTAAATACCTAAACTTAGAAATGTAAATTTACAGATTGTTGAAACTTTGTATTAACTTGCAAACCTTCACACATTAGACTTCTGGAATTGAAATGAAAACCCTCTGGGCAAACACAATGGTAACTTCCAGGTGTATTCCTACACTGTCCTCCATCACATAGCCTTGGATTCACTTCACATTCATTTATGTCTGCAGGATTAAACCACACAAAAGAAGTCATTTAAGGACACAACTAAAATCACTAGCAGATTAATAATTAGTGAATTAAATAAGACAATGAAATGTGCCTGTTACTTCTTGCAGTTGATTAACACTTACACCAAATAAAAGCAATCTTCTTCTTATTCTTTTTCTTCAAACATGAATAGGATAAGCTTCTTCTTATTCTTTTTCTTCAAACATGAATAGGACTCACAGATGAGGCTTTGGAATAGAAAGACCTGTAAATGTTGTTTTATATTCGGTTTTGTTCTGCAAATGATCATAATCACTACATAGTCAGATAACTCTATAAGGGAGCCAATCTCCTCCTACAGATTAAAGAAAGTGAAATTCAAAAACAGTGAGTGAACTTTCATAGTGTCAGTGAGGAGCCACATATGTGTATATCACAAAGACATGTGCTATAAATATTCACTCATGACTCAGCTATTCAATTCTATTTTTCACATTCTGGTGTATTTCTAATTGACGAATGTTTTTTTTTTTAAACGGACAACTTGCACAGAAGTTCACCTAATTATGTGCTCTTTTCCTCAAAACCAGAATCAGAGGACGTATGATATCCTTGGGTTAGTTTGTTTTATTCATCTTTTGCCCTTTATCCATCATTTAAATTTAGGCTCTGAACCAACTCATCCCAAGCAGTCATAACTTATGCTATTTCCCGCATTTACTACAGTATTTATCTGTGTCTCCAGTTTTCTCTTTTTAGGTCTCTGTCTGTTTTGTTTGTCCTGTGGGTTCCAGTGAAAGGACTTTCTAGTTACACTATTCTCAGGTTTTCTCACACTATTCTCAGGTTTTCTCACACTATTCTCAGGTTTTCTCAATGTGTGTCCTATCCTGTGCCAGCCTTTGTCACTTCTCTGGATGTATTAGAAACTGTCCAGTTCTCACCCTTAGCTTCACACACTGATTCTATCATACCATTTTGGTCATTCTCTTTTAGGTTCCTTATTTTTTGTACAAATCTACTGCATGATATGAACACTTTGTTGTTAATTTACTGACAACCCTCGGACCCTCAAAAGACTGTCCCAGATTCATAGTATATTTAACAAGCCTTGCTAAGTTACTGCTGAGTAAACTACTAACTTATTAAGTGAGACTAAAAATAAAATCAGAAGGAATTAGTAATATACAACTAACTTCTTCTTCTTCTTCAGCGTTCCAAGCCATTGAGGTTCTTTGCTGCAGATACAATCCGTCTCCATTCGTCTCTCTGGTGGACCCTCTCTTGCCAGTCGTTGATTCCAAGTGCTTGTAAGTCTGTATATGTATTATCTCTCCACTGCATAATAAATTATATTTATGAAAATTGTTCTTACCTAAACACTTGAGCCCTGTTGAATCCACTCTAAAACCAGGATTGCATACACAGCGGTAGCCATTATCAAGATTTTCACAACCTCCATTGGGGCAAATATCTGGCCACTGTTGGCATTCATTGATGTCTAAGACAGAAAATGGATTTATTAATATAAATATTTGTAACATAAAGAGAAAATGATGATGTGAAGGATTTGTTCTATGAGGAGTTAGACTCTGTGATCAAGGCAGTTCCAAAATCCGACTACATTTATATGCTCGGTGATTTCAATGCTCGTGTGGGCAAGGACTCGAGTTCATGGCCAGTGTGCCTTGGAAAATACAACATCGGTCGCATGAATGAAAATGGGCAAAGGCTGCTGGAGCATTGCACCAGTAATGACCTATGTATTACAAACTCTTTTTTTAAAACAAAAGAGATGCATAAGGTCACATGGAAACATCCAAGATCCGGCCATTGGCACCAGCTGGACTTCATCATCACACGGAGACAACATCTGAACCATATATCATTGACTCGTAGTTACCACAGTGCTGACTGTGATACGGATCATTCTTTGGTTGTTGCAAGGGTTAGACTGAGACCAAAGAGAATCTACACAGCTAAACACAAATCTAGCCCCAGGATTAATACTATTAACACTCATGATCCTGAAAAGTGCTTTCAGTTTCAACAGCAACTTGAAGACGCTTTCACTGATACACCAGAAAATTGTACAGTAAATGATAAATGGAATAAACTTAAGGAAACTCTTTGTAAAACTGCCGTAAAGGTTTACGGCACTGTTGATCATAAGAGGCAGGACTGGTTTGCGGCCAACAGCGAGACTCTGCAGCCCTTGATTGATAAGAAGAAGAAAGCTCTCTTAAGAAACAAGGAAAGACCAACGCGTAACACTCTGAGTGAGCTAAGGCAAGCTAGGAAGGATGTGCAAAAGGCTGCCAGGCAGTGTGCAAATGATTATTGGATCAAGTTATGTGAGTCCATTCAAATCGCAAGTGATAAGGGAGACATAAGAAGCATGTATGAAGGAATAAAGAAAGCCTGTGGTCCAGTGGTCAAAAGAAGTGCACCATTGAAAACCTTGACTGGAGAAGTCATCACTGATAAGAAACAGCAGATGGACAGATGGGTAGAGCACTATTTGGAGCTTTACTCAAGTGAGACCAAACTAGCGGATAATGCCCTCAACGCCATAGAGGCTCTACCAACTCTTGACCACCTGGACACACTTCCCACCATAACAGAAGTTAAGTGTGCTATAAATGAACTTGCATCTGGCAAGGCTCCAGGTAAGGATGGGATTCCAATAGAGGTTATCAGGAGTGGGCAAGACACACTCACTATACAGATCCACCAGCTAATAGAGCTATGCTGGCGTGAAGGAAAAGTCCCACAGGATTTCAAAGATTCAAGCATCATAACTCTGTACAAGAACAAGGGCGATCGGAGCGACTGCAACAACTATAGGGGTATCTCACTTCTGTGTATTGTTGGAAAAGTATTTGCCAGAATTGTTCTGCGCAGACTTCAAGTCCTAGGAGATCAAGTCTACCCCGAATCACAGTGTGGCTTTCGACAGAACCGATCTACCACTGATATGATATTCTCATTGCGACAAATGCAAGAAAAATGCCGTGAACAGAATCAACCACTGTTTATTGCCTTCATCGACCTCACAAAGGCATTTGATTTGGTCAGTCGTGAGGGTCTGTTCAAGGCACTAAAGAAGATTGGCTGCCCACCAACTCTTCTGTCCATTGTGGAATCGTTCCACACAGGCATGAAGGGTATAATCAAGTTTGATGGTGCAACTTCTGAAGAATTTGAAATCAAGAGTGGAGTTAAGCAAGGTTGTGTACTAGCTCCCACCCTCTTTGGAATATACTTTTCACTTCTACTGAAATATGCATTTCGTGATCAGGATGGTGGTATATACATTCACTCACGCTCAGATGGCGGCCTCTACAATGCTCAGAGATTGAAGGCTAAGACAAAAATTAGGAGGGTACTGATCAGAGAGTTGCTTTTTGCAGATGATGCTGCAGTTACGACCCACTCTGAGGAAGAATTGCAATGTCTACTATCTGCATTCTCCAATGCTTGTTCTGAATTTGGTTTAACAATTAGCAAAAAGAAGACCCAGATTATGTCACAAGGTGCACATGGGGTACCATCAATCTTTATTGACGACGCCGAACTAGAGATAGTAGACCATTTTACATATCTAGGATCAGTGGTAAATAGCAAATTATCCCTAGATCAGGAAATCAACATCCGGATTGGTAAGGCAGCAACAACAATGAACAGGTTAAGAAAAAGAGTCTGGGAGAACAGGAAGCTTACTGCCAAAACAAAAGTCCTTGTCTATCAAGCCTGTGTCCTTAGTACTCTTCTCTATGGCAGTGAAACCTGGACAACTTACTCACACCAAGAGAACAATTTAAACAGCTTTCATATGCGGTGTCTGCGAAGAATTCTTGGTATTAAGTGGCAAGACAAAATCACAAATACTGAAGTATTGGAAAGATCAGGTTGTGTGACAGTTTATTCCATGCTCAGTCTTCGTAGACTTAGATGGATAGGACATCTTAGGAGGATGGATGATGGTAGAATACCAAAGGATATCTTTTTTGGTGAATTACAGATGGGTAAGAGATCTCAGGGTCGGCCTCTACTACGATACAAAGATGTGTGTAAGCGGGACATGATTGATACAGGCATTGATAATGCACATTGGGAGCAAGTCGCCGCTGAACGTGTTGCATGGAGAGCAAATATCAGAAATGGAATAAAGTCAAAGGAGAAAAGTCACACACCAAGCGTTTGAGACGTAAGATGGTGCATGATGGTGGAAATGACCACGTGTTCTCATGCACCCACTGTGAACGGACATTTACAGCGCAAATTGGCCTTATCAGTCACACTCGCTACCGCCATAGTTAAAAGTTATTATGCCTTTTTAAAGCACAAACTATCGTCTGTCAAGACGGCAAGGTGCCAATGTTAAAGAGAAAATATTAGACTAGTAAATAAAAACACATTTCATTTAATTTTCTACAACGTTATTAGATAGATAACATGAAAAAATATCAAATGTGATATATAAAAACACATATTTTTTCATAAAACTATGATACAAAATTTGGTTACTTTGATATTCTATACATAGAATAATGTATTTATGTTGTTTTATATAGAATATTGGGTTGTAAGATGGAGAGAGGTGTGCACGCAAGATGTGAATACTCACAAGATTAAAGAGGTTAAAGGGAATAAAGGCTGAAGTATCAACTTCACTGCACTGGTTTATATCCCATTTGGACCCGTATGTGGCTAGCACTATATACACAATACACCTGAAGGTGTGAGGAAGGTCCTTTTTTATATTTATTTATTAATTGTTTATAGATCTGTATGGCATTATTCTTCAGGTCTCCTAATCCATGCCAGTATGATCACGGGTACAGCTAATGGAATGTGTGAACTTCCAGCAACAGTTAATGTTTATGAATTTCAACAGATTGGCAATTTTAAATGTCTGGATGCAAGCATAGAGACAACAATGACATATACTAGAGAAGTCCAAGGTGTAGAACTAAGAGTGCATCCACAAAGAAGCTCAAGAGATAGAGGGAACTAGATCTAAAAACAATGAATACCATGGACTGTGGAACATCATTGTTGATGCATAGAGATGAATGAAAGTAGAATGTTTACTTGCAGCAAAGAACCATGCCAAATATTTTGATTTAGTTTAACTTAGATTGTTTGTCAGATCCTAATTAACAAAGTCTGTTCTACTACAGACTCATGTTCTAAAAACATAATAATAAATTAGTCATGAAAATCAATAAGACATTTAACTGATTTGGTGCCAAACAAAAAGTAGGTTTGGACCAAACATGGTGCACAATCAAGTGAACAAGTGTTGTAATGTAAATCTCTGTTAAGTGAGTATTGAAATTGTGGAAGATAACATGAAACAAAACAAATAACATGATTACCCTATTATGGCAATATATCGTCCTTCTGTCCAAATGGGAGGTCACATTTGGTAATATATTATTATTTGGCACTGAATCAGTTAAAGAACTTAATGCACCTTTCAAATGATGTTACAAACTGAAAAAACTTTATACATATAGTGTGTATTTTTTTATGACTGTGCAGTGTTTTAAAATATTGCTGGTCCAAGTTTTGTATTCACCCACTGTAAAGTTCATGTAACATAATAGGTAAATACAAAACTTGGACCGGCAATATTTTCAAACACTGCACAGTCATTAAAAATAAATCCTATATGTGGAACAGTTTATAGTGACTGTTTCAATGACTGATTTAATAAACAGTTCACCTCTTCTATCGTGATCTTTGCCTTTTCCATAAGGACATAACTGAATAAATTCTGGATGCTCCATGCTAGGACATGGTTCACATGGTGAACCCCATGCATATGTCTGACCAGGTGGGGTCAAACTACAACAACAGCCTGACCTGGACATGAGATGTGGAAGTGGATTCAAGCATCGGCCACCACGGTAATCAGGATAGCAGAGACCCTGGCGAACATCTGTTTAAGAAATGTACAAGTACATATGTAGTTTCAATTTAGTTTCTTTGGTCTAAGTTTTCTAGTCTTTAAGTAAGCATTTGAGGCAACTTAAGTAGAGTTATAATGTAGCAATTTAAACAATGCATAGTTATATGTAAAAGACCAAGATACATTATGTTGGATGAACTGGAATGGTGGATTGGAGGAATATCATGAATAACATTTATCCAGAACACCATGAACCAAGATTTGTGATGATGCATGAATGCCTACACCAGTTAACAGGGCATATGATGAATATATAATATTAATAATTATTATTTTGGTGAGATCTAATAAATAAGTTTCAAATTAATTATTTAATAAAACATATTACATCACTTAGTCTTATGAAGAATATCTATTTTGCTCACCAGAACATGTTCTTCCATCTGGACCAAGTACAAAACCATGTGGACAGTCACAGCGGAAACTTCCCTGATTGTTGACACAAATCCCTTTGTTGCAGATATTTGGATTGATCACACATTCATTAATATCTAAATTTAACAGACAGACAGTAAGTACAAACTTAGAAGCAATAATTTCAACAATATTATAAAGTACCAATATATCTTAGTATTCTTCTTCTTCTTTCACTCTTTATATCCCCCACTGGGGCATACACTATAAACCAAATCACTCCAAACAGTCCTATCTTTAGCTATTCCATGCAGTCCATCCATTTTAAACCATAAAGTTTTCTGTTAAATCTACCAATCATGTTCTTGTATGTTCAGTGAGGAACAACTACCTGGTATAGAGAATTAACCATTGAAAAAATATACAAAAATAAAAACATAATTTAAAAACTATACTCACGGCAAAAAAGTAAGGAGAAACAAAAAAGTTAAGGACTCTTTTACATGCCTTGAGGTGTATTGGTGTATGGTGCAAGTACCATACTTGTATAAATCAATCAGCACCCAGTGGGTGATGCAGCGATATCATGACAGACACCTTTATTTCCTAGGACATTTTATGGTACCCATTTAGGCTGTAGCGATGTGGGAGCTTTGGTCAATTTGTAAAAATCTGCCTCAGTGGGGATTCAATCACTTGATCACTGAACTGACAGGCAAGCATGATAGCCATTTTATCAGAATACTATGTTAACCAACCTAATGCTGAATAGCATGACAAAGAAATTGGAATGAAAAAAAGATTTAATAATTGAACAATAAAAATAACGTATATGAAAACCAGAAATTGATAACCAAAGAAAGTAAACAATTAAAAGAATGTAAATAAAAATGAGAAATCAATAGCTTAAGCAACTAAACAATAAAAAGAACATAAATGAAAACCAGAAATCAATAACTAAAGTAAGTAAACAATTAAAAGTACATCAATGAAAACCAGTAATCATTATCTAAAGTAGCTAAACAATTAAAAACTATTAATCAACAGCTAATGTAATAAAACAATAAAAGAGAACAAATTAAAATCAGAAATCAATGGCTAAAGTAGCAAATACTTTGAATAAAATGCACTATATTTATGAAACAAATGCACTCAGTGAACATTAATATTCAATAAAATAAAATGTTTACCTATACAAGTCTGCCCATCTGGACTAAGCTGGAAGCCAAGGTTGCATATACACTTGTAACTGCCCATCATATTTTGGCATCTACCATTTGCACACATGCCGGTTCTCTTACATTCATCAAAGTCTACAAATAAAGAAAATTCATCAAACCAATATAGCAGCCTTTAGAAATCTCTCTCTCTGTCTCTGTCTGTCTGTCTGTCTCTCCCTTGCTCTCTATTTCTCTATCTGTGTTGACTGTCACTTTCTAATGCTTGTTGTAATAAGTTTGTTTCTTTGGTCTTTGTCTTTTCAAAACATTTTAATATTCAATGTGACTGTCCAAAGTATTTTCAGCATTCTTCTGTAAACCTTATATATGTCTGAGACATTTTCCCTTGTTTACTAATTGACCACAATTCACAGCCATATGGTAACATTGGTTTTATGTAGCACACAATAATTCTTTTTGTAACTTACATTTACAGGAACTTTTGATGTTCTTTATTTTTTTTAATGCAATTTTTGCTTGTCATATTCTGTACTTTATTGCAGTGATCATCAGATATTATCCATGTACCTAAATGCTTAAAATTTCTGTAGGCAAGTAAAGGGCCCTGTTTCGTGCCTTAAGGCCTATTGGGTATAAATGCTACAACCATATTTTTTTTCACCATTCAGCATTTGATGTGTGATGTGGTCAAAATTACATCACACCTTTATTCTTAGAACATTTCTTGGTATCTGTATTAGGCTGGGTTGACCAGATACATTTTCAAAAAATCACAAACTCAACGGAGATTTGAACACATTGCCTGCTGGCAAGCATGCTATCGACTGCAATAATATGGCTCCCCTCTGGTATAGTGATTAGATAAAAATGACAATCAAGATGTTTTTATCATGACTAAACATGGTGAATGTGAATGTGATACAACCTATTAAAGCAGTACTGGCTGAAGGTCATTACATATTAAATTCACAATAAAATTGTAATTATGGAAAACATTAACAACTGCTTTTAACATTATTTTATTTTTAATTGATAAACTACTTGTTAAACTTTAAAACACATGAATAAGTTAGTTTTTAGTTTGCTATACATCCATTATATATTTGCTATTCTTATTATTTGAATGATAATTCTTATCTTCATTTGGTGTGTTTATTTCTTATGTAAAACTAATTCATCAGAGCATGTATTATTCTTCCTGTTGTCTCGACTTTTGAAAATATCTTTAATTAGAACAATTGTCAAAGTAGTGCAGGCAATGCAGTCATACAAAAATGTGTAAATATATAAAAGAGCCCATACCTAAACAAAAGGCTCCATCTGGTGACAGCTGAAAACCTGCATCACACTCGCATCTGTAGCTTCCTTCTGTGTTCACACAGTGCCCATTGTGGCAAAGCCTACCATTTTCTGTACACTCATTAATGTCTGTAATATTAACACAAGGCATATCACAAATTAATGCAGTCACATCAATAATTTATTTGATACCTCCTTAAACATCTTCTTCCTCTACTGCCCTATGTTTCTTGTTATACTCATTAAAGTCTGTAATATTAACGCAAGGCATGTCACAAATTAATGCAGTCACATTAATCAGTTATTTGATACCTCCTTAAGCACCTTCTTCCTCTACTGCCCTTTGTCTCTTGTTATACTCATTAATGTTTGTAATATTAACGCAAGGCATGTCACAAATTAATGCAGTCTCACTAATCAGTTATTTGATACCTCCTTAAACATCTTCTTCCTCTACTGCCCTTTGTCTCTTGTTATACTCATTAATGTTTGTAATATTAACACAAGGCATGTCACAAATTAATGCAGTAACACTAATCAGTTATTTGATACCTCCTTAAACATCTTCTTCCTCTACTGCCCTTTGTTTCTTGTTATACTCATTAATGTCTGTAATATTAACGCAAGGCATGTCACAAATTAATGCAGTCACACTAATCAGTTATTTGATACCTCCTTAAACATCTTCTTCCTCTACTGCCCTTTGTCTCTTGTTATACTCATTAATGTCTGTAATATTAACGCAAGGCATGTCACAAATTAATGCAGTCACAGTGATCAGTTATTTGATACCTCATTAACATCTTTTTCTTCTACTGCCATTTGTCTCTTGTTGGAGCAAAGGCCCTCAACCAACTTATGCCAAACCATCACATTGTTTTTCTATCTCCTACAGCTCCCTCATGTCCTCCCCATATTATTCATCCCTGTCTATTGTCCTCTTTTCTGTGTGTTTTCACATGTCCCTCTGTTTCATTTGCCATGTGGGTTCTAGAGAAATGACTTTCTAGTCAAATTATTCTCAGGTTTTCTCAGCGTGTCTCTGTCTAGTCCCAGTATCTTCCCATCAACTCCCATGTAATTTATGACAACAAAAAATATTTCATTGAAATATTGTACAGAAACATTTATTGCCTGGCATATTTCGCTGCATCTCGTTAGGAACATACTGCAGAAATCACACACAGAAGATGGTAGCCTAGGCAGGCCGACACACGGGAAAAGTCTGGCTTCATCGGTCGGGAGACATGTGCTCGAGAGTGGTCACGTGGTTGAAAGAGACAGTGCCTTCCGTGTGTTGTTCAACACACAAAGTAGTCGATTGTTAAAGTTTGCTGAAGCTATACTAATCAACCTTCGTAAGCCGTCCTTGTGTAAGCAGAAAGACATGTTAGTCAGTTTAAAATTACCGTGGTAGACAATCGACATTACTGTGCGAACATGTGTATATTTCAGTTTGAAGGATTTATCTAATTAATTCACGTAAGTTGTGTGATTTCTGCAGTATGTACCTGACGAGATGCAGCGAAATATGCCAGGCAATAAATCGTGCAATCTATTGTTTGTGTCTTCATTATTCAAATTCATCACGGGAAAACATTGTCTTGAAGTACAGAAACATGTTATTCACTTTCTTTTGTTACCAAATAAGGCAGATTATATATATATATATATATATATATATATATATATATATATATATATATATATATATATATATATATAAATATATATATATACGAAGATTTAATCCCTGTTCAGGATGATGTAGGATTTAGTTAAGAGCCTTTAATTAAGCCTAAGGCAACAAAGAGAGAGGGAACTAGTAAACTAGAAATCATATCAGGATACGGGTGAAAGATACACCATGGAAATGAACACTGTAAAGATAGAAGTAACGAAAACAGGCAGGACTTCTAAGCCATTATAATACAATTTAAATTACGAATGAAGGAAATCATCACCAACTCTTCTTATAGAGCATCAATTCACTCCGTTTAACCTGAAACTGTGTAAGTTGTCAAATCATCATGTACTCTAGTGATTAAGACGGTGGTTCCCCCTTGGCTTCAGTCGGTTTCGGGACGGAATACTGTGAATGTATATCTACCTGCTTTTCAACACTCCTTTCAAATAATGAAACATACAGAATAAAAAATAATACTCATTCTTATAGATGAATGTTAAAAGTCAGAAGTAATTTACCGAAACAAATTTGTTGGTTGGGAGATTGCCTAAAGCCTGGGTTGCAAACACACTTGTATGATCCATCCATGTTAACACATTGTCCGTTTGCACACATCTGAGCAGTTTCACATTCATTCATATCTGTAAATAGAGTCAGTTAAAGAAACCACATTATTGCTTAAGATTGTTAGCTTGTTAAACCTCCAGAATCTGGATTTCCAATGCTCTGGAAATGTAAAATAAAATGTTGATCTAAAGTTTGTTGATTTTCTGTTCCCAGGGTGTTTTGATTCTTCTTTCCCAGTATAGTTCGGAGATAATCATTCATCACCCTCATTATCATCACAATCACATCTTCCACATCAGTTGACGTGGGGATGGATAGCTGATGTTCCAGCGCCCGACGGATGGCACTGGATTTGCAATTCTGTCTAATTGTAATGTCTTTTATGTAGTCAATCCAATTTCTTCTTGGGCTCCCTCTTGCTCTAGAAGCAGATTTTTTTTTTTTTTTTTTTTTTTGGGGGGGGGGGGGGAGTGTCTAGCGCCAGTGCTACTGATTGTCACTAATTGAAGGTATTGCATACTAACGAGATGGTCGAACCATGTGATCTTCTGCCTTTAAATATATGTGGTACGAGATGTTAATCTCACTATCTGTCTAATAACAATTTCATACCATCTTACTAATTTACAAAACCAGGTGTGATTTTACTCATTATCCGAGAGTACTGATGTGTCCTCTTCTTCTTTCACCCTTTATCCCCGTCTTTGATTCTCTTCTCCGTGTGCTTTTAGTCCTCCCACTATTTCGTTAGCAATGTCGGTTCCAGACAAGGGGGTGTCTAGTTATACTATTCTCTGGTTTTCTTTGTGTGCCCCATCCACTGGTCGCGTCATTTCTCACCTTTTAGTTCACTGGAATTTGTTTAGTTTGCTACATGAGGTTTATAGTCGATCGAATTTTATTGCTAAAATTGTCTACGTGATGGGGCAGCCTTCCCCAAGCACAATTCTTCTTAGTCGCCTCTTACAACATTCGTGATACTTTTGCAGTGCTACTATTCGTTCGTAATGGTCCTCGGTAACACAAAGGTTATCAATTTACTAAATAGTAACATTAACGTCACTTATTTCTATCGTTTGTAATTTTTTAACAAGTTTATTCTTAAACATGATAATAACATAGCAATCAAATGTTGATAAAATTATCAAGAGCTGTATTTTAATATGAAAACAAAGTTGTAACACAGAGATCTTCACAAGACATTGCTTGCTCCTAAAAGTTCAAATATTAATATATGGAAGAAAGACCTGAGTGCTTCAATATTTCAATAGCATGTCACAAAGAATTCTCCTCAAGATGTGAAGCAAGAACACATGTCACTGCAGATGCGGCTCATCATCATCTTGTAGCAGGTCTTTCGCAGAACGTCGCTAACATCGTAATCAGCCAGAAGCACCCGGTCTTTGCCAATTCCCCTGCCTCATGAATTTTCATGCCCATTGAGTCTTCTATGTTCTGTGTTCACCTTCGTTATGATTGACCCCTGTCCTTTCTTCCCAGAATCATGCCTTCCATTGCTGCTCTTGCTCAGCCACTGTGACATGGCATTCTAAGCATGTTTCTGTAACAATTAAGTTAAAACCAGTATTTTCTTATTTTGCATTGGCGAAGTAGATTCCACTGACATATCTATATCTTTGCCATTATATTTCCCAATCTTAGCTACCCATAAACACATATAACATTAACATAGTTATAAAAATAAAAATACAGCAGTGATGTGCGATACACATATTAATTTAAATAAGTGCAGTATAGTTACCTGCATACTGTGAACTAGTTTTAGAAGGTTAATAACTACTACAGCTATCCACAATGCAGATAGTTAATAAGAATGAACGGACACATTGTAGTTGATTACATGTTGTGAAATAGTTTCCGAGAACGAATACACACGTTACCTGTGCAGTAGGAACCATCTTTTGACAGTGTGAAACCAGGATTGCACTGGCACTGAAAGCCACCTCTAGTATTCACACACCTGCCATTTCTGCAGACCCCAGGCTGACTACACTCATCTATGTCTGAGGAATATGGTTTTCATTTGAACAATGAAATCATAGCATGTTTCACAAAACATTTACAAAATTATTTCCCATAAATGAATATATATATATTCTCAACATTAGATGCATTTTGCTTTATAGTGCGATTACATCTTTTCACATAGCTGACTAAGTATTCTCAACATTAGCGGAATTTTAAGTAAAGGAATATCAATAACCTGTTCATTTCTAGTTGTATTATAATTATGATATAAATTGCTTCTTATTTCAAACTGAATGAACTGTTTAACTTGTTGGTCACATTTAATAAATGACTGTTCTGTGATAGTGATTTTAAATGTTGATGCACCGTTAGATTTTATTAGGTAATAACTTTTGTTGTTGTTGTAAGATGGTGCATTTTAATACAAAGAAGCCAAACACATTTAGATCAACGTTGATATGTACAGGAAAAGAAAATAAAGATCCCATTTGACACCATGAGGATTACGCATATGGGACTAATCCCTATAATTGTAGACCAATCAGCACTCGATGGGTAATGTGGTCATTATCTCACCGGCGGTCTTTACGTCCCAGGAGATTTCCTGGTACCCATTTTAGGCTGAGTCGACCTGGAGGCAACATCCGTAAAACAAATCTCCATTGTGGGCATCAGTACACATCAGTCATTTACAGATACCTAGACAATTAAACAGGTACAATACATCTTGCTCCCTACAACGGAGAGTTAGACTTAAATATTGACTTCTCGTCCTTGACTTGGGGACGTAAATAACAAGTACTTCTGAAGTCGGAGTGGATTCGCCTGATGGCGAGGGACATTGGTAATATGAAATACTAATCCACAGGCAAAATTCAGTCCAGTGCTACTAGAAATAGTGTCTATGGACTACGCTTGAGATCAAAGCGAGCGAGCGTGAAAAAATACATCTAGCAAATCCCAAATAAGAGACCAGAGATCAAACAACATAATATGGAAATAGCAATATATAAGAGAATAGAATCAGAGATCCTTGAGTAAGGAGTTATAAACGGTATGACATTCATTCATTAATAGAGGAAGCAATATGTGTTTGCAGCAATTCAACCTCCAGTTTTTGTAATCTGAGAAATAAGAGGCAATGAATGTAAGAAATAAAGAAGTTGTAAATACTAACCAACACAATTTCCTTGTGAGTCATTCCTGAATCCAGGGTTGCATTCACACCTGAAGGAATCCTGAAGACTGACACAGCGACCATTTTCACATAGCTTGTCAAACAAACGACAGTAATCGATCCTGAATGGCTGGGATGCATTGCAGAGTCTAGTGTGCGCATCTGTAAATGAACAGACAAAAGAAATCAGTAGCTATATATACATATTATTTCTGTAACAAAATAAAATGCTGCATTTCTTAAATAAGCAATCTGAACATTTTGAGGGAAGCTATGTCGCAAAGACACCTTATCACAAACATCAGAAAGAAGCAGTCATCATGTTTTGGTCAAATTATAAGGAGATAAAACTGGAACATAGTGTGACAACCGGAACGATTTGTGGAAAGAGATATAGAGGAAGACAGCATGAGAACATTCTTGTCAGTCTTGTGTCATGTCACGAAAGGGAGTCAAAACAAGAATTTATCCATGCCGTCAGAGATGGCAATTTGTGGAGAAGCTTGTTCACCCATGCCAGCCAGCAAGGCACTGGATGATGATGATGATCTGAGAACTGTGGTATCATGTGTCAGCCAGTATTCTTTTGCTTTTTTCTGCTTCTTTGTCTTGTAATCCATGCAATATGGAGCTGATGATCATATCTGTTTACAGACTTCTGTCTCCTGTGCTGCCAATTATGTCTAATACTTATATTCATCCATGCCATGATATCAAACTGTGCAGTATCTACTATCTTGGCCTCTCTCTGCCTCTCATTTCCTCCAACTTTTCCATTGTAACGACTTAGTCCATCTTTCCCCTTCTCATGACATGCCCAATGAATGTAGACTCTATTGTGATGCGAGTAACCAGTTCTCTTTGTGAGTTAACTTCCTTCACGATATCGTCATTACTCATGCTATCCTTCCACGGTGTTCTCATCATTCTTCAATAAAACCACATATCCACAGCTTCCACATAAGTTCTCACTATCTGCTAATTGTCCTTGGTTCGCTTGCGTACATTAGGATTGATCAATATAGGTCTTAAGAACTCTTCTTCTGATCTCGATTGACAAAGATAAATTGTAGAGAAAATTCGTTATCTTGAACAGTATGTATACATTCAAAGTTTTGTGACAAGATAAGTCACATTTTCCTATCTACGTTTCATTTCCTTCTCAAGCTAATTTAAATAGTTCTGCCCGTGGAATGCTTCTTGGGGTTCTTGCTGAAATAACTTAATTCGCGTGAGCGATTCAAGACCTACTTACCAATTTCCTACTTCTTTTGACAAAAAACTTCAGGCACGTTAGACACGCAGCTTCTCTGTGATTGTCAAGTCATCATTTTGAACATGAAAACATACTGTCACAGAATCAAATAGCAACTGCTCATTACATTGTTAACGCCAGGACAATTCACGACACCACCAAGGACTGGTGGATTATGAAAGGATTACTATATTAAAAGAAAACTTGTAGGCTTCATGACAGAGGCGGACAGAAAACGGAAACAGTTAAGGTCTTCAATGAAAACTGAAATAAGAGAAGTCTAAGAGAGATGGTCCCGGCTTAAAAGAAATAATAGATAGGATAATAAATTTGATGGACTACCTCTTGTTATCAGCCACTTTACCCCCTCCCAGTAAAAACTCCCATGCAGTACAATGGGTATCAGTTACGCTCGCTCTTTGAACAGTCTTACTTTTTATCCTGGTTTAGGGACATAATAAATTGTCCCTCAAAAATAGAAGCCTTAGGACAGATGAAAGCGGGAGACAATAAGGTATTCTTGACTTTCCTACCCCCAGCATCTGTAGGAAGATAGGGAGATAACATTCAACGTAGGACGTCTGCAAAATGTAGGCTATCTTCTAGAAAACAAAAGAACAATAAGAAAAGGCATCATGTCATTGATGCTCGGAGAAACACGATGATATTCACTTAGGACTCCCTAGTGTTGTGTTTCTTGTTAATGTGCTTCTCTGACAACTTTATCATAGGCGTAGAGACAAGGCAGACTTTTGGGAATTTGAATAACAATGTTTGTGAAGTAGAGGTCTTAATTCTAGAGTTACGTGTTCATTGAATCGTCAGGGAGTATAGTCGTCGCATTGTTGGTGTCTAAGAGAAAGGGAGGCAAACTATTTTATTCAACAGATTTAAGGGGCCATATCTGTCTAGTTTCTTTCAAGGTATATTCTGACGATAAACAGTGAACATTGCACGTGCATATATTAAGACTCTCATACCTACAAAAGAAGGTTTTTAACATTGGCATTATTTGAGATTAGAAAAAAAAGAGAATACTTGCAGCCTACATAGAACCAATGATACCGAACAGTTAGTAAACAAACAAGTAAACCCCTACAAGCTTCAGAGTGGTGGTTTTACATAAGAATGTTGAAATTTCTTGTTTAGCCAAATGTTTATCTAATTGTTTGGAAAGACACAACGATAACTTATCACAAACAACAGAAAAATACATTCATTAATTTTTGACCACATTATGAGAAGACAAATATTAGAACATAATGACAATTTGAAACATTAGTGGAAAAAGAGATAGAGGATGAAACAGAGAGAGAGAGAGAGAGAGAGAGAGAGAGAGAGAGAAATTCTTGACAGCTTGTGTTATGGCATGCAAGGGTTACAGTGCACAGACTGATTCATGTTGATGGCGGTCGAAAGCTGTGGAAAGCTAGACACGCCAGTCTGCAAGACATTTAATGATGATGATGTTTTGACAAGAAAGATGTGACGTTTAGTTTATAACCGAGAACAAATGCCACCCAGTGTCGCTATATACTCTTACTCCAAGTACACTTTTTCTTTCAGCAATGCTCTATTGTCATGTGGAAGCGTCAGGTTCGAATCCCAGTGTACCTGTACCTTTTAATTGTTAAACTGTTTAGTGTGTCATCTGATTTCTACTACTTCTTTCTTTTACTCACTAAGTACGTCGATCGATACATGCGAATTAATGGCTCGCGCAATTTCAACTCAATTGAGAGTTCTTTTTCTGCTGCTGCTACTGTCCATCCTCTTTCTTCTATGTCTTCTTCTTCACCCTCTCCTCCTCCTCCTCCTCCTCCCCCACCCTTCTTCTTAATAGACTCTCCAATCGAACCACATCACCCTGTAATTTGCTTCAAGTGAAATCCAATCACCATATTGCTATTGCATACAAATTAAAATGTAAGTTAAAAGCCTTCAAACTGGTACACGTGATGCCAGGAAACATATAGAAAAAATAAAAGCCGTAAAAACGCAACGATTGCCACACATTTGGAATAACAGTGATACATGGGAACATCATGCAGTAGGCAGTAAACAAATGAGAAACGTTACTGGTTGCTATGGCCAGTATTAAAATGTTGAGCGTAGTAACAGATTAATGGCGTCGGCAGAATGTCATAATATTATGCTAGGTAATACTTGGGTCAAATACCATTCTCGACAGTTATGAACAATCTCAAGGAAATTCAGAAGCAATGTAATAGAAACTACCTGCCGTGGTGATACTGTTTCACTTATAGGAAAGATGACATTAAAATGTAAGACTATAAAGAAGTCGCCACAAAACATGACTTTAAATCTAGCATTGCTTATAACAGATAGATAAATTAAGGAAAGGTACAACTGTACTGCCGGCTCAGTGGTCTAGTCTAGAGGTTACACGACATGCTCCGTAATCTCGTATACTCTCGTAAGTAACGTGACGTTGCCCGAGAAATGGTAGCGGTTCTCTCCGCGTCGGTAACTTACGGGGTATGTGAACAGGTCGCTCAGAAAGCAATGGCAAACTACTGAGCGTAATCTTGCCAAGAAATCAACATACAGCTGAAAGTTGCTGATGTTGACAGCGATGTCCTATAAAGGATATGCGAACAAAAAAAAAAAAAATAACAATTGTACTGCACAGAACTGATATAATTCCGTAGAGAAAATATAGATTATTGACGAATAACAGGATATAAAAATTAAAAAAAAATCATCCTATACAAAGAATTAAAGTGAGAATAAGAATCGTGAAGTGATATATAAAACATATATTGCTGTATGTGTGTGAAATATGGACAATAAGCAGACAAGTCGTAAAACATCAAATGGCAGCGAAAATGTTTATACGGAAAATGCACAGAATACCATGGACGGAGAGAACAAATGAAGGAGACCCTACTTCGAGACAGAGATGGAAACCGTACTTGTTTAGCGAAGTTAGACTTTAAAACAGATACTATTTTTGGGGCACATTATGAGGACAAACGCATTTGAAAAATTTAGAACCATCAGGCAAAAATGAATGACACACACACACACACACACACACACACACACACAAGCACGCACGCACGCACGCACGCACACACACACAGACAACGGGATAAATATTTGAATGGCCCGGCCAAATGTACGAGGGTGAGTCAATTAGTAAGTCACACAGTTCTGTGGGATGGCAGGTAAATGTAGGATCGATTCAATGCACCAGGGTTTATCCCAACTGGGTCGGATTCTCTCCGCAGAACGGGCAGCCGCCTGTTGAAAGCGTCGAAGAAAGCTCGAACTCCGTCGCTCCAGCGACGACCCCCCCCCCCCCACGGGTCTCTGTAAAAACGGCACCTTTGAACGAACCAACGAACGACATTCGCAGCGAGAGTCAGGCAGCTTTACCACTTCGTCATGGTGACCTTCTTTTACTTACTCCTCCCCCCCCCCCACCTCCCCCATACACACCATACCGGTATTTTTGGGGTTTAAACAATATAGTTAATCGATGGACATTATACAAAGCCAGGCTAAATAATGATAATAGATTTGATGCAAAACATTAAAGGCAATGGTGATGGCCCACCAACACTTATTTCAGAAGTTAAGGATGCACTACATTACATAAAAAAGGCACACAAATTAAACATTACGTTGAAGAAAACTGAGGATTTGGTAAATTTTGAAATTAACGTAATAACGACATGTCTAAATGGCATCTATAGTAGTGGGTACATTCCTAATGATTTATTAAAATCCATATTTGTAGCTCTGCCAGTGAATCTAGAATGTGAAGATTATTGCACAGTACATCTTATAATTCACGTGACAAATCTATTACTGTGAATAAAAATGAGAAGAGCCAGAAACAAGATTAAACCAGAAATTAGTGATTGATAATGTGGATTTGCAGAGGAAAAGTATAATACAATATACATTCTTAAGACACAATAACAAATATTTATAAAAGTAATAACAGATCTGTACGTAAGCTTCATAGATTACATACACGATTTTGACAGTGTGAAACAACTAGAACATTTACAGCAAAATTCTGAGAAGAATGAAGATGACCTAGCGAATAAAGATAGGTCAAGGGTGTGACAGACAAGGATGTGATTTCTCTCTTAAATTATTTTTGTTATACAGTGAGCATGTAATGAGATCTACGCCGAGGGTCAGTCAATAAGTAATGCATCCGATACTACTTTATCGGTTTGCAATTTATTAATTTAGCGGGATTCCTCACTCTTCTGCACTGTGTATCACTATCAACCTGTTTAGTCACTGGTTGCGCAATAGTAACGGTTTAAAAATGGCAACCACAGAAGTTTGGTTAAAGCAAGGTAATGTCATAGAATTCCTCAAAGCCGAAGGCGAGACCCCTATTCGCATCCATGAACGTTTGAGTATTGTTTATGGAGATTGAATGTTGTGTGGAGTTAATACGGTTAACGGACGGCTAGTCAGCTTTGCGCCAGCCAGTGAGAATTGACTTACTTCAGCTTCGTCACAACATTAGACAGTGCTAACATCCATTGTTGAATTTCTAAACAATACTCACCCGACACCCGATTATGATGAAAATAACATACAATGTGGAAAAAAATAATATAAACAAGTATTAAAGAAATAGAAAGAAACACTCACCACTGCCTGCAGTAGGACAAGGCTGGCACGTCTGTTCACTAAGACTCCAACCTTTCCCCATGTCCACTGAGCAGCAACAGTCTCGGAGGGACATCCTTTCAGCTATGCGGCCTTGACAGCTGCGTCCTACAACACGGGTATAGCAGTATCCTTGTTGTGCAGCTAAACGTCAGGTATAGAAAATACAACAGCTCCAATATCAATAAATAAATACATACACAGGTATTATTTGGCGCTCATAAAGGTAGGGGTAAGAATTAGAAATTAGATGACGTATAATACAATGGGACTAATCAGTTATGTCTATTCTTTAAATATGTGTAATATACTAGACCCGGCATCATGGTTCGATGTGTTTGTGTGTTGCAAAGTATTGCGCGAGATTACGATATGTTCAAAGAACTAAAAGTAATGACATTAGAGTCAAGGCACAAACTATAATGGACACAATGGAAAAACCCTACCAGAGAACAAATAAATCTTAATGGTTAGAAAGAATACTGCAGCGAATTATATAAATTAAAAAATAAAGATTTTAAAGACACAACATAAACACTGAAATACGAACAGAGATAGAGCCAGAATCAACGCTAGATTCCCCACAAAAAGGGGAAATCGGCAGGATGTTATAGCATCACAGCAGAGATTTATTATACCGGAAACAGGACTATGGGCAAAGGAAGGGGCGATAACATATTATATCTAAATACAATAAAGAAAGAGCGACGAATTAATTACCGATTACATAACAAAAGCCTTGATTAGCCACGAAAAAAACCCACTTGTCCCGAATCAAAGACCTGCTATCGGTCTATGATGTTATAGGACAATAACATGTTGTAAGTCTGAATGCAAAGAGGAATAGGTGGTCAGTCTTTCTGTCACTTAACGTCGAACAGTGGTGTCGAACACTCGTCCGACGACGCTCAAGACATTATCAGCATAGTTCCCCATCAACTACGCTAATGCCCCTCCTCGCGCAAGCAATACTTTAATTAAAACATTCATGGAAATACTTTATAAGGAAATAGAAGAAAACAAACATATTACATATTGCTTTAGACGAAAGAGGGGCACATATGACAACATAGTTAACATGAAGACAATTACAGGGGCAAAAAATATAATCCAAAGGTGTTAAACGGTGCATTGTGTGCGTGTTAAAATTTAACATGAACACCATAAGGGCGTTGGTAAACATCGTGGGTCATGGGTTCTGTCCTTAGGTAAGGCAAGGAAATGGGTTTTCATTTAAAGGAAGTCAAATTCAAGTATTAGAATATACACGTCTTGTAAGGGTGACGTGGTTGAAAGCTGTAACACGCTCGCACTGAAACTTTCTCTGTTGACCGCAGTAGTGGGTTATTTCTACACACCGGTCAGTTGCACTTAAATGTTGACTTCTCGTTCAGAAAGCAATGGCAAACTACTGAAAGTAAAATTTAGTAAATTATAAACACCCAGTAGGGGCTGGGTTGGTTACAACGTCTTGCAAAGGACATGCAACCTTGGTTATGACACTCCTGGCGGATGCTAGGACAAGAGGCCTACCGAGTCTTAAATCTTAACACCACCCGACAAGACAAGTAATGGGGTAAATGCAGCAACGACCGCTTTTTGTAAACGTACACCATTGTCTCAATACAAGCTAGAAAAAAGATTTAAATCATGGTTAGTCAAATATGACATCTTCTTGAAAATAATATATATCCACTGAAATTATGAGCAGCAGCAGCAGCAGCAACAGCAGCAGCAGCAGCAGCAGCACGGAATCACATTAAACGATACAATAAAAACTCACATATACACTTGGTCTTGTCAGGAGAAGATTCGAATCCCGTATCACATCTGCAGAAGTAACTGCCCTCCGTGTTGATACATTGACCATTCCCACAGATTCCTTGAGTCGCTTCACATTCGTTGATGTCTGTATAAGTATGATTCTCAATTTATATCGTGTAATATGGAGACCACCACACACATACATACTCACACACGCAGAGAGAGAGAGAGAGAGAGAGAGAGAGAGAGAGAGAGAGAGAGAGAGAGAGAGAGAGAGAGAGAGCATTAACAGGAGGGCTGCATAGCATCGGAGAGGAATAAGTAATAACCAGAATGAAAAAGAAAGTAACAATACGATCAGCTTCACCGGAAATTTCCTACAATATTAATGTATATTAAGTAACTGCCACTGCCATCGACGATGAACTGTATTTTTTTTTTTTTTTGGTACTGTGTGGGTGAACATCTAGGAAACATCCAGACTGCCGATTCCATCAGAGATGAACTGGATGTTTCGTGGGGGATTATTGTGTTGACATTCTGGTGGTGGCATTATGCACAATGTATCCGTGAGGGCTGTTGGCTTATCGAGATTCCTGTCTATTCCACTTTTCACATTGGGCAGTGAGGAGCATTTTGTGTGATATTAACTGGCACAGGAACGGAGCAAAATGGGGACGACCCGTTGCTGTGAGGTTGGAACCACGACTAACTAACTAACTAACTAACTAACTAACTAACTAAGTAATTGTTTTAAGTATCCTTTTATACGGCATTTAATGGAATTGAGTTGAGTTGAGCTAAGAGCATCACTGCACTCAGGACAGTCCCATATGCGCTCCGTCCCCTTGGTCAACAGCCAGCGAAGATTCACACTACTAATCGTTCCCACCGCTATCTGATTGAAAGTTCTCCTGATCTTTCCTCTCAATTTTGAGATTCTACCAGAAATCCTGCCGATCCCCGGCAATCTCATCCTTTCAAAATACGGGTTCTCAATGTGTTCCTACACCTTCTCCACCTGGTCCCACAGGCGCACGACCACCTCTCCCATGTCCGTAGATAACAGACCACCAAAAGGTGCATTCCCTGCCAGCCTAGCATCCTGTTCATTCCTCCGCAGTCCCGCATGGCCAGGGCAAAAAATTCATACAGTTCTTACAACCCGTGACCTCTAAAGCGAGGTGAGCCATTCCACACGAAACATTCCTTTCTCCACTTTACTAAGCATATTTCTTGAGTCCGTGATGAAGACAATGGTGTTTCAGTGGTCTCCTATAACAAACGGGAAATAGCTGTGACTGCTTCCACCTCCATTCTCATGCTGGAGATCGTAGCCTCAAACGCCATACTCTCCTTTTTCAAGAATCGTCCATTAGCCTTCGCAGTGAAACCCCATCAACTCCGCCTGTTTCGCAACACTGACCCATCAGTATAAATCATTATGTCACTTGATGTGTATTACTTTGGATCAGTTGTTGCTCTTCAAACTCAGTGCGACCCGCTACCCACTCTCTGCACTCACGACCCAGTGTTACTATTACATTGTGCCAGTCCGTCATGTCTGCCGGTGCTTCAACCTACTCTTTTTTCACGATTGATGGTTTCTAGATCACAAACCTGACGTATAGATATTTCCGCCTGTGCCATCCAGGACCTGCCTCGTTTTAGTCTATGACTCTTGACATATCTATGGCTTCATGCAGGGGGCGATCCCTATCTGCAGCAACGCTCACGTACCATTTGACCTGAAGGATCCTATGCCTATCCGCCAATGTTGGTAGCGCCAGGATATGGCTCATGCATATGATTGGTGGATATGTCCTTTCCATCCATCCATCATGTGCCATGCCGATAAGCGTGGGCGGTCATGTTCTGCCATCTCACTCGATCACCAGAGTCGTTGATCAGCTCCGTGTTCTTGTCTCGGCCATGCTACGTGGCGAAGCCATCTAGGTACAGTATTTATTTCTCGGTTTTCCCCTTGGTCTCTTCCCTTCGATCTTGCCAGTCGTCACAAAGTTCTCCAAGTAATTTCTTCTCATAATATGCCCAAAACATGTTGACCTTCTACGTCTAATGACTCTAATCATTTTACGATCCTCATTTGTTTCTTGAAGGACTTGTTCAGTGTGTCCTTTATGCACCCTAAAATCACACGCATGGCCGCATTTTGTATGCGCTCCAACCTTTCAAGCTGCCTCTTCGATATTGTCAGCCGCCCCAAACCATACTCAGTGACAGAAATTAGTAACTGCTGAAAGAGCCTGTAAAACATCGTCTGCTCTACCCCAATTGCTGCCATCGCCCTCAAAACATTAAGTCCCCTACCAGCCTTCACAACCAAAGCCTTCACATGATCTTTACAAGACATACACCTGTCGAAGGAGATACCCAAGTCCTTCAATTTACTCTCTATAATAAGAGGACATCCATTCAATATAATACATAGGACATCTGCCTTCACAATCCGGTTATCCAGGAAGTATAACAGAATCGATGCCTTGTCTGGGTTTATAACAACCCCTGTCTCCCTGCACCACTCTGTCACCCTGTTTACTGCCACCTGTAAATCTGCAGCCAAACTTTGCCCATGACTGTACACCAGCACATAATCTGCAAATTTCAAGATTCTACCAACACCTGGTGTCTCAATAGCTGCGACTTTGCTGGTGTAGACATTAAAGAGTACTGGGGACAATGCAGATCCCTGTGGCAACCCAGATGTAATCGTACAGGGATCAGACGTCCTGGAATCCATGCGCAGTGCAACCTTACGTTCATTAAGGACTGCTCCAACCCATCTGACAAGGCAAGGGTATACCTCCATATCCAGTAGAGTGTATATCTGTTTATCTGTGTATATACGTATATCATACCAAACCCTGTTATAGGCATCCTCCAGGTTAAGAGCTACCGCCACTGTCTCTTGGTTATCCTGGAAGCTCTCATAGATATCAAATGCAAAAGTAGCCGCATTAGCCCGGTGTCCTTCCCAGACCGGTAACTCCCGAGCCTTTTGGGAAACAGATTACGACTTTCCAAATGTCTCTGGAGCCTGCGTGCTACTATCTTTTCGAGGACTTTGCCACAGGTGTTTTGCAGGGTTATGAGGTGTAGTGGACATATAGCGTTAAGCCCACATTTGTATAGACCAGTCGGCACTCCAAGGGTTCCTTCACTTTCCAAGACATTTCCTGGTATTCATGTTAGGCTAGATCGACCTGGGAATCTTTGTCAATTAAAAAAAAAAATCCGCCTCGATGCTGATTCGAAGTATGCCCAACTCGCTGACAAGCAAGCGTGTAATTATTACGATACCGCGATTTCTTAGATCGTATACACCTGAACATACCTATACGCAAGAACACAGAGCTGATCCACGACTCTGATGATCGTGTTTGATGGCGAAATATGACCGCCCACGCTTATCGGCATGGCATATTATGATGATGATAACTATACACCATTGGATAGACATGGATAGGCGACATATAAATGAAGCAATATTGCTGGTACCAATAACTAGTGAATCACTTTAATCCCGTAGTGACAATTCAGTACACACAAGCATAAACACAAACACATAAAAATTCACACCAACAAACACACGAGCAAACAAAAATATACATAAAACATATATGCACCATATACATGCTTAGGTGTAAATTGTAGAATTATTAATGTAGGATCAGTTTCTCCCTCTTCTCCTTTCGTCACTCTTGCAATTTATTGTCGATATCTATAATGTTGTCTGTTGTTTAAACTTCACTGTCTTTTCTAGGTCACTCAGTGGTCCATAGAGTTTATCTTCCGCTGCTGTTTCTACAGGAGTGTATGTTTGCTTAGAAAGTTTGCATTCGGGACAGTTCTGGAGTCTGTGATCTGGTGTCTTCGGCGCCAGTCTATATGTGCAAATGGCTGATTTGTTCCTCTTGAATTTTGTATACTTGTGGATCTGTATAAAAGTGTGTCTTGTTCTGAGAATTATTTGTTCTGGTATGCTCATAAAATGGTAATCGTTTTGTGAGCGTGGTTTTGTGACTGATTTAATGATTTTGTGGTATGCGACAGATACATCAGGATGCTCTTTTCCTGCACCTTAATTAACTATCTTATCAACTCTCTCGGTTCAGGACACTCCACTGCTTGGTGACCTTATGCTATCTGTCTTTTTCAGATAGTAGTATCAGTAGTACTGGCAATTTCCCAAACTGGAGTGAGTCAAGTAATGCTTTAGCATCTGTCAATAGCACCGCATACTGTGTACCACGGTTGGTATTTAGTATTGTCCATGTTGCAATCTTGTTCGCCTGGACTTCTGCATCACAGTGATAGCATTACGATAAGTTGCTTTTGTGAATTACGTGTTGTGTATAGTTCGCTGTCTTCTGTGCCAGCTAGTTATTACTTACAACTTCCGCTTTAAGGGCTTGCAGCTAATTCGTGTTAAAAGTAAAGGCAGTCCCATACCAAATACTCCATTACTGCCTTCTACTTGTAACGTGTTGGAACATTACATATTAAAGGGCAACGTATAATAAGGCGGGGCATCTAATTCCATTCCCACAGCCAATTTCCAGAACATTCTGACAATTATCCAGTAACCATTTAATGAGGCTGTGTCGAAGCCAGATCTGGGCTATTCGGAAACGAAGCCTGCCACTTCTCGGGATTGAATTCGGTCTGCTGTCTTGGTAAACAAGGGCAAGAATCTACGAGAGCTTGGAAAAGAAACACTTACTAAAATAACCAGAGCAGATGAAGACATTAACGACTGCAGAGGATAAAAATAAATTAAGAATTATAGCTGTGAGTAAGATGGTTAATGTAACAAGAAACGAATTTGAAATACAAACATATTAATAATAATAAAAGCAATATGCCAGTAAATTTAGAAAAACGATTATTTATTGTCACGAATATTTTAGCTACGTAAGCTGATTTAAGAATACTTTACTGATAGAGGCTAATTTTCACCACAGACAAATGTTATTTGACAGAGAATAGAAATCCACCCTGGGGCATGACATCCCACGCATTTCTAATTTTGAAATAATGTCTAATCCTAAACGATTTGCCAAGACTGTATCAGATTCAGTCGCAGTGAGATCGGGAATCAGAAGCCATTTGAGATGTCATGCGTAAACGTTCTTTTCCGCTAAACAGATGAAACAGCGAGTGCGAAAAACAATTACACCTATTATTCTGTACCAGAAAGATATTTTTAGTCTCTTGAGGATGGATTAGGAGATGGAACCTGGAGATGCAGAAGCGAGATTGTATGCACTTGTAGATAAGGCAATGCATTAGAGTGCAGTCTGATCAGAAGATGACATTCCCGCCTGCGTGTCAGACAGGATTCAGCCTTGTACGTATTTCACAAGGAAGAACAGATTGTGAGAATTGTATGGCATTTTTTTTGTCCTGGCCTTGAGGGAGTGTGGGGAAATGAACAGGCTGATAGGCTGGCAGGGAATGGTGGTAGATTACCTACGGACAAGGGAGAGGTGGTCGAACGCCTAACGGGCCAGGTTGGAGAAGGCGGGGGAGCAGATTGAGAACGCGTATGTGGAAAGAATGATATTGCGGGGGGGGGGGGGGTGTTCTGAAGAATCTCAAAACTGAGAGAGAAGACAAGGAGAACGTTCAATAATATAGCAGTGGGAACGATTAGTAGAATGACTCTTCGCTGGCTGTTGAACGAGGGCACGGATTCGTATGGGAATGCCCTGAGTGCAGTGATGTAGGTTCTTAGCTCAACTCAACTCAACTCCCGAGGATGAAGGAGACATGGGGTTTGGGGAGAGGAGTGTATTGTTCGTAATCTGCCCCGGTGTTTAAAAACAAAGGAAAGTTCAAAAGAGCCACGAAGAACGACTAAAACAATTACTAAAACGTTACAGGCATGAATCAACTGGTGCCTGTGCATAACTTTTTTGTTTTCTTTTGCATATCCTTTACAGGACATCGCTGTCAACATCAGCATCTTTCAGCTGATTTTTGATTTCTTGGCAAGATTACGCTCAGTAGTTTGCCATTGCTTTCTGAGCGGCCGGCTCACATACCCCGTAAGTTACCGACCCGCTTCGAACCACTGCTGATTCTCACCGTCGTCACGTTACTTACGAGAGGATACGAGATTACGGAGAAAAGTCGCTAACCTCTAAGCCAGGAAGCCGGCCAGTGCATAACTGAAAAACTAAAATTGTATGCCAAAATCACTGATGCAGAGATTGTCGAGATAGTTAGATTCCAGTTAATGGAGGGGTGAGGAAAAGACACTGCCATTAGATAGGATATGCATTGATAAAACCTGATTATAGTGTAACCAGAAAGTCCTTTCTCTCATCTTTAGTTTTTTATAGTTTTTCTACGAGCAGTACCAGAGTACCAGAGTCCTTTCTCTGAATGTCAAAAAGGCAAACGAAACAGAGGAATAACTAAAAACATACGGAAGCGATAATTAGAGATAGAGATGAATAATACTGGGTTGACATGGAGGGATCTGCATGGGATAGTAAAAAACAATTGACGTGAATTGGGCGAGTCGCTATACTCCAATAGGGGGAGGTGGAGATGAAGGAGAAGAAGAAGAATACGACGAAGAAGAGGCCGAAGAGGAGGAGGAGGAAGAGGACGAGGACGAGGAGGAGGATGAGGAGGAGGAGGAGGAGGGGGTGGAGGAAGCAGCTACAGCAGCAATCGTAGCAGAATATCTATATCTACATAAATATCAATTTTCGCTGCTTTTTATCCGGTTTACACAAAATTTAACACCCATTGGAATACGATTCTAGTGAGCAATGTCAGTTTTATTTGGATTGACGAGGAATTGGCTGGCTCTAATAGCAAGAGGAATTCTGTTATTAGCAGTTTCCCCACACCTAATTTGAACTGTTAATAGAAGCGTTTAACTAACAAGCATACAAACAAACATTGCACGAGTAAAGAACACTTTTGCAAACCAAGCAACCAAGCCAATTGTACAGTTTATGAAGAAAGTGAAAAATGTCTCGGATGCGCTCGGTTAGCAGTCTTCTACAAGATCTATCTTAGAGAAGAATGTGTCATCGTCAGCAATGTTGTATTGTTCCATGTGGTAAAATAATGGATTCTGTCATCCGACATGGAACACTATCAGATCGCACCACCTCACATATTACGTTATTGCACTGTAACATTCCATAGCATACAACTGTGTACTGCAACACCCCGCGTGACACAGTAATGGGTTTTCACATCCGGTGGCACACAATAGCATACCGCAACAAAAGGTAGAAAGATAAATTGTACCCTTCCGCACGGTAAAATAGCTGATTTCAATATCCCGAGTGGAAACATTATGGATTATAATTTTTTTTTTTTTGTGGCATATCCTTTACAGGACATCGCTGTCAACACCAGTATCTTTCAGCTGTATGTTGATTTCTTGGCAAGATTACGCTCAGTAGTTTGCCATTGCTTTCTGAGCGGCCGGCTCACATACCCCGTAAGTACCACTGCTGATTCTCACCGTCATCACGTCACCGACGAGAGTATACGAGATTACGGAGAAAAGTCATAACCTCTAAGCCACGAAGCCGGCTGGATATGCCACATTGTAAAATGGAGGATAATCTTCAACATCTAAAATAATGGATTGTAACATCCTAGATTGTAAAATAATTAATTATAAATTTCCAGATTGTAAAACAATTGATTGTATAATATCCAAAATTGTAAAATAGTATATTCTCATAACATTGATTGTAAAATAGGCGACTGTAACAATCCAGATAGTAAAATAGTATAGTTGGTTATAACAAGTAAAAGGCCCCTTTTGCATGCCTTCATGTGTATTGGGCTTATGGTGCTAGACACATCTTTGTAAAGACAATTTGACATTTCAGTGCTGGTGTGTATAATACCACACCGACCGCCTTCACTTCACAACACATTTTAAGAATTCGATCAAAGCGAACACTTGTACACGACGCGACCAGTGGCAGTCGTGCCACTGCGCTACCACGGCTGCCACATTGACAAGTTTTTTTTTTTCTTTTTTTTTTTCGCATTTCCTTCACATGACATCGCTGTCAACACCAGCATTTTACTGCTGTCGTTGATTTCTTGGCAAGATTACCCTCAGTAGTTCGCCATTGCTTTTTGAGCGGCCGGCTCAAATACAGTAAGTTACCAACGCGGCGAGAACCGCTTCCAATTCTCGCGCGTTGCGTTACCTTACGTGGATAAACGGGGTTACGGAGAAAGTCATTTAACTCCTAGGCCAGGGAGCCGACATTGTCAAGTACCAAGGTTTAACGCACGAATGTCTAGTTTTCCAGCGAATGACCTTGCGGGAAAAGTTAGAAGTTAGTTAGTTAGTTAGTTAGTTAGTTAGTTAGTTAGTTAGTTAGTCAGTCGCGGTTCCAACTTCACGCAACGAGTTTCATTATGCTCCGTTCCTGTGCCGGCGAATATCACACGAAATGCTCCTCACTGTCGAGTGTGAAAAATGGAATAGGCAAGGGGCAGCAGCAAAAGGAGAGAGACCATTAGCAGGAAAATATAATCAACCAAGTGTGGTGGTCAAAACTATTAATGGGAAAGTTCACATCATCATCAAAGATACAACAAAGAGATCAACTATATACTTTGAGATAATTTTGAATAGACTTGTCCCAATTGACCTTCCAGATATTCGTGGCGTTGCTTATAAACTTCTAAAAACCTTCTAAAGAAGAAATTTATTTAAAAAAAAATTATCAAACTCATGAAAGATGGGAAAGTTGTTAGTCCAGATGGTATCACAGAAGAAGTTATTATAGCCACTGAATAGCTGGACAAGTAATTTAGCAATGTATGTGAGATGGAAGAAATACTGGCACACAGCAAAGAAAGATACCAAGTGAATCTGCTAAATAAAACAAAGCCTCCAGGAATTATACCATTTTAGAGGAATAACGTTGCTGTGAGGTCCCGGGAAAATATTAAGCCGGATCATGCTGGAGAGAGTCAGAAATGCCATAGACAAGCAACTAAGGGATGAACAGGCAGGTTCCAGACATATCCTGGCCTGACCAGATAGCCACATTACGCATAATAACAGAGCAACACTTTGTAATTAATTTGCCACTTTATACTTAATTTTTAGACTATGAAAATGTATTGATACAGAGTATCTTTGGAAACTGATCAGGCATTATAGGATCCTACAGAAAATCATTAATTTAATAATGGCACTATATAAAACAATTATATGCAGAATTTTTCATTGGGGAAAACTAACAGGTGCGCTTGAATTAAGAACAAGAGTACGACAGGAATGCCTTTTTATTATCTGGTATTCTTACTGACGATAGTCTGAATTATGAAGACAGTAGTAACTACCGTCATAAATGGAATTATTGGACTCTAACATTAAAGCTTGATCATCTGGACTTTACTGACGACATTGCTCTCCTGCCTCATATATGAATTCAGGTGAGAGAAAAAATAAACACACGCCATTAAAAGTGACAACAATTAGCTCTATACACTCACATGGAAAAGACAACGTTTGTGAGACTTCATCAAGCAATAGATATCTCTACCTCTTCAGAGAAACCTCACTTCAAGATGTGGAATTTAGGAGTCATGCAAGCTCAGACGGAGAAGCATGCGCAGGTATTAAAATAACAAAACAAAAGGCAAGCGGTGCTTTCATAGCACATGGACATTTGTAGAAATCAAAAGAAATTAAATCTACCATCAAACGTACAATATTTAACTATAACGTCGGATCAATATTGTTGCATGGAACGGAAAAATGGAGAACGACTTAATTAGTAATAAACTGCCAACATTAATTAATACCTGTCAATAGTATAAATATATTGTTTTCTCTCTGGAACGTAGGAACAAAAGAAAGAGAGGGAGGGAAAGAGAGAGAGAGAGAGAGAGAGAGTGAGAGAGAGAGAGAGAGAGAGAGAGAGAGAGAAAGAGAGACCAAAACACACTCGGAGAAGAGAATTAGAGAGATAACTGAATAGCATGGGTAGGGCATGGAGGAAGCTGTAGGAGGTGGTATAAGATAGGAAGGTGTGCAGTCAGTTGGTTCAGGATCAATGCAATGGGGGGGGGGGGGGGGGTTAAATACCCAAGATGGCAGAAAGTAGAATAATGGATAACTTTGAAGTCTGGGAAACTTCGGGAAAGTCTGGGAAACTTCGGGAGAAAGAGAGCTGGTCACATTACCTTATTTATGCATGTTACACTCCTGCGGCGGCATCTGCCACGAGTTTTTATATGAAGAGTTTATCTCCTGTCACTAAATTATTGAAGAAAGAGACTCTATAAAGTGCAGGACAATAAACCAGCTGGTTTCTGTAAATTCTGTCATTCAAGTAGTACCAGTACAAAACAATGTATCAATATTGTGGGTATAGGATTACCCTCTCTCTACTTGTATTAATATTCCATACATTTATTTGAGCTGCCACGCCAGCAGGTCGGAATCTAAGCCAGAATTTAGATGAATCGTCTGTTTTGGCAGGAAGATATTATTACGCACAATTCCTGTTTGAAATCCGACGACGAGTAGCGATAAGTAGTCTCTTAAATAAATGATATAAATTTTAAGGAATTTATAATTTATGAGCGCTAGGTCTTACAGGGTCGGAACAGGGGAAATGTTTGGTGTCAGTTTCCAGCAACATGAATGTTTGCTGTATACCGGAGGTTGCTGTTTTACCGTTGACAACTGCGTGACGTCGAGTGGTATATATAGTCTAATTTATTATTGGCGCAGAGACATTGACTGTGAATAAGCAGTTGCTAGAAAGAATTAATACGCAATGAAATATATATAAGGGACGGTCATTTGAAATCCGTTGGAGCCGCACCGCGTTCATTTGCGTACGTTGAACATGATCATGTCATAGTCATGTGATACGTACTGATCAATGAATAAAAGAGCACGTACTTATCGTCTCATGATGCATAGGTTATATTTATGACTGTTGAGAAAATGGCCGGGTTGATCCAAAATCCGTCCAAAGAAGCTCAAAGAGGGGCGATTCGGTTTCTTTCACTTGAAGGATGTCAATCAGTAAACATTCATCGAAGAATGAAGACAACAGTGACAGACTGGGCACGAATTCGGAAAGGACGTCAGTTCACTACAGATCTTCGACGGCCGGGTCAAGGGCATACTGTTGCAACAGAAAAAACACCATCGCCAAAATTGATGCAGAAGTACAGATGAACCGTTGTCGAAGCATACGTTCGCTAGCGAAAGAATTTGATGTGTCAATTGGGACAATTCAAAAGGTCGTTCGTAAGAAACTACAATTTAAGTTACAGGTTTCCGCTGGTAAGGTTATGCATTTTTTTTTTTACCATGAAGGGCTATTGATGGATGACTTTAAAGAACCTGGTGTCAACATCAACTCTACCCACTACTTGCAAACACTAGACAAGCTGCAAAAAGCCATCAAGAATAAACGACCCGGCATGCTTTCTCGCGTTGTGATTGTGTTGCGTGATAATGCTCGTCCGCATGTCGCAGAGATTGTGCAGGAAGCATTAGCGAGGAAGAAGTTGGAAATTCTGCAAGATCCAGCCTATAGTCCTGATTTGTCAGCATATTATTTTCATTTGTTCGGAACTCTAAAAGAAAAGCTCTCAAGGGGCAACGATTTCACACAGATGCAGACGTAATGAACGCGGTAAACACTTGGTTCAGTGAGCAACCACAATCCTTTTTTGCAGACGTCATTCGCTGCCTACCTAAGAACTGGATCCTTGCCTGAATGCCTACCGCGACTTCTTCTGACTAACCCATGGTGCATAATTTCATTCAAAATGAATGCTTTGTTTAATTCAGCCACACCTGTTAATATTTCTTTCATGACATTGGCACCTTTCCGTCTTGACAGACGATAGTTTGGTACATTGTGCTTCAAAAAGGCTTAATAACTACGATCCATGGCGGTGGCGAGTGTGGCTGGTAAGGCCAATTCTTGCTGCAAATGTTTGCCCACAGTAGGTGCATGTGAAAACATGGTTATTTCCACCATTTTGCACCATCTTACGTCTCTCACGCTCTGTGTGTGCTTTATCTGCAATCATTTTCTCCTTTGTCTTTATTCCATTTCTGATAGTTGCCCTCCATGCAACACGTTCAGCGGCGACGTGCTCCCAATGTGCATTATCAATGCCTGTATCAATCATGTCCCGCTTACACACATCTTTGTATCGTAGTAGAGGCCGACCCTGAGATCTCCTACCCGTCTGTAATTCACCAAAAAAGATGTCCTTTGGTATTCTACCATCATCCATCCTCCTAACGTGTCCTATCCATCTAAGTCTACGAAGACTGAGCATGGAATACACCGTCACACAACCTGATCTTTCCAATACTTCAGTATTTGTGATTTTGTCTTGCCACTTAATACCAAGAATTCTTCGCAGACACCGCATATGAAAGCTGTTTAAACGTTTCTCTTGGCGTGAGTAAGTTGTCCAGGTTTCACTGCCATAAAGAAGAGTACTAAGGACACAGGCTTGGTAGACGAGGACTTTTGTTTTGGCAGTAAGCTTCCTGTTCTCCCAGACTCTTTTTGCTAACAAGTTCATTGTTGTTGTTGCCTTGCCAATCCTGATGTTGATTTCCTGAGCGAGGGATAATTTGCTATTTACCTCTGATCCTAGATATGTAAAATGGTCTACTATCTCCAGTTCGGCGTCGTCAATAAAGATTGATGGTACACCAGGTGCACCTTGTGACATAATCTGTGTCTTCTTTTTGTTAATTGTTAAACCAAATTCAGAACAAGCATTGGAGAATGCAGATAGTAGATGTTGTAATTCTTCCTCAGAGTGGGTCGTGATCGCAGCATCATCCGCAAAAACCAACTCTCTGATTAGTACCCTGCTAATTTTGGTCTTGGCCTTCAATCTCTGAACATTATAGAGGCCACCATCTGAGCGTGAGTGAATGTATATACCGTCATCCTGATTACGAAAGGCATATTTCAGTAGAAGTGAAAAGTATATCCCAAAGATGGTATGGGCTAGTACACAACCTTGCTTAACTCCACTCTTGATTTCAAACTCTTCTGAAGTTGAGCCATCAAACTTGATTATACCGTTCATGCCTGTGTGGAATGATTCCACAATGGACAGAAGAGTTGGTGGGCAGCCAATCTTCTTAAGTGCTTTGAACAGACCCTCACGACTGACCAAATCGAATGCCTTTGTGAGGTCGATGAAGGCAATAAACTGGCTGATTTTGTTCCCGGCATTTTTCTTGCATCTGTCGCAATGAGAATATCATATCAATGGTAGACCGGTTCTGACGGAAGCCGCACTGTGATTCGGGGTAGACTTGATCTCCCAGGACTTGAAGTCTGTGCAGGACAATTCTGGCAAATATTTTCCCAACAATACACAGAAGTGAGATACCCCTATAGTTGTTACAGTCGCTCCGATCTCCCTTGTTCTTGTACAGCGTTATGATGTTTGAATCTTTGAAATCCTGTGGGACTTGTCCTTCTCGCCAGCATAGCTCTATTAGCTGGTGGATCTGTAGAGCGAGTGTGTCTTGCCCACTCCTGATTACCTCTATTGGAATCCCATCCTTACCTGGAGCCTTGCCAGATGCAAGCTCATTTATAGCACACTTAACTTCTGTTATAGTGGGAAGTGTGTCCAGGTGGTCAAGAGTTGGCAGGTCCTCTATGGCGTTGAGGGCATCATCCGCTAGCTTGGTCTCACTTGAGTAAAGCTCTAAATAGTGCTCGACCCATCTATCCATCTGCTGTTTCTTATCAGTGATGATTTCTCCAGTCAAGGTTTTCAGCGGTGCACTTCTTTTGATCATTGGACCACAGGCTTTCTTTATCCCTTCATACATGCTTCTGATGTTTCCCTTATCACTTGCGATTTGAATGGACTCACATAACTTGATCCAATAGTCATTTGCACACTGCCTGGCAGCCTTTTGTACATCCTTCCTTGCTTGCTTCAGCTCACTCGGAGTGTTACGCGGTGGTCTTTCCTTGTTTCTTAAGAGAGCTATCTTCTTTTTATCAATCAAGGGCTGCAGTATCTGGCTGTTTGCCGCAAACCAGTCCTGCCTCTTATGATCCACAGTGCCGTAAACCCCTACCGCTGTTTTATAAATAGTTTCCTTAAGTTTACTCCATTTATCATTTACTATACAACTTTCTGATGTATCATTGAAAGCGTCTTCAAGTTGCTGTTGAAATTCAAAGCACTTTCCAGGATCGTGAGTGTTAGTAATATTAATCCTGGGGCTAGACTTGTGTTTAGCTGTGTAGATTCTCTTTGGTCTCAGTCTAACCCTTGCAACAACCAAAGAATGATCTGTATCACAGTCAGCACTGTGGTAACTTCGAGTTAATGATGTATGGTTCAGATGTTGTCTCCGTGTGATAATGAAGTCCAGCTGATGCCAATGGCTGGATCTTGGATGTTTCTATGTGACCTTATGCATCTCTTTTGTTTTAAAAAAGGAGTTTGTAATACATAGGTCATTTCTAGTGCAATGCTCCAGCAGCCTTTGTCCATTATCATTCATGCGACCGATGTTGTATTTTCCAAGGCACACTGGCCATGAACTCGAGTCCTTGCCCACACGAGCATTGAAATCACCGAGCATATAAATGTAGTCGGATTTTGGAACTGCCTTGATCGCAGAAGGGATGGAGTTATTGCCTCTTCATAGCACAAAGCCTGGGCTAAAATAAAGAAACCATGTGTTGCCCATGCAACATGATCCCTCTCTCGGCCTGCCTAGTTCACTCCAGAGGAAGGTTGACACCTATAATCTGGAACAAGACAAGCTGCAGAAGCTGCCGGATCAGCAAAGCAATGCTCTAACTGTCCGCCTGTCGGAGCTTCGATCCTAGACCAGCTGCCAACCAAGGCTTAGGGCCTGGTCTGCCCTGCCATGCCTTATTTTGTCTTTGGGTTGCATTTCCTCGCACCAGGATAAGGCTAGTACCCTTCCAATTGCGCTCTTCCGCCCGAAGCCGTTGGCACAATGTGGGGTGTCGGGTTTGGTAAGCGCCGCCCAACATTCGGCGCTGACAGAAAGCAGGTAGTACCGTCTACTGTCATACGGTAGCTCAGTCATATCTGACTAAGACCTGACTATGACTTCTTTCATACTTTTGTAATAAAGCCATTGGAACGGGTTTCAAATGAACGTCCCTAATATTTGCGAGGTCAGCATGTCCGTTTGGATATGAGTGCTCGCTCTTACACTTCCGGTGTGCAGATGCCAAGGTAGTAGGTTCAACCCCTACACTGGTCAGTTGGACTAAAAAGTTGACTTCTCAAACTTGACTTGGGGACAAGTGCCTCAGATGCCGGAGTCGGGTCGCCTAATGGCGAAGGACATGATAATAGGGAAAGCAAATCCATACACAAAAATCAGTTCAATAGTAGCACGTGTATGGACTATGGTTGCGTTCAAAGTGAGTGAATGAAAAAAAAAAAAAAAAAAAATTATCGCTGCTCGTCGCCGAATTTCAGACAGGAATTATGCGTAATCATATCTTACTGCCAAAACAGACGATTCATCTCATTCTGGCTTAGATTCCGACCTGCTGGCGTGGCTGCACAAACTTTGAACGAAGAGTCACAATGGCAAGAAAAACATTTCAGACCATCATAAAATTTAAAGACAATTCTAAAGGAAATCAAATATGCTGGGAATCTCCGTGGCGAAGTGATCAAGCTGTCTGACTCAGGCTCCAAAGGTTGTGGGTTCGATTTCTGGCCGCGTCCTTCGGTTCACGAGTGCATTTTTTGGAAACTCCTGGGGGTCATTGCTGGAGCTACGGATTTCGTGCTTTGTGCGACGCTTTCGGCAGTTCACTGCGGAAAGAGACTGAGCCATATGGGATAAAAACCCGGTGCAATGAAGTCGACCCTGTCGACTTTTAAGCAACTTAAAAAATATATATATGTTGGCCGCATAATAGTCGTTACTTGCTACTTCGGGAGGGTTGCAGATGATCTTGTTTCTCAACAACCATCTGTCCTCTGTGTCCTTGAAAAGCCAGACCACTGATAATCTTCAAACAAATCCAGCAAAATCTCCATCTGTCTTCCTTGGTTTATGGGAGAACCATGAATCTTTCCGGTAGTCATAACTCTTTCCAGGCCTTCTCCTCTCGTAATGTGACCAAACAATGATAATTGCCTGTTTTCTGATGAGGGCATTTATCTATGTGAAGTGGCCTCTTTCAGCACTTGGGGTCTGGTATGCTTAGCCGCCGATAAGAATATTAGCATTCTACGAAAACATCGTCTTTCTCTGTGATCTGTTTTTTTTTTGTTTGTTTGTAAATTCATTATTCAGTGTTCATGATTTTACACGTATAGAAGGGATGGGTATCAACGTGTTATCATGAAACATTTTCTGACTCCCATGGACAAGGATATATTAGATAGATTGTTATTCATCCAAGAAATGCAACTATGGAATATTCTGCATGTTATCTCTATATTACTTATCTCATATGTTGGTATAACTAATCATAAATGAGCGAATAGCTGTACATGTTTCATTGCAATCCCGTTTTCTATCAGTGTACACTCTAGGTACCGTTTTTTGGCCATGACCATAACATTTGTTTCTGTGTTGTTCATATTTAGTCCTTTCTTTGTTTTTGGTTTCAGTTGTTGCGATGCCTATCGATTCTTGAAATGGATTTTAATTGTATGTGTTTGTGCGCTGTAAATTCCTTGTAATTAGCATAAATCAGAATATTAATATTTAGTCACCCAAATTTATGTTACACAGATGTCACAATATTCTAGATGCTCAAATAAAGAAACACCTGGAGAAAGAAAGCAACCTTGCGTGTCTCTGAACAAGATATAATATAATCCTGTTGAAAACGGTAGTGTGAAATATACAAGATCAGCATATTATCCGAAGAGAACTGTTTAAATGTGCAGAAAACATCAAATGTTGACATGACAGATGTTAGGTCGTAACATACAGCCTGTTCTTGTAGCAGGACTTTTGCAAAAAAGGCGCTTTCATCACGACCCACCGGCAAGGCTCTCAATCTTAAGCCACTTCCCCAGCCTTAAACATTTTCAAGTCCAAGGTCCCTCTGATGTCCCGTGTCCACGTTTGTATGGTCGACCTCTGCTTGGTGATAGTGTTTATGTGCCAGTTTTCATCGATGTTCGGATCTTGTAGAAACATTAAAAAGCCCCGATTTTCTTTTTTGGTGATAGTGAAATCCACTCATGTGCCGACTGGTCTATACAAATATAGGTCATGCACCGTATGTCCAATACACTTTAAATCACGAAGCAGTTCCTTTACTTTTTGTCTTATTGATAGCTAAACAGTCCATAACAGGTCAAGTGTTGCTACTGGAAAGTTGCATGTTCTCAGAGTTGTTACTTTTATTTTTTTGCCGATGTTGTGTTTACAGGCTGCTAATACACTGCTGTATTACTAAGACCAGTCTCCTTCTGGATTCTTTAAAGCATCCTTGTTAAATATATAGACAAGTTTTTAATTATAGTATGTAGCGGGTTGTTAAATATGTAACCAAACTGTTAAATATGTAGTCACCAATTTGTTAAATATGTAGATAAGTTGTTAAATATATAGACAAATTGTTAAATATGTAGCCAAATTGTTAAATATATAGCCATGTTGTTAAATATATAGCCAAACTGTTAAATATGTAGTCAAATTGTTAAATATATAGCGAAGTTAATAAATATGTAGTCAAGTTGTTGTTAAATATGTAGCCACCATGTTGTTAAATATGTTGCCAAGCTATTAAATATGTAACTAAGTTGTTAAATATGTGGTCAAACTGTTAAATATGAAAATACCAAAAGAGGCAGCTGTACAACGATATTCAATTCGATTGGATGCCAATGATCTCTATTGAAACTTTAAGATTCCGGGTAAGCTTATTTGAGATAACGATGCTAGATTTTCTACTTGTGTCTTTAAGTATATATAAATCCAATTTGTTGATGTATGATGTCAATGAAGTGAGTTGTGCAGAAACATATATAAGAGCGAGAGTTTATACTGAAAGTCGTCAGCCACAAAGATACGTAGTCAAAGAAACATATTACAAATAATAATATATATACAAACCTTCACAGACTTTTGTGATGGGATTCTGTGTTTGCCCAACTTTGCACTGACATCTGTAAGAACCAAGAGTGTTCACACATTCCCCCCCAACACACAGACCAGGTATTGCTTGGCATTCGTTGATATCTGAGGAGAGGTTAGTAGTTAACACATTAGTTAAACACACGCAGAAATTTTAGCGGTATAAGCTCTTGAATGTTGCAGATTCATATTCAAAAATTAACTAACAGCGGTAACATGATCCTTCCTTTAGTCCTTCGCTTTTGTTACATTCTAACGGAACTAATTTTGGAGGACATAAAATCTACACCACTTAGATTTCGTTTGGTTTTAATGCTGCTTAATTCTAGATAAGAATGATGTAAACATATTGGACACATTTAAATCTTTTTGACAGAAAACAACTCACAAAGAGAATTAGTTTCTCATATCAATCAATCAATCAATCAATCATGTGCCATGCCGGAAAGCGTGGGCGGTCATGACTCGCCATTTCACTCGATCACCAGTGTCGTGGATCAGCTCAGTGTTCCTGTCTCGTCCATGCCATGTGGCCAAGCCATCCATTCGCATATCACAAGTAGAAAATGCGCAATCTTTGAATATATCGTGAAAAGGGATAAACTGGAACATATCACAAAAAGAAAATTGTTAGGAAAGGTAGAGAGACGACGCCAAACGCTTGACATCGTGGTGTGGACAGACATCTGTATGGAAAATGACTTATAACACCTGAAACAGGTGGCTGGGTGCAAACATGAAGACGCACGCCACATGGCAATATGAAGAACCTATACATAAAATAGCTATCAAGTAAACATGTTTACAACCTAAAGACTTAATGTCATGGCAGGGCAGACCAGGCCCTAAACCTTGGTCGGCAGCTAGTCTAGAATGGAAGCTCCGACAGGCGGACAGTTAGAGTATTGCTTTGTTAATCCGGCAGCTTCTGCAACTTGTATTGTTACAGACGTATTGTTGTTACCTTTCCTCTGGAGTAAATAGGCAGGCCGAAAGAGGGATTATACTGCACGGGCAACACGTGATCTCTAAATTCATCCCAGGCGTAGTGTTGTGGAGAGGTATAACTCCATTTTACAAACTATCATCTGTCAAGACGGCAAGGTGCAAGTCAAACATATCTTCGTTTCAGTTGAAAAGAAGCTGTATGTTGTGACATGGAAGGCGAGACAGCAAGGTAGACAGTACGAACTGGCGGTGATGTATTCGAATGTTTAAAATTTGGCCTTGCTTCCAGGTCGACGCAACCTAAAATGAGTACCAGGAAATGACCTGGAAAGCGACTGGTGTGATATTGACAACATAAACCTCGGGCTGCAGTTTGGTCTATAAAACTGTGTTTAGCCACAGTTGCCCAATATGCGGTATGAAGTGTAGAAAGGTCCTTTCCTTTATTTTTACTAACAGTTTGTACGCGGACAATCCTAGTTTTCCACTCTTATCGAAACGGCTGTGCGTCTGATACATTACCACAGGATCAGCGGTGCTACACCAGTTTGGATGAAAATATGTACACTAATGCCACAACAGAGAAATAAATATAAATACTCTAGTAACTATAATATGCCGGTCTCCCTGGCCCAGGTGTTAATGTCTTTCTCCGTAATCCCTTATATTCTCGTGAGTAACGTAACTTGCGCGAGAATCGGTAGCGGTTCTGGCCGCGTTGGTAACTTACGGGGTATGTGAGCCGGTCGCTCAGAAAGAAATGGCAAACTACTGAGCGTAATCTTCCCTAGTACATCAACAGCAGCTGAAAAATGCTGATATTGACTGCAACGTCCTGTAAGGGATATGAAAAAACAAAACAAAAAAAAACTATAATATACTATTAAACAGAGAATGGAAGAGGGCGTTAAAATAAAGAAAATGAAAAAAAAAATGTTTCGGGAGAGATTAAATCATTATATGCAGGAATCACCACCGTAAATATTGACACGAAGATAATGAAGCTCTACTTGTAATGGTATTATTAGCATTCATACGAATAGTAGTACCTTGACATGTATTTGTACTTGGGTTCAGAATGTATCCTCGCCTACATGGGTGCGGTGTTCTTGGGCACTGCTCGCACGGACGACCCCAGGCAGCGCCGATTGTTGAGCAACAGAGAGTTTTTGTGCAGACAACACCGGTGAGCTGTCCTCGACAGATTCCATCACTTACCTGTGTGAAGCAGGGGCCAGTTCTGAAATCTGAAATATACACAATCAGAGTAGACTTGCGCTGTCTGTCTGTCTGTCTGTCTATCTGTCTGTCTGTCTGTCTGTCTGTCTGTCTGTAAGCGATAGCTGGAGAAAACTGATGGGAAAAGAGCAGAGGAAAGGGAAAGACATAAATACATGATTGACTTGGATTGAGACAAGAACATAGATGTAATAAAAGACTGGTGATTGTTAGAGAAGACGGCCCACGTGTGTTGACAGGGCACTTGATGACGATGATTGTGATGATGACGAAGGAAAACATACAATAGGTTACACACAGTTAGTCTCACCCTGTTCACAGCTTTGCCCTGTATATCCGTAAGGACAGGCACATCTGTCTTGTCCAATACATCGTCCGCCATTTTGACAACCTCCTTTGCACTGATCTGAAGCAAGAATTATTTTCCAAAGATACTCTTAAGATATGAATGCGCTTTCTGTTTATAATGTTGTCATTCATTCAATAGCATGTTCTTTAAGAACCTTGCTCCCATAACAACCTTCTGGAGATCATTTGCCACACCCTGTACACATCTTCTCTTTGGTCTTCCTCTTCCTCTCTTCCCGGGCATATACTCCTCCATTATTGTTCTCTCCAACCTTTAATGACATTTCAAATGACCAAAATATTTCAATGTTCTTTGTATTATCGTCTTTAGTAGCCAAATTTCTTCAGTATTCAGATCTTGTCATATGAATGCATTTGTTTGTTTTCTGTCTATAATATAATGCTTTACACTTTCTACAATTTAAAGTAAGCGTTAGTTAGCGAATCCTCTGGACAACTATAACTCTTCATCTTGAAACATTGAACATTATAACCTTGAAAAAGGTTTGCTTTTATCGGAGTGAGTTTACTCAGGGACTATTCTCCCGACCTGATATCAGAGTGAGTCTACTCAAGGACTATTCTCTCGACCTGTCATCATATCAATCATATCGATGGTGGACCTCTTGGGTTTAAATCCGCACTGTAAAAAAACAAAAAGACAGCAATGGTAATTCAACAACAAGAAAAAAGCTATACAGGTAATTCTTGGCCCCCTGGAGATGAGCCTGTTGTAAATATTCACAGGAAAGAGACAACTTCTATAGTGAATAAGGAAGTGCATAATAACGACTGCATCCCAAATTCTTTTGAAAGGGTGCATTCTGACAATACCTACCTGAAAAGTAGAAGGAGAAGTCTGAGGATTGGTACGTGGAACGTACGCACCTTATATCAAGCAGGGAAGTTTGATAACCTTATTGCAGAGGCAAAAAACATGAACTTGGATATCTTAGGTGTATCTGAAACAAGATGGACAGATACAAGTAATATAAGGAGAGAAGATTACGTATTCATTAATTCAGGAGGAGATCATCACGAGAGAGGAGTAGGAATTTTAGTTAAACGAGAATAAAGAGAAATATTAGTGGATTCTGGACTCATAAAGATAGGATTATACTTCTCAAAATTAAGGCAAGACCATTCAACATAGTATTCTTCAGACATATGCTCCGACAACTGATTATAGTGATGAATAGCTAGAAGCATACTATGAAGACCTACAACAAACACTGAAAGTTGTAAAATCATCAGAGGTCCTAATTGTCATGGGAGACATGAACGCAAAAGACGGAAGAAATAAATATAAGCAGATAGTAGGGCAATATGGTACGGGAAACAGAAACGACAGAGGAGACCGGTTGATACAGTTGTGTGAAGAAAACAATCTTATTGTTTGCAACACATTCTTTCAAACAAAACCCTAAGAAACTGTATACATGGAAACGCCCTGGAGATAGAACAAGAAACCAAATTGACTACATTATGATTAGAAATAGATTTAAAAACAATGTTAAAAATGCCAAAATCCAGGAATAAGGAAATGGAAGACACCTCAAGTAGATATATCGGCATTGAAACAAACCAGAATTAAGACAACTATACCTAGTTGAAGTCAAAAGTAGATATGATGGGCTAATCATTGAAAGTATGGAACAATATCGTTGTGAAAATCCCTAGGATACAATTAATACAAAATGGGAAAGTATAAAAACCAGTATTCAGACTGCAAATACCACCTTGCCAGTGAAAATTAATAAGAAAAAGCAATTATGGATAACTGATGAAATATTGAGTAAAATGTCTCAAAGAAAGAAAACAAAGAACACTCCAGAGTATATAGTAATAGATAGAGAAATATGTCACATGTGCAGAGTTGCCAAAGGAGAGTGGCTGCAGAAACATTGCAAAGAAATGGAGGATCTGGAAATAAAACACAACTCGAAAGAATTACATGAACATATAAATAGATTTACAAAGAAGAAAAATAATATAACGGGAAACGGTTGTATCAGAGGAAAAGATGGAGAAATTATAATTAATAACACTGACATAATAAAAAGATGGACAGAGTACACAGAAGATTTATTCTGGGACAACAGTGTCAATAGACCAACATTGTATAATGCTCAAGATGGACCAAAAATGCTAACGGCTAAAGTAGAAAAGGCTATTAAAATGATGAAAGAAGGAAAGGCCTCAAGTCCTGACAAGATAACAACAGAGATGATAAAATCCTTATCCAGCTTTGGCATTGAAACTATCACAGAATTATGTAATGATACATATAATACTGGGTACATCCCCAAGGACTTGAAAACATCCATTTTCATCACACTACCGAAGAAGCCAAGAGCTGTTGAGTGTGAGGATTACAGAACTATTAGCTTAATGAGCCACATAACTAAGATACTACTCAAGGTCATACAAGAAAGAATTCAACATAAAATAGACGAGGAAGTAGCTGAAGAACAATTTGGGTTCGGCAAAAACAGCGGTACCAGAGAAGCAATTATCTGTTTTAGGATGTTAATTGAAAAATATATAGAAGTTCAGAAAAGTATATATGTTTGTTTTATAGACTACAAGAAAACGTTTGATAGAGTACAAAATGAACGACTAATTACGTGCCTTCAAGATATAGGAGTAGACGGAAAGGACATCAGACTTATTAGTTAACTTGGACTGGGAACAAGTGGCGTCTGTTAGATGCGGTAATAACTATTCGTCGCCTATAGAGATAAAAAGAGAAGTACGGCAGGGATGTGTACTGTCCCCAAGCCTCTTCAACCTAGACACAGAAATAATTTTTAAACAAGTTGAAATGCCTGGACTCAGCATCAATGGAAGAATCATAAACAATCTTAGATATGCTGACGATACCGTGTTACTAGCAGAAAGTGAGCAAGAGTTGCAAGACCTAGTGGAAGAAGTAAACAGGCACAGTGCAGAATGTGGCTTCGATATTAACAAACAAAAAACAAAAATTATGATAATTAGTAATGAAAAAGAAAGGTCATCAGTGAACATCACAGTAAACTGGCAGATACTAGAACAAGCAACAAGTTTCTCTTATCTTGGACATATAATAACAGATGATGGCAAAAGTGAAATGGAAATCAAAAAGAGAATAGGAATGGCCAAAAATGCTTTCAACGGCATGAAATCAGTATTAACATCTAAAGAGATTAATAACGTATTAAAAATAATAATTGTCAAATGCTACGTATATTCAACGCTACTGTATGGCTCGGAAGCCTGGACATTGAACAAGCAACTAGAAAGTCGCATATAAGCCCTGGAGATGTGGATATACAGACGAATAGGTCGTATTTCATGGAAACAAAAACAATCAAATGCAGAGGTCCTAGAAAAACTGGGAATGAAGAGAGCGTTGATGAAAGAAATGAAGAGGAGACAAATGAAATATTTTGGTCACGTTAAAAGACATGATACTCTTATAAAAACCATACTGGAAGGCAAGGTTGAGGGCAAGCGAGCAAGAGGTAGACAACGATACAAGTGGGAGGATAACATCAAGAGATGGACGAACATCAGCCTGACAGAATGTACAGTCAAGGAAAGAGACAGACAGTGTTGGAGATCCATTGCAGCCAACCTTTATTGCGGAGACGGCACCTGATTGATTGATTGAATTCGGAGTAGATTCTTTCAGCGAGAATGTGTATTCTCTTTAGGATTACTCGAGCAAACATCTTGCCTGTATTGCTGAATAGGAAAATGCCGCGATAAGTGTTGCAGTCGCTTCTGTCACCTTTCTTTTTATAAATGGTAACAATGTTTGCCTCCCTTATATCTTGTGGTACTGATTTTTCTGTCCAGCAGAGCTACAATATTACATACAGTTCTGGGATGCTTGTTTCTCTGCCACATTTTACAATTTCAGGTGGAATGCTATCTATCGGAATACTTTTGTACTACTTGTGATGGAAAGCCCATTTTCCGCATGATAAGACCGCTTTGCGCTGACTTTCAGAAAATGGCATGTGTGTCGACCGTTCAGAAAGCAATGGCAAACTACTGAACGTAAACGTCCCAAGAAATTACACACTGCCAATAAATGCTGAGGTTGACTGCGACGTTCTGTTAAGGGTGTGCAACTAACTAACTAACTAACTAACTAACTAACTATATATAATTGTTTGTGATTTGCCTAAACCTGACCATTCTTTATAGAGATGCACATTTCTTCCTTTGTATTATATTACAATTACACATATGTCTTTTATTTAGCTACACAATGCAATACATTTTAAAATATGCATAACTTTGATGATTTAGTTTGTAAAAAAAAAACGTTTGAAATGAGCATTACATGTTTATTTTTAAAACAACTTGTTACTGTTAAAACTATCATTCTTCACAGAAATATTCATATTGTTTTAATTACCATTATGTTTATTTACTTAAACAACATCATATATCAGACTGATCTGGAAACTAGCTTAAATTAGCATTTCTTTTCCAAGAATATCGTGTATAAAAATCAGCTACCTGTGCTAATATTCACTCATAATGTTGAGTTGCTAAAACATCAGAACAAGAATGTTTGACAAATGAGGAATGCTAAGACGAAACGTATGATAAAGAAATCGATGAAGTTGAACATGTAGCAGGACGCGACGAAGGCAACAAAGTAGAAGCAGAAGGAAAAGAAGAAGACGAAGAAGAAGAAACAGAAGGAGAAGAATACGGAGAAGGAGGGGGAGAAGAAAGAAGAGAAAGAGATGAAGGAGGAGGAAGAGGAGAAGAAGAATAAGGGGAATAAGAAGAAGGCTGAGAAGGCAAAGGAAGAGGAGATGGCTGCGGAGAAGGAGAAAAGGGAGATGAACAAGCAGCAGTAGCAGCAGTAGTAGTAGTAGAAGAAGAAGAAGAAGAAGAAGAAGAAGAAGAAGAAGAAGAAGAAGAAGAAGAAGAAGAAGAAGAAGAAGAAGAAGAAGAAGAAGAAGAAGAAGAAGAAGAAGAAGAAGAAGAAGAAGAAGCAGCAGCAGCAGCAGCAGCAGCAGCAGCAGCAGCAGCAGCAGCAGCAGCAGCAGCAGCAGCAGCAGCAGCAGCAGCAGCAGCAGCAGCAGCAGCAGAAGAAGAAGAAGAAGAAGAAGAAGAAGAAGAAGAAGAAGAAGAAGAAGAAGAAGAAGAAGAAGAAGAAGAAGAAGAAGAAGAAGAAGAAGAAGAAGAAGAAGAAGAAGAAGAATATCAAGAAGAAGAAATTTAGGATGTGCATGCAGAAAAGAATGAGCAGAAGATGGCAATAATGAAGAAAAGAAAATAATATTAGGTGAAAGCATGAGTATAATGGAATGAGACATGTAAATTAATAGTAAAAGTAATACAAGAGGCTTGCCATAAATCCCCCTCCCCCTCCCCCCAATCCCCCGCTTCCCTGAGATTACGAATGATTAACAGGAGAAAGTTGAATCTAAGTGCACTGAACCTACCTTGTTAACCTTAGTTAAAGCGCCAAAGAGAACAAAGAAGACAGAAATCATAAAATTCCTGATTTTACTGGGAAAACACCTACAAAAATAAACAGAGAAATTGACCCAGTGTCTCATGATCCTTGTTCTTCTTATGCCTCGATAAAAACCTGGTGTAGACAGTTTAAGTGCAGCTGCTCAAATGTTGCTAATCTGCCAACGCCTGAGAGACCTTCCTCAGAGTTGCAACGATGGAAATGCAGCAAGGGTGAAGAACACCAATGACCAGGATCGACAAATCACAATGTGGAGATAACTAGTGTATCAATTTGAGTGAAAGATCAGTTAAAATAATTGTGCACAAAGACCGATAATGAGAATACAATATGCCTGTAGGGTTCTACACATGTTGACACGTCTACAGTAGCAAACGAGGTAAATCGATGTTGATAGTTGCTCGAAAAGTGCCCGTCTGGTAACGTTTTGACAACAGCTCAAAGGGAATCAGTTTGACAGTGTTTAAGAAGTCTTCCTGGCATGCATTAACATCCAAAGGGTGTTCTTTTCCTAAGGTGTTTGTTTATCTCAAGCAGAGATAGCATTGTGTGTCAATTCGCGTGATGAACAGAAATAAACACTATACAAAATGTCGGTTGTCTATGACGTATCCTTCATATTCAGGATAAATAAACACAAACGGAAACTGAAGCTGGTCAGCTTCAAAAGAACATTTTTTTGGGGTTCGCATATCCTTTACAGGACATCGCTGTCAACATCAGCATCTTTCAGCTGATTGCTGATCTCTTGGCAAGATTATACTCAGTAGTTTGCCATTGCTTTCTGAGCGACCAGCTCACATAGCCCGTAAGTTATCGACGCGGAGAGAACCGCTACCTATTCTCACGCAACGTCACGTTACTCACGAGAGTATACGGATTACGGAGAAAGTCGTGTAACCCCTAGACCAGGGAGACGGCCAAAAGAACATAGCTCACAAAATATAAAATAGCACTGATAGAACTTTTTTTTTTTTAAATCACTGACGGTAACTGGGGTGTTAGAGTGTTACGAAGGTCGCAGTAAAAACCTCATAGCAGAAATCTGAACGTTTAAGCCACAACTTTCTTCCTGTCACTGATAATTGTTTTCGTTTAAAGCTGACCAATCTCACTTTCTATTTTACTTGATTTACTCATAGAAGCAGGGGAAGAGGCCGGCCACATAAACGATGGACAGAGGGAATTACAGAGACCATGGAAACCTCTATATATGAATCCCATACAAGGGCACTCTACCGCTGTTTATGCTTCACCTCAACACCGCAAGGTACAAGAGGAACATGATGAGATGAGACTCATGGTGTTTTATAGCTGTAGTGCAGTTCAAGCCATATTATTTGTCATAGTCAGTAATGAAGACTTATGACCAGTCCCATGCACACCAGAAAGATTCCGGAGTAGAGAAAAAGGAACAGAAGGGACCGACAAGAAGGATCCTTACCCTCTTGGTCGCATTGTGGTGACGGCCGCTTGGATCCTGGGCACAAACATAAGTTTGGGCGGAAACACTGTCCGCTACCACAGCCAGCTACACATATTGCTGCAAGATAGAAAATATGGTGTATTAATATGACTGTGTTCAGTGTTGAATTTGGTCTGCAATGTGTTAGTCATCCAAAGAAGATAGCAATACTCAATCTTCTTTGTTTTGGTTTGTTTGTTTCTCGTGAGAGATATGGACGAGCATCAGCCTCACAGAAAGTACAGTCAGGGCGAGAGACAGACAGTGTTGGAAATCCATTGCAGCCAACCTTCATTGCGGAGACGCCACCTGATTGATTGATTAAACTAGATGTAAATAAACAGCATTGGTAAATGATTATCGAAGATTAACGTGACACAGTGATAACATGACAGCATATCCATGTGCTGCCTAGAATGCCTTAGGTCTTGGCTTGCGTAAGCAACAAATGTGGCATTGAATCGACACATCGAGCCTGCGTGGGTTTATTTCGAATGGAATATACATGGATAGAAGACAATATTTGTCTAGGATAGAAAAGGTACAATATTGACAATCATAGTGACCTAAAGAAAGAAAGAAAGAAAGAAAGAAAGAAAGATCTTACTGTCTTTCCTTGTGTAATTATGCAAACAAACATAGCAGTACTTAATCTTCAATCTTTCTTTTATTTGTTTCTTTCTTTCCCAATTCATTCAGCCCCTTTCTTTTCTTTCGTTTGAAATACATTGTTTATTTATATCTGCAATGTTGTCTCTTGTATAATCTTACATTTTTAAAAGTTTATTTAGTGGTCCGTATAGTTTTGTTTCCACTGTTGTTTCTCTAGGCCAGACGGCCTTGATATATCGTATTCGGGGCAGTCTTGGGGTATAAGGTTTGCTGTTAGGGGTGCAAATCCGCCTGGCTCATTTGCCTATTTTAAATTGTGTTGCATTAATGACTGCGTCGCGTCCGTCCGTCCGTCTGTCTGTCTGTGTCTGTCTGTCTGTCTGCCTGCCTGTCTATCTGTCTGTATGTCTGTCTGTCTGTCTGTCTGCCTGCCTGCCTGCCTGTCTGTCTGTCTGTCTGTCTGTCTGTCTGTCTGTAGGTCACTATGATTATCAATATTGTACCTTTCCTATCCTAGACAAATATTGCCTTCTATCCATGTACATTCCATTAGAAATAAACCCACGCAGGCTCCGTGTGCCGGCTTCGTGGCTTAGAGGTTATGACTTTTCTCCGTAATCTCGTATACTCTCGTCGGTAACGTGATGACGGTGAGAATCAGCAGTGGTTCGAATCGCATCGGTAACTTACGGGGTATGTGAGCCGGCCGCTTAGAAAGCAATGGCAAACTACTGAGCGTAATCTTGTCAAGAGATCAACATACCGCTGAAAGATGCTGGTGTTGACAGCGATGTCCTGTAAAGGATATGAAAAAAAGGCTCCGTGTGTCGATTCAAAGCCATATTTGTTGCTCACGCAAGCCAAGACCTAAGGCATTCAAGGCAGTACATAGATATGGTGTCATTTTATCACCATGTCACGTTAATCTTCGATAATCATTTACCAATGCTGTTTATTTACATATAGTTTAATTTATGTGTATTTTTAGGAGAACAATATCCACCGAGGGAGCTGTGATTCTTTGTGTAGCAATCTCAGAGGTTTGTGTGTTTATGTAGCCATCTCTACACACAGAGCTATTTGTGTTTGTGTAGCAATTACAAAGATGTGTGCATGTGTGGGTGTGTATGTGTGCGTGTGTGTGTGTTTTATGTGCGTGTGTTTATGTATCCGTCATCACCAACAGAGCTATGTGTATGTGTTTGTGTTGTAATCTCTACCAACAGAGTTGTGTATGTTTATGTAACTATCTCTACCAATAAAGCTGTGTGTGTGTGTGTGTGCGTATGTATGTGTATGTGTGTTTGTATAGTAAGCCCCGCCAACAGAGCTGTAAGTATGTTTGTATAGCCATCTTCACCACCAGAGCTGTGTGTGTGTGTGTGTGTGTGTGTGTGTGTTTATGTAGCCATCCTTACCAACATAGCTGTGTGTTTATATAGACATATATACCAACATAGATGTGTATGTGTTTGTGTAGTAATCTTTACCCAGTTTTGTGTATGTTTATGTAGCCTTCCCTACCAACAGAGCCGTTTGTGTGTTTGTATAGCCATCTCTACCAACAAAGCCATATTATGTTTGTTCCCCAACAGAGCTCTGTGTGTTTGTGTAGTAATCTCTACCAACAGAGTCTTGTGTGTGTATGTGTGTGTGTGTGTGTGTGTGTGTGTGTGTGTGTGTTTGTGTTTGTGTTTATATAGCAATCTATACTAGCAAATCTGTACGTGAGTGTAGTAATCTCCATCGACAAATTTGTGTGCATGTTTATGTTTGTGTGTGTATGTGTATGTTTGTGTGTGCATAGTAATCCATCCCCAAAAAGCTGTTTTTTTTTTTTTACAGTAATCTCCACGGATAGATCTGTGAGCTGATATGTTATTGTTTGAAAACACATGAAATAAAACTTTCAATTGTTTTTTCTAAGTTGCGTATACTTTACAGGATGCTGCAGTGAACACCTACACGTTTTGCTGTTGTGAAATCTTGGCAAGTTTACGTTCAGTAGATTGCCATTGCTTTCTCAATGACCGGCATCCATATCATTTCGTAAAAAAAAAAAAAAAATACAACGTATAGCGGTCAGCTGTGTTTCGAACGCGGGTATGCGGGATCACGAACCTCGTCAGTAAATCCTACGTCACAGAGCGACCCCAAATAATGGCTGTGTCGGCTTATTTGCCTCATATATAAATATATAAATTCGATTGTATAAAGTGTGGGACGACATTCATATATTTATATATCTCGACTGCCATATCTCCATCTCCACATGCCATAAATACCTTGCATGGTCTAAATGCTACCAGCTAATGATATCTCAAATATTTAGCATTGAAACGTACACAATTTCCCCATTCTTCTCATGGGTCACAGAGGTTACTTGTTCTCCGTCATATGCATGTATGCATTGTTGTTGGTCTGATTAATTTTTATTATCGCCCAAGCCATTTCAAATATTTATGTCTGCATATTATCGTTATTATCTACGACCTTCAATTCTTTTACTGCTTATGTAAATGCTTTCTTTCATTCCGGGTGGACGGTGATACAATCTCTGATTGTTTTTAAGAATGTCAGTAAAGAGATACAGTCGTGCCTTAAAATAGTTTCTGAATTTATGTACGCGGATCAATTTCACAATCTCAGTTGAGAATTTTCATTTGAGTATTACAGGTAGTTTATATTTATTATCATATCTGTGAGCTTGTGTCATGTTAGGTGCCATGCCATGTTTTGACGAATAAGCTATTATGTCTCTCCATTTAGCTGCATTTTCTGTTTCATCTCTATAGCAGACCAAAGTAAAAGTACCCTTTTGTAAGATGGAAAACATAATAAAAATTTAAACAAACTGTTAATTGCGATGAGAAAAAGTGTGTTGAAGTGCTAAAGAGAATCTATACTGTTTGTGACAGGTTGGCCCACCTCTCAGATCGTTTTGTTACTAGATGGAGATAGCCCTCAGTAAACCCCTCTATGTAGTCTGTATTCTTTTTTATTTTTATCTATATTTTCAAATATTAGATAAAATCGTCTTTGGTTAGTGTATTTATATACATAAAACTATAGAGAGAGTTAAATACTATTTCTTCTTATAGTTAGAAGTAGATGTAGGGTAGAGTTCGTTTACAAGCCAAAATATCCAGTCAGACTGAATTTTATATTCAGGTTTGGCTGTGAAAAATAATTTGGCCACAGGAAGGGAACTCTCCTGGATGAGAAGTTAACTTCCGGTAGCACCCTAACGTCTGCCATTTTCTGACAGCCGGCTGGAGGAGCTATTACGTCAATTGGCTAAAATTGAACACCTGTCTGTGTTTAAACATATTTTATTGCTGGCTCTTGTTAAGCCGAACAACAATCTAAAACATAGAAAAGCCAATGATAGTCTCCACTCCCGATAGGCCAGTCAAAATCTAGTTGCAGGGTGAGTTAATAATAATTTTGTTAAATATTTTTCTGTGTGTCAAAATGCCGGCAATATCTAAAGGCCATGCCGATCGATAATAGATAACATTAATTAAAACTAGTGTTGGTTAACTAATATTAGAATTAGGACCATGTTTGTGTGCCATGTGGCTTGCCGACAAGGGTAAAACGCAAAGCTCGTCACATGTGGCATTAGAAACATGGATAAATTACATTACGTGATTCTCGAAATTAGGTATCCACCTGCGGAAGGACACCTGAGTTAGTCAGTAGACGATTAGAGTTAAGATAAATTAATTATGTGCGTAACTTCGGAATTAGCGTATTTCTCTAGATAAAATACTTATTAGTTGAAGAAATTAGTTCAGAGAGTGAATAGTCCCAATTAATTATTCTTTATTAATCTCTTATCTTGCCCATAGTCAGATTACTACCATGTGGTCCAATATGGCCCACTTAACAAAGTTCAAACCTTGGGGAAATTCTCCAACCCTAATATTGTTCTTATATATAGTGAAAGTAATCTTAAATCTAGCTAAGAAATCTTCTAGATAATTAATTATGTTTTAATTAATATAAGGAAGACTTGCTAGTAGTACAACTCATAACTCCTTAAGTGAACTTGGGGTGTTTCATTGATTTTAATGGTTCACTCGTGTACATCGTGAAGTTATAGTTGTTGTGTGTGATTTCATTTCATTCTATGGAATTCATCATGTGATGTTAATTCATCGTGTGGAGTGTAGTTTGTGTGTTTCCATACTTGGAAAATGATGTGTGGTGTTTCATCGATTTAATGGTTTGTCAATGTATATGTGACGTCGGAGTTGTGGCGTCTGAGTTCCATTCCATTGAAGTCATCCTATATGTACTGTTAATTCATTATGTGAATTGTGGTTCATGTTTCCATGATTAATCGTGACTTATAATATATATTTGGAATGTGGTCTTTGAAGTAGAGCATTGTGATTGTACATGTTTGATCTAAATGTCAGCAGAGAGAATAGGATATCATTTGTGTGCTGTTTCCATTAGATCAGTGTGCTGTTGTAGATTTCAGATAAGGAATCAAAATGTGTAAATTTAGATAATACATGCTATGAAAATTTATGAGACAAGCATGCCATGCAGGACATGGCCAAAAGAATTTACAATTCTGTCTTGAAGGATTATTCACTCCTTCTCACTGTCATTCACAGAGCCTGCACCCTGATCATCTGTAGCCGTAGTCACGACCGGTGATTGAGCTACGAACCACTCACTTGATGCAGCAGAGAGTGGAGTCCATACCACGATCCAGTCAGCACTGCCAGCTTACCATCCAGGAGACTAAGGATTATCAGATGAGTGGCTACCCACCCGTTTGCCACTGCACAGCAATCCTAATTTGTCCGCTATTGGCTAAGAGTCTATGATTATATCCTCTAGCTGAATATTATCTGGTCAAGATTTCAGGGATCTGCGTATCTCTTATGTGTCAGTGAGTTCCCAGTGGGGCTCACGTAGTGTTCTTTAGGATTAAACGTTATGTTATATTTGTACTTGTAACAACTGCGTCTGTCATTATAGAATTGGCATCATCAGATTGTGTGACGAGTGAAAGGACTACATCTATACGTATCATTCTGTCTTATCTCCTGTTGTGTGAGAATACATTAGGCAGTGGGGGATCATTTTTTTCATCCAGGCACGTTAGCAGGAATCACTTGACATACTGTCTTCGTTTGTTAGCACAGTTCGTCGTCATAACTTTCCGCCTGGCACTGTTTAGAAGTAGTGATCCATTCTGGGACTTTTGATAATCATTCTTCTAGAATTGCGAGCCATTTGATCGCTTCTTCAGCAGTGGTTAGATTCTCTTTTCGTAGAAGTCTATTTAGTATCTACTTTGATCCAATTCCATCCTAGTAGAATACGTTACGCGACACTGGGGGCTCGTCCGGGATGACAATCCTATAGATTGTTGGGTTCAGTCGAGTATCCAACTTCATAGATAGTTCTAACTTTCAGTCACTAAAAAGAGATAGCTACTAATCATACTAGTTAATATAGATATATATATACTTATAACATAGGATTAACATAAGAATAGATATAAGTTAACATAAGTTAGGGCAAAGGTGAATTGCTGGCAAACGGGTAAGTGTTGTGTCAATGTGTAACATTTTTTATGCTTGTCATTGAAGATATTTGTGAATCTTTGCGACAAACACATTCTTGATTAAGTGAGTGAGTTGTTCAGGTGTATCAACAGATATCTTATTACATAACTAACATGTCTTCTGAAAAGCCACCTACTAAGGAGGAACTGCGAGAACAAGGAACATTGTTAGGTTATGAGGGTGTAGAGTTGAACAAATATGTAATAGAAGAAGGAAGAGAGTGGCGCCGAGAACAAAGGGACATCATCAAGGAGAGAGAGAAGGAAGAACGAGAGGAAAGAATTAAATTACAAATCCAGATGGCGGAAATTGAATCCAGAGAGAAGATGCGACAAGCTGAATTGGACAACCAGTTAAAACAAGCTGAATTGGACAACCAGTTGAAGCAAGCAGAACTGGACAAGGACTTGAAATTAGCTGAGCAGTTAAGACAGCACGAGTTAGAACTGAGGAGATTAGAACTACAAAATCCTGATGCCTCCAGATTTAGCAGTGCCAGCTCTCCAACTGACAGTCAAGACATTTCCTCAGGACAACATATTACTCCAGGAGCAATGAGTTTTCCACTGGCCCACTTCGACCCGAAGGAGGATCAGATGGATGAATATCTTGACAAATTTGTGTTAATGTGTGAAGCCTACAATCTGCCTAAGGATAAATTTAATATTAAACTCTCCCAAGCACTTCGCGGTCCAGCGTATGACGTGTTTGCAAAACTCCCCCCCCCCAGGTCTTGAGAAGGACTTTGTCACACTCAAAAATGCTCTCTTGAAACGATATCAGTTAACTTCTAGTGCCTACAGGTTGAAGTTCCATACAGCCAAACGGTCACAAGGAGAATCATTTCCTCAGTTCGCCTCACGGTTACACACTTATTTTAACAAGTGGGTAGAACTGAGCGATTTGGATGCTACTTATGACGGGCTGGCGGAACTAATACTTGTTGAGCAATTTAAAGATGTTCTTCCAAAACAGTTACAAACCTTTATTGCAGAGAATGGTGGTGCTCGGCTAGAGGAGGTTATCTCCCTAGCCGAACGATATTTAACTGCCCATGGCGAAGTAGCTACCACTAAATCTTGTAATTCTTCTACTGCTCAAAATACTCCTGCAACACAGAATAAGGGTTTTCAGCAGAACAACTCTTACGGTAAAGACACCAGAGGGCACACTGGGGGTCCGCACCAAAATCCTGGTTTTCAAAAACAAAAACCACCAGCAAACAATAGTGGATGGGGTAAACCTTACTGCAAGAACTGCAAAAGTAATGATCACCACACGAGCGTGTGCAGAAATAATCCCCCTACCCATTTTGCTGCGTGTATGATTACGGGGGCAAGTACCCAACAGAGCATATGTTCTAGTAATGGAACTAGGCCACCCACAGTTGAAACTATTCTGGTTAACGGTAGTCCAGTACTATGTCTCTATGACAGTGGACTCCAGTGTGATGCAATAATAGCTAAGCAGTTAGTGAAACCATCACAGTTAACAAAACAAACAGTTGTAGTTAAAGGGGCTACCAGGAGCTCTCCAACTATAATAGCTAAGATAGCCAAAGTACATGTGACATCTAAGTATGTCACTGGACTCATTTCAGCTGCAGTGATCGATGATCCGGTATATCCTTTCATGCTTGGTCGTAAGTATGTATATTTAGGAGAACCATCATCACCAATGATAATGGCAGCAGTGGAGACCCGGAGTCAGGTTGCACAGTCACATGAACCTATACTCTCAATCAACCCTCTACCTCGGGAGATTAGGGCTGCACAAAATGAATGTCCGACTTTAGCATCTTGTTTTGGCAAACTGCCAACCGGTAGAAATCCTCCAGCAGCTGGAAATTTCTATTTAAAGGACAAGTTGTTGTACCATAGGGCAGGAACTATGGGTACCGAACACGGGCAACTTGTCGTGCCGAAACAATATCGTAATCAGATATTGCATATGGGACATACCATATCCTTCAGTGGACATATGACTGTAGGAGTTACTACCCAGCGTATTTCTTGTCATTATTTTTGGCCGGGAATGACTGCTGACATACGAAGATACGTCCAGTCTTGTCCGGAGTGTCAACATGGCTCCCCCAAGCAGTGGTCTACTCCTGTTTCCATAGGGGAAGGGTTAGTTTTGAACACTCCTTTTGAGCGAGTAGCTATAGACATTATTGGTCCACTGCCCACTTCTAAGAAGAAAAATACTTATATCTTAACTGTAGTAGATACCGGTACAATGTGGGCTGAAGCTACTGTACTGCCTTCCATCAATGCAACTAGGGTAGCAGAGGCTCTCCTAGAAATATTTACCAGAGTAGGATTCCCTATTCTTATTGTAAGTGATAGTGGTTCATTATTGAATGAGAAGTTAAGGGGAGAAATCTCCGACATCTTCAGGATGCACCATATCAACACAGGTTTTAGTCTCACAGAGAATAAGCGACGTGTGGTCAAATATACGGGGACTCTCAAATCGATCATGAACAAGTTAGTCCAGGAGAAACCAGATAGTTGGGACACGTACTTATCAGCAGCAATGTTTGCCTATCGAGAAGTACCACATGTCGCCACCGGTCTTCCACCTGCTACACTATTGTTCGGACGACCAATTAAAGGACCGCTGGAGGCTCTTTTGAGAACCTGGACTGATGAAGGAACAGATGAGAGTGTCGTCAAGTCTTCACAGTATGTAGAGGAACTGAAACATAAACTGCACACGGGATGGAAATTAGCTAACTCCACTCTCCGTCGTGCCAGAAAGAAACAGGCTTCCTTCTATAATAAACCTATTAGAAACCAGTCTCTAGAGGTAGGAGATAAAGTGCTAATCTTATTAACCAAAGGGGATAATAAGTTAGAAATTGCTTGGCAAGGACCATTCATCATTAAAGAGAAGGTGTCCAGCAACAAGTACTCTGTTTCTATTCGCGGGAAAACTGCAGTCTTCCACGTGAATTTACTCAAAAGACATTTTGAGAACAACACGAACCCACCAGTTCATATTATGACTCTGGCAGTGGTTGATAAGGGATCCAAAGGGGATCAATCCAGATGGAAAGACAACCCCGACAGATGTGAGGAAGATGACGCGGCTGAACACGATCCCAACTTAGAGACGTCTAATGGGAAAGTAAGGACGACGCGCATGAAGTATAGGGATCAAGACCAATTGGGTCGAAGGAGAGATGTTGGAATTGTAGGACCTTTATCAGTGACAGACGAAGGACACCCCGACCAACGAAAGCAAAGTTTCCAGAGAAGATTTCCATGGAAGCGACATCAAGCGAGGAGGTTTCTTAGAAGGTGTCTTAGAAACGAAGAGTCTGAGAATTGTGAATAGACATTGTGCTATTGATGAAGAGGGGGACCTGTCCAAATGACCCATAAACGTCAGAGTAAGGGCTGACAAAACTATATGAGAGGTCGGGCTGGAGAAAAAGTTGCTTCTCCAACTTTTTTTGAACGATGGGCATTTGTGACAGGTTGGCCCACCTCTCAGATCGTTTTGTTACTAGATGGAGATAGCCCTCAGTAAACCCCTCTATGTAGTCTGTATTCTTTTTTATTTTTATCTATATTTTCAAATATTAGATAAAATCGTCTTTGGTTAGTGTATTTATATACATAAAACTATAGAGAGAGTTAAATACTATTTCTTCTTATAGTTAGAAGTAGATGTAGGGTAGAGTTCGTTTACAAGCCAAGAAATCCAGTCAGACTGAATTTTATATTCAGGTTTGGCTGTGAAAAATAATTTGGCCACAGGAAGGGAACTCTCCTGGATGAGAAGTTAACTTCCGGTAGCACCCTAACGTCTGCCATTTTCTGACAGCCGGCTGGAGGAGCTATTACGTCAATTGGCTAAAATTGAACACCTGTCTGTGTTTAAACATATTTTATTGCTGGCTCTTGTTAAGCCGAACAACAATCTAAAACATAGAAAAGCCAATGATAGTCTCCACTCCCGATAGGCCAGTCAAAATCTAGTTGCAGGGTGAGTTAATAATAATTTTGTTAAATATTTTTCTGTGTGTCAAAATGCCGGCAATATCTAAAGGCCATGCCGATCGATAATAGATAACATTAATTAAAACTAGTGTTAGTTAACTAATATTAGAATTAGGACCATGTTTGTGTGCCATGTGGCTTGCCGACAAGGGTAAAACGCAAAGCTCGTCACATGTGGCATTAGAAACATGGATAAATTACATTACGTGATTCTCGAAATTAGGTATCCACCTGCGGAAGGACACCTGAGTTAGTCAGTAGACGATTAGAGTTAAGATAAATTAATTATGTGCGTAACTTCGGAATTAGCGTATTTCTCTAGATAAAATACTTATTAGTTGAAGGAATTAGTTCAGAGAGTGAATAGTCCCAATTAATTATTCTTTATTAATCTCTTATCTTGCACATAGTCAGATTACTACCATGTGGTCCAATATGGCCCACTTAACAAAGTTCAAACCTTGGGGAAATTCTCCAACCCTAATATTGTTCTTATATATAGTGAAAGTAATCTTAAATCTAGCTAAGAAATCTTCTAGATAATTAATTATGTTTTAATTAATATAAGGAAGACTTGCTAGTAGTACAACTCATAACTCCTTAAGTGAACTTGGGGTGTTTCATTGATTTTAATGGTTCACTCGTGTACATCGTGAAGTTATAGTTGTTGTGTGTGATTTCATTTCATTCTATGGAATTCATCATGTGATGTTAATTCATCGTGTGGAGTGTAGTTTGTGTGTTTCCATACTTGGAAAATGATGTGTGGTGTTTCATCGATTTAATGGTTTGTCAATGTATATGTGACGTCGGAGTTGTGGCGTCTGAGTTCCATTCCATTGAAGTCATCCTATATGTACTGTTAAGTCATTATGTGAATTGTGGTTCATGTTTCCATGATTAATCGTGACTTAGAATATATATTTGGAATGTGGTCTTTGAAGTAGAGCATTGTGATTGTACATGTTTGATCTAAATGTCAGCAGAGAGAATAGGATATCATTTGTGTGCTGTTTCCATTAGATCAGTGTGCTGTTGTAGATTTCAGATAAGGAATCAAAATGTGTAAATTTAGATAATACATGCTATGAAAATTTATGAGACAAGCATGCCATGCAGGACATGGCCAAAAGAATTTACAATTCTGTCTTGAAGGATTATTCACTCCTTCTCACTGTCATTCACAGAGCCTGCACCCTGATCATCTGTAGCCGTAGTCACGACCGGTGATTGAGCTACGAACCACTCACTTGATGCAGCAGAGAGTGGAGTCCATACCACGATCCAGTCAGCACTGCCAGCTTACCATCCAGGAGGCTAAGGATTATCAGATGAGTGGCTACCCACCCGTTTGCCACTGCACAGCAATCCTAATTTGTCCGCTATTGGCTAAGAGTCTATGATTATATCCTCTAGCTGAACATTATCTGGTCAAGATTTCAGGGATCTGCGTATCTCTTATGTGTCAGTGAGTTCTCAGTGGGGCTCACGTAGTGTTCTTTAGGATTAAACGTTATGTTATATTTGTACTTGTAACAACTGCGTCTGTCATTATAGAATTGGCATCATCAGATTGTGTGACGAGTGAAAGGACTACATCTATACGTATCATTCTGTCTTATCTCCTGTTGTGTGAGAATACATTAGGCAGTGGGGGATCATTTTTTTCATCCAGGCACGTTAGCAGGAATCACTTGACATACTGTCTTCGTTTGTTAGCACAGTTCGTCGTCATAACTTTCCGCCTGGCACTGTTTAGAAGTAGTGATCCATTCTGGGACTTTTGATAATCATTCTTCTAGAATTGCGAGCCGTTTGATCGCTTCTTCAGCAGTGGTTAGATTCTCTATTCGTAGAAGTCTATTTAGTATCTACTTTGATCCAATTCCATCCTAGTAGAATACGTTACGCGACACTGTTATATACATAGACAACAAGCAGACAAGATGAGAAATAACTACTTGGTCTGGAAGTGTGGTTTCTGATGAACGTGCAAAGAATACCACGGCCGGACAGAACAACCAATAGGCAAATCCTAGAGAAAACAATGACAACCATAAATAGATTACAGAAATTATATATAGATAGTCACAATGTTTTTGAACTCGTTATGAGGAGAAATAAACTGGACACTTTGTGACAACAGGAAAGATGGATGGGAAAAGAGCAAGGGGAAGACTGAGAGATACGTACAAGCCTGGATGACTTGACCATATGACTTATTCGGGACAAGAAAACAGACCTGATCCGAGGCTCTGGTGATCGTGTTAGATGGCAAACGCTCACAGGTAACGCGTGTCGGCATGACACATAGTGATGATGATAGCTAACCCTTGGAAGTACATATTCTTCTGGCCGTGTCGTCTCCTACTTCAGATTAATTCAATCATTATGATGGCCGACGTTTCTCAAACCCACTCTCCATTCTTCACATGACCGGTCTAGAAAATGTCGATTAAGACCGTCCAAATGGGGACAACAATCAGCCTGTGAATTTACAGTATGTAGCACCTGGTCGTCGGCTCTCTCAGCTGTCCATACAATCTCAACATTTCTCAACGGTGCTAAATGTCAGTGGTCGCTAGTTTCTTTTACGTAAATAGTGTATTTAGTGTCCAATCTGTTCATGAATACAATAACATGGACTTTACATACCATTGCATAGCTAGCTGATTGTGTGACTTCCACAGACACAGATGGGGGGACTCAATAGTGTAGTGGCTAGACGCTCGTCTGCAGGCTCGATGGTCATGGGTTCGAACCGCATGTAGGGGAATTGTGAAAATTGACCTGGACTCTCAGGTCGATCCAGATTAAATGAGTACCAGAAAATGTCTTGAGAAGAAACAGTTGCCTGTGTGATTCGGATCACATCCCCCAGTTAGTGCTGTTTGGTCTATAAACATGTGATCTAGCACCTTATGTTCAATGTGTCTGAGGCGTGTAAAAATGTCCTGCACTTTTTATGTTATTGCTTCCGCAGGTAGCATGTTCATGGAGTTACTCATTACACACGTACATATGTAGTTGTGCATTTCCAACCAACGTACTGTCGTGTGTACCGCACTACCAGAAGGAGAGCCACAGCAGTCAACCTTCCTTCTGGAGATTCAAGTAATTTGACGTCTTAGCATTAACAAATAAGGAATCAGTTTTGATAAAAGTCAGGACTTTTACATTCCATGAATTCTATCATCATCATCATCATCATCATCATCATCATCATCATCATCATCATCATCATCATCATCATCATCATCATCATCATGTTGGTCAGCATGGCCGAATGGATAACAACGCGTGTTATCAAACATTCGGTGTGCTGATGCCGAGAGAAGGGTTTCAATCCCTACACCAGAGAGTTGGACTAAGATGTTGATCTATCATCCTTGACTTCGGAACGTTAATTACAAGTACCTCTGAGGTTCGGAGTGGCTTCGCCTGATGGCAAGGGACACAATTAATACGTAAAGCCAATCCAAACGCAAAATTCAGTCCAGCACTACTAGAAGTAGTGTGTATGAACTACGTTTGAGTTCAAAGCGAGCGAGCGGAAAAACAATCATAACCATCATCATGTGCATGCTGTTAGGCGTTGGCGATCATGGTTCGCCATCTAACACGAAGGGTCAGCTTAAAACGGTTAGCGATCATCATCACAATGTGTCATGCCGACACGCGTTAGCTGTCACGGTTCCCCATCTCACACGATCACCTGAGTCTCGATCAGGTCTGTAATTTTGTTCCGATTAGGTCATGTGGCCAAGCCATCCAAGTATTTATCTCTCTACCTTCCCATTGATCTTATCCAATCCATCTTGCCGGCTGTCAATGAGTTTTAAAGATTATTTCTCATCATAACATGTCCAAAAATTCTAGACTGTCTACGCCTAATTTCGCTAATCAATTTCCATCCATCCATCCATCATGTACCATGCCGATAAGAGTGGGCGGTCATGTTTTGCCATCTCACTCGATCACCAGAGTCGTGGATCACCTAATCAATTTACGGTTTTGTTTATTTCATATAGGACACTCTCATTAGGTTTTCTGTTCGCCAATGGTATTCTTTGTATTTTCTCCACAACGCACATTTCCATTGACATTAGATGTTTTTCAGCAGGCTTGCTTATTTATTGTCCTTACGTCACATGCATAAAGCAGTATCTGTTTTATATAATCACATATTTAAAAAAAATTCTAAGAAGCTACTAATTACATCTATAGAAAACTTACGAATTATGCAGACTTGTCCTGATGCAGGTCTACTCCAACCAGGACAACAGTAACGTCTGGATCGAGCTCCACAGACATTTGGCCTGGACATAGAATATAGCATTTCCTATGTTAACACATTGCGAACAAGGCATTTGATGAAAACTAGAGACACACACAGCTGCTGATATTACATAGCATTTAAATACGAAAGATGCATAATATCCTCCCTCCCTCTTTCGGTCTCTATCCGTCTCTGTTTGTCTGTCTGTCTGTCTCTCCCGCCCCGCCCCCGCCCCTCTCTGTTAGGGTCTAGCTAACTCTCTTGTTTTGGCCATTTCTCTTTTCTTCTTCTTTTTTTTTCTTATAAAGTGTGGAGAACAACCATAAATGACTGACTATCTGCTGAACATGACGGACATACACTAACAGCAATCTGGGCTTGCTTTGATTGACCATAGCCATACTGGCGACTTTCGTCTTGATAAAAAGCTCTGACATCTACACCATTATGTAGATATCTGCAACGGATTCACATTGATGAGAAAAAGAGTCGAGAGAAACATGCCAGGATTGGTTGGTCACATGGCATAACGGGGACAAGACACAGACCTCATCAAAGATTGGTGATCGTATGAAATGGCGAACCATGCCCCCCCCACCCCACCCCAAGCTTATTGGCAATGATTGCTGGAAGAGGCTAATGGAATAAGACCACTATAAACATCTATAAAAAAAGAAATTATCGCATATTTTCGTCATATGATTAGAAGAGAGGCATTGGAGAATATAAGGAAAACTGGAAATATCAGTGGGAAACAAGACCAGACCATAAGAAATGATTTTGTATGGACAGAGACGATGATATGGAGGAATATCATCAGCATAGTTAATTAAGAGCACCAAGGACCGAGATCTGTGGAAAAACACTGGCCTACGCTAATTTGCAAGGCATATGATGATAACACAATATTGATGATGATAATAATAATACAACGGAGAAGCTTGCAATTAATATTGATAACAGTGTGGCAGACAAAGCGATATTCAAGCGACTTGCGCTGCAATTTAGCGAAGTCTAGGCCTATACTCAAAACGATAAAACGTCTGGTGCACTGCTGGTGGGTTCCTGGGATCATTCACAACACCGGTCAGCTGAACTTACACATTAACTTCTCGTCAAAAAAGCAGTTTCAAGCTACCGAACGTAAATTTGCCTAATACATAAACTTGGGGTAGGGATTGATCACGTCTTGCAAAGGGCATACAACAATTTTCTATACATCAACAAGATGTATAATAAAACCGTAATGATATAAATCAAACAGCAGACCTATAATCAATCGATAAGGGTATATTAAACCAAAATGGGTATAAACAAACGAAAGGCTTTTGTGCTAATGTGGTTGCAAATAGGTGACATAATTCAGTGTTTGGTTACGTCATTGGTACAATTAGGAAACAATTTAATATACAAAAAATACAAACTAGTGTTAACATGAGAACATAAACTTCTTGCCTTCTTGATGCTATATATCCGGACGAATACTGAATACGCATATACAGATAGCAGAGGTGTTGGCGTGGCGGTTAGGATGTTAAGGTAACAATGGCTTGAGAGCGGTCGGACGAGGGTTCGATGTCACAGCTTGCAGTCTGCTGAGGGGAAAAGACTGACCACCTATTCCGCGGTGCACTCATGAGAAGGACTGGTCACTTATTCCTCGTGCACTCAGACCTACAAAATGTGATTATCCTGCTACGGAACCTGTATGATACCCAGATGGATCAGCAGAGAATGCTACATACAATACATGGAGGGGCTGGTGTATATGTAGAATATTCAGCACTTCCAGTGGAACCGTTAGCATGGCAACTGGAAATAAAAAACTGCACCAGCTATAAGCAACATAAGCTTCCGCTAAAGAACTTGTAAATTCAGAATAAAACATATATACAGTGATAGTTCTTACTGAAGTACCGTCTGTTTTCCAATCACTTAAATTCAACAGGTACAAATAATCATGAGATATACCGTCTCAAATATGTCAACAACGTAGAACTGTTCTGCTGTGGATCCCATCCGGTTTCGGTATACCAGGAAATTAGAAGACTAACAATTTGGCCTTAAAAGAAGCGGGGACACAACAACCTGATTTCACAGCTACATGTTACCAAAAGGAGAGTCTAATACAATACCACACTCCGCGCAATCACAAATTGACTATTAATTTTTTCTAACCGGACAGGACACGTTGCAATCTTTAGACAGAGAACTCAGTATTCACATGCTAAAGTTAGTTTCTAGAGCACCATGAACACGCTGGAAAGCAACTCAAACTACAGCACATATACTACAGCATTGTACCAGATACAACTAATTAAATGTCTACTCTGCGGCAGCATGAAACAACTCCAGGTGTCAAACTCTACGGAAGTCTGCATGATCTGCAGAAGACAGGTAGTTCATTCAAGAAAAAAAAAATTGCATTTGTAGGTTGATTCCAATCGAACGAAAGGAAAACGAAAATAGAAGCTACTGTTATCAATATCACGGTATATTTGGTGTAAGTCTACATTAAACGAAGAAGACATGCGGAGGAATTATAAATAATACCTTCTTAAAAAAGCATATGGATGGAAGACGCAGAAAACGTTACACAGTCAATGATTCCTTCTTCATTGTAAGTGAAGCAGAAATGAACAAAACTATACCCCATTCCCAGTGGTAGTCATGGAAACAAGCTGCATCAAGATCGTCTAACAGAGAGAGAGAGAAAGAGAGAGAGAGAGAGAGAGAGAGAGAGAGAGAGAGAGAGAGAGAGAGAGAGAGAGTTGGAGTAGAAGAGGTGAGACCAACCCGGCCTCAGAAATTCGCAGTGCTAAAGTCCAATGCGTCGGCGGGTATCTGAGGCATATAATTTTCTCTGTAAACTGAAACAATGGAACTACCATTCTTGTCCATGACGAAGGAATACGAAGAAACAGACTCCACATGAGAGAAAAAAAAATGAAATGTTTTGATCCTCTAGCAAGAATGTCATTAGATCTACAATTAGAAACAGATTCAACATGAAAATAAATCCTATGAAATGTTTTGATCCTCGGGGAAGAATGCCACCAGATCTACGATCAAATAAAAATATATAATACTAAATAATATGATTATAGAACAAGGAAAATTCCTCGAAAAAATGTACTGGGGGAGCTCAAGGGATGTTACAGAAACATGCTCTCATAACAGCGGGACTATAACAACTTGTCCGAAAGGAACAGATTTCACCCATAACTGTAAACATGAGTGGAAATGATGCATCGCAATATGTTTAAAATGATAAACACAAATAGAAATGTGTAGGAGTAACTGGAATGTACATTTTGCAGCAATAATGTAAGAACATGCGTGGAACACTGGAATTGCTATAGCTTCTGACTGGGGCAAAAATATAATTCTCCAGATGTGTTTTTGAAACGCACATCATGACCTGTAGGCGCATAAATTCTGTAAATAGGGAGATTAAAGAGAGATTATAAATGAAGTAAAAGCAACAGTTTTTAAGATAAGTGGAATGATAAATTATAACGTCGTTTCTCGAAATATGTGAAATGATAAATTATTGCCTGGATAAACAATAATTTTACATTTATGCATAAAGACAGGTTGTTACAAGGCAATATTTATAGCGCGAACTGTGGCGAAGTAAGATCCATGATTTCAAATGCAATTGCAAATGCAAATGGGTGTTTGGTATTTAGAACATAAAACCGGTCCTTATGTTAGAGAACAAAATCCCCACGTGCAAGCCGACAAGAAGCACTTCTATCACAAGTGAAGTAATAAAGGATTTCGTGGTTTGGGCCTATCTTTCAGCATAAACTCCTTTCAAGCACAATTTGACGGTTGAAGACAAACGGAGAACAGGAAGGAGGGCAAAACGAAACAATGGAATAAAAACGTTACAGATTTGCCTGGTCATGGTATTCCTGCGCCGAGGGGTGTCGTTATAAACAGACAACAATGTAGGACTCTGTTGATGCTTCCAGTATGCACATCTACCACTCTAGCTGGATTTACGTGTTAACTTGATTTTATCCAATTGTTAGGCTTACCAACAAGGTCCTGTTAAATCTTCGTTTGTTGCACGATAGACGTATTTTTAAAATTACAGTTTTTACCTTTCTAGTACAGTGGGAGCCGGCATTCGTGGCTTAGAGGTTATGACTTTTCTCCGTAATCTCGTATACTCTCGTCGGTAACATGATGACGGTGAGAATCAGCAGTGGTTCGAATCGCATCGGTAACTTACGGGGTATGTGAGCCGGCCTCTCAGAAAGCAATGACAAACTACTGAGCATAATCTTGCCAAGAAATCAACATACAGCTGAAAGATGCTGATGTTGACAGCGATGTCCTGTAAAGGACATGCACAAAAAAAAATAAAAATAAAGTACAGTGGGATTGACCCAGGTCGTAACTTTGATATGTAATAATTTTCAGAATGTGATAGGGGTCTCAATGTCCAGATGGTTATTCCGTGTCTTCCTTGTGCTCAATATGTTATGATTTCATTTTTAAACTCCTCATTCGGTACTCGAATGCAGATGTTTTGGAGACCATGCAGGTCGTCACGGGAGCTACGAATTTCGTGATCTATGAGACGCTTTCGGCACGTGGTTAGATGTTCTGTGCAAAGAGACCGAGTTACATGGAAGAAAACCCAATGCAATTATGTCGCTCCTAGTTTACGCTTCTCTCTGCCTCTCTCTTTCTCTTTCTTTCTCTCTCTATCTCTCTCTGTCTCTATCTCTATATCTCTCTCTATCTCTCCGTCCCTCTCTATCTGTCTTTCTCTGTATCTCTCTGCCTCTCTCTATCTCTCTGGCTCTCTCTCTATCTCCATGTCTTTCTCTGTCTCTCTCTGCCTCTCTCTATCTATATATCTCTCTGCGTGTCTCTCTCTATCTCTCCCTGCCTATCTCTATCTCTCACTCTATCTCTCTGTCTCTCACTCTGTATATATCTCTCTCTTTCTCTTTATCTCTATCTGTCTCTCTATCTCTCTTTCAGTCTCTCCTTCTATCTCTCTCTATCTCTCTCTAAATATCTCCCACTCTGTTTCTCTCTCTACCTCCCTATCTCTATCTATCTTTGCAGAATTTGATGATTAGGAGGCACAAGTGGCAGATGTTAACCCTAGCCCATCACGCCATGATGTAATATACGCTAAGAGTTAACACTTCACATCTCTACGGCGGTATCTGTTGGCCTGACCTTTACTTGTAATGTTTGCAACATAAGGTGAATATTTAGTGTTCCTGATGGAAATAAACACTTGATATAGGAAACACACAAAACTAGCAACTGTAAAACATTACATAGTATTAACAAAGTTAGTTGCATATTCTTTACAGGACGTCGTAGTCATTCCCGGTATTTTTTTTTACTATTTGTGATTTCTTGGCAAGTTTACGTTCAGTAGTTTGCCATTGATTTCTGAACGACCGATACTCATACTATTGTCTGAAAACCAACACAAGGTGGTCTGCTGTCAAATCGCCAGCAGCTGTGTTTCGAACGCCGAAGGCGGGATAACGAATTTCGACTTGTAACCTTCTTAGCCACAGAGCGGATACATTGTATACTTGTATACTAAACAACAAAGGTTTCACGATAAATATGTAAGCAGGAAATTTGAATATGAATACGACGAGACGTTACTATTACGAATTGTGACTAATCATAGCAATGGGAAACTTACTGACGTCATGAGAAATGTAAACTGGTGCGACACTTACATTATTTAACTCTAGCGTTTAACAGTACTGCTATATGGATCAAACAATTGTAAAATAACTAAAGGATCCTTTAAGTTCCTTAGGTGTGCATTAGGTAAATGATGCTAGACCCACATTTGTATAGACAAATAGGCATTCTGTTGTTGTTGTTGTTGTTGTTGTTTTTGTTGTTAGTATCACGCGAGCCGCCATTACTTCCCAAGACATTACTTGGTACCCATTTTATGTTGGGCGGAAAAAAATCTGGCCTGATGTGGGTTCGAATCCATGACCACAAGGCCGGTAGGCGAAGATCTAGAAACTATGTTACCCTAGCTTCTCCCCCCCCCCCGCAAAAAAATGTAACAGTAACCTGCTGCGAGTATGTAATGTGTTAGGACTATCACATTATGTAGGCCTGAGTACAAGGAAAAACAGATATCCAGTCTTACCTTCTCATAGCTAACAACGAGAACTGGCATAGAACCTTTGTCCTAAGCCATTGTCAGCGTAGCGTCCTAGCCGTTATATCAACGTAACCGGCACCAGAAACACGGATAACGATTAAAACAATTACTAATACACTACAAACAAAGTTAACTGGTGCCTGTTTAGAACAGAAGAAATAAAATGGTATGTCACAATCACCAATGATGAGCTTAAGGGAGTAATAGACAGATTCCATCGAATCAAGAGGTGAGGGATAGATGCTGTTCCTGGATAGGACATACACCGAGAAACACTTATAACACTATAACTAGGAAGGCCTTTCTCTGGGACACACAGGGCAAACGAAATACAGGGAAACTTAAAAACAGCACGGGCACGATAATTAGAAAAAGAGATGAATAAACGAAATATGGGAAACAAAAACAAGACGGACAAGAAAATCAGAAACAAAAATGAAAAAACGAAATACAGGGAAACTTAAAAACAAGACGGATAAGAACATCAGGGACAGAGATGGGGGAAAAAAAACAAATAAAGGCAAACAACAACAACAACAACAACAACAACAACAACAACAACAACAACAACAACAACAACGACGACGACGACGACGACGACGACGACGACAACGACAACGACAACAACAACAACAACAACAACAACAACAACAACAAGATAATCAGAAACAGAGACGAATACTATGGGTGTGACACGGAAAGGACTGTAGTAGATAACACAAATTAGTTGAACTTTGGAGTTGGTCGATGACCTGTGCTCCAATGAGGGATAGAGAGCAGTCGCAGAAGTAGACCCACGACCCGACATGTAAGCAGGTAATGGGTTTGTCAAATTGCTAGTTTTGAGCGCGGACGCAGAGTTAAACTGTCATGTTTGTCCACTACATTCAATTATGTTGTGCTTATTTTGTTCATTGTTTACTGCACTAACTCGGGCGGATGCCGTGTTGTTTATAGTAAGACAGACATGCTGCCGACTGCCAGGGCGGAGTCTTGAAGGAAACTGCATTTGAACTCAGACTGCTGCTGACTGAAGCAACAGTATCATAGTCTGCTGCCGAGATGCTTAGAACAAAATGTGAAATTATGGAAATAAATGATCAGACAGACAGACAGACAGACAGACAGACAGACAGACAGACAGACAGACAGACAGACAGACAGACAGACAGACAGACAGACAGACAGACAGACAGACAGACAGACAGACAGACAGACAGACAGACAGACAGACAGACAGACAGACAGACAGACAGACAGACAGACAGACAGACAGACAGACAGACAGACAGACAGACAGACAGACAGACAGACAGACAGACAGACAGACAGACAGACAGACAGACAGACAGACAGACAGACAGACAGACAGACAGACAGACAGACAGACAGACAGACAGACAGACAGACAGACAGACAGACAGACAGACAGACAGACAGACAGACAGATAGATAGATAGATAGATAGATAGATAGATAGATAGATAGATAGATAGATAGATAGATAGATAGATAGATAGAGAAAGAGAGAGAGAGAGGAGAGAGGGTGAGAGAAAGCGAAAGAGACAGGGGGAGAGAGAGAGTGAAACAGACAGGCTGAAAGAGACAAAGGGAGACCCGTAGAGAGACAATACCGACAGAGAGAGACAAGCAGGCATAGAGATCAAGAGAGAGTCAGAGAAACAGGGAGAGACCGAGAGACAGACAGAAATAGAAACAGATAGAGACAGAAAGTGTGACAGAGAAAGGGACAGACAGAAAATCAGACCAAGAGAGACAACGATACATTGAGACAGACAACCGAGTGAGATAGAAAAAAAAACAGACAAACAGACAGTCAGTCAGACAGACAAACCAAGATAGACAGAGGTGATGATTGGAGGGGGGGGGGGGAGACAGAAAGACATCGTCAGAAACAGAAAGACAGGGAAGGAGAGGTAGACAGAGAATGAAAGGCAGACAGGCCTCATGATAATAAAGAAAACACAGAAAGATACCAGAAAGACAAGGAGAGCCAGAGACAAAGAGAAAGCGGCAGAGAGAAACAACAGAAATAGACAGAAAGTAAGAGAGACAGACAGACACAGAGAGAGAGAGAGAGAGAGAGAGAGAGAGAGAGAGAGAGAGAGAGAGAGAGAGAGAGAGAAGAGAGAGAAGCACTGAAAGAAGAAAGATTACTTGTATTTATCAGTTTCATAAGAATGCAAAATCTAGAGAAGCATAGACATACTTGTTTTCAATAACCAGCAATATTCAGCAGGTTGCAACATATTTAATCGTGAGTTGTCATGTACTCATCCGCAACAGAACATAGATGGAATATTATATAACTGGGTACTTAAAATATAGAATCATTCCTCGTTATTCCAAGATGAAGAAAATGCATTAACATTATGATGAACACAAAACAGGGCGTTGGAGTATTACGACAAAATTGTATCTACTTATTAAATTGTTGCCAACCAGGCAGGTATTTGTCCAGACTTGAAATTGCAATATATACGGAACTTCACTACATATCCCTGTCAAAATAGGACAACTGGAAAAATTGGGAAACTAATGATGCATTCAGAGTAACATAATTCATAAATTTCTCATTTTTCTTCTTCCTCGTTCGTTCTGAAGAGGATGTTTGTTGAATTATGTCGGTTTGCGGATGAACTGCAAAATCTGCGACTTCCGGTCGGCAAATCCGACTTAACTACAACATTTTTTGACACTATGTTTGCATCCGTCTTGGATTCCTACTCTCTTGTGTAAACTGTAGTTATGAAACTTCTACCAACACATCCATTTGGACGTGAAGTAGGGCCTTTGTTCTCTCTGTTTTGTTAACCCATAGGAAAACTGTCCATCTATGAGTGACTGATTGCATTCCTAGTTTTTCTGCACTTTCAGTACTGATTACATTTTAGTTGATGAATAACATTCAGAAAAGACTCCGCGAATAATGTACATGTCGAAGTATTGACTAGGCAACAGAGCATGGAAAGTAAGGGGCAAGTTAGACGCGATCTCCTCACGACAAAGTGCATTACTTCTTTGTTTGTGATGACGGCATTTTTTTGGGAAATCTGTTGAAATCGGATTGTCCTTGGCGGAAGAACACATCTATCCTGTCGAATTAACCCGTATTGCCCTTGGTGGAAGAACAAATCTATCCTGTCGAATTAACCCGTATTGTCCTTGGTGGAAGAACAAATCTAGCCTGTCGAATTAACCCGTATTGCCCTTGGTGGAAGAACACATCTATCCTGTCGAATTAACCCGTATTGTCCTTGGTGGAAGAACAAATCTAGCCTGTCGAATTAACCCGTATTGCCCCCTGGTGGAAGGACAAACATAAGTGGACTATTGATTTCAAATTTGCTGTTAATTAGTGTATTCTTATAATAACTAAAGCAAATGAAATTTTATGTATTGGAACAGATAGAACAACAAATGTCAGAATACTCAGAATAATACCTTTTTTCTGTGACAATACACGGTTGCAGCACTTGGATATTTAGCAAATCCGCTGAAAAGCATTAACTGACTTTCATTATAAGTACAACAGAAGAAGATTACAAATTCATTGGACGGGAAACCAAATAAGCAGATCTATCCAACAAAAGCTCAGCGTTGAACAAGATTGGGTTTTAAGACATAGAAAATTTGAGGAATAAGACATATTTAAAAGCCATGACAGTCTAGGAAAAATAATTATGGAGGGAAGTGTATCGAAGAGGCTGAGAAAAAGAAAACCACACATAAGGTGGATTCAAGATGTGATGCATAATTTACACACGCCAGCCACAGAGGCAGGGCAGCTGACGTATGATAAAGTGTAATTTCATTAGACTGTTACAGGGCGGAGTTCTGTACAGGGCAGGCTACCGGGTGATGAGTGTATTCTTTCCTATCTGCCACTTCCCCTGATGATGTTTAGTAAGATTCCTCATATTCAAGGAAACAACAAAGAATGAGAATGCAAGTTTTGAAAAAATATAACAATCTTGCTATTACTGCAATTAAGCTGCTGCTGTAAATATACTTAGTCTTCTTCCGTTAATTATTTTGGTATTATCTGCCTCAAGTCGCCATTCTCGTTGTCATTAATTCTCTCTGTTATAAGTTAAATGTTATTAATACAACACATCTTAAGGAAAAGTAGGTCATGGCGGCTAAATGTATGGGGATAGTGGAAAACATATATCAGTTCTGGCGATATATCGCTTCCGCATTTTTCTTTTTAAATACAGGTGGTCGTTTACCTAGTCTAGGGAACGAATGGCACTTTTTTCACTCAAAATGGTTTCTATGTGTTTTAGAGTCCAGAAGACTGCTGTAAACACAAGTTGACAGAATTGAGTGCTTGTACCCACCAGTATGAACTAAAGGGTGGGGATGGGGGAGGTCTAAAAGCTCGAGATTCTACTTCATTGAACCGCCTTGAATGTTGTATGTTGTATTCCATTTGGTCTGTTCTCTTTACGCAGAGTAGCGGGCATAAACTGTGGCACGGAGCTCCAGGGACGGAATCCGCCACACTCAGAGTCTCTGACAAAATTGGAATCGTTAACCGAACGGCAGAGTCCGAACCCTTCGGAGCCGGGCAGGTCGCTTAACCATTTCGACATGGTGCCCTGTATCCATAATAATAAGTGGGGCAAATGCCCTTGAGAGGAGCAGGACACTCACTTTTCGAGACAGGCAGAAATTGTTATCACAGCCAGTGGATGTGGAAGCATAGACGGAAACAATCACATTATATTTCCAAGAATAACTTTCTGAACAAGTGATGTCGCTGGAATAGTTAGTTAGTTAGTTAGTTAGTTAGTTAGTTAGTTAGTTAGTTACTCGACAGATCATCTTCATTGCACACCAAACCATTCAGTCCATAAGTGTTCGGATCCCCTTTTCAGTAAATCCGGCAGCGTGTAGTGGCTGACGACATCCGTTATGTATTGGTTTATTAATCTTTTATGGCTTCCTGCATGGTGAACTATTTCTTTCTTTGTGACGACGGCATTTTTTGGAAGTCTGTTTAAATCGGATTGTTCTTGGTGGAAGAACAAATCTAGCCTGTCGAATTAACCCGTTTTTCCCGTGGTGGAAGGACAAACCTAAGTGGACTATTGATTTCAAATTTGCTGTTAAGTAGTGTATTCTTACAATAACTAAAGCAAATGAAATTTAATGTATTAGAACAGATAGAACAGCAAATGCCAGAATACTAAGAATAATACCTTTTCATGTGACAATACACGGTTGCAGCACTTGGATATTTAGCAAATCCCTCTTTTAACTTGTTATCGCAGTCAGACCATGGTTGCAGATTCACAATCATCACTTGGTTCTCGCAAACGTCGCACTTCTCGTACAGTATTCAATATGTCAGCCTGGTCCATAGCCCGTCCGCCCTCCACAGTATCCTGCAAGCATGTCAGCCTGCTTATTTCCTTGTATACCGGCAGCCCTGGCATGAAAATAGAACTAATCTTTGCCAGACGTGACCGTCCTAGAGACACCAACCACTGTCTATAGACCCAATCCATCTCTATCTTCCTGAGCATACTCAGTGAGTCACTAAGGAAGCGTCCGAGTAAAGGTCTATGTCTAGAGCCATCTTATTGCTTTACTTACTGCCATGACTTCCGTGGCAGACTACTTGCGGTCAAGGCAAAAGTACCAGAATCTTCCTCCACGATTCTCTCTCCAGCCTAAGCCGCAGAAGCCCATTAGCTTCTCATGCGTCGAATGACCTACCCATTTACGTAAATGACTGCATCACTAACTAACGAAATCTCGACGATTAAAGCCTGTACTTCCGCCTCCACAACAGCCGGATTTTCTTGTCTGCATATTCTGTCTAGTTGGATGCAAACTGAAAAGGACGTACAGAACTATGTTTGACACTTGTATCCACTCTTCACCAAGGTTCTAAGTTCTCAAGTCAACACACCTTGACCCATCCACGACTTTCCTCTTTTTAATCTGCTGCTCTTTACCTTCTTAATTTCACCATGCCGTTTGTTTGCGATGACTCTAAGGTAGGCACTTGGTCGCAAATTTGTATCCTTTCCCCCATGGTTGGAAAATCAAGAAGGTAGCGCGTCGCCCTGCATGCTGTATCTCTTGTATAGTTACAGTTAGTTGCATTGCCTTTACGGGATGTCGCAGTCAACACCAGCATTGTTTGCTGTTGTGATCTCTTGGCAAATTTACGTTCAGCAGTTTGCCATTGCTTTCTGAATGACCGGCACGTATACCATTTCATAAAAAGCAGCACAGCTGTGTTTCTAACGCATGTATGTGGGATTACGAACTGCGCCCGTAAACCATTCGCCATGGAGCCGGCATCTCTTGTACACCCAAGTATAATACGCATAGCTTACTACTGTATCCTTTCCATCCTTTCCATCTGCCTATGGCTGAAAGTCAGGATCGCCATTGCATACTCAAAAAACGGAAAGGGCCAAGCCCTCGTATAGGATATATAGATGGTACTGCTCACAGTTTACCGCCGTCATATCCTTCATCGCAGCAAAACCCCACTGGACATTTGTTTATCACCTGGCGGAAATGGCGGAAAACCTGACATGACATCAAAACAACGCCTTAAAATCTGTTATCAAAATTACCGATTGTGACCCACCTACTTTTGCTTGAAATATGTATATTCCCATTATAAGGCTTTGTGTGTTTACATAAATATTTGTGCTTCATAGATTATACTAAGACATTTGATAAAGTAAAACATGATGAACTGATTAAAATGTTAGAAGATATCAACATTGATGGGAAAGATTTAAGAATAATAAAGAATACTTATTGGAACCAAGTAGCAGCAATTAAAATGGGAAATAAAGAGGGTAGTTACTAACAGATAAAGCTAGGAGTACGACAGGGGCATGTCTTGTCACCAGATCTCTTCTCCCTATATAGCGAAGTAATAATGAGATAGATCAACGAGATGCCAGGAATACTAGTTGGAGGTTATAATATAAATAAAATACGCTATGCAGATGACACAGTATTGTTGGCGGATAATTCAACAGGCATGCAACAATTGTTGGATATTGTAGTAACAGAGAGTGCAAGGAAAGGACTCTCCTTGAATACCAAGAAAACAGTAACAATGGTGATATCAAAGAAAATGGTGACACCAAAATGTGGCATAGAAATAGAAGGGAAAATTCTTAACCAAGTGGATAATTTTAAATACCTAGGGGCATTTATAACATCAGATGGAAGATGTACAACAGAGATTAAGAGCATAATACGGCAAGTAAAGGTAGCATTTCAGAAAATGAAGAGTATCTTATGCAATAAGTCACTGTCACTGAATGTAAGAAAGAGAGTTCTATAATGCTATGTAGAACCAATTTTGCTGTATGGAAGTGAATCTTGGAATGTAAATGAACAGATTAAGAAGAATTTAGAAGCAACAGAGATGTGGTTCCTGAGACGAATGTTGCGAATTCCTTGGACTGCCAGAGTAACTAACAACGAGTGCCTGATGCAGGCTAATGAATCAAGAACATTATAAACAACAATAAGGAAGAGACAAACATCTTTCTTTGGTCATGTGATGAGAAGAGGGGCATTGGTGAACATCGTGACAACTGGAAAGATCGAGGGGAAGAGAGGCAGAGGCAGACCAAGAGAAATGATGATGGATGGATTGAGACGGTGGCATGGAGGAATACCATCAGCAGAGTTGATCCAGAACACCAACGACCGAAATATGTGGAGAGCCATGAACACCTACGCCAGCTGACAGGTTACTTGATGATTATATATATATATATATATATATATATATATATATATATATATATATATATATATATATATATATATATATATATATATGTGGTTAAAGTATCTCTTTACTTCTACACGATATTATTTGTTTTATGTAGATTTGCAATCTACTATATTATATGTAGGAAGCGAAGCGTAAGTGTTTATGTTTATCGCCAAACAACAGGGTTGGCTGACTTTGGCTCAGTTCAGCCTGATTGAAATGTGGCAACAGAACAACCCGTCTGATCACTTCCGGTCAGGCGAAACATTGGTTTCTCGTCCATTTTTTCACCCGAAGTTGTGAGACGAGGTCGCCAATGGGCTAGGCTACTGTTCACGGTTTACGTGCTGTAGTGTAAATTCGTATTTGGCTCTTGTTAGCCTAGCATTTGAGGAAAACATATAGGAAATCCTAGTGGACCAGTCTCGCAACAGAAAGGTGTGTGGTCGCAACATACCAACAGCCTACGCAATAAACGTAAAATCGACATACATGTAGGCTTACGTGCCCCTGCCAGTGCTTTAAATAACATTATAAACTATATTAAGTGCTGTTGAGCACCTGCTTGTATTAATCTAAAGAAAACCCTGGATCAGGGAACAAAAGACATTAAGAACACTGTAAATTAAATCAATAATATCCCTCGCTAAGCAAGCTGTGGCTGAATCATTGTCGATTGAAGAGGTGGAGAAGCCAGACCTTGAGCACCATTATAGCCGACGACCGGGGCTGGAATCTTCAGCTAAGTGACTGTCTCCATCCGTCTGAGTTATCAAGCCTGGCACCTCTCTTAACAGTGCCACGGCCTCAGTGACCAAACAGTGATTATAGCTTGCTTGCTTGCTTGTGTCCGTTGGCTTCAGCTTCAACGCGAAGTCCTGTATGTCGGATGAAGGCACCCTGTTGTCCAACATCAGTGTGATGTCATACAGGACCTGAGGTTTGCGTGAGTATCCGTTGTCCCATGTCTGGCTTATTGGAGTGCAGACTGGTGGTTCCTCGCCGTACAGGCAGACACTCTCCGACTTCGGAGCAATCGGCGATCCCTGTTGCCAAGGACGCTTGACGGTGACGCGTCAATAGGTCTTGGCCAATATATAACCCGACCCTGGTGCCTTGGAAACACCTCTGCGCCCCTCAGTGATTATAAAATCAAAAGATATTTTTAAGATCTGATTAATATTATTAAGAATAAGGAAATTCATAAAAAATAGACGTTACGAGCTTTAGGATAGCGGATGTATATGCAATCTCCTTATTTGTCAGTACACTCCCGTGGAGGGTACCCAGTGTGATCCATATACATATTAGTTGTAATTTAAAATTTTACACAACATAATCTGTTGCAATGGTAAATACGATTAGAATAGTCATTCAGAGTGACAGGGTGAAAGTGTTCTGACTGTATATTTAGGCTATCTGTGTGTTGTGAGACAGGATACGACTTGGAGGCTCCTTTACTTTCCAGGCACATGTAGCGGAATACACAGGCCAACAGTCTATACTTTAAAAGGTTGTGTGTTTTTTTTTTTTTTTTTTTTTTTTTTGCATATCCTTTACAGAACATCGTTGTCAACAGCAGCATCCTTCAGCTGTCTGTTGATTTCTTGGCAAGTAGTTTGCGATTGCTATCTGAGCGGTCGGCTCAGTATCCCGCAAGCCACCAGCGGGGGTCGAACCGCTCCCAATTCTCTCCCGCTACGAGACTCTGCGTGATAAACGGGATTACGGAGAAAGTGTTGTAACCCCTCAGCCAGAGTACCAGCCTGGCCAATGATAGAAGACCTAATCAATTCTGTCATACAGTCTAGAATCATGAGCCATTCGATCTCTTCTTTGGCAGTGATTAGTCTTTCTTTTTCAGAAAGCCTATTTGTCGCTACTTTTGAGTGTTTTCTAGCGCTACTTTACACAGATTTACTAGAAAATAAATGTATGGTAACGGAAAATAATATCAATCAATCTATCATGTGCAATGCCGGAAAGCGTGGGCGGTCATGACTCGCCATTTCACTCGATCACCAGCGTAGTGGATCAGCTCAGTGTTCCTGCCTCGTCCATGCCATGTGGCCAAGCCATCCAGATATTTTCCTCTCGGTCTTCCTCATGGTCTGTTCCCCTCGATCTTGCCAATTGTCACTAAGTTATCCAGTCCATTTCTTCTCATAACATGTCGGAAAAACTTTGACTGTCTACGTCTAATTTCCCTAATCAATTTACGATTTTCATTTGTCTCCTGTAGCACTTGGTCACTGGTTTTTCTGTCTGTCCATGGTATTCTTTGCATTCTCCTCAGAAACCACATTTCTGCAGCCAACAGATGTTTTTCAGCTTGACTGAATTTTCAGCTTGAAAATAATATACCGTGGAATTAACAAGCATTGCACACATGTTTAGTAGTAGTAGTGTTAGTAGTAGTTATAGCAGCAGCAGTTGCAGCATTAGTAATGGTGGTAGCAGTTGTAGAAGTAGTAGCAACAGTTGTAGTAGTAGTAATAGTTGTAGTAGTAGTAGTAATAATTTTTGTTATAGCATTAATAACAGCATTAGTAGTAGCAGTACCCATAATAGTAATAGTTGTAGCAGCAGCAGCAGCAGCAGCAGCAGCAGCAGCAGTAGTAGTAGTAGTAGTAGTAGTAGTAGTAGTAGTAGTAGTAGTAGTAGTAGTAGTAGTAGTAGTAGTAGTAGTAGTAGGAGCAGCAGTAGTAGTTGTGGTAGTAGTGATATATTTATTTTTTGCATATCCTATTTACAGAACATCGCTATCAGCACCATCACTGCTGTTATTGATGCCTTTGCAAGTTTACGTTCAGTAGTTTGCCATTGCTTTCTGAACGACCAGCTCCCATACCATCACGCTAAAAACTAGCGCGACACGGTGTAGTGATAGTGGTAGTAGTAAATAAACTGTCAAAGACACTTTCACACCCCCAAGGGAAATTGGGCTCATGGTGCTAGATCCATGTTTTTATTGACCAATCGGCTCTCGGTGAGTGTCGTTGTCAGTATCACACTTCCGTCCTTAACTCATACAACATTGCCTTGTACCCATGAGTACGCCTGTGAGTCAGGTCAGTTACACAAATTCGAATCTCCCCCATGTGGATGGAACCCATGACCATCGGGTCGGTAGGCTAGCGTCTACCGCGACCACCATGTACACGACACGTCATGTAAATATGTAGACCTAGCAAATAGATAAACCGTATTTACATTATATCACGCACAGTGTAGTACTGAAGTTAATAATAGCAGCAATAAAGTGTGTGTGCTCACTACGACCAGGAAGTCAGGTTACCCAGTGGCTAGCAACTTGCCTTCCATCCCGGTGGTTATGTGTTCGAATGTATATTGAAGCGGCGATGTTGATTTTTTTTAAAATCTATTCGAGCTTACAAATCGATCCACCCTAAAATTAATCAATCAATCATGTGCCGTGCCGGAAAGCGTGGGCGGTCATGACTCGCCATTTCACTCGATCACCAGAGTCGTGGATCAGCTCAGTGTTCCTGTCTCGTCCATGCCATGCGGCCAAGCCATCCAGATATTTTCCTCTCGGTCTTCCTCATGGTCTGTTCCCCTCGATCTTGCCAGTTGTCACTAAGTTCTCCAGTCCATTTCTTCTCATAACATGTCCAAAAAATTTTGACTGTCTACGTCTAATTTCTCTAATCAATCTACGATTTTCATTTGTCTCCTGTAGTACTTGGTCATTGGTTTTTCTATCTGCCCATGGTATTCTTTGCATTTTCCCCAGAAACCACATTTCTGCAGCCATCAGATGTTTTTCAGCTTGACTGCACATTGTCCAAGTCCCCAAAATAAGTGCCAGTTAATATTATTGGAAGCAAAGGTGGTATATTGACAACATCACCTATCGAGTGTCGGCGGTCTGTAAAAATATGAGGCTAGCATTATATACCCAATACACCTCAAGGAGTGTAAACGAGTCATGTACTTTACCATACAGTTAATATGTTAAAGCATCGGGCGAAGGAGCGCAAGTGAGAGGCTACAAGCCTTATCCTGGTATAGGAAATGTAACCTAAAGACTAAATGTCGTGGCAGGGCAGACTAGGCTCTGAGGATTGGTTGGCAAATGGTCTAGGATTGAAGCTCCGACAGGTGGACAGTTAGAGCAATGCTTCGCTGATCCTGCTGCTTCTGCATCTTGTGTCCCAGATGTATTTATGTTATATTTCCTCTGGAGTAAACAAGGCAAGCCGAGAGATAAATCATGCTGAATGGGCAACACATTTTCTCTACAATCCAGCCCATGCTTTGTGCTATGGTGAGGTATAACTACCTAGTCCTCTACCGCCACGGATTGTAGTTATTATGACTGTTTAGAAGCACAATGTAAGAAATAATTGTCAGTCAAGACGGCCAGGTGCCAGTAGTAGTAATACGTCTAAAACAAAACATATCCCGAAGCAGGAACCCCCAATGGATCTGCGATGTGTAGGGTCGTCTGCCTGGATGCACGGAGGAATAGATGGCCTATATTTCCATCACTTATCGAGACGACGAACGCAGGTGGCGAAGCCTTGACCTACCGTGCCCATGTTATTATCCGCGTAGTTCCCTGCCAACTACGCTAATGCGCCCACTAAAAACTTGACCCGAAGAAAGAAGCTACTATGAATCTGTACTGTGATAGAGCCATTACACCGTGAAGGCCGGAATACGTGGAGGGATAGATGGTCAACTTTGTCTTCACAATGCGAGTTCGCCTCAGGGAAAACGATCCTTTACTTATTTACTTGTATGTTTAAAATATTTATTCAAATACATGTTGATACGTGTGATATACTTTATTTTCACAAACATAACATGCTGTAGATATTTCCCGTCGACAATTAAAGCCTGAACACCGCAACAGGATTGTTTGTTCCACAAATGTACGATCCAAGATTTAATATACCCATTGGCAATGAAAAACACGAACCGCAAAAGGCACCGTATAAATACGGCAAGCAAAGCCACATGGCCTTTTTGTTCATCAGCGAGCATGAGACATAAGACCTGAAACAGTGGAAGGAGTGAGAGAGTTTCAAAATCACACGAGAAAAGAAAATCCACAGCCTACGACATCGCTTGTGAGAAATTGTATCTCATTCAGATCATGAAACGTGTCGACATGTTGAAGTCATTCTGATAAATAAGGTAAACATCATACTTACTTTATTTTAAATCTTAGATTGGTTGTGAGTCGTTTTCCAAGAAGAAGAGTTGGTAAGTCGACTGGTTGAACACGTTTGGTGAGTTCTTAAGAAGTTAATTAAAATATATTTAATTGTAATAGTTTATAGATAAGCTATTCATTAAGAATAACCATAGTGAGTTTTATTTTCTCCCAAAGTAAACAACTGATTTAATATATAAGCATTAGTCCAAGTTGTACATTTATTTCTTAAGAAACTCAATCTACAATGATTTAGAATGGTGAGTTCTTAAGAATTTAATCTAGTAGAAACTAAATAATATTATACTCAGTTATCATAGTCATATGATAACTGTACATTAGGAGAAAACTACAGTGTTTTATTTTCTCCTAGCTAACCAACTTAGTTAATGTATAAACATTAGACACATGTTATATATTTTATTTCTTAAACATGAAACTCAGTCTACAATGAATTAGAGTTAGGTAACTTAAGACTTAAGTATCTATTGTAAATGTGTAAACACTGGTGAGTCAAACTAGTGTAATGTGTGTTAGTCAGTATATGATTTTTTTAAATATATAAGCACATGAACAAACCAGTAGTTTTTTTTATATTTCTTGAACACATGGGAACCAAAAAGAGTTCTATAGGTATCATAATTTGTGTGATGTTAAAGCACCCATGTGGTGAGTCAAATGTATTTTCAATGTTGTAAACATATGGAATTAATGCTTGTGCCTCACAATAATACTTAGTCAACCGGCATGTTAGAATGGTTATGATTCATAATGAATGAATGCGGATGAGTGTATCACATAAATTGTATGTATTTGATGAAAGCATGTGGTGACTCATGGATTTAATTTTGCTAAATCCTTGGTGAATTTCATAAGTATGCCTAATGATCACATAAGTCTATGTCATTGAAGAGTATGCCTGTGTCATGTGTGTTTCATTATTGTTAAACAGATGTGAATGTATCATTAGAAAAAACCCATCAGTATGAAAATATTATAATTTATGATGAAGAATGACGTTCTAATGTAATGTCATAGTGGTTAAATCTGTGAATTTATCATGGGTAAAGCACAGACTTAAACTTAATGTCATTCCTACAGATATGATGTGTCTGATGAGTGATTGTGAAATGAGGTTCCTGAGAAGAATACTCAACGTATCAAGAAGAGATAAGATCAGAAATGAAGAAATCAGGACTAAAGTGGGGGTTAAAGCTGCTCTAGATTTTATTAGAAAGCAGCAAGTCAAATGGTTTGGCCATGCAAGTAGGCTACCAGTCAACAGCATGCCACAACAGGCAATGACGTACAGACCAGATGGAAACAGAGGAAGAGGCCGACCACGTAAACGCTGGACGGAGGGAATAACAGAATCCATGGGAATGTCGATATACGAAGCCCATAACCGGGCACTCTCACGAAGTTTATACTTCACCTCGACACCGCAAGGTACAAGAGGAACATGATGAGATGAGATGAGATGAGATCAATGATGTTAAACATTTTAAGTTATCATTGGGAAATCACATAAGTATACACTTTACATGCAAGTATGAATGATGTTTGAGGAATGATTCGTGAATGATCATCCATGCATATGAATGTTGTCTGAGATGAGTGAATTGATCCCACATGCACAGATGGATATTGTGACTGATGCATGAGGAGTGTGAGTGAGTGAAGTTACATGCTGAGAGAGAGGGGGTATAGGCCAACAGTCAATCTCGGGATAGCCGGCAACTTTGATGTGTAATGTCATGACTATCACCAGAGAACTGGTTCGGCATAACCCATAAACCGAATAATAATTTAGTACACTCCGACGCATGAAAACACATTGTATTAAATATCACTTATCGTATAATCATCTGGTTTTGTGCGCTAAGCACGACACAACCAATATCATACATTACGCATACTACCAGCATCTGTGTTTGTTATTTAAGCAAAATCCCTCTTTGTAGTTCATGTCACTCCTGTTAACACATATGGTCTAGTGCAGTGTTTCCCAACGTGGGGCTCACGCCCCACAGGGGGGCAATTTGACTGTTAAGGGGGGGGGGGGCAATTCGAAAATGGAAGAAATCGGCTGAATATAACAAAACGGGGAGACTTGAGACTGAAGTTAACTAAATTGGAACCTGACATAAGATCTCTTTGCAGCAAGCATCAAGCGCAAGGATCTCACTAAATTTAAATAATAAATAATTACTAATAATTAAAATAATATAGAAAAATCTTTCATTAAAATTATTTTGTACTTGAATTTCAGTTCTCCATTATATGTTTTGAAAATTTACTTACTGTGTTTGCTCAATAATTACCTAGTGATTTCTTCCTAAAACCTATCATTCAAGTTTCTTTAGTGAACATTTCAATTTTTGAATATTAAAAATAATGTATATGTTGAGGGGGGGGGGGGGGCATGGGGCGGGGGAGGGGGGCAATATGAATTTTAGAAAGGCTTAAGTGGGGCATGGTACAAAAAAGGTTGGGAAACACTGGTCTAGTGTAATAATAATAATTATGTACTACAAGGATGATGATGATGACTGTAATGATTATGATAATAATGATAATGGTTGTAATGACAATGATATAATGAGCATGATAATAATGATAATGATTGTAATTACAATGATATAAGGAAACCATAATGATGTTGAGGATGATGATAATAAATATTACATCCATGAGAATGGAAGAAAACTTCTCACTTGAAGCATTTAATGAAGAATACACATCAATGGTATACAAGAATTGCTTCCATTATGTACTTATATTGTTTATAAGCAACTACTCATTGCAATGGGAAATTATTTAAAAAAAACCATAATGTATGAGACCCTTTTTCCTGAATAGAAAAAGATGTAGAGAACAAAACTAGGTACAGAAGAGAATGGTCAACATAATTGTCAAATTCCAAATCACTCAAGGTATTACTTAAACTATAGACCTGAAGGACAGGCATAAGTGAAGATGAAACTGCACATCTGCTAGTTAAACCTTGAACAACTGATAATGGAAGATTGGAGTGAGAGCAAACAACTATGTTGGTGATAACTAATTGACAACACCAAGAATATCTTTCTTCTATGTTTAATTTCTCTAAGAACAAGATTCATTTGATTGTTTTCACTTGTTGTCTTCTTAGGCTTTTACATTTCATTTCTAATGTCATATTTATGATATCAATAGAATTATGTGATTGATGGAATTTCAGGTAGTGGTCATACTCATGTAAATCCAGACCTGACTTGGTGAAGATTGAATGCAGTACCTGTTGAGTGAGCACATTGTTGAGTGATGCCCTTGATAGAGTGGTGCAGAAACTTATCTACCTGCAAACATTCCATTTGTCTCATAGGAGAGGTAATCTTTATTTAAACATTTACCTGCCAAAATGGGAAAGAAAACCAAGAGCCAACTTATGTTCTACTCAGACCTGGAACACTAAGACTACAGAACATACAGCAATTAATTGATAGCCAGAGGGATTCCCAAAGCTGGAAGTGGAGAACCCTGAGTGTAGACAGTTTTTTTTTTTCAGATCATCCAGGCCAGTAAAAGATTAGCAGTACATACCACTGGAAAAAAATATATCTGTTACTATACACATTATAATTGGCACATCAATTCTGTATAATTACCATTATATGTATATGTCCTTATTTTATGACAGGAAATTGTAATTTTGAATGCAATTTACAAAATCCATGTTTGTGTTTATTAAATCATAAAAAATGAGGTCATGTCATGTATTGATTGTATTTTTACTTGTCATAGTCAAATTGTTTTAAACTACCCTAGATAGAATTAATTAGTTGGTAGAGGAGAGGCAAGGAACCACTTAAAGGATATTTTGGGTATAAAAGGGAATACAACTTTTTCAGTTATTTCCTGAAGGTATTCTTGGTTCTCTAAAACTCTATTTCTGGTCTCAAACAATTGAGTCAGTACAGCTAAATTAATTAAACGGGCAGGATCACATTGGGAAAAAAGGATTTTGCATCCTTTATCTCTTTGGGGTTGAGCCATCAATCTCGACGTGTCCGAAAATACGATATTTAAATTTGTTCATTAAAAAAAAACACAATAAAACATATCTTTAGTTTATAAATCTTCTTTTCTTTGAGGTTTATGCAAACAACAATGTATGCCCATTGTCTCAACAAAGTGCACTTTTGGGTAAAAATGTTACCCCCATGTGAAACTCTCTGGCAACCGTACTTAACATGTATATAATAACCCGCAACAGTAGACACGGAGACTGCTATACATTTCTAAGTGATACACGACACTGGAAATTCATCGCCTTAAATTCGAGCTGCTCCGACTATAGAATACGTTTTGTTACTCTGACAGAATATATTATTCACCGGCCCCAAACGGCATTTGCACTCTGTCCGAATATGAGGACACGTTTCAATGTTTGTAGCCCACTCAGCACATAGCAAGCAGCTGTGATCGGAGAACGCATTCTCCCATAGTGTAAATGTGTTTGTTGTTACGAGATCTGCCAATAAAAAAAAAAAAAAAAACACTGCCCGAAGTATAACATCTCCATTTTAATGTCTAGACGATCAATTTAAAAGCACCTGGTTTACCCCATATGGATCGCCGTTTCTCCTGCAGAACGGCAAGCCTCTTCACGAGAACATCACACTAAACACGAACTCCGTAGCTCCAGCAATGACTAACTCCAGCTCCAGTCTCCGGAAGAACTGCACTCGTGATGAGACTGAAACAGTCATGGAACGAACCCACGAACTCCAGAAGGCAAGGCAGACGGCTTGACCACTTAGAAACGGAGAGCCATCCTTCTCTCAAACTTCCACACACACACACACACTTACACACAAACACACACTCACGCACGCACACACACACACACACACACACACTGGTAACGGAAACTGGTACAAGAACAACGAGCAGAACAAAGCAGAGGGAAATAAACAAACATTTTAAAACACAATCGGAAGGCGGAATCCCCAGAAGGCACATCGGGGAGGAAAACAGAATGAGTTCATGTTATTTTCAAAGAGTTGTAAAGCTGGCGCTTAGACATTGTCATAGTCTTGCTCGTATCTAGGTAACTAAACTTGGGTTCATACAGGCAACAATAAATCTGTTCGTTATGAGATCGAATATTTATTGTATTTACATATACAGTATGCGTTGGCGCAGTGGGTAAACAGACCCGCGCTAGATTACATCTCTCAAATAGTAAACATCAAACACATAAGTATCATTTAACAGTCTAGCAAACTATCTAGCCTATGTCTATATATCTATTGATATCTATAGAGTCCCTCAAAGGCAGGCCCTGTTGCCTCTCTCAAGTCCATCCGTCCTCTGCCGGTCTCCGCGTGTCCTAACTCGACACGGGCGGTAACTCTGTCCGAGTTCCTCGTGGACCCCGCATTAGGCGGGCCACATCAGTGTCCACGGAATCATGGACTTGGTGACCATCTCTATCTAGAAGGTTCTAGATTACTTGGGTCCTGCTCGACTCAATGGTTTCCCTTGGGCTGGAATTGCAGCCCTTTACTAGATATGCAAGTGAGGCGGTGACAGGATCCCCCTCCCCCGTGACATGATTTGTTGTTGGGAATTAGATCCGTTCTAATTCTGTCACCGACTCACCTACAGTTGGTGTTGTAGTTTGGTGGATAGTAACCTGGCAACCTACCTATTAGCACTAAAAACTCATGTATTCTACCATACAACACTTGTCTGATTTGGTGCAGAGATCCCTGTCTCTCGTGTGCTTAAATATGCTTATCAGACCGAAGTTACGTGGCATTTTAGTAGTTGTATTTACAACTTGCCCTTCTCATAGTACCCAAAATGGTACCCAGACAAATAACCCCTATATAATAGAGGGTTAACAAGACCGAAGTCTTGGCTAAATAAGTACACCTTCAAATCTTGATCTGTGTGTGTATTTCTATACACTTTTACTCCCGTATGTTATCTAATGCTAAATATGTAGTTACCTTGTTATTTTATCCCCCTCATACTACAAGTGTCCCTGTTGGCTTGTTAGTGTGCCTTGACTAATAAGTTGATGTTTCTAATAAAGTGACTGTATTTTAACTTGATAGTGTTGAGTTTTAAGGTTTGTGTACTGTGTGTGCTGAATGTGTGGCGTATTTCCAAGCGTCACGAGTTGGGATAACCTCAATCATGAACTACTGCACTGTGTGCAATACATGAACAGGCATTCCAAGTAGTGGTGCTTAGATGTATCCTAACTGCTAAGCTAAGTATATTAACTCACTATTAACCTAAGTACTACACATGTATTCACAAATTAGACAAGTCATACAGTTTACATGAAAGACGCAGACAAATTAAAATAAATACGGTTTGCGTACAATTTGTCCGCTAAGTGTATCGTTCTCTCATTTAATCCATTCACACAGTCATTTACTCACTTTTCATTAAAAATAGTATTTGGTTAAAATATATAATTAAAGTTGAGGTAAGTGTTATTGCCCTTAGAAAAAATGGGCTAGGCGATATTTGCCCTTTAAGAAAATACGTACTTCTTGTACGATGACTCACAAATGGGTTATAATTTAAATAGAGACAATTGTATAGGACGATTCTTTAGCTTAGGAATGGTACCGCCTGTAATATTAATGTCGAATATGTACAAATTACAGGTGAATACAATTTATATACAACAATAATGGAAATATAATACATATTTAATCCTAAACTAATTAATTAATTAAATCCCAAGATGATGTGCGCGTCGTTCTCCTGTCGCTAGCGTGTTATGCCATGAATGGTAAAGCTAATATGGCTGTCTCTTGAGTGTCGTAGTCGATGGGGTTCTGTTTCGGCTGTTTGTAAAGTTACGTAGTAACAGCAAGTATGGCATGTTCTTAATGTCCTATATAACGAGTTCTTCCAGAATTCGGAGTTAGTTCGTTGGTTGATCTTATTGGTTGACACAAACACAGTTACTGTTTCTTGCTGGAAGTGTTCTAGCGCTTAGGCACTTGATGGTATAGTTCTCAAAGTAACGTATCATGTTCTTGGGTGTCGTAATTCAACTAATCACTGAGAGTACTCTAGCAGGTGTAGAGTTCCACTGTAATATGCAACCGACTAAAAGTATCACAGTTTATAGTATGGCTAATGGTCGATGTGATCAGAGTCATTCTACTGGCGCATTCACCTGCCGTGACAAAAGGTCAGCCACAATGTTGTCGGTGCCTCTGATGTGGCGGATTTCGAAGTCGAAATCTTGAAGTAGAAGACACCATCTTTGTAGCCGATGGTTTTTAGGCGACCCCTGGTTAAGGACTAATAATGGCGAACTGTCAGTGAGGACCACAAAGTGACTCCCTAAGAGGAACTTCGATAATCTCAATATACAAAACACTAGGCTTAAACACTCTAATTCAACTGTGGCATACCGAGTCTCAGCCTTCTTTAGTTTGCGGCTTACATAGAGAATTGGGTGTTTTATGCCATCCATTTCCTGCATCAGGCATCCTCCTATTGCGATAGCGCTCGCATCTGTGGTCAAAATAAAGGGTAAATTAATGTTGGGTAATCGTAAGACTGGTGGGTTAGAAAAAATATGTTTCAATTTACACATTGCATCATCCAAGCTGGTACTTTTACAAATTTTTGATGGATGATTTTTAGTTAACATATCAGAAAAGACTGAGGTTAATTCTGCCCAATGTGGAATAAATTTCGAATAATAGTTAATCAGACCTAGTAAACTTCTAACTTGCTTCTTTGTGGTAGGTACTTCTAGCTTGAGGATCTTGGAAACAATTTTATCATCAGTCAACAATTTTCCTTCAGAAATTCTATGACCAAGGAAGTCTATTTGCGTATAGCCTATTTCAACCTTGGAAGGTTTGATAGTAAGTCCAAAAAGAGAGATTTGGTGGAAGACTTGTTTAAGGGTGAGTAAGTGAGAAGTCATATCAGAAGAATGGATGCATATATCATCAATATAAGCAACTACGTCATTAATTCCGTCGTCAGTCATGATTGGTACAGGGATTTCCATGTTGTCCACGTCTGTCTGATTTATCACAGATGCCACTGTTTGTAAATTGTCTTCAATGTCATTGTCGTCGTCGTCGAGATCAATCGTTGTCAATATGTCGTCAAATTTGTCGTCGATGTCGATATCACAGATTGTCGGTAATGTCCATATGTCTTCGTCGTTTTCGTTGTCGTAAGAGTGTGTCGTTAACGATGCTTCGTTTGTCGAGGTGTCATTTCGTTGAGAAATTGTCGTTTCGTGTTCGTCACCAGTTCGTTGAGTCAGTTCATTTGTCTCATTGTCCTGTCTAACATAATATGGTTTCAACATATTTATATGGAATATTTTCAGTTTTCCATTTAAAGAGATTTCGTAATCTACTTCTGAAATTCTTCTAATGATCTTAAAAGGTCCCTGCCAGGAGGTTGACAGTAAATCTCTTTTGTCAGGTAGTAGAAGTAAAATATCCTGACCTGGATGTAGGACAATGGTTTTTGCACTTCTATTGGCGTACTGCCTGTATTTAAAACCTTTCTCCTGTAGTGATGTTCTGGCCAATATACAAGAACGTATGATTTTGTCCCTGGTATCAGTGACCAAATCATAGGTGGAAATGGGAAGTTGGCTATCTACAGGTTGTGAGATGATCTCTTTATAAATGGTGAGAGGTCCTCTTGGGTTCGCTCCATACATCAATTCGAAGGGAGAGAACCCTGTACTTGATTGAGGGACTTCTCTGTATGCGAACAGCACCGTTGGGAGAAGTATGTCCCAATCGGCTGGATTTTCAGCTGTCACTTTAGATAGCATATGTTTCAGGTCCCCATTAAGCTTTTCGCAGATACCGTTTGCGGCCGGTCGATAGGGACTGGTGAAACACTGCTTGATGCCTAGTAACTTAGTTACTGATTGGGTGGCATTAGATATGAACTGGGTACCTCTATCTGAAATGATTTTCTCCGGGAAGCCAAAACGGGAGAAAATATTTAGTAATATGTCCATCACATCCTTAGAGGAGATAGATCTTAATGGCAACATTTCGGGCCACCTTGTACATAAATCCACGAGAGTAAAAATGTACCTATTCCCCTTATTCGATATGTGATTCAACGGACCTACTAGGTCAACTGCCACGATTTGGAAAGGCCTCGAGGCAGTTGTCGTTGATTGGACTTCTGCTGTAGGGTTTTTTCCCTTTTTCCCCAGTCTTTGACATACATCACAAGCTCTACAGAAAGTTTTTATATGTTGGCAAAACTTTGGCCAATAAAATTGGGTGAGGACTCTAGCCCTGGTCTTTTCATACCCCATGTGACCTCCAAAAGGGGAGTCATGGGCTAATTTTAGCACTTTGTCTCGGTGTGCTTGTGGTAGTACTATTTGCTGTGTCGTGGTCTGGTTTGTTGTGTAAAATCTAGTTAAGATGTTGTTCTGTAGCCTAAATGTCCACGATGCGTTCTTTGTTAATTTTGGCTTAAGGCCTACTAACTTAAAGTATGGTGCTAGTGTAGGGTCATTTTTCTGTTCATTTCCAAAATTGATGTTAGTTGAGTTTGGCGCTACTATTTCTAATGATTCCTGTAGTTGGTCGGTGTTGGTTTTGTGGGTTGTCTGTCGTGTTATTGCGTTTGTGTGTTGTGTGTCTTGTTGCACATTTACAGGTTCGGTATTTGGTAGTTTGGTCGCATCCTCAATTCGAGGTTTTAATTCGGTCGTATCGTTTCTTGATTCGACCGCCCCTGCATTGTACACCTCGGTAAATTCTTCCTGAATTACCTCAGTGGTTGTCTCCCTTGGTATTTTGGCAGTTTGAGACAAGCAAGAATGGTGTTTCTCTTTTGTGTTGCTATTTCTGTGGTGGATACCGTGTTTTTGCTCCCACCTTTTTATTTCTGTTTCAGAGCATGGATGTATGTTGGGTAAATTACCAAGTATAATATTCGCGACGGGATTTTCAAGGATAGCACACAATACTCGCCCCGATATGAACGGTGTTTGAATTTCGACCAAAGCAAGGGGGTATTTCTCTATTGTACCTGAAAATGTGCGACATGTGACATGTTTGTCTGTGTAGTCTTTAGTGTCTATTAATGTTCTCCTCACTCCACAGAGAGTTGCGCCGGAATCACGAATTAACGTGCCCTTTTTGTTGTTAACAAACCCTGTATAAAAAACTAGCTTGCCTGTAGATGATAAGGCAGCGTTAGCTATTTCATTTGCAATTGGGATTATGTGACCACAATGTAGTGTTGTGTCACGTTGGAACTTTGTACAGGTGTTGCAATTACTGTCTGTTATGGTGTTTATGACGTGTACAGCATTCCCAAGCTCGCTCTCATTGTCGTGTTGATTTTCACATTCATTTAGTGACTCAAGCTCTTCGTCAGTCGACGTTTCTACTAATGCCGCATTGGCCTGTTTCAATAACTTTCGGCCTTGACAATCTTTATTATAGTGACCCCAGCTATTGCAGAAATAACATTTAATTGCTCTGTGGTAAGACATGCGTTTAGCTGTTTGCTTCTCTATCATCTTTTTGAGGTGTTCAGGGTAGGTGGGTGATTTGTCACACATACCGTAACTGTCGTGATGAAAATTGCAATATTGGCACCTTACTACTTTACCCACATTGGATCGTGGTTTAAATCTGCTCTGTGATTGTTTGGAGTATTTGGTGTTCACTACTGCAGATGCTGTATCATTGTGACTTATATTATGTTGAAAAATATCCCTATTTGCTGTAAAAAATGCATTCCCTTTCGCCTCGATTTCCTGAATGCTCTTACAGTCCATTTGTTTTAAGAACTTGGCAAAAGGTGTGGGGATGGTGCTAACTATTTTATCTATTATAATTAGTTCCTTAAGTTTATCATGGCTATTGTTGGTTTTAGCCGAGTTAATCCATTTTGTGCATATGTCTTGGACTGTACTGACATAATCTATGAAGGTTTGGTTTGGTTGTGGAGATAATTTGGCAAATTGTTGTTGGTAACCTGCAGTGTCTAAAGAAAAATGTTGGAGAATGCGTTGTTTTAGGTACTCATAGTCTTTTCGCATTTCCTGTGGTATTATTTCTATTACTTTCAGTGGTTCAAGAGCCAAATTCCTCATTAGAATAAATGCCCAATCTGATTTACTGATTTTATGATGAGACATGAGACACTCAAAATTTTCTAAGTAAGCGGAGATGGAATCTCCAGAACAGAAAGCCTTCACGAGACCTTTATATTTATTATATTTTTGTTCTTCCTCTTTGCTTCTTAGCTTATTTATAGATATTTCTGCGTTAGACTCAAGCTCCATCTGTTTTAATTTTATTTGTGTTTCGGCATTCAATTGGGCCTGTTTGGCCGCCGCCTCGAGCTCCAGCTGTTTTTCCTGAGCCTGCATCTGCATTTTCTTTTCTTCTGCTTGCATCTGCAGTTTCTTTTCTTTGGCCTCCATCTGCGATTTCTTTTCCTCTAGTTCTATCGCTCTTTCTTCACGGGCAATGTTTTCTGCGTGCGTTTTCTGTGCCCATTCTGACAATTTCTCTTCTTTGTAACCTAGCTTTATTCCTTGCTCAATGCATTTATCTAAGGTAGACATTTTGTGTTTCACTTGTTTGTAATATTCCTAAAATTAAATCCCTTAGAAAAAATGTGTAGTCGAAAATTTGGTTAACTCCCTTACTTATTAATGTGTAAATCAAAATGCAAGGTTATGTTGGTGACAAGGTCATGAATATGCAAAGACATCAATATGGTACAAAATAATACATTGATGAAACATGAGAAGTACAGCTTAGAAGTACAATGAGTATGAGGTGAAACTTAGCTCTGAATTTTTGAAGCTCCTCGATGTTATCTTGCACTCTCGTTACTGTGGGAAAGGTTTCATCGGTTGGACGCGGCACTTGTTGCGGAACAATCTGCTCGTGGAGCGAGAACACATTAGTTACTGTCACACAAAAAAAAAAGTCAAAATAATAACATGTCAAAAAAAAATTGTTTACAGAATCAAAATAAAGAGGCGCTGTGGAGGCAATGGTGAGACATTGCCGAGGGACTCAGATTACTTCTATTTTATCGCTAGATAGCTACTAGTTTTATGTAACTTTGTAATGTTAACAATTTCTTTGATTTAAACAAATCAATGTGTTACCAAAAATCAATGTTTTATCAAAAATCAGTGTGATATGATTAAATAATTAATTTTACATGACATTTAATAGGTTTTTAAGAAAACATTCTATGCCAAAACCGGAAAACTAGCCCCCAAAAAGCCTGTCATAGTCTTGCTCGTATCTAGGTAACTAAACTTGGGTTCATACAGGCAACAATAAATCTGTTCGTTATGAGATCGAATATTTATTGTATTTACATATACAGTATGCGTTGGCGCAGTGGGTAAACAGACCCGCGCTAGATTACATCTCTCAAATAGTAAACATCAAACACATAAGTATCATTTAACAGTCTAGCAAACTATCTAGCCTATGTCTATATATCTATTGATATCTATAGAGTCCCTCAAAGGCAGGCCCTGTTGCCTCTCTCAAGTCCATCCGTCCTCTGCCGGTCTCCGCGTGTCCTAACTCGACACGGGCGGTAACTCTGTCCGAGTTCCTCGTGGACCCCGCATTAGGCGGGCCACATCAGTGTCCACGGAATCATGGACTTGGTGACCATCTCTATCTAGAAGGTTCTAAATTACTTGGGTCCTGCTCGACTCAATGGTTTCCCTTGGGCTGGAATTGCAGCCCTTTACTAGATATGCAAGTGAGGCGGTGACAGACATGCATTCAGGTTCCTTTCTATTCGTAGTTCCTTTTTGCATCAATGTGTAGCTAAGCATAATGAAAATATGTATAATAAGACGTGAGATGCAATGCTAGTTATTCGGATGTTTATAACTGCGGTGTGTAGCATTGTCTAGATCGCCATGGCGAAAGCAGTCTTTTGCAAGATGAAAAACATACTGGCCAATAAAAAGATGTCAATTGCAACGAGAAAACGAGTGTTGAAGTACTACATAGAACCTGTGCTTTTGTATGGATGTGAAGCGTGGACAATGAGCAGTCAAGCTGAAAAAACAGGTGATGGTTGTGGAAATGTGGTTTCTGAGGAGAATGGAAAGAACACCATGGACAGACAGAAAAACCAATGACCAAGTTCTACAAGAAAAAAATGAAAACCGTAAATTGATTAGAGAAATTAGAATTCACTTACCTCCATGATTCACTGCTATATAGAAAAATATGATTTACAAAACATGCTATTAGTCTTTTCCGTCCAATGATAGTGATTTATTGCTTCAGATATATATCATTTTCTGAAAGGCAGCTTTTGCTTGACAAATTCTTCTCTTAATCCCAGTTACAAATTAAACAGTTCTGCCAACTAAGAATCGAAAAACAGTTCGATTTAACTCAATCTTTCATTTTACAGGAAAAAACTGGGACAGTTGCGACCCGAAAGCCTTTTTCGGGACAGTAAATTACTGTTTAATTAAAAAAAAAAAAAAAAAAGTCTCAATCCATCCAGCATCATTTCTCTTGGTCGCCCTCTGCCTATATTCCATTTGATCTTTCCAGTCGTCACGATGTTCTCTAATGCCTCTCTTCTCGTCAAGTGACCAAAGAAAGCTGTTTGTCTCTTTCGTATTGTTGTATATAATATTCAAGTTTCTTTAGCTTCTTTCAGGCAATCGTAGATAGTTAGTCTGGCAGTCCAAGGAATTCGCAATATTCGTCTCAGAAACCACATCTCTGTTGCTTCTAAGTTCTTCCTAATTTGTTCATTTACATTCCAAGATTCACTGCCATACAGCAAAACAGGTTCCATATAGCACTTCAGCACTCGTTTTCGTACATTCAATGATAGTGACGTATTGCATTAAGATACTTTTCATTTTCCGAAATGTAGCTTTTGTTTGCCCTATTCTGTTCTCAATCTCTGCTGTGCACCTTCCATCTGACGTTATAAATGCTCCTATATATATACGATTTAGAAACCAAGAGTATTAAAAGTGTTATCACTTTAATAAATAACTCATTGTATATTTGACAGCTGCAACTTTTCCCCGAGCCAGGGAACGAGGCCTGGATATGTTGCTACGAGCATCATGCCGGTATTAGTGAACCCTGACGGACTGTTACCTTGACTTGTAACATCTCAGTAAGAATAAACCTGTTTATCCAGGTGGCGCTGCAGCTTGTAAACCACACTGTTCATAGCAAATGTCACAACAACAGGCGCGAACACCAGTCTTGCGTTATCGGAGAGGAGTAAAAACTAACAACCTCACTTTTTGTATATATCACTCAAACAAATGTCATGAAAAACATAGCGATATAACATTTCAGAGTCACCGGATTCAAACAAAACCAATTTTTGAAATAACCATGCTATAGACAGTTTGTTTTCAGTGTGACATTGACAATGAAAACGTTCCGTAGCAGGAGCCCTTTGCGGCATGTGAAGCATTAGGGCTATTATAATTTGTAGGTCTGTAAGCATGGAGGAATGTATGCCTGTATGACAGTCTTACTCCCGTAACGAACACTAAGAGGCGATATCGAACCTCGTCCGAAAGCGCTTATACCATTGTCAGCGTGACTACCTATCCATTACAAGAATTAACCCGCTAAAATTGGCGCAATTTTCATAAAGTATCCATGACATATGTCTGAGTACTACCAAAAATACTTAGCATATAAAAACGGTGTTGGAATGCTTGTACAAAACTGAGACAACGTGTATGAAGATCCTTCGGAGAGGCTTTTTAAGCTGGAATCCGCTGCCCGCATGATAATAACACATCTATTAGGTCTTTCTCTCATTAGCTTTCTTTTCGGTCTTGGGGTGGCATCTATGTAAGGAGAGCCTTTCTTTTTTTTCTTCGTCGGTGCGTAGTATCACCCGGCTGTTCACCTTTAGCTCGGTTATCTTGTTTGTTAGTGTACCACCAAGCATGCTTAGGTGGCGTGTCCAGAAGTTTCTCAGATATTTTTCACATCCTTTTTAATTACTGAACTTCTACCACATGGTGTATATAGACAACTTCGCTGTTTGCGAGATGTGTGCATTGAGTCGGTCAATTCTTAATTTGATGATTTGTTAATGCGCATCAGAAAGCCTGGGAGACTTTCTATATTTATCCCATTTTTTGGTGACACTTCACATTTCTATCCGGACTTTGCGACATCAGATGTCCACCATGCTAGTTGTTGCACGTCAATTTTCCTCTTCACCAATGTTTTGCATACATGTCTCTTAGACACCCAGTAACATTGGCTGTTACTTACAGGTGTTTGCCTGTGTAGAACATGAGGAATCGTAGAACATAATGAAAGAAATAGGCGTCTCATTAGACTTAATACAGATCATACAACGCCATACAAAATTGTTGACCCTCTAATACAGTGGTTCTCAACCGGTGGAGAAATTCCCCCTCCAGGGGGGAATTTTAGGGTTTCCAGGGGGGAATGAAGACCATTTCGAGATCGCGTTAATACAAGAACCGATTACTTGATATTGTTCTTCCCTTCATACTTTACAGTTATGTACGTCTCATGCTTCTAAAATTCATTTAATAAAGTAAGTAGACCCACAAATGATGTTTTATGTGGATGTCTAGACTTGTTATAGTATATGCTATTAAATTTACCTTCCATTGTTACGTATACTGTGTAGGGGTGGGGGGATTTTTAGATAGGAAATATGAAAGGGGGGAATGACGTTCTGAAAATACGGTGAAGGGGGGCACGGGCCAAATTTTTGATAGGAAGGGGGGAATGACGTTCTGAAAATATAGTGAAGGGGGGCACGGGCCAAAAAAGGTTGAGAACCACTTCTCTAATATATCGGAAGGGTCGGAAGCTTTTTTCTTCCCCATCACAGCCATATTCATCGAAACGAAACCTAGAAAATGATAACTTTTATGGTTGCGGGTTCAACATTTCACACCCTTAAATAAGTATCTGCAATAGGAGTACTCTCTTTTCATATGCGTAGTGGTTTTAGGATCCATGGTAACATTGTGGTCAATGAATTTGTTTACCAACCAAGTGGTCCAGATTTAACTCCAGTGTAGCAACGTGATGAGCCAAGAATAGCTGTATTGCTATAGTTTCAGTCTTGAAATGTAAACGAATAAACTATGAAGAACTTCGAGGCATGGTTTCCGAGACCAATGTTGAGAAAACCTTGGACGGCCAGAGCAACTTACAAGGATGTCCTAGAAGAGGTTAATGAAAGCAGAACATTTTACACAGTTATCAGACACATCCGTCTCTGTGGCGAAGGAGTTACGAATGCAATTCGTAATCTCGCATACCGAGTTCCAAAACACAGCTGTAGGTGATTTGGAAGCAGACCGCCTTGCGTTGGTTTCCATACAAAGATATGAGTGCCGGTCATTCAGAAAGCAATGGAAAACTACTGAACTTAAATTTACCAAGGCAAAACACACCGCCAAAAAACTGGGACTGACAACGACGTACTTTAATTGATTGATTGATTGATTGATTTAGGAATCGACATCACAGCATTCGGGGCATTCCCATAAGTGCTCCGTCCCCATCCTCAGTAGCCAGCGAAGAGTTCCAGCACTAATAGTACCAGTAGCAATCTGATTATAAGTCCGTCTCGCCTTTCCTCTGAGCGTTGAGCGTCGGCCAGATCCCTTCGTCAATCCTCGCTGTCTCATTCTTGCCAGACCATGGTAATCCATTTGCTCCTCCGAGGTGTGCACGTGCTCCCACAAGGCCACAACCACATCTGCCTTGTCATGTATCAATACTCCACCAAGTTCTGCAGAGCCAGCCAATCTGTACGCATGTTCATTTCCCAGCACACCGGCATGCCCCAGAGAAAAGATCCAGGCGATGCTTGTCACCCGTGACCTCCGAAGCGAATCACGCCACTCCGCACGAAGCCTGCCCGTCCTCACCCTCGTCAGCATGCTTTCTGAGTCAGTTACAATCACGATGTGTGTGTGTGTGTCGTATTCTCCATCCAGCGAAGAGCCGCAGTGACTGCCTCCACTTCCATTCTTAAGCTGGATGTTGTGATATCATATGCCAGGTTCTCCTGCACCAAACGTCGACCATTAGCTTTGGCTATGAAACCCCAGCCACTTCACTCACCTCTTGACACCGAACCATCTGTGTAGATAATCACATCACCCGAGCGAGCATTGTCCTGAATTAGTTGCTGGATTTCCACTTCC
>OY992877.1:150798759-151009546 GCA_963921405.1 Cepaea hortensis | reverse complement strand
GCCATCAACAGAACTGATCATTCTTGATGGTCTAAGAAGATGACACGGGAGGAACGCCATCAACAGAACTGATCATTCTTGATGGTCAAGAAGATGACACGGAGGAACGCCATCAACAGAATTGATCATTCTTGATGGTCTAAGACGATGACACGGAGGAACGCCATCAACAGAATTGATCTAGAAAAACAAGGGCTGAAATATGTAGAGAGACATGAATGACTACGCCACTTTGCAAGACACCTATTATTGATGCTGATGAGCTGGTTACAAATTAACTTACACTTGCTCCTTCAACCGTCAGTTGGAGGCGACGAGACTGAATTCTAAAATACCTAAATTGTAAATGTGTGTGGTGTTTAGTGCTTCCTGCGATTTCTACTGTTGTCTGTCTGTTTGTCACTAGAGTAGGTCAATAACTGAATGTATTTCTTGTGTGTACAGCCGTGTGGGATGTGTGGTTAGTGCGCTTGTTAACAAAGACAATGTTCGAGGTTCAGTCTACGGCAGTGCCCTAATTCCCCTTCCCCCCCCCCCCCCCCCACCAAACCAATACGGCTCTGTGGTGGATCAAGCTTCATAAAAAGATCATTGGAAACTTTTCAGAATTGTCTAGAAATTATCAGGAAAGGAAAGAATCGTAGATGAGAACAAGCTCCATCATCTCATTATGGCATAGCCTAGTATATGCGACAGCCTAACACTTCTCATGTCAACCGCTGTGTTTGACTTGGGAAAACCTTTACTTTACGACAATGCATCCAGTTGGTGCGTTCAGCTTTTAACCCATTCGTGTCATAGCCAGCCATTCTGATCCACTCATCGTCTAAAACGCGATCACCTTGCAATAACAGTGGATAGGCACAGATATGGAGCATTTTTTTTTTGCATATCTTTTTACAGGACATCGCTGTCAACACCAGCATCTTTCAGCTGTATGTTGATTTCTTGACAAGATTACGCTCAATAGTTTGCCATTGCTTAAATACGCCCTAAAATATATATTTTTGGCCATTACTCGTTATGATAGATTACGGTTCTGAAGTATATTGCTGTAATCTAGGGAAACAAACACTTAAACGTCTGGCTGACGAGAATAGACACAGAACGAAAGAGTAAATAAAGTTCAACGACCAGCCGACTGCAGCTGGCTATTTATTTCATGAGCCACATCACACATATATACAATCTCCTGGGCTCAACTCCCCCAATAAACCAGTATTCAGACAAAAATCGAGTTGTGACAATAAATCAATCACATTCCGTCTCCACATTGAAAGTTGGCTTCTATGGTTTTCTAACACTCCCTGTTCATTGCCCTTGTATCCACTGACATGCTGTTGTTGATCTATCACTTTATATTTTCATCCCACTTGTACCGCTGTCTATATATATATATATATATATATATATATATATATATATATATATATATATATATATATATATATATGGTCATTAAGTCAAACCTGCCCCACGAAGATAAAACGAGAACGAACGAAACAACTTTATTTTCAAAGGGTCGCAAATAGGGCACGCAGGCTCGTCTTAGATTCGGCCTTTCAAATAACTCATCTTTCGTTCATCAATTATAAATTATGCATGTTACATTCACATAGGAAATAAAACATTGTCGAATGAATATTGTAAACATATAAAATGCATATTACTATGTTATAAGACAGGCAGACAGGCAGACACACGTACACACGAACATGCATAAACACATACATACCTGCATACATAATTACATCATGTACACAAACTGTCACAGTTATGCACCCACCCATCAACAACACACAAATACACACTCCCTTCTATACACATATACTCGCTCACAATCAGAAACTCACTAACAAATATTTACTTATACATATACATACACCCTCTCTCTCTCTCTCTCTCTCTCTCTCTCTCTCTCTCTCTCTCTCTCTCTCTCTCTCTCTCTCTCTCTCTCTCTCTCTCTCGCTCTCCCTCTCTCTCAATTTGAGTCAATAAATCGAATGTCCAAAACAGACGCCGCTCAAATACTCAAATACGGGTGGATCTGCATCCGCTGCGATCCCAGATAAACGACGTGCTGTACCAGGAACCGACAACCACAACAACTGCAACTCGAAGTACAACACAACCTGGATGAAATGAAGATCGTCCAGCAGAAAATCGGGGGTGGTGAAGCACGCATGGCTGAAATCAAAGCCCGAGTATAAACCACAATGAGGAAAATTCAAGGAGAAAGAATAAACTTATAACAAAAAAAAAAAAAATAAATAAATAAATAAATTTTAAAAAATAAATAAAGAACAAATAATCTCAAACGTAACATTATGTCAAGAGAGACCGAAACAGCCAATAAAAGACGAGCTAGAATGTGCCGAGGATGGCGAAAAAAACACAAAGGAAAACAGGAAGAGAAGATAGGACTTCACGCCACCCGGATCAATGAAGAAAATATGAAATAGAAAGTAGACATCAAAGGCACAGAGGCGAGCCAAGATATAGGAGAGATGTGGGAATGAGTTCTGATAGAAACCGTCTTTTGGTGAACCCTTCTGAGGACTAGCTAGTATCATGACTATAAACATAAAATTCAAATAACAGATTACACAGCAACCGAACAGCCATCAGTCATCAGGAAAGTCACAAATAAAAGGACATCGCGGCTGTGGTGTAAGCCTGAACGCAAAACAGCAACGATACTAGCAGAACAACCAAGGAGATAATCGACTTTCAGAACCACGAAGAAGTCATAGAAGTGCGCAAGACTAAACCGACATGAGAACAAAACGAACAAAAAGCAAACACCAGCATCAATCAATGAGCCATTAAGGAAGCAAGTTTAGCAGCCAAATTTCGAAACTCGAATGTATAAAAGACACACCACCAAGGCCTCAAATTTAACTCTCCCACAAATCAACAGTTGAACGAGGCCAAAGCTCTCGACAAAACTGTAACACTTGCCTTACAGAGTTCGTCTCTTCAGATAAAGACTAGCGGAGAGAAATCGTAAACAAACCGTGGAAGGATGCGGAAACGACCATTGACATCGATAGTACATTCTGATTGGATAACTTACATAATTTCAGGTAAACTGCGTAAATGAGTATTCCATAGAAGCGGCCACGCCCTGTAGTTGAAAGTCACTAGGTGACCCAGCCAGTCAGCGTCATACTTCGTGGACAAAAAGCTAGGGAAAGACAGAGGGATAAAAACACGAGTGGCATGCCCTAAAGACATAAACGGTACAGAACACAGACATGATCCCGGATTCTGGTGATCGTGTGAGATGGAGAACCATGACCTCAAGCGCTTATCAGCATGGCACATAATACTGTTGATTTCATATAATCTTGAGAAAGGACACATAGATTTAACACGACAGCTAAATTGGTTTCAATGTTTTGCCAGTCTGCTAAAAGATCTCACGGCATAAGAACGAAGCATAGAAACGATGCTCGAAAACAATATCTTTTCATGAGCATCTTGTCACAGTTGATTCCCCTAAAGACGTGCCGCTATTAATGTTTCCTGCTTTTTTCTCCATCTGCCTACACTTTTTTATAAAGCTTTTCTAATTTTACCCCCCGACTGCAAATCTCCACCTGTTTCAAGATTTTTCAGAACTAACTTTTCTTATTTCTCTCCCTGTAATTTATCTGCCTCGCCGAAGTCGTCTAGCAGCGTTTTGTATTTCTATCTGGCATGTGCTGTTACCATAAACATTCCCCTGCATTGAAGCACGTAAACTAAAAGTGTCGTTATTTACAATTACAGATATTTTAGAAGATATTACACGATGTATCTGGTAGACTAATGTTGCCACCTGCTGCTGTGATTACGTTTCAGACTGAATCAATATGCACATATCTGCTGCTGCAGGTCTGCTGATAATGTGCTCAACGAAAAAAGACCAGCTTGCATTAAATGCAAAGGTAAAAATAAACTTATAGCCAACATTTCCATATAAAAATGAAACACTAAGGGTTTCACAAACTGGATGTCTCGAATTCATCTGTAGTTTGAAAGCATGCAGTTTAGGCAATTTCACACCTAATAGTGTTCAAGATACATCAAAATGTAGTTGCATATTCTTTACAGGACGTCGCATCCAACCTCAGCATTTTTGGTAGTGTTATGATATCTTGGCAATCTTACGTTCAGTGGTTCGCCACTGCTTTATGAACGACCAGCAATCATACCACTGTAAGAAAATAAGCGCAAGGTGGTCTGCTTCCAAATCGTCCGCAGCTGTGTTTCGAACGTGCTATGCGGGATTACGAATTGCGTAACTAATACCTGTAAAATAAAATACTACGGAGACTCTTGGGGGTCGTCGCTGGAGCTACGGAGTTCGTGCTTTGTGCAATGCTTTCAGCAGTTAGCTGCGGAAAGAGACTGAGCCATAAGGGATTTTTAAAAAAACGGCGCAATGAAGTCGACCCTGTCGACTTATAAGCGAATTTTGATCAAATACTAAACTTTGATAATGTTGTTTTCTTTTGGCATAAACCTGTCATGTTTAGTTCACATGTACCTAAGTCACGTACACCTAAAACAACAATATTATGTTTGCAACATCTGATTGTTAAAATCGGTCATGACATTGTAATGAGGTTATGTTCATCCCCGCCTGCAGCCAACTTTCCCGCCTCAACACTCGGTCATGGCCGTGGGTGGGGTTTTCTTAGAGTTATGACGTCACCTGTAGCTCCAGCTGACCGAGTGCAGTTGACGGTTGGGGCGGTATGAACTTTTACTAACACTATCCTGGATAGTGGATCGAAAGTCTTCTCCGATAAGCGCGAAAAACTAAGAGGATTCTGCGTTATGTACGCTAGCAGGAAATCGAAATGACTAGACCGAAAAAGTTCTTGTCGGGAGAACTTTCATGCTAGAAAACTTACCAAAACATTTTGTTATTCTGGTGTACACATACCGGGATCATCGCAGGCGATATGGGAGTTCGTGCCGAGGTTCTCCTTGTTTGATCTATGGAAGGAGGCTGGAGCACTTATGGAGGTGGCGGAGCGTAACGAAAGTAATCCTTTGCAAACCAAGCAATGAAACATTAAGACACAGTGAGGAGTGACAAATGACAATACATAAATAGGGCTATTGTGTGTGTGTGTGTGTGTGTGTGTGTGTGTGTGTGTGAGAGAGAGAGAGAAAGAGAGAGAGAGAGAGAGAGAGAGAGAGAGAGAGAGAGAGAGAGAGAGAGAGAACGAACGAACGAACAAACGAACACACTTTATTTTAAAAAGGTAACCAATTGGGCACGCAGGCCCGTCTTACATTCGGCCCTTTCAATCACTCATCTTTCATTCATCAAATGTGCATGTTACATTAACATAGGGGGAAAAAACATTGTCAAGTGGATTTTGTAAGCATAAACAATGCATATTATGCATGATGCATTAACATGAGAAAAAAAAAACATTGTCAAATGAAAGTTGTAAACATAAACAGTGCATATTGCAATGTTGTGAGACACATCTCCCATCCACCCTCATATCCCACAGCCACCAACACATCCCCCACCCACCAAACCTCCCCCACTCACCCACACATACCTCCACGCACTCACACAGAACCAGGCAAACATACATGTCGCCACCCCACCCACACATATTTCCCCACCCACACACATTTCCCCACCCACACACACATCCTCACACACCAAGAAGAAGAAGAAGAAGAAGAAGAAGAAGAAGAAGAAGAAGAAGAAGAAGAAGAAGAAGAAGAAGAAGAAGAAGAAGAAGAAGAAGAAGAAGAAGAAGAAGAAGAAGAAGAAGAAGAAGAAGAAACCACACACACATACCCCCGGCAACCCACACATCCCACACCTATCCACACACATATCCCGCACTCTCACAATTTTCCCTCCCACCCACACACACATCAGCCAACCTACACCCATCACCCACCCAATATTCACCACCTCTCAACTACACATCCCCATCTATACACACATTCCCACCCATAAACACCTATACACACATCCCCACTCATAAACACATCTCCCCACGTGCCCACACATATCCCCCACCCATAAACACCCAAAAACACACACCTCCCACCCACACACACCCCGCCACCCACATATATACACCCACACACATCCGCCGCTCACTCACATCTTCTCACAACTACACACCTCTCCCACCCATACACTCATCTCTCACACACATCCACCCACTCACGTACTCATCCATCAACCACTCACACCCACACATCACCCACGCGCCCATCAACACATGCATCTCTCATCTACCCTCCCACCCACACACACCCCAACCATCCAGCCAAACACACATCCCCCATCCTCGCATACATCCTTCAATCACCTGCACATCCCACACCTCCCCCGCCTCTCACACATCTCCCCTCCCACACAAAACTCCACCCATAAACACATTCCCCCACACACACACACACATCCCACACATACATTCCCCATACACATCCCCACCCACACATCTCCCCACCCACTCACTCATCCTCCACCTACAAACATCCTCACCACCCATGCATACATCCTCCACTCACTCACATTTACCGCATCCACACTCACACACTCCCACCCACACAGACATATCCCATTCACAGACACCCCCCACACTCATCCCCAACACCCATTACACACCCATCCCCCAACCCACACAATCTCCTACACACCCATTCACCAACCCAAACACACATTCCCTACCCACACCATCTCCCAACCCACCAACACCCACATACTTCCAACTATCCTCACAAATATCCCCCCCCCACACACACACACATATCCCTCACACACACACATACATCCACCACCGACTACACATCCCTTCACACATCCACACATCACCCATTAACCCATAAGCATCCCCCACACACAATCCCTTCACACATACATTCCCCACACCCCCACATACACACATATCCCTCACATACACACCCATACACACATTCTCACATCTAGACACACACACACAGAAAGAGAGAGAGAGAGAGAGAGAAAGAGAGAGAGACCGACAGACAGACAGACAGACAGACAGACACACAGACAGACAGACACACAGACAAACAGACAGAGAGAACGATAGTAAATATAAAAGACAGTGAGAGGAGGTGTGTGAGTGAGTGAGTGAGTGAGTGAGTGAGTGAGTGGGTGGGTGAGTGAGTGAGTGAGTGAGTGAGTGAGTGAGTGAGTGAGTGAGTGAGTGAGTGAGTGAGTGAGTGGGATAGAGAGAGGAGAGAGTTAAAAACACAGAAAGACAAAGAGATTGAAAATGAGAGAGAGAGAGAGAAAGAGAGAGAGAGAGAGAGAGAGAGAGAGACAGACAGACAGACAGACAGACAGACAGACAGACAGACAGACAGACAGACAGACAGACAGACAGACAGACAGATATGGTATGTTGAAAGTGGGAGACACAATTGCAGCATTAAACTGTTCTGGCTATCTGTCATCATCATCATCACATTATTCGTTTGTATAGTTTAGTTTATATATTATGTAATCTTCCAAATCGTTTGCAAAACACTCACCTCAATGAAAATATAGAGTTCAAAATCAGAGGCTACCAGCGTTACCGATCTGACCGAAAGGACAGGCGAAAGGGTGGGATACTGAATCTTGTCAAAAATAACATCCCAACTTCCCAAATTGAAGTTTACATGGAAGGGGCTGAGTATCAGGCGCTTAAACTTAAGACAGACAATACACACCTTCACTTGATCAATTACCACAGGCACTGGACACACTACCATTAAAAGGAAAAATGATTATGTGTGGCGATTTCAACAGCCACTCGCAGAGCTGGGGCTATGATCACATGGACCAGAGATGAGAGAGACTGGAAGTCTGGCAGGATGAGAATAGATTAACAAGCCGTCTGACCCACATACCTTATACTCGAGATTATGGCACACTACAACTACACCTAACCTGGCTTTTCATTCTGTGTGGGTGGGAGTGTGTGAGTGTGGATGGGGTAAGTGTGAGTGGGTGGAGGATGTATATGTGGGTGGTGAGGATGTTTGTAGGTGGGGGATGTGTGGGTGGGTGGGAAGATGTGTGAGTGGGTGAGAGATGTGTGGGTGGGGATGTGTATGAGGAATGTATGTGGGGGATGTGTGTGTGTGGGGGGGGGGGGGAATGTGTTTATGGGTGGAGTTTTGTGTGGGAGGGGAGATGTGTGAGTGGTGGGGGAGGTGTAGGATGTGCAGGTGGATGATGGATGTATGTGAGGATGGGGATGTGTGTTTGGCTGGGTGGTTGGGGTGTGTGTGGGTGGGAGGGTAGATGAGAGATGCATGTGTTGATGGGCGGGTGGGTGATGTGTGGGTGTGAGTGGTTGATGGATGAGTACGTGAGTGGGTGGATGTGTGTGAGAGATGGGTGTATGGTTGGGGATGTGTGTATTTGTGGGAAGATGTGTGTGAGCGGCGGATGTGTGTGGGTGTATATATGTGGGTGGCGGGGTGTGTGTGGGTAGGAGGTGTGTGTTTTGGGTGTTTATGGGTGGGGGATATGTGTGGGCAGGTGGGGAGATGTGTTTGTGGGTGGGGATGTGTGTATAGGTGGGGGCTGTGTAGTTGAGAGGTGGCGGATATTGAGTGGGTGAGTGGGTGTAGGATGGCTGATGTGTGTGTGGGTGGGTGGGGTAAATTGTGAGGGTGCGGGATGTATGTGTGGATAGATGCGGGATATGTGGGTTGACGGGGGTATGTGTGTGGTTTTGTTATGTGTGTTTTGCTGGGTGGTTGCGGGTGTGTGGGTGGGTGTTGGAGAATATGTGGGTTGGTGTGTGCGTGTCGGTTATGGGATGGGTGGGGGATGCATGTGTGGGTGGGGAAATGTGGGTGGGTGGGGGATCAGTGGGTGGTTGTGGGCATGTATGTTTGCCTGAGTCTGTGTAAGTGCGTGGAGGTATGTGTGGGTGGGTGGGGTGTGGTGGGTGGGGGATGTGTGGGTGGCTGAGGGATGTGTGTATGGTTGCGGGGTGTGAGGGTGGATGGGGGATGTGTGGGTGGCTGAGGGATGTGTGGGTGGCTGCGGGGTGTGAGGATGGATGGGGGAAGGATGGATGCAACATGCACTGTTTATGTTTACAACTTTCATTTGACAATGTTTTTCCCCCATATGAATGTACCATGCGTAATATGCATTGTTTATGCTTACAAAATCCAGGTGATAACAAAGGCCAAGCGGGGTTTGGCTGCGATGCGGATGATGGCGGCAGAAAACTGTGAGCAGCGCCATCTATGTCTTCTGTACGAGGGGCTGGTCATGTCTGTTTTGGAGTATGCAATGGCAATCCTGACTCTCAGCCGTAAGCAGATAGAAAGGATGGAAAGGATACAGAATGAAGCTATGCGCATTATTCTTGGATGTACAAGAGATACAGCATGCAGGGCGATGCGCTACCTTCTTGATTTTCCAACCATTGAAGAGAAAATACAAGTTTGCAGGGCACGCGCCTACCTCAGAGTTAATGCAAACACACAACATCCACTGCATAGTGAAATTATGAAGGTGAAGGGCAGCAGGTTAAAAAGAGGACGGTTGTGGATGGGTCAAGCCGAAGACATTCTTCAACAGGTGTGTTCACTTGAGGACTTAGAACCTGGCGAGGAGTGGGTGCAAGTGCCAACAGATTTCTGCACATCCTTTTCAGTTTGCATCCAACTAGATAGAAAATGCAGACAAGAAAATCCGGCTGCTGTGGAGGCTGAAGTACAAGCGTTGATTTTCGAGAATTCGCTAGACAGTGATGCGGTCATCTACACAGATGGGTCGGTCGTCCGACATGTGAGAAGCTCAAGGACCTTTACAGCTCGGGCCGGAGGGAGAATTGTGAAGGAGGACTCTGGTGCTTTCACTGAAACCACAAGTAGCCTGACTATGGAAGTCATGACATTAAGTAAAGCAATATCATGGCTCGAGACACAGACATTCACTAGGGCATGTTTCCTTAGCGACTCAATGAACATGATCAAGAGGATAGAGGAGGGGTCGATCCGAAGAGAATGGTTGCTGCCTCTGGAGCGGTCTCGGCTGACAAAGATTAGTTTCATCTTCGTGCCAGGGCATGCGGGAGTCCAAGGAAATGAGCGGGCTGACAAGCTCGCAGGTGAGGCTACTGTGGAGGGCGGACGCGCCATGGACCAGGCTGACATTCTGAATGCTCTACGAGAAGTAAGACTCTTGCATGAACCAAGTGATGACTGTGAATCTACAACCATGGCCAGACTGCGAAAACAGCAAATTAAAAGAGGGGTGGCCAAACAAGAACACTACGCAGGAAGCCAAAGAAGATTGATAAACCAACACAGAACTGGCGTCGTTAGCTGCTACACGCTGCAGGATTTGCTGAGGAGGGGATCCGAGCACTTATGGACTGAATGGTTCGATGTGCAATGAGGATGATCTGTCGACTAACTAACTAACTAACTAACTACAAAATCCATTTGACACTGTTTTTTTTCCCCTATGTAAATGTAACATGCACATTTGATGAATGAAAGATGAGTGATCGAAAGGGCCGAATGTAAGACGGGCCTGAGTGCCCAATTTGTTACCCTTTTAAAATAAAGTTTGTTCGTTCCTTCGTTCGTTCACCAGACCTGGAGTGGAACATTACACGAATTGTTGGGAAACAGCTAGGTGGCAGTGACCATCGGCCAGTCTTTCTAGCTGTAGAAAATGAGCTTGTAAATGAAAGCAGCACTCTCTCAAGGTGGAAACTACAAGAAAGCAGACTGGGCAATGTACAAGCAATGCACCAGTATACTGGATAGAAACCCGAACACTGAGAGGGACAAAAATAAAGTAGTTGAAGAGTTTGGGAAATGCATACTACAGGCAGCACGAGAGACAGTACCTAGAGGAGCCCATAAAAATTATAAACCCTACTGGAGTAGTGAACTGAAACAGTTGCATAATGATGTGGAAGTGTGTAGAAGGCAAACAGAGACCAACCCCAGCCAAAAGCACCACAATAAATACCAGCACGAAAAAGCCAAATTTCAAATGGCCCAGTTGCAGGCTAGACGGAAAAGCTGGCAGGAGAAATTGAGACAATCAAGATAGCAACAGAGAAATTACTAAATACCAGCCATGGTACACAACCTGTGGTGATATTGACAGATGCAAAATCAGTAATAGAGGCGCTCCTGTCTGGGAAATTGCCAGTTCTAAGGACACTTCTTTCTGAACTTAGCAGTTAGCATAAGGTCACCATACAGTGGATACCATCCAACTGTGGAGTACTCGGAAACGACAGAGCGGATCAATTGGCTAAGGAAGGAGCAAGAGAAGAACAACCTGATGTGCCCATTACAAACCACCAAAAGAAAAGAATAATCAAATCAGTCAGAAGGCCACCAAACCCTACTCAAGATGACTACCACGTTATGGACAGACCAGAACAGGTCATTATTCTGCTCCTCAGAACAGGACACAATAGATTACGCAACCACATGTATACAAAATTCAAGATTGGTGACTCAGCCATGTGCACATGTGGTTTGGCGTCGCAGACAGCAGTGCACATACTCCAGGACTGCCCAAACTACAACATATCCAGGCGAACCTTCTGGCCTAGAGAGACAACAGTGGAAGATACACTCAATGGACCGCTGAGTGAACTAAAAAAGACTTAGATTCATACAAGAGACAACATTGCAGTTATAGACATATTTCAGGCGAACGAAAGAAGAAAAAAGAAGAAGAATATATTATGTACATCATTCAATTACCTTCTGTTTGTCCATTAAACATTTTTATTCTTTTGTTTTCAAACAACTAGTTGCTGCGTGCTTTCTAATATCAGATAGCTCATATGTCTTTGTAAACATAGATTGTGTGTCTTCTTGTTGTTATTCAAGTTCATTGCACTTATTATTTATCCATAGACCTTTCCCTGTTTAACATTTTCAAAATATTTTCTTTGTATTTTGTACATTCATTTTGACGGTAGTTTCTTTACCTTCTAATGTATATTAGTCGTAGAAATCTTTCATCCATTCTTTTTCTTTGCTGTCTTCTTTATTTATGGCATTTCTTTCGATGTCTACTGTATTGACTCCTTTAGCATTTGCCATTGTTCGTCTATCTGTTTACTCCTTCTATAGACGTGTACCTATTATGTACAGTAGTAGTAATGTCTCAATCATTTCATGACTTGACTTACGTTTAGCCAAGTCTAACTTGGTGCTTCTTAGAGCTCTCTCTAATCTCTGAAGTTTATTAACACTTTTCCTTTTATGGGCACATGATCACTATTGCAATCTGCTCTGTAACTTATTTTCACTGACAGTAAGCTGTTTCGAAATCGATTGCTTATAAGTATGTGGTCAATTGAGTGGTTATACGTATGTAGTCAATTTGATTGTGAACATTGATTTCTGGGATTATTCAAATGCAAAGACGTTTAGGATGTTGCTGAAAGATGGTGTTTCCGGTTACCATATTATGTGCCCTTACTAATATCACAAGTGCCCGAGTAATATTGTTGTTTCACGACTTTTACATAATGGGTAAGCAATGTTAAGATAGTTATAAACGGTAAGATGTTCTTCATATGTGATGTCTAAAGATGCTGCAGACGTGTATGATATTAATATCTACTCATTTGCCACTTAATCTGACTAAGGGACTATCTGATATAGTCTGTGTTATTTTAGTGTTATAGCTCTTTCAAATAAGGACATTTTCATATATAAATTTTTAATATAATGTTTCTTTAAGTAAAAAGAAATAGGTAACTGCATTTCTCTCTATATTTACTTTAAAAGTTTCAATGTGTAAGCATCTTTTAAATTTTAGTAGAGATCAATGCGAACTCAAGCTAAGCACAAGTGCGTCAGATAGCTAGAGAATATCACCCGTACAGTCTACTCATTGTGAGTATCACTTTTACAGTCCACATATAGAACTGCAAATGCATACACACATGAAATATCACGACTGGTATACATATGGTGATATGAGGAGAATCGCCATTGGGAGACATAACATCAATAATAACATTAGATATGCGGATGAAACAACATTGATTGCAGACAATGAATAGGATCTGCAAAATTTAGTAGATACGGTTATTGTACACAATGAATAACTAGGACTAGAATTGAATTAAACGAAGAGAGAGATTATGATCGCCTCTAAGAAGAAATAAATACCACAGTGTAATATAAGGATACATGAGAATATCCTTCAAACAAGTGAATCGGTACAACTATTTCGGAACAGTCATAACATCTGATGGAGAGTGCTTTGAAGAGATTAGAAGAAGAATTGCTATGGCAAAGGTAGCCTTTTGCAAAATAGAAAACATGCTGACTAATAAAAAGATGGCAATTGCAACGAGAAAAAGAGTGTTGAAGTGCTACTTAGAATATGTACTTTTGTATGGACGTAAAACACGGACGATGAATAGACAAGCTGACAAACATCTAATGGCAGTGGAAATGTGGTTTGTGGCGCAAATACAAAGAATACCATGGACAGACAGAAAAACCACTGAGCAAGTCCTACAATAGGCACATGAAAACCGCAAACTGATTAGATAAATTAGACGTAAGCAGTCACATTTTTCAGGGTACGTTATGAGACGAAATAAACTAGAGAACTTGGTGACAACTGGCAAGATTGAGGGGGAAATAACAAGGGGAAGGCAGAGAAGTACTTATCTGGATTGCTTTAACATTTGGCATGGTGGGGACAACAATACTGAGCTGATTCACGACACTGTTGATCATGTAAGATGACGAAACAAATTGCCCACGCTTATCGGCATGGCACGTGATGATGATGATAAAGATATTGATCACGTCACTCCACAACAGAGTCGAGCGTGGCCTCTAAGCATAATGCGCTTGCGCAAACGGTGGGATTGTGGGTTCAGCCACACACCGGTCAGGTTAAACTTAAACACTGACTTCTCGTTTAGAAAGTTATGGCGAACTAAAAGGTAGTTTCATATCCTTTACAGAACGTCGCAGTCAACCCCAGCATTTTTTGGCTGTTCGCGATGTCTTGGCAAGTTTATGTTCAGTAGTTTGCCATTGCTTTCTGAACAACCGGCACGCATACAATTTTCAGAAAAAAACCAATGCAAGGCGGTCTGCTGCCAAATCGCATGCAGCTGTGTTTCGAACGCGAAATGCGGGGGTTACGAACTGCGTCCGTAACCATTTAATGGCGAACTACTGAACGTAAAATTGTCTAGTAAGTCACTTGTGGCTAAGGAATGTGTTTTGAATCCCACATGCCAGGTTCCACATCAGGGCAGACAACTTGGAAGCAGGTCACCGTACGCTGATTTTTAACAGCAATATGAGCATCGATCGTTCAAAAAGCAATGGCAAACTGTTGAACGTAAACTTGCCAAGAAATCACAAACAGCAAAAAAGAAAAATAATGACGAGGATGACTGTGACGTTAATGTAACTAACTTTCACTGCACGTCTCTTTGTGTGACAAACATGCATTATGTTCTTGCGAAACTGATACAATGTTTTCTTTTGCATTGTATATCTAGATAAGATGGTTGTGCCAGTTACTGAACATGGGAACATTTCTGCTCGTTCCATCAAATGGCTTCTTCTCTTGTCCGTGTTTCGGACTTGCTAAATCTGCATCTGTTCATGTTTTAGGTAGTGTTTGATAAGCCTTAATCTAGGAGCTTCAGAGTCCTTATCTGTACGAAACTTCCGCTGGAACACCATGGTTTAAGATAGGGTATACCATAAGTTCATTCGTTGTTTGTTTTTAATTGTAGGTGATTTCAAAATACTCTGAATCTAGTTATTCTATCATTTTTAACGGTCTCTGGTTCCAATTGCGACTATTTAGCCCTTAGTAAACTGTATACTCCTTGAAGCGACTGTAAAATTGCCACACATTTAGCAAATTCCGGTTACAATATAGATTTCGTCAAATATATGGCTCGTTTTCATTTCGAGAATTTCCGCAAGCCAATTCTGGCAATCTGTGTGATCCGGTGTAGTGGTACCTTCAGTTAAAACTGGATTTGAAGCAATGCGCTACAAATTAATATTACCTATCAAGAACCGAAAAAAAAATTAGATTGTACATTATTAGCGGGTCTTCAGCGCACCGCACAGTAGCTTAAGAAACTTCGACATTTTCCAACTTTATTGCTAACATATGCAATTGTTTAAACAGATTCCATCATTTTTAAGATCCGTCGCGGTTAAACTCCAGATATTTGAATGTACCATGACACAACTATGATTTTAAAAAAGTGTGAACTAAAAGCAGTATTTGACATTCAAAAGGCGATAACATTCTGGACCATAGCAGTGCATATGTAATATGAGGATTAGAACGGCGCAATATCCAAAGATGCTCAATAACCCAAAAAGATCTATTGTTCCTAAGAAAGGACGAGAGAGAGAGAGAGAGAGAGAGAGAGAGAGAGAGAGAGAGAGAGAGAGAGAGAGAGAGAGAGAGAGAGAGAGAGAGAGAGAGAGTAACGGCAAACATAGTAACATAGTTACGAAGTCGTAGAAGTGACTGACTGATACAGTAAAATACGTAAGGAACGAACGAACGAACTTTATTTTCAAAGGGTCACAAATTAGGCACATTCGGCCCTTGCGACCACTCATCTTTGGTACATTAATTATTATTGTGCATGTTAACATTCACATAGAGAGAACATTGTCAAATGTATGCTGTGTACATGCTTGCTTGCTTGTGTTCGTTGGCTTGAGCTCCAACGCGAAGTCCTGTATGTCGGATGAAGGCATTCTGTTGTCCAACATCATACAGGACCTGAGGTTTGCGTGAGTATCCGTTGTCCCATGTCTGGCTTATTGGTGTGCAGACTGGTGGTTCCTCGCCGTACAGGTAGACACTCTCCGACTTCGGAGGAATCGGCGATCCTACTGACTTTAGCCAGGACCCCGAAGGGACCTGTTGCCCAGGACGCTCGACGAGGACGCGTCAATAGGTCTTCGCCAGTATATAACCCGGCCCTGGTGCCTTGGAAACACCTCTGCGTCCCGCCGTGTACATAAACACTGCCTATTACCATATTATGAGACAGATAGGCAAGCGCGCACGAACACACACACACACACACACACACACACACACGTGCGCAGATGTGTGCATAAACACATAAATACATATCTACAAACACACATTCATATACATATACATCATATACACAAACTATACATATATGTAACTAACTGACCCGGCCCGGCTTCGCCCAGGCCCTGGCGGGGATCTGTCTGTCTGTCTGTCTGTCTGTCTGTCTGACCCGGCCCGGCTTCACCCAGTCCCCTGGTGGGGAGCATCTCATTTAATTCATATAAGTAGTCATATAAGCTCCCGTTCCCGACTACCTGTCTGTCTGTCGATATGTCTGTCTGTCTATCTGTCTGTCCGACCCAGCCCGACTTCGCCCAGGCCCTGGAGGGGAGCATCTCATTTAATTCGTATAAGAAGTCATATAAGCTTCCGTTCCCGATTATCTGTCTGTCTGTCTGTCTGTCTGTCTGTCTGTCTGTCTGTCTGTCTGTCTGTCTGACCCGGCCCGACTTCACCCAGTCCCTGGTGGGGAGCATCTCATTTAATTCATATAAGTAGTCATATAAGCTCCCGTTCCCGACTATATGTCTGTCTGTCTATCTATCTGACCCGGCGCGGCTTCGCGCAGCTCCTGGCGGGGAGCGTCTAATTAAATTCATATAACAAAAAAAAATTAACTTAAGAATGCCCTTCCACACACCATCCATTATTTTTAATGAAAACTGTTTTAATCACCTACATGACTGTAGATAACTTCTTTAAACATAAAAAGATGACTATTTAAATAGATTCATTATTTTTATGAAAACTTTGAAAATGCCTTAAAGATTATATCATTATTTATTATAACTCATATGACTGTAAATAACTGTAGACAACGAGTTTATAAATCTTTGAAAACAATGCGACAATCTATATATAAAATATATAGCAATGATATTAAAAGTTATGCCTCTTGAAATAACTTTTCTTAAGTTAAGTCCCTTCGCTATATATAAATGATAATGTAAATTTAAATATTAAATTTTAGTAAGTAAATAGCTGTTTGTACACTAACAAACTATGACAGCTGTCTGCACGGGAATGAAAAGAAAGCATGTAGAAAATTTCATCTCAATCGGATGGACCATTCGCGAACGCATCAAATACATCCGGATACACATTGCCTTTTATAGATATAGATAACTTACAAATACACACTCCCTTACATGCACATATACCCACTCAAAAACACAAACACACTAACATTTACTCATACATACATTATCTCTCTCTCTCTCTCTCTCTCTCTCTCTCTCTCTCTCTCTCTCTCTCTCTCTCTCTCTCTCTCTCTCTCTCTCTCTCTCTCTCTCTCTCTCTCTCTGCTAGCATAAGGAATAGACATAACCTCGTATGTAATGACAAATCTGAAAAGCTTCCAACGCTAGATTGCCTGGACCCATTCCATCGGTACAGGGGATTTGTGATTGAAAGACTCTTGGCTGTGCACCCGCGTATTGTTTCAGGGTTATTACTTGCTGGTCCTGCTGAACACAGTTTGTATTGTTTGTACCTACAAAAGGGTTACGGAAGTAATTCGTAATCCCGCAAACCACTATCGAAACACAGCGGGCAATATGGAAGCAGACCGCGTTGCACTGATTTTCATACAATGGTTTGAGTGCCGGACTTTCAGAAAGCAATGGCAAACTACTAAACGTAAACTTGCCAAGTAATCCAAAACAGCCAATCAATGCTGGAGTTGAATGTAACGTGGTGTAAAGGATATGCAAGTAACTTTTTAACTAAACCCCACATAGGTAACGTTTCCTTAACTTCCTATTTTACTTGCATTCGAGATATCTAGACCGCTCACATCGCCACCGTTGTAACAATACACCTTGATCTTAGTTCCTTCGTGTTGCATATGTTGGTTACAGATGTCGTGCTACTTCCTGAACTGATGCTCACTTCAAGAGATCTTGCTGAGATCTCTAATCTTGGGGTGGGTTAATAAAGTTCTGGTTATCTGCCTGCTGTAGGATCAACATCGTAACCAAATAGCAGATTGCTCAGAGGTCGACCCTCAATCGATATAGACATTTTATAGTCATAGACTGTCTGCTGCAGTAGCGTTTTAGATACATAAAAATGAAGATTTTACAACGTTAACGAGATTAACACATCATTTACACGCAGGAATAAATTCAAAACCATATAGCTCACAGACTAACGCAAAAACCACCTTAGACATCATTATTGGATAGACCATCATGACATGGTAAAGCTTCAAACAAAGTCTTACGTATGTAAGATATCTAGCGTTTATTTCATTATTATATCGCCTGAAGTAGTCCCAAAACCCACACCACTACAATGGATGCGCGATTTGAAAACCAAAGCATGGGATTTAAGAGTCTTTCAGAGGATTCGCGAACCAACTAACTAACCAGCCAACTTCGGTGAAGTAAATTCAGCAACATGTTTCGGAATCTAAAATACGATGACCAAATCAAGCTCCACAGCGGCTTAGAAGGAAAATAACGGAAATGCATCACCATCGTCATGTGGCACTCCGACAAGCGTAGGCAGTCATCTTTCGCCAGCTCACTCGATCGCCAAAGTCGTGGATCAGATCAGTGTTCTTGTCTCGACCATGTCAAGTGACCAAGTCATCCAGGTATTTACTTCTCTGCCTTCCCCTTGTTCTCTTCCCCTCGATCTTGTCAGTTGTCATAACGTTCTTCAATTTATTTCTTCTCACAACGTGACAAACAACTTGTTAATGCATGAGGCAGTTAATTTAGAGATAAAAGGATAATCTCACCTGCAGGATATGATCACAGCGACGCTCTACAGAGGACTTGCGAGCTCACGGTGGCGACCATATTCGAAGTTACTGACCTACCAGGTTCACAGCATGCTCCATTGCTAACAAGAACACGTTTTCCGGTTCAAAAATGCTATAGCAAGGACCCATTTACATTCCTTGAGGTGTATTGGGTAACATTTTGCCTCGCATTCTTTAGACCCAAAGGGGGGGGGGGGGGGATTTAGGAGGAGGGGGGATTAAGATTATTTCAAGATCGCGTTAATACAAGAACCGATTATTTGATATTGTTTTTAGCTCCATACTTTACTGTTTTGTACTTCTTGCCCTTCTGAAATTCGTGTTATAACGTAAGTAGACCCGCAAATTACGAAAGAACAATCTTTATTTATCTTTATTTTCAAAGGGTTAAGAATTGGGCACTCAGGCCCGTCTGACATTCTGCCCCTCTTCTCTAAATCCTCTCGTATATTATTTCATTCAACATCACTTATGAAGCTAATCTTAGACAACAAAAGAACAATAAGCCTTTAGTTACTGCCACTCCACAAACGCCTACTTTTTTAATAAGGCTAAACTAATTAACAAAATCCTATTTCAAAATGCTGGAGCTACCTTTGGCCATTGTTTAAATATAACGCAAGACATAGCGAAAACTAAATATACTTCATGTCCCTAAACCTTATAAACCTTATATATATATATATAAAAATATTTTGAGTACGCATGAATAATAATCATTTATACATGACTCACTGAGGCAATGTTTACCATGGGCATGATAAATACCTAAGGACGGTGTAACGTGCTATACATATGGGAATGTTTATTAACTAGTTGTCGTGTGAGATAATTTACCTTTATTATTTTTAGAGGGGCATGTAGTCTGTACTGAGGTAGTGTTCAAACAGGTTGCGACTTTATGTATAATGATTGGTGGTGTCTTTGATTTCTTGTGGAAGATTGTTCCACAACCGAGGGGCAGAGTATGCTAAGCTTGTTTTATATAAGTCTATCCTAGGTTTAGGGACATGGAGTATATTTAGTCTTTCGCTATATCTTGCGTTATATTTAAACAATGGCCAAAGGTAGCTTGGGGCATTTTGAAATAGGATTTTGTTTATTAGTTTAGCCTTATTAAAAAGTAGGCGTTTGTGGAGTGGCAGTAACTGAAGACGTTCATGTAGGTTAGAATTGTCTGTAAGCTTATCACCATTGATTAAATGCACTGCCCTTTTCTGGAGTGAATAAAGGCTTTTTGTTATTGATTTGGAGCATCCATACCAGACTGTGGAGCAATAATCAATATGTGTTTGTATGTGGGAAGTATAGAATATCATTCTTGTGTTTTCGTCGAGGAAATGTTTAATTTTGACAATTTGATATACTTTTTTTTGGCTATATGTTTATTACCTTTTATGAAGACGCCTAGACTTGTTCTAGTATAGGTTATTATATTTAGTTTCTACATATATTGAGTGTGTGTGTGTGTGGGGGGGGGGGGGGATTTATAGGGTGGAAATACGAGAGGGTGAAGGGTGGCATTCTAAACATATGGTGAAGGGGTGCATGGGTCAAAAAATGTTGAGAACCACTGCTTTAGACCATTCAGCGCTCTATGTGTGATAAGGTCAGTATCACACCGGCTGCCTTTCCCTCCCATAACATTTTCTGATACCCAGTTTAAGCTGAGTCCATCTGACAGTCCGGTTTAATTTAAAAGGATTCCTGCTTCGAGGGAAAATCGAACATTTGACCACATGGTCGACAGACAAGCAAACTAGCCATTGCACTACCACGACTCTCTGCTTCGGTATTAACGCCCCACAAACACCGAAACACACAAAAAAATCAAACAGGGATCCTTTGAGGCCCCTCAGAGAGGTCATAAACACATTCACACGTATTTCTTGAAGCTCAGATAAGGAGAAAAACGAAGTAGACCCTAGGACACATTCATCATCATCATCATCATCATCATCATCATCATCAAGTGCCATGCCAGCTGAAGTAGGCGTTCATATCTCTCCACAGATCTCGGTCCTTGGTTTACTGGATCAACTCTGCTGATGATATTCCTCTATGCCACCGTCTCAATCCATCCAGTATTATTTATCTTGGTCTGCCTCTCTTCCCCTCAATCTTTCCAGTTGTCACTATGTTCTCCAATGCCTCTCCTCTCATCACATGTCCAAAGAAAGCTGTTTGTCTCTCTCTTATTATTGTATATAATGTTCTAGTTTCATTATCCTCTTTCAGCCAATCGTTGTTAAGACACATCAAACAGCACCAAAAATTGAAAGCCATAGTTGCCACACCGGGATTTGAACCTGTCACCTCCAAATCAGGACAGTTCTCCGCTACAAGAACAAGTGTATTTCTATACATGACCAGCTGGAGCCACCAAACACTTGTGCTTATGTTTATGAGTTCTACTACTGATCACTCAAGCTGGCTAGTTATATACAGTTAAAAATATTACAAGGCAAGAATACCACCCTGTGTGACTACGTCTTCCTGTCTCCCCTTCTCAACACATGCACCGCATTCGTCACATGCTTCTTAAAAAATCATTTCCGCCCTCGCTCTTCATGTCGGGCATCGGAATAATTCGCCACACCTAACACTGGGCTGTGCTTTCAGTTATTGCTGGTTATCTGTTTAACTTGCCGTTTTCCCCACTGAGACGTGCATGTTAAAATACAGCTGAGAAAGATATGCACACAGACAAAAACTGTTGTTTGCACGAAAACACCGCCACGTGGAATCTATACTATGTGTTCTTTTTTAAAGAACTTCTTACAGAATGCGTTTCCACAGAAGTGCTCCTCAGTAGACCCGTGTCGACCTCTTCATTAAAGCTGTTCATGATGTTGCTGCTGTAATTCTATTTACAGTACATGTAATACATGTAAATAGATACTGACGTAGTGTGAATCCTCCTCCACCTCTTCTTCTGCTTCTTCTTTCCACAGTGAGTTCGTTTAACCGCTTCCTTAAAGCTGTTCATGATGTTGCTGTTCTGGAATTCTATTTACTGTACATGTGATACATGACAGATAATGATGTAGTGTGAGTACTCTTCCTCCTCTTCCTCCTCCTCCTCCTCTTCTTCTTCCTCTCCTTCTTTATTCCTCTTCTTCTACTTATTTTTCTTCTTCTTCCTCTCCTTCTTATTTCCTCCTCTTCCATCTTATATATTTTTTCCACAACAGATTCTTTTAGACCTACTCATTAACATGTTCATTATGTTTCTGTTCTAGAATTCTATTTAAAGTACTTGTAATCCATGATAGATACTGAAGTAGTGTGGGGTGAAATTGGACTTTATAAATACCAATTATTCTCTGTGTGAGGTCATGTGACCAATTCCCTTGCTAGTCATCTTTTCATTTTCAGAAAAAGAAACATTTGGTCTATATTTTACGAATATGGATTGATCTAAAGCAGATCTAATTTCAAACTGGGTTGATTCCTCGTATGTGTTAGTAAACATGTGAGGCAGCTATTTATTTTTCCTTCTCGTTTTCATCTTTTTTTTTTTAAATTCCCCCTCCTATTCCTCATTTATTTCTTCTTCTTCTTCTTCTTCTTCTTCTTCTTCTTCTTCTTCTTCTTCTTCTTCTTCTTCTTCTTCTTCTTCTTCTTCTTCTTCTTCTTCTTCTTCTTCTTCTTCTTCTTCTTCTTCTTCTTCTTCTTCTTCTTCTTCTTCTTCCTCCTTATCCTTCCGAATTTCTTTAGTTGTTACAATGAGCTGCATGCAGGTAATCCTGTCAAACCATCTGATGCCTTTCTGCATAAACCAAATTTAACGAATGCTTGTAATTTATTAGTAACTGTTTTTGTTGTTTTCTGTGTTTTTTCATCCATTCAATACTATATACTTGACATTTCACTAACATCTTACGATCTGTACGTTATACACTGAAACTCTTTCTGTCCCTCAAAGCTGTCACTCTAAAAATACAACTATTCGTGTGAAAATGAGATAAATGCGTAACTGTCTACGACATGGGTTATTCCCGATAGGTGATTAGTCTCTCAACCAGCTCACCCCAAACCGTTCTATTATTTGTTATCCCTTGGAGATCGGTACATGTCCTTTCCATATTTTCCATTTCCTCTCTTCCCAGCATGTGAAGGCAGGATTCGGCAGATTGCGCGGAAGAAATCATTGATTATTCAACGGGCAAGACGGCATTTACCTGCAAAGCGTTGTGGAGCGTAATGAGCACGACAAGGCACGTAGAACGCCCTAGTCATACACTGCACCTGTATTCGTCTCCAGTCGTTTTGGCTTGTCCTGTCACAGGACTCAGATGGACTCAGGCAAGAGAGTGAGGTCGACACATTGCGCAACTCTTTCTAGCTTTAATTCAAATCATCGCGCAAGTCATTCTTCACCAAGCATTCTTTGCCCAGATTATCAAAGAACATTTCGAGCGAAAATAAGCCTTATCGGCCATCTTAGAACTCATGGCTCCACTGAATGAAATGAATAGTCATCATCATTCTTGATTGTCAAAAAACAGCAACAACAACAACAACAACAACAACAACAAAAACAAAAACAACATTTGCTCTCTCTTTTCACGTTGTGTTTTAATGTCTTCCACTATTTCGTTTGCTCTGTGAGTTTTAAGCAAAAGACTATGTAGTTATACTATTCTCAAGTTTTCTCAATGTATCTCCTATCGTGTGCCGGCGTCTTTTTTCATACCTGTTGATTCATTGATGTTTGTTTAGTTGACTCCATGAGCTCAACGTTGGTGAATCTACCATACCAATTTATTCTGCGCAGGCGCTATACAGTGAATGGTTGTAGTTTATTAGTAGTCGTTTTATACTAATTTCCCATGTTTATGTTCCGTATATTAGTACTGATTTAACGTTAGAAAACAGTCCTGCTAGTTAGTATTCCAAAATGGATGAAAATAAAGCAGTTTAATACTACAAAAATAACTGGCCTACTTCTGACCAGTATACTACCTTGATATAATATGTTAGCAGCGTAATGTGTCTGTCTGTATGTCACGGCTCATGGTTTATGAAGAACTGACATGATAGCACTCATGGCAAGCTCATATATGCCCGTCTTCACTCATCAAATGCGCAATGTGTACAAGCTAATCGCTTCAGTAACACTCCGGATATAAACACTTCGGGTTCGTTTCCGCATAGGTCCCTCCTTGCTGGTAACAAACGTACAAGACATATTTTACGTCATAAGGCATCTTTAGATATCTGGTGCTATCTCAATGTGTAGACCAATCGGCACTCGATGGCTGATGTTGTCAGTATCACACGGGCCGCCTTGACTACCCATGACATTTCCTGGTATCTGTTTATCTGCTGGCTCGGCCTGGAAGCCCGGGCCAATGTAAAGGAAATCCCGGCGAGGAAGGGGATTCGAACACAAGTCCACTTGGCTGGCAGGCAAGCGTGCCTGCCACTGCGCTACGACGGCGTTCTAGAATCACACTTAGATACAACCCCAACATCCTAAAATATGTTGGTTTCATCTGTTATTGTGGCTACGTGTTTGTGTATATTATGTTTATGCCTCTGGTGTGTTTATGTAAGCAAGTGGGTGCTATGTATATATAACACAACAGGAGCGGCTTGTAAAACATCTGGTTAGCGTTGTTTGACTGCTTGTCTAAAGGAGTAAAAAGGCTATTGGACACTTTTCAGCGCCTAAAGGCGAATTTGAGACGTGGTGCTGGACCCATATTGTTATAGACCAATTATAGACGAGATGGGTCATGGGGTTAATATCACGCCACCCGCCTTTACTTCCCATACATCTCCTGTCGTTCATTTTTGGCTGGGTTTAGTAAGGCGCACATGTCCATTAAAAATCCCTGCCTCAAGTGAGATTCGAATATAAAACCACAGGACGGGCAGGCGAGTATGCTAGCCACTGAGCTACGCAGCTCCCTTCCTTATCTAGAAGAAAGAAAACACTAACCGCACGTTCCTGCTGTCTTACGATGGGACATTAGCCTTAAGTCAATGGAACACCACTCGCTGCCAGTGTTATCTAAAGTATAAATACATTACGGACTGGAGCTACCATTCATTCATTCATTCATTCATTCATTCATTCATTCATTCATTCATTCATTCATTCATTCATTCATTCATTCATTCATTCATTCATTCATTCATTCATTCATTCATTCATTCATTCATTCAGTAGCATGTCCTTTGCAGAACCATGCTCCCATAACAACCTTCCGGAAAACCTCTCGATCATAAGCAAGATGTCCCGCGTCCGATACACCGATCTGGGGATCATCCGTCACATCCTGCACCCATCTTCTCTTTGGCCTTCCTCTTCCTCTCTTCACAGGCATATTTTTTTTTTTTTTTTTTTTTTTTTTTTTGCGTATCCTTTTACAGGACTTAGCTGTCAACAGCAGCATCTTTCAGCTGTCTGTTGATCTCTTGGCAAGATTACGCTCAGTAGTTTGCCATTGCTTTTTGAGCGGCCGGCTCAGTATCCGCAAGTCACGAGCGGGGGTCGAACCACCTCAGTTCTCGCTCCGCTGCGAGACTCTGCGTGATAAACGGGATTACAGAGAGAAAGTGTTGTAACCCCACAGCCAGAGAGACCGGCAATCAATGACCCAAGATATTCAAAATTTTCCACCACCTCCAATCTTTCCTCATTAACATATTTCTTTCTCCATAGTAGATTTATCTGTATGCATTATCTTTGTTTTTGCTATGTTAAGATATAAGTTGTGATTTTCACTATTCAACTGGGTTGAGGCTATTAGGTTTTCTATACCATTCTGTGTTGTGGAGAGCAATACTGTATCACAGCATACTGTATCTCTGGTATGTCATGACCACCGATATTTAGGGCATCATATAGCTCCCTGATTATATCATCTCTTACATTTCTCATTATATTTTCGGCGTACAGGTTAAACAAATAGGGGGACAGCACACATCCGTGACGAACTTCTTGCTTGATGTCAAAACAATCAGATGTCTTGCCCTGTTTTCTAACCGCTGCTTTTTGGTCTAGATAGAGCATTCTTATGAGTTGTATTACATGTGATGGAAAGCCCATATTCCTCATGATTTCCAAAGTTTCTGATGTTGTACATAGTCAAATACCTTTGAATAATCCACAAAACACGAGAATAGGTTTACATTAAACTCTCTGCATCATATACTTGTGAAATAACAATTAGTTGCTTTGATGCATATCCTCCGCAGGTCGTCGCAGTCATTCTAAGCATTTGTGGACTGTCTGTAATTTCTTGGTAAGTTTGCGTTCAATGGTTTGCCATTTCTTTCTGAGCGACAGTATGAAAACAAGCTCAACGCTGTCTGCTTCCAAATCGCTCTCAGCTAGTTTCGAACGCGGTACGCAGGATTACGGATAGGGTTTATAACCCCATCGTCACAGAGCCGGCAAAAGCACACTATAGACAAATATTCACCTCCTACAGAAAACTTCCCCACACGTTGAGGCAAACTGGACATACGATGCAGCCGCATACGTTTACTAATCAAGGCCCACTACATGGATGGTGTGGTGAACATCAGGCCGGCTGCCGTGACGTCACAGAACAATTCCTGACATCCATTCTTGTCCGGGCCGACTTGGCAGACCAGGTCAGTTGTAAAATCATCGCCGCTTCGATGAGGATTTGTATACACGACCATCCAGGTTGGTACGCCACTACTCCAGCTCTTGGGTTTATGGTGCTGGCCCCATATGTGTAGAGGGGTCCGGATTTATATTCCAGAAACTTTTCTGGTTTCCTTCTCTTTAACCTTAAAAAAAAAAGTCGCTTAAAAGTCGACAGGGTCGACTTCATTGCACTTGGATTTTATCCCACATAGATCAGTCTCTTTCCGCAGCGAACTGCTGGAAGCGTCGCACAAAGCACGAACTGCGTAGCTCCAGCGACGACCCCCAGGAGTCTCCAAAAAATGCACTCGTGAACCGAAAGACGCGGCCCGGAATCGAACCCACAACCTTCGGAGCCCGAGTCAGACGATTTGACCACTTCGCCATGGGGTGATAAATCGTCTTAAGCGACTTTCCGTGTCTGACATGGACTTATATATCGCCGAAATGTTGTCATTGCGTTACATGTCTGTTTCCATATTAACAACTGTAAAGTCATGTCTGGGACACACCCCTACTTCCGTCATTCACTTTCCTTTAGTCCAAACCTACTTTTTGTTCGGCATAGAATCTGTTAAGGCAATGTTGACTAGAGACCCGAGGTCAATAAACAAAATCATTCCCTCCCCATCTCCAACAGCATTCGAACGCATTACCATAGGGTCGGCAGCCAAGCGTGCTAGCAACTGTACAGAAAGGTCTTCGAAAATAGTAAACATGACAGTAACATCATACTAAAGAGAACGAATGAATGAATTTAGCGAAGATACTAATAGCTGGATGCCAGAAATCAAAGGCGGGAACAATATTTGTAAGAACTTACAACTAAATGTCGACGTGGTCAAAAGGATAAGAGCTCTCGCTCTTAAACTCCCATTGCTCTGATGGCTAGGCGGACGATTCAACCCATATATCGGCATTTTTTTTAAATCGTTGTTGCATATCCCTTACAGGACGTTGCTGTCAACACCAGCATTTTCCGGCTGTTGTTAGTGTACTAGGCAAGATTACGCTCGGTATTTTGCCTTTGCTTTCTGAGCGACCGGCTCACATACCAAGTAAGTTACCAACGCGGCGAGAGCCGCTACCGATTCTCGCGTAGTTTACGTCACTCGCGAGAATATACGGGATTACGAAGAAAGACGTTAACCTTTAGGCCAGGGAGACCGGCTATCGGCATTTAGTTGGGCTTAAACATTGTTTTCTCGCTTTAAAAGCAAAGGTAAACTAATGGACGTCCAATTGTCTAGAAATTCAACGGGGTGAATACTTTTGTTAAACAAAATTGCCAGACTGAAACTTGGTACCAGCGAACTTCACAATGATAACATAACATAAATTACCGGTATATGCAATGAAGCAACGCCATCTACAATGACAGCAGACGTCAAAGAACAATGCATCACATAAAAAATAATCAACGTTCTTAGGATTATACAATATCTCATCTCATCTCATCATGTTCCTCTTGTACCTTGCGGTGTCGAGGTGAAGTATAAACTTCGTGAGAGTGCCCGGTTATGGGCTTCGTATATCGACATTCCCATGGATTCTGTTATTCCCTCCGTCCAACGTTTACGTGGTCGGCCTCTTCCTCAGTTTCCATCTGGTCTGTACATCATTGCTTGTTGTGGCATGCTGTTGACTGGTAGCCTACTTGCATGGCCAAACCATTTGACTTGCTGCTTTCTAATAAAATCTAGAGCAGCTTTAACCCCCACTTTAGTCCTGATTTCTTCATTTCTGATCTTATCTCTTCTTGATACGTTGAGTATTCTTCTCAGGAACCTCATTTCTGTTGTTGTGATTTTTCTTTTCTCTTTTTCTGTCATTGTCCAGGTTTGGCATTGGTAGCACAGAGTTGGTAGGAAGATTGTGTTGTAAAGTGCTTTCTTAGTAGTTATTGATACATGTTTGTTCTTTAGTATTGGTGCCATTTGTCCAATGAGTTGATTTGCCTTATTGCACCTATTTTCGATCTCGTCTTCTGATCTGCCATTTGATGATATTATACTTCCTAGGTACTTGAAGCTCTTTACTTGTTTCAAGGGATGTTCGTTTAGGTGAATTGTTGCTGTTTGTTCTTCTTTAGTTATAGTCATTACCTCTGTTTTGCTTGTGCTAATTTTCATGTTATGTTCCCTACACATTTCGTTTAGACTATTCATGTGGTCTTGTAATTCAGCTTCTGATTTTGCTATTAGTGCTTGGTCGTCCGCAAACAGGAGTTCTCTAATGGTTAGATTTGCAGATGGTTCTTCTTCTGTGTTGTCGTCATGCGGTATTCTTGCTGTCTCTGCTTGGCTGGTTTCTTTACATATGTTGTCTATATATGTTATGAACAAGAGAGGGGACAGGACACAACCTTGTCGTACTCCATATCTTATGGTGAAGGGTTCTGAGTCCCCTCCAGTTGCTCTCACTATGCATTCACTGTTGTTGTATAAACTTCTACATAGGTTTGTTAGATGTGTACTCACTCCATATTGTTTAAGGATTTCCCACAGCTTGTTTCTATCTACCCTATCAAATGCCTTTTCTTGGTCGACAAAGGCTAAGTAGAGTGTCTCATTGAATTCAATTGATTTTTCTATAAGTTGTCTAAGAGCAAAAATGGCGTCTGTGCATCCTTTGTTTTTTTCTAAATCCAAGCTGCGTTTCGCTTAGCTGGGGTTCTAAAGTAGTTCGTAATCTTTTTTCAAGAATTTTGCAAAATATTTTCCCAGTATGACTAATCAGTGAAATGCCTCTGTATTGTGTGCAATCTCTTTTGCTGCCTTTGTTTTTCCAAATTGGGATAATTATGGCGTTTCCCCAGTCTCGTGGTGTATGTTGTTCTACCCAAACATGATTGAATATACAATATAGCAGATGAATAAATCAACAACCTTGGGACTCAAAGAAAACAGTTAGTTGCATGTTTTTAGAAGACGTTAAAAAAAATAATGCAACACACACACACACTCACACACAAACACACACAAACACACACAAACACACACACACACACACACACACACACACACACACTCACACACACACCAGCAAATTGTATATGTGATTGTCTAGGAAGGTTTACTTTTAGTAGATCGCAATTATGTTCTGAATGGCCCGATGCTCATACTACGGTAAACAAATGAACGCACAGCGATCCGCTTTGAAATTGTCTGCACCTTATTCCTAAACCAGAACGTCGAGATTGTGAAACAAAGTTCACTATCCCCAAGCTATTTAAGTGGACGTGTTCTTGGAGAAATCGTTTTACAACCATTTCAATCCTTCAACACAACATACACAACACGAACGGGCGCTTCCATGATAACATTCAATTCAACGGTCATGGCCTTGCCAAAGAAAGCAGGGACAATGAACTGGATAGAACATAACAATCAGCCCTTTGAGTCATTTTACAAACCTATTTTTCATGGCGACAAACCTATCGCCGTGAAAAGAAGAATACGAATCAGAGCAATTATCTGAGACTATAAAAATGTGAATTTGTTTGGGGGACAAAGCATAAATAATACCACGAGTGTGTGTATAATTGTGCATTGGTATTCGTGTCTCCTTTCGTGCACGTGCATCTACACACACACACACACACACACACACACACACACACACACACACCGCACATACATATATCAGCTTAGCGTCTCGGTACAACATTAGTATAATGACTGATAAATGCTCGTAATTCGTTATTTTCTCTTTATCATTATTTAATTACGAGTAGGTATTGTCAGTCTTAAAGACATCTCTCTTTCTCTTTCCTCTCTCTCTCTCTCTCTTTCTCTCTCCCTCTCTCTCTTTTCTCTGATTCTCTCTCTCTCTCTCCCCCCCCCTCTCTCTCTCTCTCTCTCTCTCTCTCTCTCTCTCTTTGTCTCTCTGTTTTTCTCTCCACACCCCCTCTCTGTCTCTCTCTACTTTCTCTATCTCTCTTACAATTACTATATGTCTGTCTTACTGTCTGTTTATCCGTCTTTTTGTCTGTTTCTTGGTCTTTCTGTCTGTTTCTCTCTCTCTCTCTCTCTCTCTCTCTCTCTCTCTCTCTCTCTCTCTCTCTATCTCTCTCTCTCTTCTTAATTTAATACAACTATTACACGAGCGGGACGTTAATAACAGATATCAAACCATGTTCGTTACTTTACATTGTAACCTGCGTTTAACCAGCACACTAATAGTATAAACTAAAGCTGTATGTAATCATACGGCAACGCCTATCCTTCACCAGCAGTGCTTGCATTCTAAGATATAGTCGAGTTCAGGACGGGGTAGTCGGCGATTGTTTAACCATGCCATACCCCGCACCACATTCCCACCACAAATGTAAGGCTGTAGGGCAAGGCAACACGGCACCAGTGCAAGGAACTTGTATATGTCATTTTAGTATAGGCGTATACGTAATCATCATGCTTCGTTTACATTCCTGATGGAAAATGAGGCTCGAATAGATGCGTGTTACTGATATGTTGCTGTTGCCACCCCAGTGCTTCTCTGGTGCTTCCCCGGTGCTGCTAGATTATCTAATTTTGGTATTCCGGTGATGTTGAATTATCTACTCTTTACAGCGGCTGTCGACCCTTTAGCAGCCTAGTTGAATTGATTACGCGTTGTAGCCTTGAGCTGCTGAACTATCTACTCTTGCAGCGGTTGTCGACTCTTAGCGGCCTAATGGCTGCTGAAATGACTACGCCTTGTAGCCTAATGCTGCTGAATTGACTACCCCTCCATTCATCATGTGCCATGCCGATAATCGTGGGCGGTCATATGTCTCCTCCTAGTAGCCAAGAACTGCTGTTTTGACTCTCTTAGTAGCCCAGAACTGCTGAATTGACTACGCTTAGTAGCCTAGAACTGCTGAATTGACTCTCTTAGTAGCCTAGTGATGCTGAATTACCTAATTCTAGTACCTCAGAACTGCAGAATTGACTACTCTTAGTAGTCTTGAACACATTATTTGAAGATTCAGAAATTGCTAAAAATATTGCTTGTGCAAAAACAAAGACTGAAGCCATAATAGACCAGGTGATTGGTCCCCCACACTGTTGATGAATTGGATAAATCTTTAAGTGGTATTTCATGTTTCGGTCCTTCGACAGATGCTAGCAATTACGGTTCGCAGAAATTATTTCCGATCGTTGTTCAGTACTTTGACTGGAAAGCAGGTGGAATCCAAACTAAGATTCTCGAGTTAGATAACACACCAAATGAAACCTCGGAAACCATATCACAGTATATTTTGAGAACACTTCAAAAACATGATTTTTACTCCAAATGTGTTGCTATTGCTGGTGACAATGCCAATATGAATTTTGGAGTTATTAACAGCAGAGAAGGTAGAAATGTGTTCTAGCATTTGAAAGAAGCATTGAGCAAGCCATTAGTAGGCGTTGGATATTCTGCTCATGTTCTGAACAACTGCATCCAACACGGCACAGATTTAATGCAGATTGACGTTGAATCTAATGTCTTGAAGATATTCAATTACTTTTCTATATACTCTGTCAGAAAAGAAACTTTAAAGGATTTTTGTGACTATGTCAACATTAACTATCAGCAACTACTCTATCACTCTAAAACTAGATGGCTCAGTTTGTTTCCAGCTGTTGAGAGGCTGTTGAGGATGTTTACTGCTTTGAAAGAATATTTTCTTTCTGTAAACCAACCACCTGCTATGATAAAAAAAAATGTATTGACAGCTATTGTAATAAAATTGTACTGATTGTAGGTTTAATCTGGAATGATTTCAATGAAACATTCAATATGTACTTCTGTGTCCTCCTTTTTGTTTTATTATGTCCTCCTTTTTGTCTTATTATGTCCTCCTTTTGGTGCCCATGTATCTGGCAACCCTAATCTAGCACCACGTGACCAATACGCCTTTAGGCGCCGGAAAAGGTCCATTAGTGTTTTTTTTTAAACTGCTAACCAGATGTTTTACTAACTACTCCCGTTTTGTTATATATATATACACATAGCACGTACAAGCTTACATAAACACAATAGACACATATACATATTACATGCAAACACGTTGCCACAATAACAGATGAAACCAACATATTTAAGGATGTTTTACTAGCCGCTCCTGTTGTATTGTATATACATAGCAGGTACTTGCTAACATAAACACAACAGAAACATACACATAATATACACAAACACGTGACCACAATAACAGATGCAGCCAAATATTTTAGAATGTTGAGTATATGTTTAAGTGTGGTTGCAGAGCCGTCGTAGCTCAGTGGCTGGCAAGCTTGCCTGCCAGCCAAGTAACCTTGTGTTAGAATTCCCTTCCTCGCCGGGATTTTCTTTACATTGGCCCGGGCCTCCAGGCCGAGCCAGCAGAAAAACAGATACCAGGAAATGTTATGGGAAGTCAAGGCGGCCCGTATGATACTGACAACATCACTCTTACATTACGACGTCTTGGGAAACAGGAGACAAGTCAGATATATAGCTTGAGACACAGATGGGAAACACACACACACACACACACACACACACACACACACACAAACACATATATACACACACAAACACATATATACACAGAAAGGGAGAGTGAGAAGAGAGAGAAGGGGAGAGTGAGAAGAGAGAGAAAGGGAGAGAGAGAGAGACAAAATGCGAGAGAGAAAGATAGGGGGGGGGGGGGGACAGAGAAGCGAGAGAGAAGCGATTATGCGAGCAGTACCGTGCGGTAGATTTTCTCAGTATGATGCAAGTCTTCGAAATGCGGCTCCTTACATGTTTTTTTCTTTAAAATTGCCGCCCCCTTATGAAGCCCCCTTACGATGCCGCCTGATGCGGCCGTCTCTCTGTATCATAACACGGCACGGCCCTGTATGCGTGTTCCATTTCTTAAGCGTAAAACAATGGAATCCATGACGCGCGCCATTATATTTTATCCAATCCGCGATAACAGTTGCCTCATTCAGACTGGGGTGAGATAGAAACTCTCAGCCAACTTAGCGCACTCGCAACGACTAACAACAAAATACTGTATAACCAAAAAGGTCTTCAGTCTTAAACTCAGAGCATGGCTAAACCATTTGCGAAGTCAGCAGATTCTCCTCGTGGTTTGACAGCGACAAAGATAATGGCCAGCCCGGCCGAGCGGCTCCTTCCACTCACTATCTAAATATTTACACCAAGAACTAGCGAGCTCCATGTATCCCGAAGCTACAACCTCCATGACTCAGTCCCATTTTGTTGTTTATTTCTGGTGAACGATTCAGCAATAAAATTCAACGACTAGAAATAGCTTGACATGTTAAATGCATCTGGTTTATTTTCAGTTTGATACTGGACGACGCAACTTCTCTAACCGCTTTCTCCTTCGTTTTGGGTGTCTGGAAATTTGCTTCAAATGACAGCTGGCTGCTAATTCGTCTTACACTTTATCAAGCTTCACTTTCAAGGCAGTTAGAATGAATTTATGTATACCTATTCATAGGTGGCATCTAATTTACGCAACATATAAAATGTGCGCCCGGAGTTGTAAAGACTCATGACTGTTTATCAGTTTTTTGCTTTCCATTTTAGACGAGTGTTTATTACATTAAATTCAAACTATTTTCCAGAGTGGTCTGCATCAGATAATTCGCAGCTTAGTTACGTGAACATTTGGAGAATTTATAGGTAAATTAGAAAATTATATTTTATTTCAGTTAATTCAACCTACATAGAGCATAAATCACATGACTTTGTTAGGGAACGAATATTTACGTACAGAGGCACGCTAATAAGGAACACTCGAATGAATGGTGACATATCCACATTAGCCATGTTTGCTATGCACTGAAAATTAATTATTTACCAATGAACAATTGAAGGCAAGCTGGCAGATTTAAAAAAAAAGAAAACACACACACAGAAGACACCCGAGGCTGATAATATCAAAGACTGATGTCTCAGCATCGCTACACTTAACGCATAGCTGAAGATTGTAAGAAGTGGTAGAATTTAATTACAAACAGATTCATAGAGGAATCAGACTGATCCACACAGAATATTTCGGGTTTTAAACGTATATTTGTTTGTGTTGGTCACATAAATTTACTGCGGGAATATGAGAATGACAGAAAGTTGTCAGGAAAGTAAGAACATGAATATGTATTTCACTAAACTAAATGCACGTATGCCAGTCTCCCTGGTCTACGGGTTGCACGATGTTTTCCGTAATCCCGTATACTCTCGTGTATAACGTAACGTTGCGTGTGAATCGGTAGCGGTTCTCTGCGCGTCGGTAACTTACGGGGTATATGAGCCGGTCGCTCAGAAAGCAATGGCAAACTACTGAGTGTAATCTTGCCAAGAAAGCAACAATCAGCCGAAAGATGCTGATGTTGACAGCGATGTCCTGTAAAGGATTTGCAAACAAACAAACAAACAAACAAACAAAAATGCACGTATCAGCTAAGAATTACAACTTAAAACAGAAAGACTGAAAATGTCACAAGCTGTAAATAATTTTGGCTCCAGAATTAACAATGTGGACTTTTCAAAGAATGTCAGAAGAATAGCCATAGTAACGAAGACGTTAAACACCATTAAGAGCCGTTGGCGCAACGCCTGCAAACAAATAATATATATAGTAAGCGATTTGAGAATATTCAACTTTTCTGCGACAAACTTTGTTCTGGATTGTACGTGCCCCTTCTTTCCATGAACCATGGCTTCCATTATTGTTCTTTCCACATACCGCTGTATCGCGCGAAATGGCTAAAGTATGTCAACTTCCGAGGTATGATGTTATCAATCAGTTTACTTCAATATTCAGATTTTATTGAATGTCAGTAGTTTTGTTTTGTTTTGTCCACTATATTCTAAGAGTTGCTCTGTAGCATTTAAGTTCAAAGGTCTCTAATTTCTTCTTTCGTGATTGCGATATAAGGCTGGGCGTTTTCTCAAGAACCAGTGACGCCTCATGATATCACATGTCTCAGTGATATTTATGGAAGTGAATCGGATACATTGCCCTCTCGGATCAGGGCGAAAAACAGCAGGAGAAGGAACAGCACTTAACCACCTAATGATGAGAGGGTGCAAGTGGAGTTCAATAAGCATTTGCATGACATAGTCAAGCGGCCCCGTTCGTGGCATTCCATATGTCTATCTCTGGTGCTCATGTTTCCACGCTTGAATAAAAACCACGGTGTACATCGCATTACACCATGCCTTATTTTCCGCTCTAAAGCCTACAATGATGATTGAAAAACTGACATTAAACGCAGTAATCTTCTGGTGAACTTACCAGTCGTGGTTTGCACAGAGGTTACTCTGTAAGTAGTATAGTATGCACCTTTTTTCGGGATACAGATCACGAATATTTCCGTATATAGCTGTATGTGACGTCATAAATCTCTAAAGAACTTGATCCCGAACATTTCCTTATATAGCTCTATGTGACGTCAATTTTACATGGATATAACTCACGAATAACTGATTTGTGTCAATCTTACACCTCCCCCTTATTTAATTTTAAAAACAAATTGAATTTATTAACGTGGCAGATATTATTAGTTATAGTGGGGTGGGGGTGGGTGGGTTGGGAAGATTAAAGATGGTTGTTAAGTGGTGGGGTAGGGGAGGTTGGACAAAATATAAAAATGGCGATTCCTTGTTAAGAGACAGGGCGGTAGGAAGGAGTCCTGGTGGCCGAGATGACCATCGGGATTAAGGTGGAAGGCGTGGGACTATTGTTGATATGTAATGGTTAGGAGTACGATGCTCTTCCAAGGGGTGGCGTTGTGGCTATGCCGGGAGATTGGGAAAATTGAAATATGTTTGTTAAGAGACGTGGCTAAGGGTGGTGCCGGGTGGTCGTGGGGGTAATGTATCAGCAGTGTGTGAAGGTGGTGGCGTTGGTACGATAGTTGCATTATGCCTATATGGTCATGCCACGAATTACACTTGTTCCTGCAGCGAGGTGTCACGTGGAGGTGACAGGTTCGAATCCCGGGAGGTAACTATAGCTTCCTCGTCAACTCCATATTACGCTATGGGGTGGGGCGCTGGGATGCCGGTGCATGGGGAGGGGCACGGGGTTTCGAACCCTCGAGCTGCCATGGGCGTCATAGGAAAACTGTAACAATTAAAAATGTACATGTGGGGGAGGGTGTATGGTCTGTAGAGGGTCGTAGTAGCTTATACACTTTATTATACGGATTACAGCTCTTCAACTGAAAACTGTAAACAATTTAAGATGGCGAAAATAAAGATAGTGAAATTCGTTTAAAGGGGTAGGTAGCGGTTATTAGTGATCTGTAGAGGGTCGTAGTGGTTTAAACACTATCACCATACGAGTTACAAATAAAAACCTTAAAATTAATTATAACCGGTATTACTGGTTGTAGTGGGTATGGATTAGTGAAATTCTATGCTAAGGTGTGAGCAGCGGTTATTAGTGATCTGTTGTGTGTCGTAGTGCTTTAGCCATTATCATCATACGAGATACAAATGAAAACCTTAAAAAAGTAAAGATGGCCAGTATTATTGGTTGTAGTGGATATGGTTTACTGTCATTCGTTGTTAAGGGGTGGATGTCACAGAATGATGATAGTTTAGTGATTCCTTGATAACTTACATATAAAACTACAATGTAGGAGGAGGGTTAACAATCGTGTACTTCATTCTGAGAGGAGGATAAATTAAAGATCATTGACCGAGGGATATAAAAATAGGATACAGGTGTTCGCAGAGTTCATTGCCTGACGATCTGATCGGACGGACACGGGGAAACCGGGAGATCGCGTTGTGGAAAAACGAATGTAGACTGCGATCAACGGGTTCGGAAGCTTTGAAGTATTAGCGTAAGGGGAACTCAGGGAAACAGCGTAACAACGGAAAGAAACGAGCAACTAACCAATACGTGATTTCACCGCCTTTTGATGTGCAGGATACGTCAAGAGACGAGTGTTGAGGTATGAACATCAAACAATAACGGAGGATTGGACACTCAATATAAATAGTAGAAACGGGGTTTTTTGTTTAGTGTGGGTTCCAAACTGGGCTGAATTATCTATGCATCCTGAGTGGGGAAAGAAATACACGTCCCTAATGGTTGAAAGAATATGGGATATTAGTGTTTTATTCGCTAGTGTATTTCAATTCCAGGATGATAAGTGAATATATAAGGTATTATATCCTTGGCGTAATAGTTTAAGCATAGGGAAATAGAAGTGTGTGCATAGCGTTTACCATTGCTTTCTATTAGTGAATAGTTTAGACTTTGGTGAATTCATATGTCTTATGTCGGTGTATCCTTCGAAAGCCTTTTCATTACGGCTGGAGAAGGACACTTACATAAGTAGTATTAAGTGGCAGACGCATATCACTTGATTTACTATACATCTCACAGGTTCCAATTCTCATCCTGACATATCAGAGAAGATAGACAAATACGTCTTGTGTACAGAGAAAGCAGTTTTGATAATAAAGGAAAGAACTTTCACTTTAATCAGGCACTTAAAGGGGGCAGGGAAAGTTTAGTAAATAAAAGTATATCAAGATAACCAAAGTAACCATGAAAAAGGAAGATAATCTTGCGGAAAGCAAAGCCAAAGAAAACTACATACGTTTACACTGTAGACTCATAGTGAAGAAACAATAGACAAGTCAGAACATTGCTAGTCGATAGAGACAATATGCTGAACTGTGGTGATGTGGTTTTTCCGGTGTTGGATTATTAATTTCATGAAACAGACTCTGGCGAAGTCATAGACTTACTGGAATATTATTACTTTACGGTGATCCAGTGGAACAGTTTGTTTTTTCGTTCAATAACGGATTTACCTCCGGACTCAAGCATACGGAACATCCAGGGTGAGATCTGTCCTGTTATATGTTTGCTGTCCTGTGGTTTGGCCGAGTGAGTGGGCGAGAGGTGATACAGAGACTAGACTATCCGAGTTCATTCTTGCACCAACAATAGAATACACTACCTACTACACCTACACAGTCCATACATACACCAGACATAGTTTTTATTAATAAATATTTTATTATTGTTGAAGGAAACTGTTGTCGGAGTATGTGATGGAGGAATAATAGAGAGAGAGAAAGGAATATATATGGAAGGGAAGACAGAAGGGAGGAGTGTAGACAGAAGTCAGTCAATAATCCCAAAGAAGAAGAAGTAATAAGGTGTGCTTGTTCATTCCACGTTCCCCCCGGGAAAACAAGTTACAGTGGATAGGGATTAGTGATCTATAGAGGGTCGTAGTGGTTTAAACACTATCATCACACGGTTTACAACACTTCAAATAAAAACCTACAAAATAAAGATGATGGCTAGTAGTGGGTGTAGTGGTTGAGAAGTGTACGTATGCGTGTGAGTGGGTGTGGTAGGGTTACTGCACTCATAAATTTCACATATCCAATCGTATATCTGGATCGCCCTTGAACCAAAAATTTGGTATCATAGTCGCCTATGTGTCGTCAGAACACACCTTAAGGAGATTAATTTTTATATTTCACGAGTGGGGATACTTAACAACAGCTGGTTTTGTATATTTAAAAAGCTAAACTTTGCTTATTAACAGTAATAGTATGTTCGAGGTAATATTAAAAATGGTATTTCTGATGTGTGAAGTGAAATGTAAAGATGGCGACATGGGCTAGGAAGTCTTCAATCAACAACATCGAGACATTTTTGCGAATCCGATCATCAGAAGGTCATAGGTAGTTTCGTTATATTGTAAAGTAACCGACGGTGATTTATAATGGTGGTTAATACTGTCTACAGTGGATGGGGAGTTAAACTCTATCATCATACCATTGTTGGTATATCAGAGATGCAATCCTCGTCCTCGGGCTGTGTGACGGTGTACAGCCAGTCACATGGTTACATGTCTAAGAAATACATCCAGGACACTTGGCTACTGGATATAACCAGACCACGAAGTGACGTTACATACAGCAGGTCACAGCATAAGGATACATGCTGTAAACGTGGATAATGGTTACATCCGGTCAAATATGACATTGAGTCCGGTCACGTGTGTTAGGATACATATAAGACACGTTGTAAGTGGAGCACTACAGACAGGGTGACCTGTCAGCTGGCGAACCTAACTCGTTATGACCAACATGTGTGGGAGCAATGCCGCTACCTCGTCAATAGAGCATTGGAAGTTTAAAATGATCTCACAGCTCTCACTTTTCTATATTCGTGTCGTCCTATGGTCACAGTTTAACACCAAAGAACAGCCAGGCCTCAATAAAACATAAGGCGGTCTCGAAGGCAGCATACGCGTGTGTAACCAAGTTGTCACACTATCCGACTAAGTCAGGTTCGTAGTCGGAGAGGAGAGCTGTGATCGCCGATGTCAGTAGGGGTAGGAGTATCTGTACGTAATCGCTAGCAGTTCATACAGCAACGAGTGTTTGGCGCAGCTTATCAGATGTATAAGATTACAGACAAACACAACAAGCTGTCGCGGCTCGACCTTAGGTATCTCATTAACATGAAATGTCACGTGCCCGATGTCTTGACCAGCGAAGTTATTTCGGCTCATGTCACACTGTTTACACTTTCATTACCTCGCTATGTGTCCACTACAGGTCTTTAATCTTTTATTAGAAACTCATCGTCATATGGTTTTCTGTCTGGCTGCTAATTGCCACGATTCACATCCAGACAAAAGTACATATTCTATGTATCACTTCAACATTCAAATACGAAAATATGTTAGCAAAATTCTTAAAAATGTTGGCCAAATACAGAAATATAGCGACCAAACTTATAAAAAAAAAAGCAGGGAAATTTGTTAACCAAACTAATAAACCTCTTGACGAAAATAAGAAATATCTCAACAAAGCCTATAAAAAGTAGGAAAAATTATAGCCAAATGGAGAAAATGTTGACCAAATACAGAAAAATATCGACCAAACTTATAAGAAGCATTATAAAATATTTACCAAGTTAAGAAATATCTCAACCAAATTTATAAGATGTAGAACAAATTGTTAGCTAAATCAACTAAATTGTTGACCAAACTTATAAGTATCTCGTCCAAACTTATGAAACATCGGAAACTTTGTTAACCAAATGTGAAAAATAATATCGGCAAAGTGAAGACATATTTCAACCACACCTATAAATATGTCGTCCAACGTTATAAAATGTAGGAACATTTATTAGCCAAATGGGAAAAATGTTGACCAAATACAGAAATATCTCTACCAAATTTATAAGATGTAGGGGAAAACGTTGGCCAAGTTAAGAAATATCTCAACAAAACTTCAAAAATAAAAAATGGGAATTTTTTTTAGCCAAACTAATAATTCCCTTGGCCAAAATAAGAAGTAGCTCAACCAAACTTCTAAATAAGTCGACCGAAATAAGAAAATATCTTAGCCAAACGAATTAAAATGATGACAAAAGTAGGAAATATCTCAAATAAACTAATGATTATTTCGACCAAGTAGGAAAATTTGTTAGCCAAATTGGAAAAATAATGGTCAAACTTATAAATATCTCCTCCAAACAAGTCTTGATTACTTGGCTGCTTTCGAGACTGCCTTGTGTTGTATAGAGACCTGGATGTTCTTTGGTGCTACTCTGTGACCATAGGACGACACGGACAAAGAAAAGTGAGAGATGTGAGATCATTTTAAACATCCGATGCTCTATTGATTAGGTAGCGATATTGTTCCCTTACATGTTGGTCATCACAAGTTAGGTCCCCGGGTTCGCCAGCCGACAGGACACCCTTTCTGTTGTACCCCACTTAACCATGTGTCTTAGATGTACCCTTACATATGTTACCGGATGCAACGTCATCTTTGATCGGATGTAACTATTACCATGTTTACGGCATGTACCCTTATGCATGTGACCGGCTGTATGTAACGCCCTACGTGGTCCCGTTATATCCAGTAGCCACATGTCCTGAATGTATCTCTCAGACATGTGACCACATAACTGGCTGTACACCATCACACAGCCCGAGAACGAGGATTGTATCTCTAACATACCAACAATTTTATGATTATAGTGTTTATGTCCCCATCCACTGTATACAGTGTTAACCACCATTATAAAACACCGTCGGTTACTTTACAATAGATATATAACGAAACTACTTATGACCTTCTGACGATCGGATTCGCAAAGATTCCTCAACTTTGTTCACGAAAGATCTCCTAGCCCATGTCACCATCTTTACTTTTCACTTTACGCGTCAGAAATACCATTTTTAACAATACCTCGAACATACCATTACTTTTAATAAGTAAAGTTTAGCTTTGCAAATATAAAACACTGCCAGTAGTTAAGTATCCTCACTCACGAAATATGAAAAGTCATCTCCTTGAGGTTGTTGTGACGAAACATAAGTGGCTATGATACTGAATTTTGGGTTCAGTGGCGATCCAGATATACGGCTGGATAATACCATGCAATACTACTAACTTTCACACATATGTGAAATTTATTAGTGTAGTAACCCTACCAATCCTGCTCACACGCGTATGCACACACATCACAAACACTACACCCACTACTAACCATTATCTTTATTTTTAAGGTGTTCATTTGAAGTGTTGTAACCCGTATAATGATAGTGTTTAAACTACTACGATCTTCTACAAATCACTAATAACAGCTACCCACCCCTTAACAATGAATTTCACTAAGACACACCCACTACAATCAATACTACCAGCAATCATTAATTTTTGAAGGTTCTTATTTGAAGAGCTGTAATCTGTAGGATGATAGTGTATAAGCTACTACGGTCCTCTGCAGACAATATAGCCGCCATATTTATATTTTTACTTATTACAGTTTTCCAGTGACGCTCGAGCATATTAACCTATGCACCGGAACCCCAGTGACCCACCCTAGCGCCCACGTCATAGCGTAATATGGAGTTGATGATAAAAATATAGTGACTGTCCGGGATTTGAACCTGTCACCTCCACACGAGACCTCGATGCAGGAACAAGTTTACTTCGTGGCATGACCAAATAGACATAGGGCACCTTTCATACCCACGCCACCACTTTCACACACTGTTGAAAAATTACTATATGACCACACGTCACCACCCCATAGGCCTGTCTCTTAACAACAATATGTTAATTTTCCCACCCCCCCCCCCTGCTTAGCCACGATGCCACCCCGTGGAACAGCATCTTACTCTTAACCATTACACATCAACAATAGTCCCACGTCTCCCACCTCAAACCCGACCGTCATCTCGGCCACCACGACTCCATCCAACTGCCCTGCCTCTTAACAATGAATCGCAAGTTTTTAAATGTTTCCAACCTCCCCAACCTCACCACTTAACAAACATCTTTAATCTTCCCAACCTCCCCCACCCCACTACAACTAATAATATCCGCCATATTAATAAATTCAATTTTTAATTTTAAAACAAAAAATAAATAAATAACGGGATGTAAGACAGCCAAAAATCAGTTATTCATTAGTTATTTCCCTGGAAATTTGACGTCACGTAGAGCTATATAAGGACATAATCAGGATGCAGTTCTTTAGGGATCGTATGATGTCACATAAAGCTATATAAGGAAATATTAGGATCTGGATCCCGAAAAAATGTGGCAAATGGGCATACTATACTACTTCTGCAGCCGCTTATCTGTGATGGTCTGTAGTAGCCGTGTTAGCTAGCTATGTAGCCTCTAATTCCCTATTCACCACTATGGATACTTGCTTTGGGTTTTTTGTCCAGGTCCTACCTTGTAAGCAATGGGGACTTTCCCATTGTTTTTTTTTTATATTTCTACCGTGTGTCTTCTGGGCTTCGGAAATCAAGGATACTTCTACGATGTGAACTCCCATTCATGTTCTGGTAAAGGTCATCAGAACAGCGATAGGGAAATTTTAGAACACAACTTTCTACACGAAATTCTCGTCACTAGATGTCCTTGACCAGGTTTACTCATCTTAAAGTGCGACACATTTTCATTCGTATCATGTCTCATTAATTTTAAGCACTCAGAAAATTATTTTTATTTACAGACTTATGTAACACTTTAAAACCTCGCCTTTTTCTCAGCCACGCTTTCACAAAAATATTATTCAATTACGGCTGCTGTGGCCAAAGTATCTGTTTTTTGCCAGGGGCCTTCTCGTTTTTGCCTAGAGACTTTTTGAAAGTGTCCAGGACCAGTTATATGTTTCCCCACATGTGCTTCTCCACCTGGATCATAGATGATCACTGTCGTCAGCCCCCTTCACTTACATAGCATAGTAGTGCCAAAGTAGGAGAAGCGAAAACTCAATCAAGGATACCTTCAGAAAAACATGTGCGGATGGCTAGCCTAATTGTTTTGCTTTCATCGGCGCATATGTAAGTCTCATGCCTCCAGCATTTATACCAGCTCATACTCCTGCCAGCCAGTGTGGTCAGCTGAAGTCACAATAACACATACAATTTTTTTCTCATCTTGGTCAAGTAAGCTTTACCGCTGCCATAGATCCATTTTGCCGTTGTACACACATACATTAACTACCACCAACGGAGTTGGAGTCTACACTCTGACAGCATATACTTTCCAGAATGTGTTTGATAACGCTGCATTAAGATGAAGTTTAAGGAATGGCAAGAAATAATGTAGAACATTCTAGGCTATAATTAACATTAGTATAATATAGTTTGTCAGAGCAAATTAATTCGCAGAACCGAAGATTTGCGCTAGAATATGAAATGTTGCATGTTAAATGCGCTATTTCCCATTTAAATGGCGCAGATTCTAAACTGCAAACCAGATAATGAATAAGAATAGTTAGTGCCGAAGCAGTTTCTCTCTGTGAAAGGGCCATCACATTTATAGGCCTGAGAGCAAGAAGGAATAAGAGACTAATTTCTCCCTCACTCTAACAAGCGACGAGTCCTGGCGTCCACAGTGATCGTGACATTACCAACGCAGATCGTGATCAACTTCGTTAGCGCGTCCGCCTAGAAATCAAATGCTTCTAATCAAATGTTGAGGATTCTCTTTTACATAAAGAGCTTTAAAACTAAATAATATTTTGAGTGATATTGCCTATCATTGCATCAGCATTGCAATTGTTTGAGAGAACTCGCTGTTTGCACTCAAATACCTTCTTCGCCAAATACCAAAATTAATATAAAGGCAATAGATTACGCAACCACATGTATACAAAATTCAAGATTGGTGACTCAGCCATGTGCACATGTGGTTTGGCGTCGCAGACAGCAGAGCACATACTCCAGGATTGCCCAAACTACAACATATCCAGGCGAACCTTCTGGCCTAGAGAGACAACAGTGGGGGATAAACTCTATGGACCGCTGAATAAACTAAAAAAAACTGTTGGATTCATGCAAGAGACAACATTGCAGTTATAAGCATATTTCAGGCGAACGAAAGAAGAAGAAGAAGATAAAGGCCTTGTCTGGATATTCCCAGACGACCAGAAAATATAAACGATGTTTTGTAACTTCTGACGAAAGATGAACGCCGACTTCAAGATAAATATAAACTTGTGGAAACTCAAGTCTGCCAGATTCACATTCCTAACTTTGAAGTGAAGAGCTTCACGTTACTCCCCCTGTCCTGTACACTGTTCCTGGTCACGTGGTTCTGAGTCTGCTAGTTAACTTGTTCCTGACCCAGGATGTTGATGTATGACACCAGGTTTTTCTAGCTCACTTTAAACTCGTCCGTCCCAGGCAGATGGTATTTAACTCAGCTCCTCCTAATTGTAGACTGTTAATGTCTTAATTAGATTTGACTCAGATAGTTTTTAACTTTCCACAATTTTATTTCAAAGTGGGACAAAACAATAGACAAATCATTGCTATTTAACAATTTAATATACAAACAAATCGCATACGTAGGCAATAAGACAGACAGGCGACAGGCAGACATACATGCATATAATTAATGCCGAGACAGACAGACAGACAGACAGACAGACAGACAGACAGACAGACAGACAGACAGATGGGCGGGCGGGCGGACAGACGGACGGATGCACGGACAGACAGACAGACAGAAAGGCATGCAGGCAGGCAGACAGGCAGACATGCAGATACATATGCGAAGGAGTCAATAAATAAGTCACAAATGGCTGTAGAAAAATAACTAATTATGATAACAACTTGAAACTAGTTTATTTCTATACATACATTGTCTCTTTATTTCTCAACATAATTTCCACCAACATTGATGCACTTATCCCATCGTTTTATCAGTCCCCCCAAACAAGCTGCATAGAACTGTGTGCTCTGTTTTCTAAACCACGTTTTCACTTCACATTCAACTTCGGCGTCATTCGCGAAATGTCTCCCGCCAAGGTGGTTTTCAGTGGACCAAAAAGGTGCAAATCGCTAGGGGCTAAATCGGGGCTGCAAGGTGTTCCCACCTTAGTTAGTTAATCATCTCCTGAGTTAATCGAGCCGTATGTGGTCTGGCATTGTCATGAAGAAGCACCACTCCTTAAATTTCAATCGATCGTGCATTATGCTGTATGCTGAACCATGTGAGCACCCTATTGCAGATGCTACAGAGTCTATCGTTACTCGCCTATCAACTCTAATCATCGCCTCCACCCGCTGCACGGATGCTTCTGTTGCAATCTCAATAGGAGGACCAGATCGGATTTCATCAACAATTTTAGAGCGTCCTTGAGAAAATGTTTCTATCCAGCTATGCACAGCTTTACGGGACAAACATTTGTCAGCATAAGAAGGAAGTATTTCCTTATGAATGTCCTTTGCAGGCAGTCCTTTTGCTCACGAAAAACGCACACCACCAGGTTGCTGTTTGGTTGTATACGCCGTAGGTACAATCGCGATTTTGTTTATGCGCTGCACATGCGCATGAGACACCTAGCGCCACCTGATGAACGGGAATATAAAGTTCGATGTTGCTGTCACCTAATAACGCCTGTAGAAAACACCAACTACATTTACCTGCCATCCCACAGAACTGTGCGACTTACTTATTGACTCGCCCTCGTAGACAGACAGACAGACAGACAGACAGACAGACAAACAGACAGACAGACAGACAGACAGACAGACAGACAGACAGACAGACAGACAGACAGACAGAATAATATCTTTATTGATGTTCGTGAGTTCTTTGAAAACGTAGAATCTATTTGCATTGCTTATGTTTGCAAAAAGCCTACATATTCTTGAAAATCAACACAACACCAAAAATTATATACTAATGGCCGCAAGAATGAATGACCTCACTAACAAAAGAACACCCACACCAGCGAGTAAATATACCTATTCTACTATTACAAACAAATAACCTATGCGAGGTTATTCAACGTCGTGCAGCCATCGGTTCACAGGCTGGGATATCCTGGCTATACTGCCTGTTTAGACGTCTCTTTTCTTGCCAAAGGAAGGCTCTGACAGCAGTGTTGTCTAGATTTTAGTCAAAACTTCCTTATACTGGAGACATCACCAAAAAATACACAATTAATTGTTAAATAAATTAATGACCTCTCTAACAAAAGAACACCCATAACAACGAGTTACCTGGAAACCAAAGGCGGCAAAATCATAATGGTTATAGATCATATTCTAAACACTCTAAACATTCAAATATTCTAGAGTACGTGAAAGGAAGGTAAACCATTCACGTTGAAAACTGTATGATAATGAATGAACATCAATATTGAAGAAAGAAGTTCAGAATGCGTATAACGTTATGAAATTCATCAAGACCCCAGGTCCAGATAACATTAACAACAGAAATGATCAATGCTTAGAACATTAAAAAATAAACATAGCCAGTAGGCTTCTGCACACAGTTTATGATACTGGAGATGTACATCCTGACATGTAAATCTATATTTATTGCAATCCTGAAAAAATTCGGAGCCTCAGAATGTTACATCACATCACAAAGACATTACTTAGAACAATCATGCAAATACTTTAGAAGAAAATACAACCAGAAATAAAGGAAGAACAATATGTGTTTGTAGAAGGCAGAATAAAGTAAGTAAAGGTCGCGATTACAGGCCTAAGGCGCGTTGTGTGCATGGAGTTAAACCCATATTTTTATAGACCAAACGGTAAACAGTGGGTGATGTATTTTGATAAACCCCTTCCCTTAGAAGGCAAAGGTACATTATATGCTGTGTATTTGAAGAGCATTTTAAATAAAACATTCGTGAGAACTAAACAAAGACCTACAGTTTTGTTTCAGTGACTGCACAAAAGGTTTCGATACAGTAAGACACATCAACATGCTAAAGATACGTGCAGACATTATACTTGTAAAGAACTTACATTGAAACAAGCAGAAACAATGAAAGTTGATAATGAAGTCGGTCTATACCAGCCAATAAAGAGAGTGTGAAACTATAGCCTCTAGATCAGTAGTTCTCAACCTTTTTTGGCCCATGCACCCCTTCACCATATGTTCAGAACGTTACCCTCCCCCCACCCTTTCGTATTTCCTTCTTATAACCCCCCCCCCCCAGCCCCTACACAGTAAACGTAACAATGGGAGCTAAATTTAATAACACATACTAGAACAAGTTTGGAAGTCTACATAAAACGTTATGTGTGGGTCTACATACGTTATAAAACGAATTTCAGAAGGGCGAGAATTACAGAACCGGAAAGTATGAAGGAAAAAACAATATCAAGTAATCGGTTCTTGTATTAATGTGATCTTGAAATAATCTTAATTCCCTCCCCCCCCCCCCCCCTCGGAAACCCTAAAATTCCCCCTGGGGTTCCATAATTCCCACCGGTTGAGAATCACTGCTCTACCGTCTAGCCCGTTTCCCTCCTATATAGTTAAAAGTACTATAAGAAATACATAAGATATGAGAGGAATCGTCATCGCGGAACTTCCTAGTTTGTTTTTGTTCCGTTTCCGAGAGGGTTAGATATCCAAGGCACTGCCTAAGGATCAGCGGAAGGGTGAAAACAAAGGGGGGGGGGGGGGTTGTTTGTTGTTAAAAAAAGAGTGGGTGTGGGGTGGGGTGAGGATGTTGTATACCATCCGTTACTTATCTTGCAAAACACTATACTTCTCAGACCAAGTCATTAAAGGGACCCGCATTAGCGCAGTCGCTAACATTCTTGTCTGCCGGCCCATGGTTATTTTCTCAAATACCTGTTGAAGTAAAATGTTTGTTAATGACATGGGCTTCGAGGTCGACACAGCTTAAATTTGGTGCCAGAAAATTTACTGGGAAGTAGAGCAGTCGATGTGTTAGTGGCTAGATAACCCATCGAGTGCCGACTGATTTGTATAATATGAGGCTCGCACCATACACCCAATGGAGGCCGCCTATCCACATAGGCGCTCGGCGGCTGACCTGTTCATGGATTCAAATTCGCAACGAGACATATTTAACGTGCACATTGTGACCACGTAACCCTCTAGTTATTCGTCCTCATTCGAGTGGAAGATGTGGAAGCTACTACCCAAGGATGAGAGGGTACATACCACCCTTTTCTTGTTCTGTACAAAGAAACTATACCACTCAAACGGCGCTGAGAGGTACCACGAACGCCTATAACTGGACAACTTTCGTCTTTATCTTCTGCCCTTCATCCCCATTTAGGCCTGGAACTAAACCAAGCCAAGCTGTCCTATATTTTGTTATGTGATTCAGCACCGTCCATGCCCTCCCAATATTATTCGTTTGTAATTCTCTTCTCCGTTTGTTTTAGTTCTCCCGTTATTTCGCTTGCCTTGTGCAATCCAGACAAGAGCATGTCTAATTATATTACTCTCAGGTTTAGAGAATTTTCTGGAAGATCTACAATACGTAAACTACGTATGTGTTTGGAGGCAAACATTATGGATAAAATCCCATTATTTATTCAACATGCATCATAGATAAAACGGCATGTTTCTAAAAATTCATTTTGATAACATTGTCTCCCTTGAATTTCTATTACCTCCCATGATACGCCATATTGGAATTGATAAGTTGAGGACCAGCTGACATGAGTAGAAACTCTAGATCTGAATTCTACAAACACATCAAATAAATTACCTAAACCAAAGTCTTTATCGTGGCTGCGCTTAGCTGTTTCATGTTCTTCTGCGACAATTTGGTTTGTTTGCTTAGCAACAGGCATATTGGACATGTGTTCTATTTCTAGCTGTAACAGTTGCAATCGGTTTCTTGCCACAGATAGATTCCTACCTGGAAAACGGACTCACATTTTGGCGGTTCATCTTTCTTATACATTTACAAGGAATATACTTTTCGAAGTCAGCCGCGCAAGCGCAGTTTAGCATGCTTGCCTGCCGATTTGGTGGGATCATGTTCGAACAGCCACGAAGCTGATGCTTCCAGGTCGACCCAGATTACAGTGGGTAGCAGGAAATGTCCCAGGGGGTAAAATAGCCGGCATAATATTCACCACATTACAACTCAAGTGCCGACTGGTCTATACAAATATGGCGCCAGCACCATATACCTAATGAGTTTCAAGGCGTGTAAAATGGCTCTGTGCTTTTACGAGTACTTATAAAGTCTTTGCAAGCCCTTGTGTACCTGTTTCGTGAACTACCGTGAACGTCTGACGATTTGATTCGTAATCTACTACTACTACTACTACTACTACTACTACTACTACTACTACTACTACTACTACTACTACTACTACTACTACTACTACTACTATAACTAATACCACTATTACTACTACTACTGCTACTACTACTACTATTACTACTGCTGTTAAAGTTAGTTGTATTTCCTTTACAGGACGTTGCAGTCAACACCAGCATATTTTGATGTTGTGATCTCTTGGCAAGTTTACGTTCAGTTTTTTTATTATTGCTTTCTGAACGACCAGCACCCATACCATTTCTTTAAAAAAAAAACCAACGCAACGCAGCAGCTGTGTTTCGAAAGCGGGTAGCGTGATCACGAACTGCGTCCGTAATTCCTTCGCCACGGTGCCGGCTATTACTACTATTTGTTTGTTATGTGGTCTTTCCATGTTATGCCCAGGATACGTCTCAGACATCTCATATGGAAGGAATTCAACTTCCTTTCCTGTCTTGAGTACAGGGTCCAGGATTCAGACCCATAGAGTAGTGTGCTACCAATGCAAGCTTTATATACTTTTGTACGCTCTGTTAGTCTATTATTCTCCCAAACACTTTTAGCTAGCCTGGAAAATGTCGTGGCTGCCTTTCCAATGCGTCTGTCCATTTCGGTCTCTAATGAAAGATTATCTGATATTGTCGACCCCAAATACACAAACTCGTGGACGACCTTCAATTCGTAATTAGAAATTTTGATTGACGGAGGTGCACCAGCATCTTATTCCATCACCTGTGTTTTATTTAGGCTGATGGTGAGCCCAAAGTCTTTGCAGGCGGCTGCAAAACGATCTATGAGCCTTTGGAGATCTTCTGCTGTATGAGTAGTCAGTGCTGCATCATCTGCAAAATATAGTTCTCTTACGCATCTTGATCTTATTTTGGTCTTTGCCTTGAGTCTTGATGGGGTAAAAAGTTTGCCATCAGATCTCGTGTGGAGGTATATGCCTTCAGTGGCAGTCCCAAATGCCTGCCTTAAGAGAACGGCGAAGAAGATACCAAAGAGTGTAGGAGCAAGCACGCAGCCCTGCTTTACTCCGCTGCTGATGCTGAATGACTGGGATGTGAGGCCGTCAAATAAAATGGTCCCCTGCATGTTTTCGTGAAATGATTTCACGAGACTAAGAAGGGTGGGTGAACATCCAACCTTTTCAAGGACCTTAAAAAGGCCGCTTCTGCTCACGAGGTCAAATGCCTTTGTGAGGTCGATGAAGGCAATATATAATGGCTTCCTCTGTTCTTTGCACTTCTCTTGGAGCTGCCGAAGTGAGAAATCATATCGATGGTGGACCTGTTGGGTCTAAATCCGAACTGCTATTCGGGGTAGATTCTTTCAGCAAGAATGTGTAATCTTTTAAGGATTACTCTGGCAAAAATCTTGCCTGTAATGCTGAGTAGGGAAATGCCGCGATAGTTGTTGCAGTCGCTTCTGTCGCCTTTGTTTTTATAAAGGGTAACGATGTTTGCGTCTTTCATATCTTGTGGTACTGATTTTTCTTTCCAGCAGAGCTGAAATATTGCATACAGTTCTGGGATGATTATTTCTTTGATGCATTTTAAAATTTCAGGTGGAATACTATCTTTTCCAGGTGCCTTGCCGGATTTGAGAGAGTCTAGTGCTTCGCTGATTTCTGTGAGGCATGGTTCATTATCCAGGGCATGCATGGCGGACTGTTGATCGATGGCTTTCAGAGCTTCTTCACTGACAGTGTTATCCATTGAGTATAGCTCTGGGTAGTGTTCTACCCAGCGATCCATTTGTTTCGCTCGATCTTTTATGATTACCCCCTCAGTTGATCGTAAAGGGAGCATCTTATTTTTTGATGGACCGACAGCTTGCTTGATGCCCTCGTACATTCCTCTTATATTTCCAGTGTCTGCACAAGTTTGAATTTGAGCAGAGAGCTGTAGCCAGTACCTGTTCGCACATCTTCTTGCCATCTGTTGTACTCTATTTCTGGCCGTTCGCAATGCCTGCAATGTTTTCTCTGAAGGTAATGTTTTATACATTGAGAATGTATGTCTCTTTATCTCCAGGACTGTTAGCATCTCTTCAGAGTGTGCTTCAAACCAGTCGGTTGACTTAGTTTGCTTCTTGCCAAATGTTAATAGTGCTGTATTGTAGATGGTGTCGCGAAAATGACTCCATCTCTCGGTTGAATTTCCGTTTGTGGGGCCAGGTAGAGTATCCACTAGAGCCTGCATGAATTTGTTGACCTTCTCTTTATTTTGGGTGCCGCTGGTGTCAATGCGTGGTCTTCCTTCTCTTGGACTTTATCTTCACCGTGCTGGAGACGAGTGAATGGTCGGTGTCGCAGTCAGCACTATGATAGCTGCGAGTCAGCCGTACACTGCGGCGATTGCTGCGTTTAGTGAGCACCAGGTCAAGTTGATGCCAGTTCTTTGATCTGGGGTGCCTCCATGACACCTTGTGTTGAGGTTGCGTGTCAAAGAAGGTGTTGGTCACGCACAGATTATGGTGGCTGCAGAATTCTAAGAGACGTTGTCCTTTGTCATTGATCTTCCCAACGCCAAACTGTCCTAGACATGAAGGCCAAGATTTGTGGTCGGAGCCAACCCTGGCATTGAAATCCCCCAGGATAAAAAGATGTTGCTTCTCTGGTGTTTCACTGACTTCTTTACTAAGGTCGTTATAGAACTTGTCTTTAGATTCTGATGCTGCAGTTAGGCAGTTAGTGTTGGGGCGTAAACGCTTATAATAATAGCTGGGCCTGCCTCTGTCTGGAGTTGGAGCTTCAGTATTCTTTCAGTGCCATCACTTGGCGGTATGATGGAATTAAGCAGCTTGTTTCTGATAGCGAAGCCAACTACATGCTCCCTGGTCTCTCCGCACGGCTTGCCATGCCAGTAGAAAGTGAAGTCCCTCTCCTTGATGCTTCCAGATTCTTGGAGTCTGGTCTCTTGCAGGGCGACAATATCTATCCCCAGTCTTAGTAGTTCGTTGTTTATCACTGCAGTTTTGCGGGTATCCACAATCTCGTTTAAATCGTCTGAGATGCCAGGGGTCATGGTTCTTACGTTCCATGTTCCTAGCCTTAGGGCCGGTTGTTTTGTTTTTTCCTTGTTGCTAGGTGTATAGATTGCGGTCCATGTGTCAGGATTTTCCCCCTAAGCTCATCACACCCTCAGGAGCAGATGAACCTTGGCGAGACAACACCTTATTGACTGGGGGATGCCCAGCTTAGGCGGGCGGTAGCTGTCTAGTGAGATACGAGATCTCTCCCACCGTCGGACGTAGCCCCTGGCGCCTTGCTCTACGCCAATCGAGCATTAAGACTTATAACCGGCAAATGATGCTTCCCGTGTTGTGTCACCGATTTACGCGGTGCTGAAATGACCTCTTCAGGTCACAAGCATGGGCAATGGAAATCGGAGAACCAGCTGTTGCCCAGTAGCAAGTTCTCCCTCTCCACGGCGCCGATGTTGACCAAGGGAAAGGCAGTAGCCAATGCAACGTGGCATCGGTGCCGTCGCAGGAGTTGCCAAAACTATGTTGTTTACAACATGAAACTGCCTTAGGGACTCCATCTCCGGATTTGTCCTCAGGGTTTACTCCCGAAGCCTTTCCCATATGGGTATACCCGCAAGGCAGCGGAGGTTTGAGATTTAGAGTTCCCTCTCTTAGAAGATTACCAACTAAGGCTGACGAGCCTCCTCTGCCCGGGAATCAATAAGGAGGGAAGTCTACCATTCTGTCTTCCTGGCAGTGACCATACTGATCGGATGACCGTAGCCATTGTCTCTACTGAGAGATCCTCTGCCCACCGTCACTGACTTGAAACCATAACCAACAACTATCTGTCGGCTGCTCCCAAGTCAAATCCACCACCTGCTCACATGGCTTCAGGTTACCCTGTTGGGGGGGGGGGGGGGGGGGAGCTAAACGGGTTCTCCACCTTGCCCAAGGGTGTCCCGTAGGCTAGCGGAGGGAAGGAGGCACCTTACTTCTCCTTTGATAGGGGGTACCCCTACCCGGCTACCCTAAACTACTACTACTACTACTACTACTACTACTACTACTACTACTACTACTACTACTACTACTACTACTACTACTACTACTACTACTACTACTACTACTACTACTACTACTACTTCTTCTTCTTTTTCTTTTTTATTATTCGAATATCCTTTACAGGACATTGCAGCCAAGACCAGCATTTTTCAGCGCTGTTGATGTCTTGGCAAGTTTAACGTTCAGTAGTTTGCCAATGCTTTCTGAACGACCGGCTCACATACCCTCCGTAAGTAACCAACGCGATCATCTGGCGAATCTCGCGTAGCTGTGTTTCCCACGAGAGAATACGGGATTTACGAACAACGTCGTTAACGCCTTCGCCTAGGAGACCGGCACTATTACTACTACTACTTTTTTTTTTTGTATATCCTTTACAGGACATCGCTGTCAACACCAGCATCATTCAGCTGTACTACTAAAATAACCACTACTACCCTTCTTCTTCTCCTCCTCTCCCCACCTTCTCCCCATAACCTCGTTCGTTCCTAGAAGTACGTTAGTGGTAATGAATCTGTTTTCAGCTAATCTCTGATAATTGCATCTTTCGTGCAACACATTTCAGCACGCAGTTTTCTCATACCAGGCTGCTCTTCCCTCAACCTCAGGCATAGTATACATTGCATTGTCGTGGGTGGGTTTTCTCATATTTAAATTTTGCCAGAGCAGTTGTAATCTTGGCTTAATCTTTACTCTCCAGCTGTCGGGGGATTTTTCAGGTGCCCGAAGTGCACAAGCGACCACTAGGGTTCGCCCAGGCGGATCTGGTGGTTAGTCTTTAATAGTTTAATCACGGCATGGAGAAACAGCTGTAACAGAAATAATTGACAGGACACGAGACAGTAAGTAGAAAGTGGGCAGACATGATCATCAACGCCACACGGCGTGGACTATAACAAGAAAAATTCCCGCATAAATCTCAGACGCTGAAACAGACAGCTAGACTCCTTAAATTGTGGCAACATTTTAAAGTTTTCACACACTGGAACACACTTCGCGTGTACTGTCGACCAACTGAGGCAATGTCTTTCAACAATTCTCATTCTCGAATGCTATTTTCAATTCATGTGCAAATGTTCCTTGTCATTAAACAAACCTATATCTCATCTCTGCATGTCTTGTTCTATTAATCGGATTCATTGGTATAACACTTTCACGTTCTGAAATATGCAAAGAACGCTGCTGACAAACAGCTATAGACCAATATAAGCTTTGCATTTTCCAGCATGATTGGTTTGCATGTTTCTTTCCTCCCGAAGCATCAGATCCACAAATGTGCATACAGCGGGTCCCGCTGTGGTAGATAAATAGGGTTAAAGAAAACATAATCCGAAGGAGGGATGTGAAGTCATCGCATTTAACGCCTACTAGATAACCAATTTTCAAGTGTACATCATCAGTCCCCTCCCTCGCTCTTTGCATAGACATGTATAGTCACCACGGAGGCGGCCGACGTGTGTACAATTGAAACAGAACTTCATCCATTGCTATTATTGTTACATAAGAAATTCTGCAAACTTACATCGAGTTACTCGTTTCTTATAAGTGTGTCCGTTGTGTGTGAGCGTGTATATGCGTATGTGTATGTCTGTGTCTGTGCGTGTTTTCTCGCGCACAGGCTTGTTCACTTTAGTTTGTTTCAGCTTCACTCTACATCTTTCTTCTACTTGTGTTCTCCACTCTACACCTTTCTTCTACTTGTGTTCTCCACTCTACATCTTTCTTCTACTTGTGTTCTCCACTCTACATCTTTCTTCTACTTGTTTTCTCCACTCTACATCTTTCTTCTACTTGTGTTCTCCACTCTACACCTTTCTTCTACTTGTGTTCTCCACTCTACATCTTTCTTCTACTTGTGTTCTCCACTCTACTTCTTTCTTCTACTTGTGCTCTCCACTCTACTTCTTTCTTCTACTTGTGTTCTCCACTATACTTCTTTCTTCTGTGTGTGTTCCACACTCTACATCTTTCTTCTACTTGTGTTCTCCACTCTACTTCTTTCTTCTACTTGTGTTCTCCACTCTATACCTTTCTTCTACTTGTGTTCCATACTCTACATCTTTCTTCTACTTGTGTTCTCCACTCTACTTCTTTCTTCTACTTGTGTTCTCCACTCTATACCTTTCTTCTACTTGTGTTCTCCACTCTACATCTTTCTTCTACTTGTGTTCTCCACTCTACATCTTTCTTCTATTTGTGTTCTCCACTCTACATCTTTCTTCTACTTGTGTTCTCCACTCTACTTCTTTCTTCTACTTGTGTTCTCCACTCTACTTCTTTCCTCTACTTGTGTCCTCCACTCTACATCTTTCTTCTACTTGTGCTCTCCACTCTACTTCTTCCTTCTACTTGTGCTCTCCACTCTACATCTTTCTTCTACTTGTGTTCTCCACTCTACACCTTTCTTCTACTTGTGTTCTCCACTCTACATCTTTCTTCTACTTGTGTTCTCCACTCTACATCTTTCTTCTACTTGTGTTCTCCACTCTACACCTTTCTTCTACTTGTGTTCTCCACTCTACATCTTTCTTCTACTTGTGTTCTCCACTCTACATCTTTCTTCTATTTGTGTTCTCCACTCTACATATTTCTTCTACTTGTGTTCTCCACTCTACTTCTTTCTTCTACTTGTGTTCTCCACTCTACACCTTTCTTCTACTTGTGTTCTCCACTCTACATCTTTCTTCTACTTGTGTTCTCCACTCTACTTCTTTCTTCTACTTGTGTTCTCCACTCTACTTCTTTCTGCTACTTGTGTTCTCCACTCTACTTCTTTCTTCTGTGTGTGTTCTCCACTCTACTTCTTTCTTCTACTTGTGTTCTCCACTCTACTTCTTTCTTCTACTTGTGTTCTCCACTCTACACCTTTCTTCTACTTGTGTTCTCCACTCTACATCTTTCTTCTACTTGTGTTCTCCACTCTACTTCTTTTTTCTGTGTGTGTTCTCCACTCTACTTCTTTCTTCTACTTGTGTTCTCCACTCTACATCTTTCTTCTACTTGTGTTCTCCACTCTACTTCTTTCTTCTACTTGTGTTCTCCACTCTACATATTACTTCTACTTGTGCTCTCCACTCTACATATTACTTCTACTTGTGCTCTCCACTCTACATATTACTTCTACTTGTGCTCTCCACTCTACATCTTTCTTCTACTTGTGCTCTCCACTCTACTTCATTGTTCTACTTGTGTTCTCTACTCGACTTCTTTTTTCTACTTGTGTCCTCCTCTCTACTTCTTTCCTCTACTTTTGTTCTCCACTCTACTTCTTTCCTCTACTTTTGTTCTCCACTCTACTTCTTACTTCTACTTTTTTGAGTTCCAAACAGTACATGTTAATTAATTTAAGAGCTGTCTTAGTGGACTCAAAGGGTTGCCCGACTGATAATTATGTGTATTACAAAAGATGAGCGACGGAAGAACAATGTCAAGCGCATCTGCTTTCCGGTCCGGTGGTCATTTGTTGAGATCCCACTCACGACTGGCATGTTTTAACAATAGACCAGGACTCCCGGGTCTACCCCCCCCCCCCCCCCCTGAAATGTGTACTAAGAAATGTTCTTGGAAGTAAACAGAAAGGAAGGAAAAGCCGGCTTGATATTGACCACATCACCCACTGAGTCCTGTTTGGTCTATACAAATATGAACGGTATACCCAATACACTTCCTGACCTGAAAAAAGGATTAATAATTTGTTGACGATATACCCAATAAAACTCATGGTGTTAAACAAGAGACCTGAAATGTATCGTAAAAGGACATACCATTTATTGTTCACAAATGACGATTTCGTCTAGCTGAAGGAATAAGTTGACCCCCACATGCCACCAACTAGAACCATTCTCTAAATTATAGATGTCTGTTTGAAGGAACAAGTTGACCTCCACATGCCACCAACTAGAACTATTCTCTAAATTATAGATGTCTGTTTGAAGGAACAAGTTGACCCCCACATGCCACCAACTAGAACCATTCTCTAAATTATAGATGTCTGTTTCAATGAACAAGTTGACCCCCACATGCCACCAACTAGAACCATTCTCTAAATTATATGTCTGTTTGAAGGAAAAAGTTGACCCCCACATGCCACCAACTAGAACCATTCTCTAAATTATATATGTCTGTTTGAAGGAACAAGTTGACCTCCATATGCCACCAACTAGAACTATTCTCTAAATTATAGATGTCTGTTTGAAGGTACAAGTTGACCCCCACATGCCACCCACTAGAACTATTCTCTAAATTATAGATGTCTGTTTGAAGGAACAAGTTGACCCCCACATGCCACCAACTAGAACCATTCTCTATATTATAGATGTCTGTTTGAAGGAACAAGTTGACCCCCACATGCCACCAACTAGAACTATTCTCTAAATTATAGATGTCTGTTTGAAGGAACAAGTTGACCCTCACATGCCACCAACTAGAACTATTCTCTAAATTATGTCTGTTGTTATAAATATTATTATAGACAATTACTGTTTCTTGCAGTCTAAACAAGCAATGGGAACATGATTGCGTCAGAGTAACACGCCAAATCTCCCCCTGTATGCTGACGACTCCAACTAAAACCAACATTTTTTAACCAGATGTGCAGTTCCGTTACTTGCTGAGCATTTTATCCTGAGAACCACATATCTGGAACAATGAGGTCGCGAGGTAAAATCAAAGAATACACTCGGCCGGGTTTGTAAACCATATGGGTTGTAGCCCTGTTTTGTAAGACAGCCAGCTGTCGTCACCTTTGTCAGAAATAGAAGTGCAGGATCGCTGTTTCCTTTGTTCATCTCCAAATCTTTCACCGGCTGTAGTTTGTCTGACATGAAATCTGATTATTTACAAAACCCCAGGGTCTGTTTCATTACGTATATATAATACAGTAGGGCTGGCTTGCATAGACGCTGTGAAACAAGTGCATGTAGTAACGTTTCGGAAATGTCTCAATTAAGAATACGCGTGTGGGCCTGAAGGCGAAAACAGGGCTTTTCCAGAAGTAGCTACATTTGCTGAAGATAAAAGCAGACTTTCTCCGAATAGCTACATTTACTGAAGACAACATCAGACTTCATCAGACATAGCTACATGCACTTATGACGAAATGTGCGACTTTTTCAGATGTAGCTGCATTTACTTAAGACGAAATGTGCGACTTTTCCAGATGTAGTATATTTACTGAAGAAAAAAGAGACTCCCTCAGACAGCTACATTTGCTTAAGACAAAAGGCGAGACTTATTAATAATTATTAAAAGTAGTAATCTGAAGGTCTCGATATGTTCTATGGAATGTATACGTTTTTTATGGGATATTAAAAAGGAAATGTAATAAGAGAGATAGGTACCTCACCTCACATGCTACGCTGTCTGGCGTTCCTCAAACTTGCAATCTAAATAAATGCACTTCATGTGCAAAGTGCAATGATCGCTTACAACATCACATTAAAACAAATAAATATAGCTACTTTGAAGAATTCTGTTTTCTTCTTCAGTAAAAGTTTCTTAGTCTGGAAAAGTCTGTTTTCTTCTTCAGTAGATGTAGCAATGTCCGATAAAGTCTGTTTTCTTCTTCAGTAGATGTAGCAATGTCCGATAAAGTCTGTTTTCTTCTTCAGTAGATGTAGCAATGTCCGATAAAGTCTGTTTTCTTCTTCAGTAGATGTAGCAATGTCCGATAAAGTCTGTTTTCTTCTTCAGTAGATGTAGCAATGTCCGATAAAGTCTGTTTTCTTCTTCAGTAGATGTAGCAATGTCCGATAAAGTCTGTTTTCTTCTTCTGTAGATGTAGCAATGTCCGATAAAGTCTGTTTTCTTCTTCAGTAGATGTAGCAATGTCCGATAAAGTCAGTTTTCTTCTTCAGTAGATGTAGCAATGTCCGATAAAGTCTGTTTTCTTCTTCAGTAGATGTAGCAATGTCCGATAAAGTATGTTTTCTTCTTCAGTAGATGTAGCAATGTCCGATAAAGTCTGTTTTCTTCTTCAGTAGATGTAGCAATGTCCGATAAAGTCTGTTTTCTTCTTCAGTAGATGTAGCAATGTCCGATAAAGTCTGTTTTCTTCTTCAGTAGATGTAGCAATGTCCGATAAAGTCTGTTTTCTTCTTCAGTAGATGTAGCAATGTCCGATAAAGTCTGTTTTCTTCTTCAGTAGATGTAGCAATGTCCGATAAAGTCTGTTTTCTTCTTCAGTAGATGTAGCAATGTCCGATAAAGTCTGTTTTCTTCTTCAGTAGATGTAGCCATGTCCGATAAAGTCTGTTTTAGTCTTCAATACATGTAGCTACATCTGGAAAGTCTCTCTTTTCGTCATAAGTTCAAGTATGTGTGTGTGTGTGTGTGTGCGCGCGCGCGCGAGCGTATGTATGTGTGTATATGCATATATATATATATATATATATATATATATATATATATATATATATATATATACACACACACACAAGTTGATCTTAAGTTAATCTTGGAATTTAAATTAACAAATTAACAAATTAGGAAAGACTAAGAGGCAACATAGGTGTGGTTCCTAAGACGAATGTTATGAATTCCTTGGACTGCCAGAGTAACTAACAACGACTGCCTTAAAGCGGCTAATGAAACTAGAACGTTATATACAACAATATGCATGACACAAACAGCTTTCTTTGGTCATGTGATGAGAAGAGAGACGTTGGAGAACATCATGGCGACCGGAAAAATCAAGAAGAATAGAGGCAGAGACAGACTAAGAAAAATAATACTGGATTGACTGAGACGGTGGCATGGAGGAATATCATCAGCAGAGTTCATCCAGAACACCAAAGACAAAGATTGTAGAGTGACATGAACACCTACGCCAGCTGGCAAGGCACTTGATGATAATGCTATTTAAAAAATACAAGCTGCAAACAATTCTTGCACTTTCGACCTAAGCATGCTATTTACAAAACAACAAGAAGTGGCTTTCAAATTGTGTCAGACAATCTGCAGGGCCAGACCAAAATCTCTAAGCATCCTAAAATCGCGGACACTACAATGGTATGGCGGTCTCAAAATCAACTAACTTGGTAGGCATTATAATTATGGTACCAGTAACATGAGACACAAGGGATTAGATCATAAATGTGATAGACATAAAAGGCTGAAATCGAAATACTGACAAGAAACATACAAACGTAGATAGAGATGTATGCATGGTGTTCATGGTGTGGTGCCTCAGTCACCTTCTAGTTTATGGGAAAATGCAAGATTTTCTAATGGTTTTAAACATTTGTCTTTGGTACACTACACAAAGAACATTCTATGCAATAAGTCTCCATCATTGGAAGTTAGAAACCATAATCATTTAGTTACAAAGACATATTGCTGTGAATGCTGGACATTTAGTAAACAAGCGAAACGTTCCTTGAACTGTGGCTATACGGAAACGTGCTGAAATAACTTACATAGGGAACAAAGCAATCTAAATATGTTTAAAGCGACCAAAACACAAAGACAACTTATCACACATTTTAAAAAGAGACAGTCAACGTTTTTCGGCTACATTATGAGAAGAGCTCAACTGAAGCATAATGTAACCACTGGCAAGTTTGATGGGAAGACAATGAGAAACGTTTCTTGGCATCGTTTCATCAACAGCAAACGAATTGATACACGCTGTTGAAGATCATTAGATGCCCAGATACATGATCGCTCACGCCAGTTAGAAAGACATTTGATGAAGATAGTGATGATGATAATCATACCAAAGGTTTGATACTACAGCACTAAGATACACGATATGCTGTAGTGCACAATGCATGCCAATCCCTATCTCCAAACTGAAGCTTTATTCTATAGTTGTTATTAGGCGGAAGTATCTGATTCCGCCGCTCCCTGCTAATGTAAACATCCGTTTTCAAACGGAGATGAGCTAATAATACAGCCCATCTGCTTAAATAATTTCTCGTGATATCACCCTGGTGGATTTCAGCACCAGTCTTAATGAATGTCTTTACAGAGTTGGTTAGGAATTCCGGTGATTATTTTTTGTTCAAATTTTCCCTATAATATAATGTGCAGGTGAGATACTCAGACAGGTGAGAAAGTAAACGTTATTTATGATGTCCTTAAATTGGAGATTATATTCTGACACGTGATGTATGGAACTAAACTCTGTAGCAGATTGTGCAGGCGTGCCTGCTATTACATGCTGGGCCGAAGACTTATAGTCAAGCAGGTTTCGCTGCCATGGGAATCGTTGCCTCTCTAGCTTCTAGTTGTATGTGATGTACTGCAATCGCGTGATGGCTCTTATATTATATGGTTATCTTTTAATGTCATTTCGTGTCGGGTTATTCAGTTCCTAGACTGGTAGGTAGTTCAGAACGTTTTACTCCATTTTCTAGATCTGTGACATGACCGTAAAGTTTCTCTTTGAAAAATAATGTGATGCTTTTTTCCTTTCAAATCCACATGTGTGGTCTGTGACCTCGGTCTTTGACAGCAATTTCTGGCTGTCAGGTCCAGTGATTGATTCGATCGTGTGCCGAGTTGTTCATTTATACCGTTTGATATTCTCTCCCATGAACTGTCTTTGTCACACTCTTCTGGCGTTTTGTCCATGTCTTCAGGTCGATTTTCCCTCCCATAAACTGTCTTTGCCGCACACTTCCGGCGTGTTGTCCATTTATTCAGTTGATATTCTCTCCCTTGAACTGTCTTTGTCACACTATTCTGGCATGTTGTCCATTTGTTCAGTAGATATTCTCTCCCATGAATTGTCTTTGCCACACTAATCTGGCTTGTCCATTTGTTCCGATCGACACACTGTCCTATCATGTGCCCTGCCAAAAGGTGAAGGCGTTCGTGTATCTCTACAGATATCGGTCCCTGGTGCTCTGGATCAATTCATTTGAAGTTGTTCTTCTATGCCATCATCTTAAGCCACACATTTCTCTCGTTCTCTCTCTGTCTTTTCCACCGATGATCTTTCCAGTCGTCACGGTGTTTTCCAATGCCTCTCCTGATTATGTAATGAAAGAACACAGTCTCTCTCTCTCTCTCTCTCTCTCTCTCTCTCTCTCTCTCTCTCTCTCTCTCTCTCTCTCTCCCTCTTAAAACTGCATAAAGTGTTCTATGTTCATTAGCCTTTCCAAGGCATTCGTAGTTAGTTCCTCTGGCAGTCCAATGAATTCGCGGCATTTGTTTCAGAAATCTCCGTTTCCTCCCAGCTCTTCTTAATTTGTTGGCTCACGTTCCATTATTAACTTCGATATAGAAAAATATTTATAAGTTTCAGTGTAACATTACAAAACACTCTTTCTGGCATTGAATGGTAGTGCCTTTTTACATAAAATCCTATTAATTTTCCTGAAATGCAGCTTTTGCTTGTCACGCATCTTCTATCGGATGTTATTAATACTCCTTGGTATTTAAATTTATTAACTTGGTTAAGCATTCTCTCTTCTATGTTTATATCACATTTCGATGTGATCTTTGTTTCTTCTTTGATATAACTATTGTTTCTCTTTTATTGATATGAGACTGTGTGTGTGTGTGTGTGTGTGTGGGGGGGGGGGGTGTGTTTGGGTGAGTGAATGTGGGCGTGAGTGTGTGTGTGTGTGTGTGTGGGTGTGTGTGGGTGTGTGTTTGGGTGGATGGGTGTGGGGGACGGAGGTTCACACTGGCTCAGATCTCCCTTCACATTTGCGTGAATTGGTTAACTGATGCAATGCGAAAGGATAATATATACCCACACGTGACCTCCCACTTGGACAGAAGCGCGCGATAAATCGCCATACTAGAGTCACCATGTTATGTGATTTGTTTCGTCTTCCTCCACCGTAACGCTCAGTGAACGGACATTATTAACATGAGAATACTTGTTCATGTGATTGTGTGCCATGTTTGGTCCAGACCTCCTTTGTGTTCGGCACTGAATCAGTTAATGCCCCCTGTCTCTCGCTCCAAAGGTTGTGGGTTCGACCCCGGACTCTGTCATTCGGTTTGCGAGTGCAATTTTCTCGGAGACACCTGGAGATCTACGGAAAGAAACCGAGCCACGTGAGATAAAACCCGGTGCAATGAAGCCGATCGTCTTACCTTAAACCCCCCCCCCCCCTCCTTAAACATGCCCCTTCACCTTTACGCGTACATTGTGTATTTTTAATAACTGTACAGTGTTTGGAAATATTGCCGGTCCTAGTTTTGTATTTACCTATTATGTTGCATGAACTTTTCAGAGGGTGAATACAAAACTTGGACCAGCAATATCTTCAACACTGCACAGTCAATAAAAATACACCCTATATGAACTAAAGAATATCTTATCTAATACATCCCTATGATGGAGGTCAGCATGGCTGAATGGATAAGAACGCTCGCTCTTAAACTTCGGCTGTACTGATGCCGAGTTAAGAGGTTCAACCCCTATACCGTTCAGTTGGAGTAGAATGTTGACTTCTCGTCCTTAACTTGGGGACGTAAAATACAAGTACATCTGAAGGTGGTGTGGGTTCACCTGATGTCGAGGGACACTGGTAATAGGAAAAGCTAGCCCGCACGCAAAAATCAGTCCGGTGTGGACTATGCTTGAGATCAAAGCGAGCGAACAAAAAATGAAAAACAGCCCTATAATTAGAAATGAGAACCAAAAAAAAAAAAATACTTGAATTATACTTAGAACCAGTTTTAACATAAGACCCCGAATAATGGGTAATTAATAAGCAAATAAACAAATCCCTTGTAACTACAGTTATTTGATCTTACAAATGAATACTGAAAATACATAGCACTGATAAATGTGTAACTTGAAAGACATACAATTTATCACAAACTTCAGAAACAGGCAGTCATGTTTAGGGCCCTGTATGAGAAAAGAAAACAATCGAACACTTTTTAGAAACTGGGGACATTCATGGCGAGAGAGACAGGCAGCTGGATAACATACTTGGCAGCTTAATTTCACGGCATTGTAAAATATCAACAAGAAATTTGCATAGGAGATCACAGGATGTGGAGAAGCATGATTGTCCACGCTTGTCGGTACAGCACCTGATGATGATAATAATGTATATTTTCACTGTCAACGTCTTACTGTTAATTGCATGTCCTTCGTAGAGCGTTGCAATCAACCCCGGCATTTATTGGCTATTTGTGATTTACTAGGCAATGTCAATTCATTAATTTACGACTGCTTTCTGAACGACCGTCGCCTCATACCATCGAAATCAACGCAAAGCTGTCTGCTTCCAAACCCCCGCGGTCGATTTCGAATCCACGATTAAGTGTGCCGAGGAATTGTAAAGCGCAGTTTCACTATCCCCCAAGTCACAGCAACGTGTAAATGTCTTACAACTATATGATATCAAAGACACATTGTTTTAACGTTTTGTGAGGCCACCTCTGGGGCAATTTTTAAACAAAAGGGGTCTCAGGCCTCCTGGTACAATGTGTAAACAAAGGGTCTGAAGGATTTGTATAGCCTATGGCCTCACCAAGTCTGCGTGCAGCACGGCTGGCAACGCATGAATTATGTGGATATCTTACTAGTTTACATTTTCTTGATACGGTTCATTGAGTGTAGAAAAGGTTCGAGTGTTAGAACATTTGATTTGTATGGCTGCTGCACCCTCTTTCACACACCGAGTAGTAACCTAGTTCCTGGATAGTTTTGTTTTGGTCTGAATTTTGGAAGGAAAAAGCCTAGTGAGAGAATTAACTAGTCACTCTTCTCATCACAAGCTTGACATGCTGGTTTTGGAAGTAACTTTACAGCAGTGACTTATGTCTGTAAATGTAGTTTAGTGTTGCAATGGCATCAGCACGTAGTCACCTGACAAAATAGTTGTCCTTCAGTTGCAGAAATACTGGGAAAGGGGAAACAATGGCAGCAGCTCATTGTCGCCTGAGAAGATAGTTGTCCACCAATTGCAGGAATACTGGGAAAGGGGAAACAATGGCAGCAGAGTGGAGTAACCTGAGAAGATAGTTGTTCAGTTGCAGGAATACTGGAAAAGGAAAAAGCTACTTCCGTGAGGGCTGGGTAGTTACTGGTCGAAGAAAGACATCTGGTTAAAAAAAATAATGCTTTTGACGATATGAGGGGTTCCAGATTAGACAAGAAACATGGCAGTAGCAATGGATCTTGAGAACGCATATATCAGAGTCATATATGCTCTCTTAAAGCACACTCTTATGGAGATTGGTGCTAGTCTCTGGGTGGTGAATTGGCCTTTCGTAGGGTTGCTCTCCGCCTAGGTTCATAGACCTCGAAGTTCTGCATTATTACCCCGGGATTACCACAAGGCTCTGCAATTTCATCTGTGCTACTCAATGTTCACACAAACACGATTACAAGCATTAAAGCAATAGAAGTTGGAAGAATACTGACATTTTCAGACGATGGCCTTGCATACAGACTGGGGAGTTACAGGACGCAAATTGTGCAAGAGTTGCAGGAGACAATAAACAAATTGTGCAACAGCTGCAGGAGACGGTAAACAAATTGAGCAAGAGTTGCAGGAGACAGTAAACAAGTTGTGAAGCACTTCCCCCTAAGCCACAGCACTGGCTAAACGGCCTACTACTATACTATATCAAAGACAGGTTTAACTTTATGTCAGGTCCTCTATGGCAATTTCTGTAACAATTAGGGTCCCAGGCCTCCTGGTGCAGTTTGTAAGCAATGAGTCTCCAAGATTTGTATAGCTTATGGCCTCGCCAAATCTGCATGCTGCACGGCAGACAACGCGTGAATTATGTAGATTAACTACTAGTTTACATTTTCATGATACGGTTCACTGAGTGTAGAAAAGATTTGAGCATTAGAATTTTTTATGTGTATACCCTTTGCACCCTATTTCACACACCGAGTAGTAAAACAGTTCCTCGATATTTTTGTTCTATTCTGAATTTTAGACGGCAAAGTCTAGTGAGAAACTGAGCTGATCACTTTTCTCTATGCTTGTTTGACATGCTTGTGTTTGGAAGTAATTTTACAGTAGTGACGTTTGTCGGTAGGTGAGTTCATTGCTTTTATTAATAAAATGGCTGTCCTTTATATAGAACACACACACACACACACACACACACACACACACACACACACAATAACATAATAAATTTCTCTAATATATGCAAACACACACTTGACGCCATTGAATCAAAGTTAATTAAATGTCATATTACAAGACCTTGCAATCAACCCCAGCATTTATTCTCTGTTCGTAAATTACTAGAAGAAGATACAATAATACAATCCACTGATAGCCGTCGAACGCGTGTCAGTCGTCAGTCAATCCAAGCTAGGATACAGATTCAGATAAGTACCCTTAATATTGTCATGTAGTGTGTTTCGTGTAGTTTTATGACGGTTTGTGTTTGTTTATTCTGTGCTGACGAAGGCTTAGGCCGCAACGTCCAATTTGTTTCTTGTAATCGTGTTTTAGTAAAGCTCACAATCTACTTCTCGTTTTTTTTTTTTTGGTGATTCATTCATTGCGTGAATTACTAGGCACGTGTTACGTTCTGTAGCTTGTCTTTGCTTTCTAAACGGCCGACTGTCACACTATTGAAATCAATTCTGCCCGCAAATTGCATACGGCTGATTTTGAACCCTCGACCCAGGCCATAGAAGAACTATGTCTGAATTACACAGTGCGGCATTGAGAGCCATTACCAGTGTATGCAAGGGCAGGCAGTTTTATTAGATGCTGATATAATACAGGTTGCTTGACCAAACAGGGAAAAGCTGGAGTATGTCGTCACAACTGGAAAGCTGGAGGGGAGGAGAAACAAGGGAAGAACAAGAGAGAAGATCTTGGACGGTTTTACATCATGACACGGAGGAACATCGGTATGAGAAATAACTGACTGCACCGGAGACATAAGTCTGCGGACAGTTATGATCAACAACGTCATACGTCATGGACTGAGAAGAAGATAAAGTCCAAGCAAATGCCCCGCAATATTCTGGCTTAGATTTGATGTTGTACTTTGGATAGATAGAAAAAAAAGAACAGCTCGCCTGAGATTAGAGCTCAAACCCCCTGGTGTGCGAGGCGGCTGCCGTAACACTCAACCATCCTTTCATCATTCAAAACCGTAGATAATATGAAACTTGATAATAGCCATCTGAAGTGGATTATCAGAAGCATTGTGGGGTAGAAGTGCGCGCCACCTCAAGTGCTGTCTGACACATTAACAGTTAAGCTGTTTAGCAGTAGAAGAATAGCGCAATACAAGATGATGATGCTTTAGTTCATGAAAATACAATATCTTGTGAAGTCAAGCAGAAGTTGCAGCGCTGAACGATACAATATGGAGAATGATTTCCCTTGGCGCAGAAAATAACGCATACAATGACTACCTACTGGGGTACATTTCTCGGGCTAACGCTTTCGCCCATTTCAATACCATTGCCCCACAACAGAATGTATAACTAACAGAATAGCACGTAGTAATGCTACAAATGTAGTACACCCTGACAGCATTCAAGAAATGCTAAACTGACTTACGCGCACTATGGGAATTAATCTATGTGTACTATTCTGTCAGGCAGAAAAATAGAGGTGCTATTGTAACGTGTAATGCTAGCGTAACAAATTGTTACAGTAACTTGTTGCTACGTGGTTGGGAAGTGTATTTCATTCTTAAAGCGATTCCTCAACTTGGTGACAGTTTAAACAGTTTTAGTTTAAAATTGTTTATATAAGAAATGGGTATGATGAAAAACAATTGTCAGAGAACCATAATAAAATAAATAAGACCCGTAGAAGGAATCTGCTGTAGGTAAGTGATGGGTTAGAACAACTATCATCATCATCATCATCATCATCATCATCATCATCATCATCATCTTCATCATCATCATGTGTCATGCCGGCAGGCGTGGGCGTTCATGACTCTTCATAGATGTCGGTCTTTTGTTTTCTGGATCAACTCCGTTGTTGGTATTCCTCCATGCCACCGTCTCAATCCATCCAGCATCATTTCTCTTGATCTGTCTCTGCCTCTCTTCCCCTAGATCATTCCAGTTGTCACGATGTTCTTCAATGCCTATCCTCTTGTCACCAAAAAAAAAAAAAAAAAGCTGTTTGCCTCTTTCTTATTGTTGTATATAATGTTCTAGTTTCATTAGCCGCTTTCAAACAGTCGTTGCTGGTTATTTTGGCAGTCCAAGGGAGTCGCAACATTCGTCTGAGGAACTATATTTCTGTTGCTTCCAATCTCTTCTTAATTTGTTCATTAACATTCCAAGATTCACAGCCATACAGCAAAACATGCTCTATATAGCACTTCAGCACTCTCTCTCTTTTTTACATTCAATGATATTGACTTATTGCATAAGATATTCATTTTCCGAAATGCAGCCTGTGCTTGCCCTATTCTGCTCTTAATGTCTGTTTAGAACAATCACGTTTGTTAAAACCTAAGTGCACAGAGGACAAGTGGTGGCTAAACAGTAAACTTTAGCATACGATGAGAGCTGAGCTGACATCGAAAAGGATATACACAATCAAAATTAGTCATCCAAATGTTTTGAAAGAGGACAAACACAACGGAATAATGCCACGAATATAAAAAAGGAAGCGGCAAAAATGTATAGAACTATTATGAGGAAAGAAATATTGACGGGTTTCGCAGCAGTTCATAAGGTAAATGGTGAATCAAAGATAGAGAACGGCGGGGACAAACTGAAGAATGGTGTAGCGGCTCATGGGATTAATGCTGTCAAAGACAAAGGGCGGTAGAGAAAAATTGGAGGATATTGTGGCAACTTATAGGATTAATACACAGAAGAAGAAAATATGAACGTTGTATAAGCCCTGAACATCGAGGAAAACTGGCTCATGAATAGTGTCATGTCTTCGAAACTAAAATACTTTAGCCATATTTAAAAGTCACTGTCGCTTGGAGAGAACAGTGATGGAAGACATGGTTCCTGGAACATGAGGCTGAGATCGACCAGTGCCAAGACGTACACGGGACGTTGCAGACACCGTGGGCATGAGGGTACATGGCAAGGGATGGTGCCTTGATGAAAGCGATGATCTGCAAGGGATGTGCTATTTAATAATGATGAATATGGTAAATATGGAGTCAAAGATAGAGGACTGTAAAGGAAAACAAACTGAAGGATAGAGTAGCAGCTCTTGAGATTCACAGGGGAGTCAAGATGGAGGACAGACTCGAGGATACTGTAGCCGCTCATGAGTTTACAGAGGAGTCAAAGACTGAGGATTGTCTTTGAAGAAACTGTAAAAAAAAATGGAGGATATTCTGGCCACTAATAACATTTAAAAGAAGTCAAAGATAGAGGATTACACTGGATGATATTGTAGAACATAGGAGGGCAAACTGAGGCAGCGCATAAGATTAATGGGAAGTCAAAGATAGACAACTGCAGATACTGAATGGAGGACATTGCAGCAGCTGACGAGATTAATGTGGTGTCAAAGATAGAGGACGATTAAGAAAAAACTGAAGGATATTGTAGCAGCTCATAAGATTAATGGGGAGTCAAGATAAATGGGGTAGACAAACAAAGATACTGCAATTTTGTGCGGCTTTGTTTATAAAGATTCACTTCCATTGCCCACAGTAATGCTCCAGTCTTCTCGGACAGATCACACATGGAATATTTCAGTACAGTGCACAAACTCCGATCAGCTGGTAATAATAAACATGTGTGTATGCCAGAATCATACATGGCATAAATATTCTTTTGTTGGTAGATTTTTCTCGTCTGTAATATAATTGGAACAAGGATCTTTTTGACCTACTGTTGTCGATTTCCAACTGCTCGTGGGTTTTGTAAGTGTCCAGCGTGGACATGGGTCATTCAAGCTTGTCCTACCTGGAGAAGGCTAGATGTTCGATCCACTACACCAGGATTAGCGGGGGGGGGGGGGGGGGTATATAATCATTTTTTTTTAATTTCCTAGAAGTCCATCCCGTCCATTCCATGATCGCACCACGTCTGCTCACATTAGTGGCCGACGTCGCACCTAAAGCACTCCGCGCGGACAGTTTTGTATCCTAGTGTACTGGACAGATGACAGCACATATAATGTCAAACAAATTATCATCATTATCATGCGCCATGCTGATAGGCACGTGCAGCCCTGGTTTGCCATCACATGATCACCGAAGCCTTAGATAAGGTGTGTGTTCTTGTCTTGATTATAAGAAATTGTGTGAGTAATCGAATTATAATGTTGGCTTAGAGGTTATGACTTTTTCTCCGTAATCTCGTATACTCTCGTCGGTAACGTGATGACGGTGAGAATCAGCACTGGTTCGAATCGCTTCGGTAACGTACGGGGTATGTGAGCCGGCCGCTCAGAAAGCAATGGCAAACTACTGAGCCTAATCTTGCCAAGAAATCAACATACAGCTGAAAGATGCTGGTGTCGACAGCGATGTCCTGTAAAGGATATCCAAAATAAAACAAATATGTACTAGACCAGTGGTTCTCAACCTTTTTTTAGCCCATGCCCCCCTTTACAATATGTTCAGAACGTTATCCCCCCCCCCCCCTTTCGAATTTGCTCCCTATAAATTCCCCCACCCTTACACAGTATACATAAAAATGGAAGCTAAATTTAATAACACATACTAGAACAAGTCTAGACATCTACATAAAACATGATTTGCGAGTCTACGTACGTTATAAAACGAATTTCATTAGGGCGAAAAGTACAGAACCGTAAAATTTAGAGGGAAAAACAATATCAAGTAACTGGTTCTTGTATCAATGCGATCTTGAAATAATCTTAATTTCGCCCCCCCCCCCCCCCCCCCCCCCCACTGGAAACCCTAAAATTCCCGGAATTACCCACCGGTTGAGAATCACTGTACTAGACGTTTGTGTGACATTACTTTCCTATTTTGCAGTGGCTATATTGGTTGGTGGCCGTAACCATTGTCTCTATAAAGAGACCCTCTGGCTATAGGCTATAATCAATAGCTATCTGTCGGCTGCAGTCAAGCTCAATCCGCCACACCATTACATGGCTTCATGTTACCCTGTTGAGAGGAGGAAGAGTGGGGTTAAATGGGTACTCCATTCTAGTGAAGGAAATGAGGTGCCTTACAATTCCTTTGATAGGGAATTCTCCCCACCCGGACACGAACGATTTGATAAATATCGCTGCAGAACGAAGGTTGTAGACAGAAGTGATAAGAATGTCAATTGGCAATGTATAAAGAGAAAACGCCTTAAATAATTTTCAAGTAAATAACTAAATGCAAACAGGGCGTGTGAATTGGAATCAGAGGAAAATGAGATACGCACAAATGGAGAGCTTGGAAATAAGACGTAGTCGTACATTTACTTAAATAGTGATGCAAACCAAAAGACCATATATACAACTGAAAGATTGTAGACATTGTTAACATCTCAGTTGCTCTCATGGTTTTATATGATATTTAAAAAAAAAACATAAAAGTTTCCGAAACTGGGTATCGTGTGAGACGGCGAATTAAACCGCAAACGTCTAATGACCTGGAACATTATACAGGGTGTATTTTTAATGACTGTGCGGTGTTTGAAAATGTTGCCGGTCCAAGTTTTGTATTTACCTATTATATTGCATGAACTTTACAGAGGGTGAATACAAAACTTGGATCGGCAATATTTTCAAACACTTCACAGTCATTAAAAAGACACCCTATACAGTTAGCAAGGATTGAACCCTTAAACACGCATTCCGGCGCAATAGACATACGGTAAACAAGTTTCCCGTCATGGGTCTATGATGTGATAGCGCCATCACATCTTGTAGGCCTGAAAGCAAGGAGGACTAGATGGCCAATCTTTCCGTGTTCCTTGACTTTAACATGAGAACAATGAGGACTAGATGGCCAATCTTTCAGTGTTCCCTGACTTTGACATGAGAACAAGGAGGACTAGATGGCCAATCTTTCCGTGTTCCTTGACTTTAACATGAGAACAATGAGGACTAGATGGCCAATCTTTCAGTGTTCCCTGACTTTGACATGAGAGCAAGGAGGACTAGATGGCCAATCTTTCCGTGTTCCTTGACTTTAACATGAGAACAATGAGGACTAGATTGCCAATCTTTCCGTGTTCCTTGACTTTGACATGAGAACAATGAGGACTAGATGGCCAATCTTTCAGTGTTCCCTGACTTTGACATGAGAACAAGGAGGACTAGATGGCCAATCTTTCCGTGTTCCTTGACTTTGACATGAGAACAATGAGGACTAGATGGCCAATCTTTCCGTGTTCCCTGACTTTGACATGAGAACAATGAGGACTAGATGGCCAATCTTTCCGTGTTCCTTGACTTTGACATGAGAACAAGGAGGACTAGATGGCCAATCTTTCCGTGTTCCTTGACTTTGACATGAGAACAAGGAGGACTAGATGGCCAATCTTTCCGTGTTCCCTGACTTTGACATGAGAACAAGGAGGACTAGATGGCCAATCTTTCCGTGTTCCCTGACTTTGACATGAGAACAATGAGGACTAGATGGCCAATCTTTCCATGTTCCCTGACTTTGACATGAGAACAATGAGGACTAGATGGCCAATCTTTCCGTGTTCCCTGACTTTGACATGAGAACAAGGAGGACTAGATGGCCAATCTTTCCGTGTTCCTTGACTTTAACATGAGAACAATGAGGACTAGATGGCCAATCTTTCCGTGTTCCCTGACTTTGACATGAGAACAAGGAGGACTAGATGGCCAATCTTTCCGTGTTCCTTGACTTTAACATGAGAACAAGAAGGACTAGATGGCCAATCTTTCCGTGTTCCTTGACTTTGACATGAGAACAATGAGGACTAGATGGCCAATCTTTCCGTGTTCCCTGACTTTGACATGAGAACAATGAGGACTAGATGGTCAATCTTTCCGTGTTCCTTGACTTTGACATGAGAACAAGGAGGACTAGATGTCCAATTTTTCCGTGTTCCTTGACTTTAACATGAGAACAATGAGGACTAGATGGCCAATCTTTCCGTGTTCCCTGACTTTGACATGAGAACAAGGAGGACTAGATGGCCAATCTTTCCGTGTTCCTTGACTTTAACATGAGAACAAGAAGGACTAGATGGCCAATCTTTCCGTGTTCCCTGACTTTGACATGAGAACAATGAGAACTAGATGGCCAATCTTTCCGTGTTCCCTGACTTTGACATGAGAACAAGGAGGACTAGATGGCCAATCTTTCCGTGTTCCTTGACTTTAACATGAGAACAAGAAGGACTAGATGGCCAATCTTTCCGTGTTCCCTGACTTTGACATGAGAACAATGAGAACTAGATGGCCAATCTTTCCGTGTTCCCTCACTGTGACATGAGAACAAGGAGGACTAGATGGCCAATCTTTCCGTGTTCCTTGACTTTAACATGAGAACAAGAAGGACTAGATGGCCAATCTTTCCGTGTTCCCTGACTTTGACATGAGAACAATGAGAACTAGATGGCCAATCTTTCCGTGTTCCCTCACTGTGACAAGCAACGAGCCCAGACTTTAAACCCGCATCCTACCGTGCTCATAGCATTATCAGTGCACTTCGCTTTCAATTTGGCTAGCGCGCCTGTCTTTGGACATACGATGATAGACTATTATTGTGTATAGACCAATCGGTACATAGTGGGTAATGTGGTTAACACCACACAGGCCGTCTTTACTTCCCATTAAATTTCCTGGCACCTATTTTAAACTAGGCCTACCTGGGATTACAGCTCAAGTATAAGTAAATACGCCTCGTTGAGGATGCGAACATACGACCACCGAGCAGGCAGGGAAAGTATACTAGCTACTGCGCTGCTTCAGTATGCTCATTGCTAACTATAGGGTGTATTTTATGACTGCAGTGTTTGAAAATATTGCCGGTCCAAGTTTTGTATTGACCCTCTGTAAAGTTCCTGTAACATAATAGGTAAAAACAAAATTTAGACCGGCAATATTTACAAACACTGCACAGTTACTAAAAATACACCCTGCGATAGATCTATCTCATATATCCGTGCTGGTAGAGTAACCTAGCTCCACAAAACGGTTGGTTGAAACCAGTATCCTACATGACAGTGTGTCGGTGGTAACTGTATATCAAAGCACCGGCTATAACTTACACGATGTGCCAATGACCGCTAATTCTCTTCCTGGATCTCAAGTACGTGAAATTGGTACAATATAAGTTATTAATAAAACCTCTACACCGCAGAGTAGAAGAGGAAGGAAACGGTAAGCAGGCAGCTCACGTCGTGTTAACTGAAATCGTGATAGTACAAAAGAGGCGTGAAATAATAATGGAAATTACCATGTTTTTAAACACTTAGTAAAATAAAGGGTTGGAAAACCATGCCACTTCATGCGAACACTGGGTGCGGTCGAATAAACGTGAGCGGACACGACAAGAAACTATGTAAACCAAACTCTGCAAATAAACGTAAACTAGGTATGAGTAACGAGACCAGATTTCTTGTGTATGTATAAAGCTTGTATGTCCCTTGTTACACAAATTGCATACGAAAGAAAAATACAACTTGAAAATATATCCCTGCTCATTAACTACTATCAATGCATTTAATACGATAATACGAATGATTTAGCTGCTGGGGTCTATCACAGTTAGCTTGCGCTTAATCCGGAACTGTTAATACCATTTGGTATCAAGATTGCGGAAGAAATATCATTTGTTAGATTGCTGACTAGACGTGTTGCATGCAGCTGAAGTGACTTTTTTGGTATTTTAAAACCACTCGAAGCTGTTTGTTGTGTACTAGAGGTTAGCAGTAGAACAGAAACAGAGTTACTTAACACCAAAACAGATATATACAGATATATAGGAAAAGAAAAGCACTGCAGAGTGACGTAGACAAGAACACATACATTAATTAAAACAGAGAGAGAGAGAGAGAGAGAGAGAGAGAGAGAGAGAGAGAGAGAGAGAGAGAGAGAGAGAGAGAGAGAGATATTCACAACAAAACATGAACACAATACTCACCCCCTTGGTTCATCCGACAGTATTCCTGTGTTCTGTCCATCTTGTTGACTCTGAGAGTTGATAGATGACCTCGGCTTGTAGCGTGGCCGAACTGCTTCTGATCCAGACAGAAGCATCAAGCTGACCATCGCAAACATGGACAACAGCAGCCATCGAAGCTGCGGCTTGTGAAGTGTGGTCATTGTAAAGTGATATCTATTGGCCAGATTTCGTATACAGACTAACCGCTATTGACTAGAAGCATTAATTTGGATAATTTGTCTACCTAAGATTAATGTTGTCTTATTGCGCCAACGACTTCTTATAAAAGAAAATGGTCACAGCGCAAACCGTTTGCATGCAGGCAATTACATATGCAACGCCAACATCGAAAATAAAACTATCGTATAAGTCAATATTTCAAGAAAAGTGTCTTTCTTACGCACCTTTCCTCACACAAAAGAAAACAAAAACATTCACTTTGGATGAGTGAACTATAAAAATTATCTCATTTGCTTATTAAACAGCTCGGCACAAACGAACGAGGTTATGATCATTCTTAATAGCGCTTCGGCATCCCAGGCAGGTATCACGAGCCACTACGACAAGCATTACCACTTTTATAACAACAACACTGGGTCCGCTGAAACATGCACTTGAAGCGATGGGTCCGCCTTCAGTCGTTCCAGTTCCGCATATCTCGGGCTGGCATCTGTGGTTGCCTCGCATAAGTTACCTACCTTATACACCGTTCTAAGCAAGCGGAGCATTGCTCGCAGCTTTGTTACGTCGCTGACAATCGCCACACAATATTCTCTTGTTCTCAACTATTCAATGAACACCGAAGGTGCCAAAAGAAAGAGGAAAAACCCGGGCAGCAATGAGAGAGAGAGAGAGAGAGAGAGAGAGATAGGGGATTAGTAAAACGTAACTATCCCACATCCACCCCCACCCACCCACACACACACACACACACACACACACACACACGCGCGCGCGCACACTTCGTCCCCATGTACAGACATCGAAACTGCTTACTCTGCGCATTCTCTTCACTGATTAAACCACCGTTTAAACGGGTGCGCGTATCTTATTAAGGTACATCATGTTAACATATGACGTCTTTTACATTGATAAACTGGAGTTGACAGGCAATGTTTGTTCATTGCGCAATTGACTCAAGTAGCAATTTAAGCAAGTAAGCGTCTCTGGTGTAAATAAGAATTTGCTTTTTATATAAAACGCGTCTCAACAGCTCTATTTCCTACTGGTCTTAACTGTGTGTGGTTTTATAGACACTTAGTTTAATTTGTGGTTTTACTCCAATGGCTCCCTTTGTAGAAATATTATAACCACAATCATCCGCTTACTGGAAGGCTGTGTGTGGTCTGTTCTGTTGCGTGGATGCAATGCTGGGCAAAGAGTAGTGGAATGAAAAAGACACTTAGGGCTGTGGAAATGTGGTTTTTGAGAAGAATGTTGAGAATATTGTGGACAGAGAAGAAAACAAACTCTTAGGTGTTGAGAGATGCAGGTGTTTGCAAGATTACTCACCAAAATCATAACACATCCGATTTATGGGGAATTACAACAGAGGAATAGTGTAATGAGATTATCCATTTGTGAGTGACGATTTGACGAACAAGCAAAGACGGATAAATAGTACAGTAACAGCTTAAACAGAATGGCAGCAAATACTGAAATAACCAACATCAATATAATCAAAATATTAGATCACAGAGGATTAGGGAGCTATGGTATATATATATATATATATATATATATATATATATATATATATATATATATATATATATATATATATATATATAGATTGGCACCTTGCCGTCTTGACAGACGATAGTTTGTGCTTTAAAAAGGCATAATAACTTTTACCTATGGCGGTAGCGAATGTGACTGATAAGGCCAATTTGCGCTGTAAATGTCCGTTCACAGTGGGTGCATGTGAACACGTGGTCATTTCCACCATCACGCACCATCTTACGTCTCACACGCTCGGTGTGTGACTTATCTGCAATAATTTTCTCCTTTTATCTTTATTCCATTTCTGATGTTTACCCTACATGCAATCCGATCGCCCTTGTTCTTGTACAGTGTTATGATACTTCATCATCATCATCATCATCTTCTTCCACTTCTGCCGTCAAGCGTCGTGGGGAGGAATAATTTGCGTTCCAGTGCCCGGTGGACGGCACTGGATAGTGTCATTCCGTGAGGTTGTACAATGTCTCTGATGTCGTCAGTCCATTTTCTTCTTGGACGTCCTCGTGGTCTCGTCGCAGATGATCTTTGATGTAAGGCCAGTGATGGTAGTTGTTGATGTTGCATTCTAATGACATGGCCAAACCACTTGATCTTCTGTCTGTCAATAAATGTGGCACAAGGTGTTGATCCCACAGTCTGTCTGATAGTAGCATTTCTTACTCGGTCTCGGATTGTTAAGTTGGCAGCTCTCCTCAGGCATCTCATTTCGCAGGTGTTGATTTTGAAATCCTGTGGGACGTGTCCTTCTCGCCAGCATAGCTCTGTTAGCTGGTGGATCTGTAGAGTGAGTGTGTCTTGCCCACTCCTGATAACCTCTATTGGAATCCCATCCTTACCTGGAGCCTTGCCAGATGCAAGTTCATTTATAGCACACTTAACTTCTGTTATGGTGGGAAGTGTGTCCAGGTGGTCAAGAGTTGGTAGAGCCTCTATGGCGTTGAGGGCATCATCCGCTAGTTTGGTCTCACTTGAGTATAGCTCCAAATAGTGCTCTACCCATCTGTCCATCTGCTGTTTCTTATCAGTGATGATTTCTCCAGTCAAGGTTTTCAATGGTGCACTTCTTTTGATCACTGGACCATAGGCTTTCATTATTCCTTCATACATGCTTCTTATGTTTCACTTATCATTTGCGATTTGAATGGACTCACATAACTTAATCCAATAATCATTTGCACACTGCCTGGCAGCCTTTTACACATCCTTCCTAGCTTGCCTTAGCTCACTCAGTGTTACGCGTTGGTCTTTCCTTGTTTCTTAAGACTCCTACGAGAGCTATCTTCTTCTTATCAATCAAGGGCTGCAGAGTCTCGCTGTTTGCCACAAACCAGTCCTGCCTCTTATGATCCACAGTGCTATAAACCCCTACGGCAGTTTTATAAAGAGTTTCCTTAAGTTGACCCCACTTTTCATTTACTGTACTATTTTCTGGTGTATCAGTGAAAGCGTCTTCAAGTTGCTGTTGAAACTGAAAGCACTTTTCAGGATCGTGAGTGGTAGTGGTGGTAGAATTAGTAAGTCTCTCTCTCTCTCTCTCTCTCTCTCTCTCTCTCTCTCTCTCTCTCTCTCTCTCTCTCTCTCTCTCTCTCTACGGCACACACACATGTATATATATATATATATATATATATATATATATATATATATATATATGTGTGTGTTTGTGTGTGTGAAAGAGAGAGAGAGAGAGAGAGAGAGAGAGAGAGAGAGAGAGAGAGAGAGAGAGAGAGAAGCCGAATGGAAAAGATATATCATAGTAGAAACTACTACTATCCTCTTCACAGTGATGTTAGGTAGAGCGCACAACGTTAGCTGCATTCGGGCCAAAGAGGAAAAAGAGAGGAAACCTCTCACACCCCCAACATACAAAAGTAAAAAAAAAATACGTTTTCCAGGATTCTAGAGATAGAGGCTGGAACTATTGTGTATATCCCAGCCCAGACAAGGAATTAAACTATTAGGTTGCAAAAGCAACAGTGAATATACAAACTAAACTTACAAATATTAAACTAAAAAATTCAGGAACAACAGAATAAGCTCTTTATTTATCATATTCTACAACTTCCAGGACAACTAATGTTCATACAAAAGTTGAAGCACAAAACAAAACACTACAAATAATTGCAGTCTAAAATCAAACATTAGCAATGGATGGTCCTTGGCACATAACCAGACCTTCGCCCTCTAGTTCTAGTCTACTGGGTATACCAAGTACCGCAACTAAATGTTTAAACATCTACACTGGGTAGATTGTGACACTTGATAAAAACAAGACACTTTACAAGGGAGACCACGACAGGAATAGTTGCAACACCAACAATTATAACAGACTTTAACAATGGAGACACACACCAACAATAAATAATACCACAAGAAATGTAACCTCACAAAGGAGACTTCTACAGGAATAATTGCAACAACCACAAAAACCCAGGAATGCTCTGGCATTACAGTCATTAGCCACCCCTGCACTATAAAAGCAATAAATGATTTTCTGTGCTACAAACCTCTTTATAATGGAAGAAATAAAACCAAATTAACTTCGATATGCTGACGTCACAGAGGTACTATCAACAACACAAATGGGAACTATCCAATACTAATAAAATCAGTGCATGCTCAAAAGAAAGACAAATTGTACATCTCAATACAACAAAAACAAAAGTAATGACAGTCAACGTAACACTTGTGTCAACATATATACTTATCACTAATGAGAAACTGCTGACAAAACAGCTGAAGAGCACAGTGTAACAGTACAGATCAACGATTAAGTCCTGAAGTGTTTCTTATAAACTGGTTTATTGGTTGATAACATTATACAGAGACCTTTCTAACATGATGTTCTCTTGTCTCCGTTCAGGTTGTAACTACCCAACTCCCAGCTACGTCACGACTTGAGCATCCTTCTCGCTATTCTATATTGATGCTCAAGCGTGCTGTAGACTTGCACACCTAGCTAATATTAATAATACCCTCATTCTGCTACACCTCCCTATGTTTTAAAAAGACTTTTCTTCTTCAAAAGTCTTTATTCCTAACCCTTTTTATCCTACCTCTTTTCTCCTTAATCTCCCATAATTTCTCTAAGCCACCCCAAACTAACTCCATTTTATGCAATTATTCTGCTTTGTAACTCTTCCCTTTTTTTTCATATAGTAAACCACTCTGAACTTCTTCTTCGTTCCTGGCTCTTCAAAGTTGCAAAGTTCTATACAAAATATGTATATATCATAAGAACATCTCATATCAATCGTTATCGTATCGTTGACCTTATTAAATCTCTCACTCTTTCGCCACACAAGATAAACAGTAAAAAATAAAGAAAAGATTTAAGGAAAAGGTTTAAAGAAAGGGTTTTCGGAAAGGGTAAAGAAAGGTTTAAGGGTGCGCACCCAATTTATGAAAAGGACAGGAAATAGTCAACACAATCACATTTACCTCTCTTGCCAACGAAAAAACTTTTGTAAACAGTTTTTTAAAATATATCTTATGAAACGCATCTCTGTTCACCATAAATTTAGTGATCTAAGTTTTCTTTTGTATACTCAACATTTATATTGCTATATATATTGCCATCCACAACCTTGTCCATACTTCACTTATTTCCCCTTCACCCACGAACCAATGTTCATATTCCATGAACATTTCATATTAATTAACGCTGTTATTTCACAGCTCCTATATTTTTCCCCTCATATCCCATGGTACGTCTCCTTGCATTCTATATACCCAAGCCTATATGCTGCCATTCACAGCCCCCCTCTTTTTATCTATTCTTTATTAACTAATTATCATATCATGGAATATGGTATCCGATCCATATATCCTCAATTAATGCTGACTTTAGTGTAGTTCTAAACTTTCCTATAACTATCCCCAGTATATGTTTCTACTACTTCATAACCATATCAACCTCACTATGTTGATTATCACAGCAACAGAATATACCCATGAACATATTATTCACCAAGCTAATGTGTCTCTCTACTAGTCCATAGTAGTTTATTAACCATTTTCTGAACGAAGGGTCCTAAATAAAGCCCCATGTATTTATTGTCTTTATTCTAGACAAAACCATGTAAATTAAACATAACTTAATTAATTTCTAACATATATATAAACATACAAGACAATTCACGTAAATTATGAGTGAAGCGAAATAAAATCACAACAGGATATCATACCCCCCCCCCCCCCCCAAAAAAAAAAAAAAATTTTATACATCATTTATGTTTCCCCTCATATCAATTAAAGGTATGAACTCATTCAAAGAAAAACACATATTAAAATAATACTACATACATCCTAATCTATTGTTAGTCTCTTTTATGGACCAACAATAACTTATTTATCTATTTAAGAAAACTCAAGAAGTCAAAACATAAAATCAATCGGCAATAAAATTACAGAAGAAAAATTATATGTTTCCTTCAAAGCTACACCCATATTAGTTATCTTAATACCTAAATATGTCTACTCCTCAAGTATCAATAGAACTTTTTTCTATGAGCACTGTGTCCTATACATCACCAAGTATCTATTTCCTTTTTAAATCATGAAACTCATATCTTGCTATCTGCAGTATTTTCTATCAATTTACCTCCAACGTTTCCATTTCTTCAATAACTCCAAGTTCCTTTGAATAAGTGCTATCTCCACATCAATATCTTCTTCTTCGTATAACGTATTAGTTTCTCCTATACTACTATTTGACTCTGACTTTTCATCCATTTCTTCTTCATCTTGTCTCTCGCTAGCAGCCGCTAATTTCTTTCGTTCAATATCCCATCTAATTTGTCTATCATTATTTCTTAACGACCTTTCTAATAGAGGCATATCCTCGCCGGTTGATGAATTATCTCTAATTCTTCTCTGTCTTTTCACTTCTTTTTCCCTTTGTCTCTCTATTCTCCTTTTCACTGCTTGTCTAGTATTTTCAAATGGAGCACCTATCTCTTCTTCCATAGATTCCATGCTATCATAATGACCCTCAATCACATTTTTTTCTTCTATCGTTTTTGGTATTGTCTGTTCTTGAATATCATCACAAACTAAAGTTGTTACTGATTGACCTTGTGTTGGATCTTTTCTAAAATCTGGGGGTATTGTAACTCTTCTGACGACTTGTTCATCTAAGTATCCGGTGTCTGAACAATAATTATTATTATAATTATTGTTTCCCTTCTCATCCTCATCTCTTCTTAAGTGTTCTACGTGTGCTCTTGCTATATGTCCCGTGATCTGGTTCTTAATACTGTACGATACATTTCCTAGCTTTTCTAAAATGTAATAGCCTGGAACCCAACGAGCATCAAACTTAGAGTTCCTTCTATGCTTCCTATAATAAACCCTATCACCTACTTTGAATTCCTGTAATTTTGTATTCACGTTTCTGTACTTTTTCTGTCTTTCTCTAGCTTTAATTATATTATTTTGTAACCTTACATGTGCTTTATGCATTTCTTGTATGATGACCTCTTGAAAGTCTTCCCCCATATATTTACGTCTTGGTTTTAACAGATTATCTATGGGTAATATTGGCTCTCTCCCGTGTATTAAATAAAATGGTGAAAACCCCGTGCTCTCATTTTGATTTGTGCGTATAGCGCTAAGCGCAGGTCCTAGGAATAGATCCCAATCTTTTTCATGTTCATCGACAATCTTTGCTATAATATCGTATAATGTCCTATGTTGTCGTTCGTTCTTAGCATTTGAAGAAGGTCTATAGTATGAGGTCTTTATATGTTTTATATTCAAATCTTTTAATAACTTTTCGAATTTCTTATTCACAAATTCTTTACCATTATCCGTGAGTACAATCTGTGGGCAACTAAATCTTGGTACGAATTCCTGTAAAAAAATATTAATGACAGTATCTGCGCTCTTATCTGGGATTGCATAAACTTCCGGCCAAAGACTGTAGACGTCTACCATATGAATTAAATATACGTTCCCTGATAACGTTCTAGGGTGAGGACCTGATATATCTAAACTAATTTTTTGCATTGGAAACTGAGGAATATCTGTATCTTGTAAGGGACACTTAATTGTTTTCATATTCCTTAATCTGCATCTTTCACACGTATCCACATATTTACAAGCAGATTTAAATAAGTTCGGCCAATAATATTTACTCGTAAGTGCTTTCACTAATTTATCACGACCGAGATGACCATTCTCATCATGATATGCTTTTAAAACTTCATTTTCCAAATGTTTTGGAATATATTTCCTTAGCTGTTCGTTCCTTTCACTCATATAATATAACTGTTCAACCTCCTGCAAAATTAAATAATTCTTCTTATACTTATTCTCATCCGTTTCTTTCAATTTCTGTTTTATTTCTAAGACTTTTGAATCCAACTCTTGTTCTTCTTTCATATTAAATTGTGCTAAGTGTGGGTCTTCTGCTCTAGGTTCAGACTCTTGATCCGACGGTAAACTCTCAAAGTCTTCTCTATTTATTATGGCAGAATCTAATATATTTACTTGCCAGTTTCGGTCGTCTATCTCTGGTTCTCCTTCATCTTCCGTGTTTCCTGATGACTGTGGATATGGGATTCTAGACAATAGATCAGCGCATGTGTTGTTCCTACCTGGTATGTATTCTATTCTTGTATTGTATCCTTGCAGATTCAACGCCCATGTCTGTATTTTTCTGTTCTGTACTGGAGCTTCTAACAAAGATTTTAAAGGCATGTGGTCAGTTCTAATGAAAAAATCTGCGTTATGTAGATAGTAGTTAAGTTTCTGAAGAGCGTAATGAATAGCATAAGCCTCCTTCTCAATAGTCGACCATTTCTTTTAAGACCTGCTAAGTTTATGAGACAAGAAATAGATTGGCCTTTCGTTTTTAACACCTGGTATTCCAGATTCTTTTCCTTCATATGGTTGAACCAAACACGCTCCTATAGCATTGTCCGAGGCATCTGTATATAATATTAACTGTTTATTCAAATCTGGATATGTCAATAGTGGCACTATTGTTAAACTATTTTTTTAAAAACTCGAATGCTTTTTGACATTCATCATCCCACTTAAATCTAGCATATTTACCAGTTAAGTTAGTAATGGGCTCTGCTATCTTTGAAAACCCTGGAATGAACCGCCTATAATACCCACAGGTTCCAATAAACGCACGCACTTCTTTTACGTTAGTTGGAGGAGCTAGTTCTTTAATAACCTTTACCTTTTCTTGGTCTGGTTTGATTCCTTCTCTATTAATAATATACCCCAAATACTTTGTTTCTGTTTTTAAAAATTCGCATTTACTGAGCTTTAGTTTAACATTATGTATTCTTAACCTGTCGAATACTAATTTTATATGCTTTAAGTGATCATCTACATCTCCTGCTGTATAAATTAGAATGTCATCTATGTATGCCAATGCAAACTTCTGCATACCTTCTAAAACCTGATTAATTAATAGCATATAATACGAGGGCGCCGTACGAACTCCAAAAGGCATTCGTAAGAATTCGTAAGACCCTGCGTGTGTACAAAAGGCACTCTTTTTCTGGGCGTCTGGGGACAAAGGTATACACCAAAATCCTGATCTTGCATCTAACGTGGTAAAGAAAGTAGACCCATTAAGTAAACCCAAAATATCAATCACCGGCAATGGGTACGCTAGATTCTTAGTGATTTTGTTCAACGCCCGATAGTCGCAGCAGAATCGATGTGAACCATCAGGTTTGGTCACGATGACGATCGGAGATGACCATTCCGACTTTGATCTTGTTATTATTCCTGCTTTCAGCATGTCTTCTATTGCTTTTTCAACAATTTCTCTATTCCTTAAGGGTGTTCTATACGGTTTCAAACTAATTGGTGGATGATTTCCAGTATCTATTTCCATCGTAACTGTTTTTGTCCTTCCCAATTCTAAATTATTAATTGCAAATACATCCTGATTCTCCTTTATAAGTTGTTCTAATACTTTCTTGTTTTCTGGTGGAGTTTTTAATTGTGCCAACAATTCTTGCTCTCTTGTCATTTTGTCTAGTGAATGTATTTGGGCTGTATTTCTTCTGAATGGATGGATCAATTCATCCTTCTGCACGTTCCCTCTTCTTTCGCGTCCGCGTCTGTTATTAATTCTTTCACTAGGAGTTTCTGAATAATTTATTCCCGACATTTCTATTCTATCTGTTGCCAATATGTCATTAATGTTATGATCTACTTTGGCTATTACACATCCTCTGTATAATTTAATTTCTCTACCTGTGTTGTTAATAATCATTACTGGAAAAGTCAAGTATTTATCTAATGATATTATTCCATCCGGAACTTCTAGACCAGGCTCATCAATTATCTCCCTTTGCAATTCAGTGATTCTAACTGTGTGTCCTGCTTCATAATACGGATTTCTCTTAATCTTTGCCTGTATCAAATTAACCGTCTGTGGTTTTAACGTCGTAGACATTTTAACTCTAACCAGTGATGAAATATGCATGTCTTCTTCTAAATCTACGTACACACCTTTGAATTTTAATTTATGTATATCAAACATAAGTCTTACACCATTCCTAATTAGAAAATCTCTTCCTATGAGCATGTTTCTATTTAAATCTTTCACTATATAAAAAAGATGTCTTACGTTGATCCCTCCTAACTTAAAATTTATTATTGTTTGTCCAATTACTTGTAAATTCTGTCCTGTAACAGAGTGAAGATTATTATGACTTCTGAATATTTTGCAATTTCTCATTATTTTGTATAAAAAACTTTCTTTGATCACACTAACCTGAGCTCCCGAATCAATTAATGTACGAACTCTATACTTCCCTATTTCTATTATACATGAGCTGGAATCTGTTTTAGTCAGTGTGAACTGGTTGATTTCATCTAATTGAGAGCATTCTCTACTCTTCCTGCTATACGTGTTATTAAAATATTCTTTAAACCTTGGGACCTTGTTATTTTCCCTCCTACCACAGGTCCTATTTAATTGGTAGGGCGCCGGATTTCCTGTGTTCTTGTACTTGTAAAACTTCTGTGTCTCTCTTCAGCATTCCTATTTAATCTGTTATTACCATTTCTACTTTGTGTATTTGACTGGACACGCCTGTTACCACAAAAGCGAAAAATGTGTCCCCGCTGACCACAAGAATAACAGACTATATTTGTGTTATTTGTGTTACCTACCGTCTCACCTGTAGGATATCTCATTTGTCTTCTTTCATCATGGGCACTTCTATTACTACCTTGTACTGTCTGTATACTTCCTCTCCTATTCCATCCGAACCTTGTTTGTCCTATCTCCATAGGCTCTTCAATTCTATCTTCTCGACTGGTACCTATTTCTCGTCCTACTCTCAGTCTAAATCTACGTCTTAAATTTTCCTCTTGTACTGCTCATGGTTTGTCGCGGCCACAAGTCATCGTGAAAAGACAGGACTGTCAGTCGTGCCACGTCCTTGAGAAAATGCCTGCAATCGTGTCTTGTTGAACATCAATATTTATGGAGATGTTTCAAAGAAGCTGTTATTTTCTTTAATTTAACCTTGATCGCCTGGGGCGAACTCAGAAGCCAGCGTTGTCTCAAGTGAGTAAGAATTTTTCTGAAGGTCAATCCAGTTTGGTCGTTGTCTCAAGTGAGTAAAATTTTTCGAAAGCTCAATCAAGTTTAGCCCTTGCCTCAAATCAAATTTGCAGAAGTTAATCAAAAAGTTTAAGACTTAATCATCTAGAATCAAAAAACAAAAATTTTCCAGAATGGTGATGAATTCGGACAACTCGTTTCATCAAATCAAATATTATCTAAGATCTGTGGACAACGTTAATAAGTTTTTGAGCTCTCTTGCAACTGAATCGTTATAGAAAAAGAATATTGTCCATGGACAATCAGGACAGCAGCTAAATACTTCATTCATTCATCGATTGGGCCATGTCTTTTTGACGCAGCCAGACTATCTCTGGGCTCCGTTGCATATGAGAGCCGCTAGCTAATCCTTTTTTTGGGCTCTGTTGCATGTGAGAGCCGTTTTCAAGACGTCGCTTTGATGTGCCCTGTTATCGGGTGAAAAGAAGCCAGAAATCTGGTAGGGGCCCACCCAGGGGCTGAAGATACTGAAACCTGAAACGTTGAAAGAAGAAGCTCACCCGAAATTACGTCGTCGTCTAGATGATGTTAACAAGTACAAACTCCTAACGATTGGGTTCTACCTGGCAAGAAAATTTTCAGCGGACATAAGGGAATCCATCTTTCTTCGATCAAGAGCAGAAATAATGGTAATTAGTTAAAATTTAAATGCCATTTTAGATACCATGGACTGATTGAACAATTATTATTGAGAACTGCATAAGTTAAATACGATCATATCTTTAAAATTAGATTATAAATGTGAAATTGATTGTATAGATCTATAGTAAAATATTTCAGCATGGCAGAAGAAGGTTCACTAGCACAAGTTTTGACTGGGGTAGGAACGGTAATAGGGAAACTCAACACAGTCATGAAACAACAAGGAATGGCAGCTGAGATTGTTAAATTTAGCGGACAGGCGAGAGACTTTAAGAAGTGGATAACCTCGATAGAGAAATATGCGTATTTGGTGTCAGCTTCAGATGAAGAGAAAATGAAACTTGCTTATCAGGCAGCAACAGAACCGGTTTCCGATCATATTAGAAGAAAGTTAGAGGCTAGGGTGGATGAGACATGGGAACAGTTCAAAGACGACCTGGCCCATAAGTAAGCAGAAATAACGGACCCACAACATGCGTTTTCGGTGTTTAGACAGTCCAAACAAAACACTGGAGAGACTGTACAGTTATTCAGCGATAGGTTGATTAATCTGGCAGAAGAAGCATTCTTAGGACAGAACGTACGAGGAGAAGAGGTGGAGCGGATGTTGGTCGGGATTTTTGTAGATGGTATAAAGTCAGATGGACTGAAATTTAAGCTGATGAGGGAGAAACCTGGTCACGGCACCATTAAGTACTCTTGTAACAGTACAGATCAACGATTAAGTCCTGAAGTGTTTCTTATAAACTGGTTTATTGGTTGATAACATTATACAGAGACCTTTCTAACATGATGTTCTCTTGTCTCCGTTCAGGTTGTAACTACCCAACTCCCAGCTACGTCACGACTTGAGCATCCTTCTCGCTATTCTATATTGATGCTCAAGCGTGCTGTAGACTTGCACACCTAGCTAATATTAATAATACCCTCATTCTGCTACAACAGGCGCGCCTTTAAATATACACGTGCAGAATGGTATTACAAATTCATTGGACGAAAATGACAAAAAAAAAAACAGATCTAAAAATACTAGAACTGAAAATTGAAGAAGACTGGTTATTAATTAGGAAGCTGTCCAAAGATGCAAAATAAACATCAATCAATCATGTTCCATGCCGGAAAGCATGGGCGGTCATGACTCGCCATTTCACTCGATCACCAGAGTTGTGGATCAGCTCAGTGTTCCTGTCTGGACCATGCCATGTGGCCAAGCCATCCAGGTATTTTCCTCTCGGTCTTCCTCTTGTTCTGTTCTCTTCGATCTTGCCAGTTGTCACTTAGTTCTCATAACATGTCCAAAAAATGTTGACTGTCTACGTCTAATTTCTCTAATCAATTTACGATTTTCATTTGTCTCCTGTAGTACTTGGTCATTGGTTTTTCTTCTGTTCATGGTATTCTTTGCATTTTCCTCAGAAACCACATTTCTGCATCTATCAGATGTTTTTTCAGCTTGAGTGCTCATTGTCCAAGTTTCACATCCATACAAATGAACAGGCTCTATGTATCCTCTCAACACACTTTCTCTCGTTTCAATTGACATCTTTTTATTGGTCAGAATGTTTTTCATCTTGCTAAAGGCTACTTTCGCCATGGCTATTCTTGTTCTAATCTCTTCAAGGCATCTCCCATCAGATGTTATGACTGTTCCGAGATAATTGTACCGATTCACTAGTTGAAGAATACTCCCATTTACTTCTATATTACATTGGAGTACTTTGTTCTTCCTAGTGACGATCATAACCAGTGTCTTTTTACAATTTAATTCTAACCCCAGTTGCTCACTGTGTACAACAACTGCATCTACTAATTGATCCTGTGCATTGTCTGCAATAAATACTATAACATCTGCATGTCTAATGTTAATGATATTTCGTCCTCCAATGCTGATTCCATTTATATCTTCTACATTTCTGAAAATATTTTCACTGTATAGGAAAAAAAAAGATCTGGAGACATTACACATCACTGCCTAACACCTCACTTAATAGGCTGATATTGTCCCACTTCATTATCAATCCTTATGGCAGCTTGTTGTTTCCAATATATGTTTTTTATAAGTCTAATGTCTTTCCCATCAATTTGTAGATCTGCAAGCATATCCACCATATTGACATGTCTAACTCTATCAAAGGCCTTTATGTAGTCTATAAAACAAAGATGCATATCCTTGTTTACTTCTATAGCACGTTTAATAACTGTTCGCGGCATATACACAGCATTTACTGTACCCTTTCGTTCTACAAACCCACATTGTTCTTCTCCTATTTCAGGTAGTATTTTCTTCCTCACTCTTTGCATGATAATTCGTAGCCACATCTTTGTACTAATTGTTCTACGTTGATCACATTCCAAGGCTCCTGATTTCTTTTTGATTGCAATAAATACAGAGTTACATAATTCAGAAGGTATATCTCCAGTATCATATAATGTGTTCAGCAGTCTGGTGACTTGCTCTAGTCCAAATTCTTCTAAAGCTTTAATCATTTCTGTTGTAATGCTATCTGCACCGGGGGCCTTGCCAGCTTTCATATGCTTAAGAACATTTCGAACCTCCATCTTCAAAATTGGCGATCCTTGATTATTAAATCTAATATTATACTGTTCCTCTCAATTATCATCAGGTTTTTCACATGATCTGTCCATATATGTAGAATCTTATCTGTTTCTATTATGATTTTGCCATCTTTAGTTTTTAGACAGCCTGTTGATGTACTTGTTCTTTTATTAGTAAGTTCCTGAATTCTTTTTTGCACTAATTTGGTATTTTGACTGTTGTGTTGTTTTTCAATTTCTAAGCACTTTTCCTCCAGCCATACTTCTTTTGCCTCCTTACATAATATTCTTACTTGTCTGTGAATTTCTTCATATTTGGCAGAATTATGTTTGTTGAGTCTTCTTGTTTCCATTAGGTGTAAAATTTCTTCAGTCATCCATTTCTTACGACCCACCTTCTTTAATTTTGGAATAGTTGTGTCTGCAGCCAAACTGACTGAATTCTTCAACATTTCCCGTTGATCATCCACATCCTGGAATAGGATCTCTAGATCAGACAATATATCAAATCTATTCTGTACTTCTATATTGAATTTGTTTTGTATTTCCTTGTCATTACTCAATCATATATAGTGTTTCCTGTTATATACTTGACTTTCTTCAACTTTATCCTCTATGTTCCTGTATGTAATCTGTGGTCACTATAACAATCAGCACTGGGAACTGTTTTTGCCATTGTTAGCGCGTTTCTAAATCTTCTGCTAATCAGAATGTAGTCAGTCTGGTTTCTGATCCTGCTATCAGGACACTTCCAATTCCATAATCGTCTAGAGTGTTGCTTAAACCAGGTGTTTCCTACAATCATTTCCTGTTCTTTTGCCTACTCTACGAGTCACATTTCTCTCTCCTAGACCAGGGGTGGGCAAACTTTTCGTGCGGAGGGCCGCATTGACAAATGTAAAGCTATTGGCGAGCCGCATATATATATATATATATATATATATATATATATATATATATATATATATATATATATATATATATAAGTAGACACCTTGCAGTCTTGACAGACAAAAGTATGCGAGTGGAATGTGGCCAATATTCCATCACAATGTCTGGGCAGAGCTTCAGAGATCATGTGATGCCCAAACGACATGACCCCTCCCTCGGCCTAGTCTTGTGTATTCCAGAGGAATGGGTAACCAATACGTCTGGCACAAGGTAGGCTGCAGACGCTGGCGGCTCAGCGTCAATCCACCGAGACCTCACCACCGCGAGCCGGTGGCGAGTTATGGCCAGACCCTGATACCCAAGGGACCCGGCTTAGAGGCGTTCAGCCATGTCCCACAGGTGAGGGCCTTGTACGTGCCCGGACCATGAGGGCGCGCACATCTGTCAATCACAAGTGTCCGGGCCTGTGTAAAGCGTGCACTATCGTCAGACTCCCCACCTGACTTATAGCGGTCCCCGCGACCAACGGGAATAGGCCCGCCATAGCTACCGCAGGAGATATTGCCTGTCTATTTGCAAGCAAATCTCCTATACTTCCACTGTGCGGATCTCGCGACCAGCGAGAATAGGCCCGCCGGAGATTATGCTCGTCTGCTGCGAACAAATCTCTACCGAGAGACTGAATAAGTAAAGAAACGATATATATATATATATATATATATATATATATATATATATATATATATATATATATCCATTTTGTTTACAGCAACCTATCACAATAAGTAATTATTAATTATTTATAGGTTAGTAGGCAGTATAAATAACTAATTATTTCAATTTTATTTTACTTATACACTTAAACATTATATTTGACAATATGGACAAAAACATTTACTAATTTGTTAACACGATTTTACAATTTGTTATAACAAATATTCTTTATTATCTATCAATGGCTTTAATTTAGACACACAGCGACTACATTGTCACTACAGTTGTTGATTTCTAATGAGATGTATGTAACTGCTTGCAATTTTTGGCAATATTCTTGAAATCTGGAGCAAGTTTACTTGTTGAAATTCGCATGACAGCATGCAAGTTGCAATCCGACAATAAAGACCTATTCTTAGATTTGTTGATCTTCAAGCAAGAGAATGCTTGTTCGCAAATGTATGTTGATCCAAATAATGATAAAAGTTTAGCTGCAACGTTTTTCAAGTTGGGAAATGATTCTTGTGATAAAGATCCATAGAAATCCAGCAAACCATCTGTCTTGAATTTCTCTTTCAGGTCATGATCTGCTTGTAAGTCAAGCAACTCCAACTGTATGTCCTCTGTGGCTGTATCAGCTTCTGCACTAAAAGGGGAACTGAGAATATTGAACTATGGCTCTAATGTCTTGAAATCTTGCAATCTCCATCCAAATTCTTCAATCAATGCATCTAATTGGGCTTTGTACTTTTCAGTCATTTCACCAGAAATGGTTTCTTGTTTCAGCAAAGGGAAGTGACAAAATCTATTTTCACTTGCTTGTCTGGAGAACAGTGAGAGTTTTGCCTAAAATGACTTTACATATACATACAATTCATGTGCAAACACACCATTGCCCTGAAGTTTGACATTCAGTTCATTGAACTTTTCCATAATTTCAATGGAAAACATAAAGTCTAACTGCCGTTCTTTACTGACAATGTTAGTATTAAAGTCACATGCAATGCCCTTCATCTCTAGAAACATCACTATTTCTTCTCTGAGTTCCCACACTCGCCTCAACACCTTGCCGAGACTCAGCCATCGAACATTGGTGTGGTTTAGGACATCGGAATGTTCAGTTTCCAAATCGTCAAGTAATGACTTACACTGATTGCCTGCCAAACAAAAAAGTGGTCATACCCAAACAGAAATTCAAGGCAGAAAATTTGAACTAGGGGTATGCCACAATTTTGCTTGTAAAATGGTTAAAATTGTAGCAGATCTATTGTATTGCATATCAAAGTAAAGAGGATTGCACAAGGAACATGACAGTGTTAATAATAAATTGATAGGTTACAAATATTAGGACAATAATGACAGGTTTAATAATAACAACTGAAATTAAAGAGGTAAAAATTATTTAAAAAATTGCACATATAAGTTCTTTTCTACATTCCTATACTACTAATCATGTTTAATTTACTGAATAATCAAACAAACACCACTTGTCTTCAAGAATATAAACAGTATTGCTCCATAAAATACACCAAAAGGAAATTTTGGTGCATATTCTGAACCATGTCTTTTTCACAACAAATGACAACAAATAATGGCCGCAACCTTCAAGTTAGGGTCTATCACAATAATGTTATGAAAATGGTTAAAATTGTAGCAGAAATGTTGTATTATATATGAAAGTAAAGGGGATTGCATAAGGAACATGTTAGTGTTGTTTCTATTGCTGTAGTTTAGAAGTATAATAAAAATAATGTATAGATAAAAATTAATAAAATAAATTGCACTCACCAAGGGGTTTAGTGTACTCCTCTGCAGCTAATCCTGTTGAATTTACTGAATTATTACACAAACACCACTTGTCCAACGTTAGGAACAGAATTATTCCTAACAAATATCCAGAAATAAGTTTTGTTGCAGATTCTGAAGCATGTCTTTTTAACACAAGATTTAGGAAATCAGGAAAACACTTGGCAGATTTCTTTGTACATAGATAAAAGATTACTATTTACAAATGTCAGTTTATTGTTATTTACAATATATGGCAGTCTATTTGTGATAGGCTGCGAAGCAAACTTTGGGGCACAAGTGTGGTCTATTAGTGCAGCCAGAGCAAACATACGATGATCTGCGTCGTTTAGCTGGAATGCTGCACACAACACAGATTCTCTGAACACCAACAAACTCTATCAAATGCTTGGCTCCTGTAACTCTGTCAACAAAATTTCCTGCTGTAGATTTTTTGTGATTCTTGGGCATGCAGAGTGTGGCACTTTCAGGAATACTCTTCGCTGCTTCGCGGTGTGCACTTTCCAGTAAACTTTGCTTGAAATCCGTCAATGACAGTTTTTTGTCTCCATTCTCTGTTTGGCAGATGGAGTGGAGGATGTGTGCATTTATCTGTGCAATTTCAAAGATCCAGTAATAGATCTTCTTCCACCACTTAATAGTTTTCCTATCATGCATATTATAATAGCCGACCATTTGGTCCATTCTGTCGCAGCCATTCATCGCCATGTTATATTCATGGATCATCTTCGGCTTGTTGACCAGTTTCCTCATTCCCGTCGAAACAGTTCCAACTTCAGACTTGGTATTGGACAATGAAGAACAGAACAGTGTACAGCGCAGAACAGCCACTCTCAGCTTCCTTGATGATGAATACCCACAGGACCTCTGGATCCGAGTCTACACAGATGGGTCAGCACAAAATGCTGTTCGAAATGGAGGAGCGGGAGTGTACATAGAATACCCAAATAATACTAGAGACACGGCCAGAAATCCAACAGGAAAGTACTGCCATAACTATGATGCTGAAATTGAGGCAATCAAGATAGCCACAGAGAAATTACAAAATACCAGCCATGGTACACAACCTGCAGTGATATTGACAGATGCAAAACCCGTAATAGAGGCGCTTCTGTCTGGGAAATTGCCAGTTCTGAGGACACTACTTTCTGAACTTAGCAGTCAGCGTAAGATCACCATACAGTGGATACCATCCCACTGTGGAGTCCCCGGAAACGACAGAGCTGATCAATTGGCTAAGGAAGGAGCAAAAGAAGAACAACCTGATGTGCCTATTACATACCACCAAAAGAAAAGAATGATCAAATCAATCAGAAAGCCACCAAACCTTACTCAAGACGACTACCACGTTATGGACAGACCAGAACAGGTCATTCTTCTGCGCCTCAGAACAGGACACAATAGATTACGCAACCACTTGTATACAAAATTCAAGATTGGTGACTCAGCCATGTGCACATGTGGTTTGGCGTCGCAGACAGCAGAGCACATACTCCAGGATTGCCCAAGCTACAACATATCCAGGCGAACCTTCTGGCCTAGAGAGACAACAGTGGAAGATAAACTCTATGGACCGCTGAATGAACTAAAAAAGACTGTTAGATTCATACAAGAGACGCCATTGCAGTTGTAGACATGTTTCAGGCGAACGAAAGAAGAAGAAGAAGAAGACTTGGTAGAGACAACAATGCATGGTTTTTTAGCTTTTTTATCTCTCCATGCCACACACAATATTTTGTCTCCTTCAAGAAACCATTTCATCTCTTGATGCTGAAGTCGCAAACACTTCAACTCTGGAGGAAAGCCTACTCTGTTGACATCCAGTGTGCCTGTATAATTGAAATTGTTGGAATGCAGATAGTCAATCAGAGCTTTCGAAGTGTAGAATCTGTCAGCAAAGATGTGATGACCAGGTCCGAGAACATTCAGTAGTGTGGCAAACACTTTCACTGCATGAGCAGATGTGGGATCTAACTCCGGATTGTACGCGGTGTTTCTTCCATAGTATATTTTTAAATTCATCACATAGCCAGTCGCAGAATCACAAAGGCCAAATGTTTTGATGTGGTACTTGTGCGGATTTGTTGCATTGCATTGTTTGTGCTGAAATCTGCCCTGCCACCCAATAACCATTTCATCAATGGACACATTTTCAAATGGGTAATATGCTGCCTGGAATTTCTTGAGAATCATGTCAACAAGAGGTTCAATTTTAGTTGCACCCACTGCGTCTGGTTCACATACGTGAAACATGGTGTGATTAATAGATTCAAATCTATTTCTGGAAAACATTGTGGCATACCAAGGAGTATAGAAATGTGAAGCAGTACTCCAGTAGTCCTTGATCCATGGTCTTCGATCAAGTCCCATAGAAATAATGACAGACGTAAACTTCAACCATTCGTGCTTCGTGAGTGGGGTCCAGGATTGCAGACGAGAATGTTTTCTTTTAGGAGTGTTCTGCATCAGCATCTTTTCTGCATATTCATTTACATTTGTAATTATACAGTCTACTATGTGATCGTCAAAAAACACACTGAGAAAATCCATTGGTGTTTGAAGTTTATAAAGTTCAGGATTGACGTGAATCCTCCGAGGACGAATCTCAAACTTAGGTTTTGTTTTTCCTTCTGACACATCATGCCATGTGGATGCTGTTGAAGAAGATGGTGGAGCTTCTTCAATCTCTAAAGTGTCTGGTAAAATTAGAGAGCTTTTACCTCCAGATTTATTCTTTTTTTGAACTGTTTGCATTTGTTTGCGCTTAGTAGTAATTCTGACTTGCTGATATTCATTGTGAGACCCATCAGCTGATGACAAACTTTCACTGTCGTAAGTTTCCCTATCACCACGCGCTAAAACTTTACCTGATTCACTATAAGAACTACAACTATCAGAATCTTCATTCAAATCGGAATCACTATCGTCTAAAACTGTTTCAAATAACAATCTTGCTTGGTCTGATGTGAGTCTAAGAGGCCGCAAACTAGAAGGAGGCGTTGCCATTTGTAAGAAAATTCAAAACAAAACTTTGAAAAAGTCCTTTCTAACAGTCTAACACAGAAAATGGATCCCAGTATCACAATGCCGGAAGCGAAATCTTTCGCTGGGGAGATTAATTTAATGGGACACTAAAAATAGTGGACTGGAATGGAGAAATGGTTCAGTTTAAACCACCATATATAAAAAGCCCAAAGAGTGGTTCGCGGGTGTCGCACAAGGGTTACGGGGTCTATCAGACGGTCTCTGGCAGGCAATCAGTTAAACTGTCTGTAATTAAGTCCTCTTGATCTGATGAGGTTGATGACACTGACAACTGGGTCAATAACATGCTTGATATTCAAAACAGTTTTACACAGACTTTCTTGATGGATCACACAGTGAAGTGGTAATAATGTGTGGTCAGGATATTCTGCTTTAATCTGATTACTTATCAACTTTACCAGACCTACATTTTTTCCAGTCAAAGCACGAGCTCCGTCAGTTGTAACACTTGCCATCTTGTTCCAAACCAACCCAGTTCATTCAATACAGTTAGTAACAGCATTGAAAATATCATGGCCTGTGGTTGTGTCTCTGACTGACTCAACACTCACTAACTCTTCAGTGAGTTTGAAAGAAGTGTTTATTCCACGTATAAATATCAATAATTGGGCAGTATCATGTACATTGGTACTCTCATCCAATGCAAGAGAGTACCACAAAAATTGTTTACTTGCATCTTGAAGTTTATGCGTCAAATTGTCACTGATCTTGTCAACACGTCTGACCACAGTTCTCCTTTATAAAGCAATGTTGTCAAATCTGGTTTTTGTTCTGGACACATAATGTTTGCTGCATCTAGCAAACATTCCTTGATGAACTCGCCATCAGAAAATGGCTTGTTCTGTTTTACAATTCTGTGTGACAGCACAAGACTAGCTTCAGTTGCAGCATCTTGAATTGAAGACTGTTTAGTGAAAACAGTTTGCTGTTTCTCCACATTTTTCACCAACTCAAGGCATTTCCTTTCCTGCTCTTCGGTCGTTAAATTGTATCCGAAATCGGAATGTTTTGTTTGATAATGTCTTTTTAAATTGTACTCCTTGAAGACAGCCACTGACTCACGACACAACAAGCAAACTGATTTGCTACCAACTTTTATAAAACAGTACTTAGTTGTCCATTCATCAATAAAAACACGCCATTCATCTTCAATCTTACGTTTGTTATTGGCACTAATTATAACGATCCTTGAAATTTTGTAAAATTCAACAAAATAACTTAAAAACGAATTAAAAATTTTTATTTCTAAATGCCCTCGCGGGCGCATAAAATCACTTGGCGAGCCACATGCGGCCCGCGGGCCGTAGTTTGCCCACCCCTATCCTAGACCATAGTTTCCTACTGTGTATCTATCCCTTGATTTCCTACTTTTGCATTTAAGTCCCCTATTATGATGTTTATTTCTGAATTTTTACATTTCTTTAAGGCAGACTCTATGTCATTATAAAATTCTTCTACACTATCTTCACTGGATTCTCCTGTTGGGGCATATACTTGAATAACATTTATGCTAAAAGGTCTGCCACTTAATTTAACTAGTAGAACTCTGTCCAACACGGCCCAATATCCTTGAACAGATGTTGATGTTTTCCGGTCTAAAATAATTGCCACTCCCCTTTGTCGATCTTCACCTCCAGAATAAATAATCTTAAAATCTTCATCTATCTTGATGCCTGCTCCTGTCCATCTCGTTCCGCACATCCCTAAAATATTAATTTTGTCTCTTTCCATTTCTTGTTTCATGTTCTCTGTTTTTTTCGTCGTCGTTTAATGTCCTAACGTTCCATGTTGCTAATTTTAATGTCTCTGTCCTTGTCTTGCGATGATCAGTCTTTAGGCGAATCATAATGTACTAGGCACTTTTAAAAAGGTAGTTTGCCGTTGTTTTTCTCTATGGCAGTAACCGTACTGGTCGTGTAACCGCAGCCATTGTCTCGCGAAAGAGATCCTCTGCCTGCAGTCGCGAAATTTGAGACCATAACCAACAAATATCTGTCGGCCGGCCTCAAAATTTCATCCACCACCTGAGTTCAGTGGCTTCTTTAGAACACTTCCAGTAAACGAATACGAAATAACACCACATAATCCACAGGAAAACACTAAACAGCGTGTCTACACCCCCCCCCCCCCCGAAGAATAAACGCGTCAAAAAGAAACATGGCTTGGGGAAATTTGCAAGGAAATTGAAAACCAACACAACACTCGGAATACCAAATTAATACACAAAAGAATTAATGACAGCACTAACAAAAGAACTAATACATCAACGGGTTGCCTAAAAACCAAAGATGGCAAAATCATAATAGAAAAAGATAAGATTTTATATGCGGGGTCAAATTATGTGAAAGACCTTTATGATGATACAAGAGAAGAACAATATGATCATCGGAATAATAATGAAAGACCATCAATTTTGAAGATGGAAGTTCAGAAAACTCTTAACCATATGAAATCTGGCAAGACCCCGGTACAGATAACATCACAATAGAAATTATCAATGCCTTAGAAGAATATGGAATAGACCAAGTCATCAGACTGCTGAACGCAATATATGATACTGGAGATATACCTCCTGAATTATGTAATTCTATATTTATTGCAATCCCGTAGAAATCAGGAGCCTTGGAATGTGATTAACATCGAACAATTAGTATGATGAACCACATCACGAAGATTTTGCTGAGATATCATGCAAAGAGTTGGGAAGACAATACAACCAGAAATAGGAGAAGCACAGTGTGGGTTTGTCGAAGGCAAGGGTACAGTAAATGCTGTGTATATACTGAGAACAGTAATTGGACGTTCTATAGAAGTAAACAAAGATCTATATCTTTGCGTTATTGACTACACAAATGCTTTCGATAAAGTGAGACATGTAGACATGATAAGGATGCTTGAAGATCTACAGATTGATGGAAAAGACCTTAGACTTGTAACAAACATATATTGGAAACAACAAGCTGCCATCAGAATTGATAATGATGTTGGTCAATATCAGCCTATTAAAAGAGGTGTGAGACAGGGATGTGTTATGTCTCCAGATCTTTTTTCCCTGTACAGTGAAAATATTTTCAGAAATATAGAAGATATGGAAATTATCAACATTTGGGGAAAATACGTCAATAACATTAGATATGCAGATGATACAGTCTTGATTGCAGACAATGAACATTACCTGCGACATTTAGTAGGTGCTGTTGTTGCACACTGTGGGCATCTAGGGTTAGAATTGAATAGTAAGAAGGCACAGATTATGGTTGTCACTGGGAAGAAGGAAATACCACAATGTGATATACGAGTAAATGGGCATGTTCTTAAGCAAGTTAATCGGTATAGTTATCTCGGAACAGTTACAACATATGATGGGAGATGCCTTGAAGAGATTACAAGAATTGACAATGCGAAGGTAGCCTTTTGCAAGATGAAAAACATACTGACCAATAAAAAAGATATCAATTGAAACGAGAAAATGGGTGTTGAAGTGCTACATAGAATCTGTACTTTTGTATGGATGTGAAGCGTGGACAATGAGCAGTCAGGCTGAAAAACATCTGATGGCTGTGGAAATGTGGTTTCTGAGGAAAATGCAAAGAATACCACGGACAGACAGAAAACCCAATGAACAAGTCCTTCAAGAAACAAATGAAGATCGTAAACTGATTAGAGTCATGAGACGTAGACAGTCAAAATTGTTTGGTCATGTTATGAGAAGAAATTATTTGGAGAACTTGGTGATAACTGGCCAGATCGAAGGGAAGAGACCAAGGGGATGACCGAGAAGTAAATACCTGGATGGCTTGGCCACGTGGCATGGTCGAGACAGGAACATGGAGCTGATCCTCGACTCTGGTGATCGAGTGAGATAGCAAAACATGGCACTCCCCTCCCCCACTCTTATTGGCATCGCACACGATGGTTGGATGGTTATTATGACAAATAAAATTGAGGAAAATGAAATACGAGGGCGAGTCAATAAGTAAGTCACACAGTTATGTGGGATGGCAGGTAAATATAGTTGGTTTTTTCTACAGGTATCATTAGGTGACAGCAACATCGAACTTTATATTGCCGTTCGTCAGGTGGTGATTGGTGTCTCATGCGCATGCGCAGCGCATAAACAAAATGGCGACTGTACTTTCGCAGTGTACAACCAAAGAGCAATGTGCTGTTGTGCGTGTTTGTGGGCTAAAGGACTGCCTGCAAAGGACATCCATAATGAAATGCTTCCTGTTGATGCTGACACATGTTTGTACCGTAAAGCGGTGCATAGCTGGGTAGAAAAATTTTCTCGAAGACGCTCTAAAACTGTTGATGAAATCCGATTCTGTTGAAATTGCAACAGAAGCATCCGTGCAGCGGGTGAAGGAGATGATTAGAGGTGACAGGCGAGTAACGATAGACTCTGTAGTATCTGTATTAGGGTGCTCACATGATCGATTGACATTTCGCGAATGACGCCGAAGTTGAATGTGAAGTAAAAACGTGGTTTAGAAAACAGAGCACGCAGTTCTATGCAGTCGGTATGGGAGGACTGATAAAACGATAGGATAAGTGCATCAATGTTGGTGGAAATTATGTTGAGAAATACAGGGACAATGTATAAATAAAAATAAACTGGTTTTAGGTTATCATATTTAGTTATTTTTCTACAGCCATTTGTGTTTTACTTATTGACGTCCCCTCGTATTCTGGGCATGTCAAAAGACACGTATGTTTGGAAAAGATAATTATGCGGGGAGTAGTACAGGTTAAACGAAGAAGGAAAAAAAACCACAACGTAAATGGAGTCAGGATGTCATAAATAATTTCGTCATGGCAGCAACAGAGGCATAATTTCTAGTTTGTGGTAGAGAGAAGTTTCGATAGACTATCATAGGAGCAAAGTTATGAAAGGAAAAAGAAACTGGATTATATGTTTGTTTGTGCGTGCGTGCGCACGCGCTGGCGCATGTGTCTGTGTGTGTGTGTGTGTGTGTGTGTGTGTGTGTGTGTCTGTGTGTGTGTGTGTGTGTGTGATGGGTATTAAATAACATATGGCATAAGATTGCAAAAACAGTTCCCAGTGCTGATTGTTAATAGTGATCGTAGATTACTTACACTTACATTGAAGGTAAAGTTAAAGAAAGTCAAGTATATAACAGGAAACACTAAATACGATCTGTGTACATTGAGAAACGACAAATAAATACAAAACAAATTCAACATAGAAGTTGAGGATATGGGGGATATGTCTGGCTGCGTGGGGGTGTGTGGCTGGATGGAGGATGTATGTGTGGGTAGTGAGGGTGATTGTAGTTGGGGGATGTGTGGATGGGTAGGAGATGTGTGGGGAGATGTGTGTGTGGGCGAGGGATGTGTCTTTGGGATGTGTGTGGGTGTGGTGTTGTGTGGGAGGGGAGCTGGGTGTGGATAAATGATGTGTGTGTGGGTGGGTAAAGGTGTGGTTGGGTTTGCGGGTGGGTGAAGGATGTGTGTGAGGGTGGGGATGTGTGCTTAGATGGGTGGTTGGGGTGTGTGAGTGTGGGTGGGTAGATAGGAGATGTATGTGTTGATGAGTGGGTAAGGGATGTGTGGGTGTTAGTGGTTGAGGGATAAGTACGTGTGTCTAGGGATGTGTGAGGGGATGAGTGTATGAGTTGGGGATGTGTGTGGGTTGTGTATGTGCGTTGATGGGAGGTGTGTGTTTGTGAATGGGGGATGTGTTGGTGGGTGGGGATGTGTGTGAGGGATGTGTGTATGGGTGGGGAGATTGTGCGTGGGTGGGGATGTGAGTGTATATGGGTAGGGGTGTGTGGTTAAGGGATGTGTGGCTGGGGGATGGGTGGATGGAGGATGTATGGTTGGGTAGAGGATGTGTGGGTGGGTGATTGTAAATGAGTAAGGGTGTGTGGTTAACGGATGTTTGGTTGGGGGATGGATGGGTAGAGGATGTGTGGGTGAGTGGAGGATATGTGGGTGGGTGAGTGTGTGCAGGTTAGGAGATGGTGGGGGATGTTTGTAGGTGTGGGCTCGGGATCTGTGAGTGGGCTGGGGGAGATGGGAGATTATTGGGTGGGTGCGGAATTTGTGTGTGGGTAGGTACGGAATATGTGAGTTGACGGGGAGATGTGTGTGTGGCTGAGGAATGTGTGTTTGGCTGGGTGGGTGGAGGTGTGTGGGTGGAGGAGGATATGTGGGTGAGTGATTGTTGGTGGGTAATGGGACGGGTAGAGGATATGTGAGTGGGTGGGGAGATGTGTGTAGGTGGGGGATGTGTGGGTTATTGAATGTATGTGTGCTTGGGGTGTGGGTGGATGGGATGTGTGGTGGGTGAGAGGAGTGTGTGGGTGGGGAGATGTGTAGGTGTAGGGATGTGTTTTTTCCTATGCACTGTTGATGAAAGAAAGATGAGTGAATGGAAGGGCCGGATGTAAGACATGCCTGCGTGCCCAATTTGTTACCCTTTGAAAATAAAGTCTGTTCGTTCGTTCGTTCGTTCGTTCTTCCCTTATGATGTTGGAGCAGTTGAAGATTGTACCCAGGTATTTGTATGTTTCCGTTCTTTTAATGGTCATATGTCTATTTGTATGAGGCCAGAGTTTTTAGCCATTCCTTCTCTTGAAATTACGATATATTCTGTCTTATCGTGGTTGATAACCAGCCCCATCTGTTGGGCTTTTTCCTTTAAGTGAGTCAATATTTCAAATGTCTTTTGTTCATTTTCCCCTATAATATCTATATTATCTGCATAACCATGCAGCTTGGATGTTCCTCCAATATCACATTCCTTCTTTACCCTCCTTACAACTTTCTCTAGAGCCAGATTGAAGAGTAGCGGCGATAGTGCATCACCCTGTTTCAAGCCAGATGTCATTTGGAAAGGGTCTGATTTCCTGCCTTTATATGTTACTATATTATAAGTATCTTTCATGCATAGTATGGTCATGTTGGTATTCTAAATTCCCGCATAGCATTCCACAGACTGTTTCTATGGACACTATCATAAGCCTTTTTAAAATCCAAAAAAATGTTATGGAGATCTCTTTTATATTCCCAATTTTTCTCGGCCATTTGTCGTAAGATAAATATCCGATCTATTGTTATTCTGTTTTGTCTAAAATCCTCCTGGTAGTCACCTAATATGTATTCTGAATATGGTTTTAGCCTATTTAGTAATACTGCGGATAGTATCTTTTAGCTTATGGACAGTAGTGATATTCCTCTATAATTCAATAATGACTCTTTCCAGTCATGGGGTAATTCTTCAGTCCTCCAGATTTTTTATTATTAGTTCGTATAGCTTTAGATGTAATGCATGGCCACCCGCCTTTATAAATTCAGCAGCAATTCCATCAGCCCCAGTTGCCTTATTGTTTTTAAGTCGTGTGATTACATATAGGATTTCTTCAAATGCAGGTTCTTCAATTTGTGGTTCACACGTTAGAACCTCTTCATGTGGGAAAGTGTTACTTAAATCTTCACAATTTAGTAATTCAACAAAGTATTCTTTCCATGTGTTGCACATTTCCTCATTGGTATTTATCATATTCCCATTTTTGTCTTTTAAACCATATATGTTGTGTTGGTGCCCTCGTTTCATTGACTTCAGTTCTTTAAAAAAAACTTTCTGGATTCGTTTTTCTGGTGATTAGTTTCCATATCTTTGATTATATTACTCATATATTCTCGCTTCTGCTGTCGAACTATTTTTGTAGCCTCTTTACATTCATTTCTATGTTGCTCTTCCTTTTGGATGTTATTGATGTCATTTAGCCATAGCTGTCTGACATTCTTTTTCCTAATGACTGCTTCTTCTAATTTTGGATTGAACCATCTGTTCTTTCTATGCGTGGTTAGCACACCGAGGCATTATAATATAAAGAGAGAGAGAGAGAGAGAGAGAGAGAGAGAGAGAGAGAGAGAGAGAGAGAGAGAGAGAGAGAGAGAGGCGGGGCGGGAAAGAGAATTGGTGTCATGGATTCATTTGGCACCTTGCCGTCTTGACAGACGATAGTTTGTGCTTTAAAAAGGCATAATAACTTTTAACTATGGCGGTAGCGAATGTGACTGATAAGGCCAATTTGCGCTGTAAATGTCCGTTCACAATGGGTGCATGTGAACACGTGGTCATTTCCACCATCATGCACCATCTTACGTCTCAAACGCTTGGTGTGTGACTTTTCTGCAATAATTTTCTCCTTTGACTTTATTCCATTTCTGATATTTGCCCTCCATGCAACACGTTCAGCGGCGACTTGCTCCCAATGTGCATTATCAATGCCTGTATCAATCATGTCCCGCTTACACACATCTTTGTATCGTAGTAGAGGCCGACCCTGAGATCTCTTACCCATCTGTAATTCACCAAAAAAGATATCCTTTGGTATTCTACCATCATCCATCCTCCTAAGATGTCCTATCCATCTAAGTCTACGAAGACTGAGCATGGAATAAACTGTCACACAACCTGATCTTTCCAATACTTCAGTATTTGTGATTTTGTCTTGCCACTTAATACCAAGAATTCTTCGCAGACACCGCATATGAAAGCTGTTTAAATTGTTCTCTTGGTGTGAGTAAGTTGTCCAGGTTTCACTGCCATAGAGAAGAGTACTAAAGACACAGGCTTGATAGACAAGGACTTTTGTTTTGGCAGTAAGCTTCCTGTTCTCCCAGACTCTTTTTCTTAACCTGTTCATTGTTGTTGCTGCCTTACCAATCCGGATGTTGATTTCCTGATCTAGGGATAATTTGCTATTTACCACTGATCCTAGATATGTAAAATGGTCTACTATCTCTAGTTCGGCGTCGTCAATAAAGATTGATGGTACCCCATGTGCACCTTGTGACATAATCTGTGTCTTCTTTTTGCTAATTGTTAAACCAAATTCAGAACAAGCATTGGAGAATGCAGATAGTAGACATTGCAATTCTTCCTCAGAGTGGGTCGTAACTGCAGCATCATCTGCAAAAAGCAACTCTCTGATCAGTACCCTCCTAATTTTGGTCTTAGCCTTCAATCTCTGAGCATTGTAGAGGCCGCCATCTGAGCGTGAGTGAATGTATATACCACCATCCTGATCACGAAATGCATATTTCAGTAGAAGTGAAAAGTATATTCCAAAGAGGGTGGGAGCTAGTACACAACCTTGCTTAACTCCACTCTTGATTTCAAATTCTTCAGAAGTTGCACCATCAAACTTGATTATACCCTTCATGCCTGTGTGGAACGATTCCACAATGGACAGAAGAGTTGGTGGGCAGCCAATCTTCTTTAGTGCCTTGAACAGACCCTCACGACTGACCAAATCAAATCCCTTTGTGAGGTCGATGAAGGCAATAAACAGTGGTTGATTCTGTTCACGGCATTTTTCTTGCATTTGTCGCAATGAGAATATCATATCAGTGGTAGACCGGTTCTGTCGAAAGCCACACTGTGATTCGGGGTAGACTTGATCTCCTAGGACTTGAAGTCTGCGCAGAACAATTCTGGCAAATACTTTTCCAACAATACACAGAAGTGAGATACCCCTATAGTTGTTGCAGTCGCTCCGATCGCCCTTGTTCTTGTACAGTGTTATGATGCTTGAATCTTTGAAATCCTGTGGGACTTGTCCTTCACACCAGCATAGCTCTATTAGCTGGTGGATCTGTATAGTGAGTGTGTCTTGCCCACTCCTGATAACCTCTATTGGAATCCCATCCTTACCTGGAGCCTTGCCAGATGCAAGTTCATTTATAGCACACTTAACTTCTGTTATGGTGGGAAGTGTGTCCAGGTGGTCAAGAGTTGGTAGAGCCTCTATGGCGTTGAGGGCATTATCCGCTAGTTTGGTCTCACTTGAGTAAAGCTCCAAATAGTGCTCTACCCATCTGTCCATCTGCTGTTTCTTATCAGTGATGACTTCTCCAGTCAAGGTTTTCAATGGTGCACTTCTTTTGATCACTGGACCACAGGCTTTCTTTATTCCTTCATACATGCTTCTTATGTCTCCCTTATCACTTGCGATTTGAATGGACTCACATAACTTGATCCAATAATCATTTGCACACTGCCTGGCAGCCTTTTGCACATCCTTCCTAGCTTGCCTTAGCTCACTCAGAGTGTTACACGTTGGTCTTTCCTTGTTTCTTAAGAGAGCTTTCTTCTTCTTATCAATCAAGGGCTGCAGAGTCTCGCTGTTGGCCGCAAACCAGTCCTGCCTCTTATGATCCACAGTGCCGTAAACCCTTACGGCAGTTTTACAAAGAGTTTCCTTAATTTGACCCCACTTTTCATTTACTGTACAATTGTCTGGTGTATCAGTGAAAGCGTCTTCAAGTTGCTGTTGAAACTGAAAGCACTTTTCAGGATCATGAGTGTTAATAATATTAATCCTGGGGCTAGATTTGTGTTTAGCTGTGTAGATTCTCTTTGGTCTCAGTCTAACCCTTGCAACAACCAAAGAATGATCCGTATCACAGTCAGCACTGTGGTAACTACGAGTCAATGATATATGGTTCAGATGTTGTCTCCGTGTGATGATGAAGTCCAGCTGGTGCCAATGGCCGGATCTTGGATGTTTCCATGTGACCTTATGCATCTCTTTTGTTTTAAAAAAAGAGTTTGTAATACATAGGTCATTACTGGTGCAATGCTCCAGCAGCCTTTGCCCATTTTCATTCATGCGACCGATGTTGTATTTTCCAAGGCACACTGGCCATGAACTCGAGTCCTTGCCCACACGAGCATTGAAATCACCGAGCATATAAATGTAGTCGGATTTTGGAACTGCCTTAATCACAGAGTCTAACTCCTCATAGAACAAATCCTTCACATCATCAGAGGAATCGAGTGTCGGTGCATATGCAGTAATAATGGTGGCAAACCCACAAGAGGTTGCCAAGCCCAGGGATAATAGTCTTTCATTTCCTCCTGCTGGAATTTCAATCATTCCCAGTAGCGAATTCTTCACTGCAAAGCCCACACCGTGTTGCCTTTTTTCTGCCTGCCCTTTACCCTTCCAGAAAAAGGTGTAGTTGTTTTCCCTGAGTGACCCTTCCTCAGCGAGGCGAGTCTCCTGCAGGCCAGCAATATCAATGTTAAGACGATTGAGTTCGGCATCAATCACAGCCGTTTTTCTCACATCGTCAATATTGGTCAAGTCAGTGGAAAATCCTGGACACATGGTTCTCACGTTCCAGGTTGCAAGCCGTAGCTTGAGGTTTCTATTTATATTTTTGTTTGTACCTGGTGCATTGGTTTTACAGCCTGCGATTCAGATTTTGTCCTAGCCCCAAGCACCCATTGAAGCAGGCAGGCTGTGGCGGATCAGCACCCAATTGGCTGGGGGCTGCCCAGCTTGAGGCGGGCGGTAGCTGATCAGTGACACCTATAGGTGTCTCCCACCGTCAGAGGCAACGCGTGGCGCCCCATGTCTACGCCAACTGACAAGGACTTATAACCCGTAACAGTTGCCTCTCGCTTTGATTCCGAGACCAGTTAAGACCAGGGATGGAGTTATTGCCTCTCCATAGCACAAAGCCTGGGCTAATATATAGAGATCATGTGTTGCCCATGCAGCATGATCCCTCTCTCGGCCTGCCTAGTTCACTCCAGAGGAAAGGTAACACCCCTACATCTGGAACAAGACAAGCTGCAGAAGCTGCCGGATCAGCAAAGCAATGCTCTAACTGTCCGCCTGTCGGAGCTTCGATCCTAGACCGGTCGCCAACCAAGGCTTAGGGCCTGGTCTGCCCTGCCATGACAATTTTGTCTTTAGCTTGCATTTCCTCGCACCAGGGTAAGGCGTGTACCCTCCCAATTGCGCTCTTCCGCCCGAAGCCGTTGGCACAATGTGGGGTGTCGGGTTTGGTAAGCGCCGCCCAACGCTCGGCGCTAACAGAAACCAGGTAGTACCGTCTACTGTTATACGGTAGCTCAGTCATATCTGACTAAGACCTGACTGACTGTCATGGATTATCACAAATGAAATTGCGACAGCTGATAATCAACAACTGACAAATCACTCTAAAATTGTTTGTCCAAGCTGTGACTAGCCGGTCTCTCTGGCCGAGGGGTTACAACACTTTCACTCCGTAATCCCGTTTATCACGCAGAGTCTCGTAGCGGGCGGGAGCTGGAAGCGGTTCTACCCCCGCTGGTGACTTGCGGGATAACTGAGCCGGCCGCTCAGAAAGCAATGGCAAACTACTGAGCGTAATCTTGCCAAGAAATTAACAGACAGCTGAAAGATGCTGCTGTTGACCGCGATGTCATGTAAAGGATATGCGAATTAAAAAAAAAAAAAAAAAAGCTGTGACTTAGTAAGGCAAAACACAGGAGAGTAAACCACCCTTTCACCAGCCTTAAAGCGCATTGTGCATATGGCAATATTCCGATATTGTTATAGACCATTATTTTTATGTGCATGTTTCTCACACATTTTGTTTTCAGTGTTGATTCATTTTTTCAACATCGCTATCTCGTTTTACTTTGCCGCATATTTGTTTCCCGAACTTCGGGTTTTTTGTTTTTTACGTTATTCGTTCAGACATGCGATAAAGACATTGGTTGAATCGTCCGCTTATATCTGTGCGTGCCTCAATATAACTGTCGAACCTCCTAATGATATTTTGTGGTCATTTGTTTCATGTATCATTGCGACAGCAGTTACCTCTAATTTCAACACAAATCTCAGTTGTTGATAGAGTATGAGTAACATTCTTTGCTGCCATAATCGTAAAGTCCCTTCTGAGGTCTCATAACAGCTTCCACCAGCAGCGGACTGGGTCTTAAAATTTAGGCTGCCAGCAGACAATCCTACTAAAACGTCTTGAAATTTAGGCTGTCAGCAGACAAAGCTACTAAAAGTTCTTAAAATGTGTTGCCAGCAGTCAGTGCTACTAAAAGGTCTTAAAATTTGTAACATATTATCTAATGTTTAAGGGGGATGGGGGGGGGGGGGGGGGGAACTTCAGCAGGGACCAACTAGCCATCGGGCTAGCTGAAACCCAGGCCAGTCCGACATTGCCTTCCACGTGATCTCTCAGCGGTATACTCTGTGATGGCTACATACAGCGAACAAGTAAAGTGAGTTTCAAAATCATGTTTGAAACAATAAGTTTTAGGGTCAACCTCATAAAAATGAGCCTCAGACAATCTTCATAATTTTAAGGGAATTATCTGTGCAGGGAAGGGGACGAAGGAAGGAAACTGACACCTCACTTCATATTCGTGGCCCAGAACTTCCCACCGTAACGACAGTATCTGGTATCAGACCACCTTTAACTTTTAAATCCGCCTGCTCTGTGGCAAAGGGGTTATAGACACAGTTATGGATACCGCGTTCAAAATAGCTGCGAACGTTGGTTTTCGTTGGTTTTCATACAATGGTATGAGAAACAGTGGTTCAGAAATCAATGGCAAGCTACTGAACATAAATTTGCCAAGTAAACGAAAACCGACAAAAAATGCTGGGTTTTACGGCGATGTTCTGTAAAGGATATGCAACTTATTTATCTTTTAAGTTTTGGGCGTTTCTTTCGTTTATTAAATTTCAATATGACGTTCTGAGACGCGCTGTAATCTGCTGCAAGCACATTCTGTTTCCACCTTTCTTCTATTTTGATGTTCCTAAAGTTCATGATATTGTTTGTTTATATTTCTTTAAACGCCAGAGGGTTAGTTTTTATTTGGTGCCGGGTGTGTCTCTGAGTTTCATTTATTGTTAAGGCTTAAAGATATGCTGTTTCATAGTGTTTTTTTTTTTTTAAATCTCTCTCAAGCAGTAACTTAATCGTTACATACCGAAACGTGCATACCGAAACAATGGTCCACAGCAATGATGGGCCTCGTATTTAGGATCATTCCGACCCTGGGGTCGACCCAGCTGTAAAACACGGGTTAAGTTAGTTGCGTAACCTTTATAGGATGTCGCAGTCAACCTCAGCATTGTTGACTATATTTGAATTCTGAACACGTTTACGTTCAGTAGTTTACCATTGCTTTCTGAACGACCGGCATTTATTCCATTGCATGAAAACCAATGCAAGGTGGTCTGCTGACAAATCGCCCTCAGTTGTGTTTCGAACGAGGTATGCGGAATTATAAAATGCCTCATTAAAACTTTCACTACAGAGCCGGTAAAAAAATGGGTACTGGATAATTTTACGAATTTTCTAAAAATGTGAGATGGAAGGACAAGGAACTGGCCATCCTGTCTGGTTATGTCGATATCTAAACTTATGTGAAGGCCTGAAACTTCACACCTCAAGCTTCAGTATCTGCTATTGAACTATATTTATTTTTAATCTTTACCTGTATCAATCAAACGTATTGATGTTAATATATAGAAGCAAACGATAATACACTTCACCATAAAAATAATATCAGGGATCTGACTATTAAGGGAGGAGCAAAACATGAAGTTAGGATAGTCAGTTAGTCATAGTGAACATAGTGATACCGAAGCTTACTTGAACATAAAGACATAATCAAAGGCGTGTATTTCATTCAGCTCGTTGACAGGTTGTGAGACTTCCAAGTAATTCCATTCCACAGTTGTCTGTCGGGGTCTGTTCTCTTTAATCCCTGTATGTCTGTACTGACATATCAGTGTTTCCCTGTTTTGTAAACCTTGTCGTTTTGCCCGCATTTTTACTTAGGCAATTGCCATTGTTTTCAACTTGTTTGCACGCAATGTTTTGGTGTATTGTGCTGTGATTCGGAAAAGAGTAAACTAACCCCGTTTAGATGTTATTTACCCACACTGGGAGTAAGAGTTAACTCCCGTAAAAAAGTCAAAGAATGAATAAACCGGTCAGTGTTAGGCTAACCACCATTACTTTATCTGAAATGCTCGTATATGACTCATTTAACGAGGCTGGTTTAACACCAGCGCTCTATTTGTAAGGCAACGAAATGTAATTCTGCCGCCACTACTGGGGATTTGTTGTTGTAGAACCCTGTGAATTCGAGTTATTCACCCTTGTACAACTTCAAGAATGTGGAGCTAGGATGATGAGATGATTCGACTCTATCTTGGAAAAAAAAGAAAAAAAAACTAATTCTGAATATAATAACACAAAACTTTATTAAAATGTTCGACGAAGGGAAAATAGCTAGTTTTCGTTTCCAGCTCCACCGATTGGATGACCGCTGGAATAGATTAATATTCCTTTGTGTTATGTGTTATTGTTTAGTTTTTGCTGTCGCGTTGATAACGCTTTCGATCAAAACGTTCGTCTATATCATATCTTTGTGTGTGTGTGTGTGTGTGTGTGTGTGTGTGTGTGTGTGTGTGTGTGTGTGTGTATGTGTGTGTATGTGTGTGTGTGTGTGTGTGTGTTTTCATTTTCGTCTAGCTACTTATACTGTTCACACACCCAAAAAAAAAAAAAAGCAACTTTATTGCAGTTTCAATTGCAAACTTGTACCAACATTTTATTGACGATGCTGATTCGCCCACTGCAGTCGGTTCTGAAGGTCTTCTAGCTCAAAGACCAGCGTCGTGCAACCGTTCCTGACCGTTTGATCTGAAATTCGACGAGCTCCTGGCATTGACTGGCCTGTGGAGGACGCACATGCAAATCGATTCCTAAGGTGACGTAGCCGTATGAAGCGGTCTTCCACTGCGCGGCCGGTCTGCCATTGAGCCAGTTTCTTAAAATCGCCTCCAAAGACGACTAATGGTGCTTCCAACCACACTAAATTCTCTGGCTACTACACTTTGTGACTGTCCAGTCTGTGAACGTCCAATGATGATGAGTCGTTGTTCTGTAGTGAAATGAGCCATACTTGCGCATTGAATTTTCAACTGAATTTATTCGAGGAGCGTCAATCTTGTATAGGCATTCAATAATATGGTCAGAGAGTTTTGTGTTCAGTAAGTTTCACAGAATTATCATGAAACCGTCACAAGTTCTTGTCAAAAATGTTGTTTTGACCTTGACCTCTTTCATAACCTCACGAATCATGAGGTGAGTACAATTCAGGTAACCACGAGAAGTTAATGACCAGATGGACACAGTCGATAGGTTGACTGATGTCCAATCAGCGAATATTTTATATAAAACGCTCAGAGGAAAGGCATATAATCAGATTGCTACTGGTACTATTGGTGTTGGAACTCTTCGCTGGCTGCTGAGGATGGGGACGGAGCGCTTATGGGAATGCCCCGAATTCTGTGATGTCGATTCCTAAATCAGTCAATATCTTATATAAAAGTCTTGAGCATAGCCTACGATGGGTAGCGTTGTGATGTTCTGTTGTGATAATTTGGCGTGTCCAGTGTGTGCCGCGTGGTTACACACCCGCTTCACACGCGTGATCCGGGACTGTTTCCGGATCCGGTCAGGGATATGCACTACTGACGAACTCAAACGAGGGCGAAACTCGAGTATAGTGCTTCCATATTGACGTGGATAGGCCTTAGGTTCATACCAGAATGCGGTCGGCGTTGCCAGTAGTGGGTTGTGCTCAATATTTATATAAAAGTAACGCCAAGAATGTTGGTTTTTTTTTTTTTTTTTTGGTTTAACAGTATAGTTAGATTTTTGTGTGTTTATTTGGACACAAATAACAGCTCGGCAGCACCAAATACAAATTTTCGATAACTCTGAACATACTCATGAGCTCTTCAGTCTGTGAGTGCAATACTTGGGCGCTGATTATTGTTACCATATTTCGAGGGAATTTCTATGGTTCCCTTGCAGTCTCGCTGCATGCAAATATATAGTTCTCGGCAGGCTTCATCACAGCGGAAACCGTGGTTAATCCTCTCTTTCTTTAGCCAGACTACTGTCTGCCCCGGATACCCTATGTGGAGGTGAAGCCTAGACCTGGCACACCAGCTCCTCTGCAGTCTACTACTGGTGATGAACTCTATATTCCTAGGCCAGTGCAGAAAACATTACACAACCCCCGCCTCCAACTGTTTGGACAAGGGGGTGCTAATAATGCAAACATTGATTTCAGTACTGACTGCTTGAAAATGTGGTATCAAAACTCGTTCTGTTAAAAGAATTTAAAAAAAAAAAAAAAAAAAAATACCTCCACACCTTGAGACTATTGGATGCTAGCCCTACTTTACAGACCAACCCGATGGTTGATGTCAGTTTCACGCCGCCGCCATTACTTTCAAGAACATCTCCTGGTAACCAGCTTAGGCTGGGTCGACCTGGCAGACCTAGTCAATTTTTAAAAAAATCTCTTCATAGAGTGAGATTCGAACACTTGGCCACCGGGTCGCCATGGAAGCTTGCTAGCCACTAAACTACCACGGCTTCCAAGGTTTGTCCTGTGCCTGCCATAATTTCTGCGCTGACTGACTGGAGATACGGTATCAAGACTTCTCCCGCGCTTGCCATAATTTTAGTATTGACAGACCGAAGATATGGTATCAAAACTTTCCCCGCGCTTGCCGTAATTTTAGAATTGCCGGACTGAAGATACGGTTTCGTGATTTCTTCTGTGCTTGTCATAAATTCAGTGCTGAGTGACTGAGGATACAGTATCACGACTTGCCCCGTGTATGTCATTTCTTCTGAAAACAAAAACTGAAATTAAAATTATATCAGTAGAGATATTTATAGCTGATACTCGCGAAGAAATAGTATTAGAAACAGGCAATACATATTCGTTGTACATGTCATGGGATGGAGAATGCTGGAATGCGTTGAAACATAAAAGCTGAGATAGACGAGCGGTAGGGGAGTTCAGAGAGAACATGTTAGACAGCTTGACATCGTGCAGGAGTGGGACATCTGTAGTGGGAATGATTGGCAATTGCATTGCAGGTGGTAGCTGCAATACATGATTCAGTAGTCACAGGTGAAGACATGCACATAATACTTGCTTTAAAAGAGACGGGTGGCTATGGATACGTGATGACCAACGTACGGGCTAGGCGATGAGAAACAAGAGACTGTCGGAACACATGATGACCACTGCCGCACGGCAGAGACTATAAGAAATGAAACAGAAGGATTTGGGCACATATAACTCCAACATCATGGACTATAAGAAGAGAGGTAAAAGGAGAATTTAGACACACTTAATGATCCTTATTCCATGGCAAGGAGAATAAGAAAAGATACATACATGATAACTTCTGCCGTACAGCATGGGCTTTAAAGCAGCCATTAGCAGGACGTGACGATTCCCTCGGTGAGCCCAGCACCAGGGCGCTATGTGCCGGCCCTGCAATTATGGAAGCAACCTTGGATGACGGGAAATGCCATGGACTGTCCCTGCCTTCCTTTGAGGGACGACCGTTGTCTTCGACCGTTCCAACTTGGTCAGCTGAGTTGTGGACGGTACCGCAAAAGTGAGTCTCCCAGGAATGCTACCTGGTCAAAAAAGCACGCTAAAGCCGGATGTGTTGGCCTACGGGTTTCGGCCCAAGGGCGCATAACAGACACCGCAATCACATCTGAAAAAACACTCCGGATGAACGCAAAGAAGAAGAAGAAGAAGATATCCAGATGATACAGTCTTGATTGCAGACAATGAACAGGACCTGCAATATTTAGTAGATGCGGTTGTTGCACACGGTAAACAACTAGGATTAGAATTGAATTGTAAGAAGACACAGATTATGTTCGATACTGGGAAGAAGGAAATAACCCAATGTAATATTCAAGTAAATGGGCATATTCTTAAACAAGTGAATCGGTACAGTTATCTAGGAACAGTCATAACATCTGATGGGAGATGCCTTGAAGAGATTAGAACAAGAATTGCCATTGCGAAGGTAGCCTTTTGCAAGATGAAAAACATAATGGCCAATAAAAAGATATCAACTGAAATGAGAAAAAGAGTGTTGAAGTGCTACACAGAACCTATACTTTTATATGGATGTGAAGCGTGGACAATGAGAAGACAAGCTGAATAACATCTGATGGCTGTGGGAATGTGGGCAGAAAAACCAATAAACAAGTCCTACAAGAAACAAATGAAGATTGTAAACTGATTAGAGCCATTTGGCGTTGACAGTCAAAATTTTTTTGGTATGTTATGAGAAGAAATGAATTGGAGAACTTGGTGACAACTGGCAAGATCGAAAGGAAGAGACTAAGCGGAAGATCGAGAAGTAAATACCTGGATGGCTTGGCCACATGGAATGGTTGAGACAGAAACACGGAGCTGATCCACGACTCTGGTAATCGAGTGAGATGGCAAAACATGACCGCACACGCTTATCGGGATGGCACATGATGGATGGATTTATAACATTTCATCACTCTCTTTCTTACATTCATTGATATTGACTTATAGCATAAGATACTCTTTATTTTCTGAAATGTAGCTTTTGCCTGCCCTATTCTGCTCTTAATCTGCTGTACATCTTCCATCTGATGTTATAAATGCCCCTAGGTATTTAAAATTATTCACTTGGTTAAGAATGTTCCCTTCTATTTCTATGTTAAATTTTGGTGTCACCATTTTCTTCGATATCACCATTGTTACTGTTTTCCTGATATTCAAGTAGAGTCCTTCCTTTGCACTCTCTGTTACTACAATGTCCAACAATTGTTGCAGGTCTATTGCATTATACTGTGTCATCTGCATAGCGTATATTGTTTATATTATAACCTCCGATTAGTATTCTTGGCTTCTCTTTCTCTCTCATTATTATTTCGCTATAGAGGGAGAAGAGATCATGTGACAAGACACACCCCTGTCGTACTCCTAGCTTTATCTGTTCTTAACTACCCTCTTTATTTCCCATTTTAACTGCTGCTACTTGTTCGGTAAATATTCTTTATTATTCTTAAATCTTACCCATCAATGTTGAAATCTTCCAACATTTTAATCAGTTCATCAATGTTACTTTATCAAATGCCTTGGTATAATCTATGAAGCACAAATATATGTCTTTCTGTTTCTCTTTTGACCTTTCTAGTGTTCGTAATATATATATATATATATATATATATATATATATATATATATATATATATATATATATATATATATATATATATATATATATATATATATATCCTTTCCTTCCACAAAACCACACTGTTCTTCACCAATTTCCATTTGTATTTACTTTCTTTTCTTCTCATTATAATTCTGAGTAAAAGCCTAGTGACATGGTTTATGAGGTTAATTGTACAAAAATCTTCGCATTCAATTGCTCCTGGACTTCTTCTTTTAGAATAGGTGTGCCTATTAAGTTACTTTCTTCTGCTAATTCTTCCTTTCTCCATGACTTCTTCTTTTAGAATATGTGGGCCTATTAAGTTACTTTCTTCTGCTAATTCTTCCTTTCTCCATCACATAATTCTCTTATGTACTCATTCCACCTCTTCATTATAGCACCTTCCTCCAATAATATCTTTCCTGTTTTTGATCTCAAACACCCTGTATTTATTCTTATTTTTCTTTCTGTGAGCTCACCGATTTGTCTGTGCATATTATTTTTTTATCTTTAATGGAATTTAATTCAATTTCTTTGCATTGCTCTTTTAACCAACTTTCTTTTGCATTCACACATTTATCTCTTATTTCTTTATTTATCTTAACATATTCTTGCTTGTCATTTTTATTCTGCTTCCTTTTGTCCATCAGCATTAAGATTTCTTCATTCATCCATTTTTTCTTAGCTTTTTGGCTTCTCTCCTGTAATATTTCTTTGCTAGTTTGATGGATGAAGTCCTTTAACATTTCCCATTGTTCATGTATACTCTGTATTTTAGCTATTGCATTGTACCTATTTTCCACAGTCACCCTGTACTGTTCTTGAATTTCTTTATCTAATTTCAGAACCTCTTTATTAAGTCTCAAGTTCTTAACCAATTTTCCCCTCTCTATAATCTTACTTTTATTTGTCTATATAGTGGTACATGATCACTATTACAGTCAGCACCAGGAATTGTCTTTACATTAATTAACACATTTCTAAATCTTTTATCAATGAGTATGTTGTCAATTTGGTTGCACATTTTCATATCAGGGCTTTCCCATGTGTATAGTTGTCTTTTATGGTGTTTAAACCATGTGTTTCCAATTATCATATCATTAATATTTGCCCATTCTATTAGTTTCTCTCCTCTTTCATTTCTTGTACCTAAACCATAATTCCCCACTATATCCACTATTTTTCCCATTGTTCATGGGGAACTGTTGTCCTGCAGAGCTAAAAACACTTTCTTTTTTAAATGTAATTATTATGTATTGATTACCTTCTGTTGTGTATCCACATTGGTGTGGGGCGGGGGGGGGGGGGGTGATGGCGTGTTTCAGTAACCCCAAGAACAACGAAATACCTAAACCAACAAGAGGTAAAATAAATATTTAAAAATAGTTCTTGCATATCCTTTAAAGGACGTAGCAGTCAACCCCAGCAAGGTGCACAACTGTACAGATGGCAGTGGGGCAGAATTAATACTCCTTAGTGAATTTAAACATATACCCCATGAACAAAATATTAAGAATTAGTATCGGCTTAGTAACTTTTATATATTGATTTTTTTTATTTTTAAATTAGTTGTATTGATGTTTATTGTTTGTATGCTGACGAACGTTTTGGACAATAAGTCAATGTCCTTGAAAGTTAGAAAAATAGTTATTGCATGTTAAATATAACCAGATGTAATATACGGCTGAGAATCCTGGACAATTAGTAAACAGACGATGTGATTTTATCACATACATCATATGTCATACATGACACATATGTCATACTCTAGACAACCCATCTTTAATCCTCATAAAATGTGCGTGTCATTCCTAGCAGCTAGCATTATCACATGCCTCACCAGAATGTTTACCATGGAATTTGGAATTCCTTATTGCTGAAACACATAACTGGTTCTCCAAATCAACTGTCAGACAACAGCAATATAATAATTTATATAAAGCATTAAATGTTAGTTCCTCACCACTGAAAATTCTGTCATATTGCAAAACTAGATGGTTATCAATTCAGCCAGCTGTTGAAGTAATTGTGAACCAATGGTTGGAATTAAAGACACACGTCGAAAGAATGTACAGTGATTAAAAAATTTTAGCATTCCTTCTCTTTTTACAACCCATTTTAAGTGAAGTGCAAAAAGTTAATAAACTGTTTGAATCTCAATATGTTGATAAAGTTAAATTACTTGACGATCTCACTTTGCTATTTCACTCAATTGGTAAAAGACTTATATTGCCAACTTCTAAAGCTGACTTGTTCACTTGCACTATAAAGAGCTATTTGGCTCCTAAGCCATACCTGGAATACCAAATCGAATCAAAAATTGAAGGTTTAAAAACAAAAGGACTGTTAACAGAAAATGAAGAAAACAATTTAAAAAAGCGCTGTCAAGATTTTCTTCTCTCATTATTCAAGCAATTGAAGCAGAGACTTCCTGAAAATTTAGATGTATTGAAAAATATTTCACTCTTTTCTGTTAACAACATACTTCAGTCAGTAAAGGACATATAAAAATACTGTCAAGTTATGCAATTTTTAGGGGCTACTGATAATAGTGTGGTTCGAAGCAGAATATCAGTTAACCAAAATAAATTTGGTTGACTGGAGAAACAAAACAGAAACTGAAGCCTTTTGGAGTGAAGTAAGACAATTTAAAGATGCCCCAGGTAACAGTCCATTCTGTGAGCTCTTTGAATGTGCGATGTCGGCCATGATACTACCCCATTCAAATGCTGATGTGGAAAGAGTTTTCAGTACTGTGAATTATGCAAAATGTAAACTAAGAAACAGGATGAAACTTGACCTCTTAAATGCTATCTTTACAATAAGATTTGGCCTCCCGCAGAAGTCGGATGTGTCGGCCTGACGGCGCAAGAACGCAGTCACATCCGAAAAAAAAATCCGGATGAACGCAGAAGAAGAAGAAGAAGAAGAAGAAGAAGAAGAAGAAGAAGAAGAAGAAGAAGAAGAAGAAGAAGAAGAAGAAGAAGAAGAAGAAGAAGAAGAAGAAGAAGAAGATTTTGCCTGATAAGAGCAGGAAAATGCTGTTCCACTCATCAGCTCCCTGACCGTGTATTAAAAGAAATTGGAACAGCTAAAGCATACAAGAGTCATTTTGAATCTGAAGCTTCAACTTCATCATCCAAGCTAAGTGCATCTTGTGAGACAGACATCAGTGAAGATGAGGACATGATTCTATAGGGTAAGTCACATCAATTTATTTTTTTTTTTTTTTTGGGGGGGGGGGGGGGTTGTACCATATCCCTTACAAGACGTTGCAGTCTACATCAGCATTTTTCGGTTGCTATTGGTGTACTAGGCAAGATTACGCTCAGTAATTTGCCATTGCTTTCTGAGCGACCGGCTCACATACCCCCGTAAGTTACCAGCACGGCTCGAACAGCTGCCAGTTCGGGCGCAGCTGCGTTACTCACGAGAATATACGGGGTTACGCCGAAAGCCGTAAGAGCCTTCGCCAGGGAGACTGGCGGTCACATCAATATATATGTAATTTCTTACTTCCTCAATCTGGATATTTTTCCTAGATACTTTCAAACGAAATCTAGATATTTATGGATGTTGTTTAGGCTGTTTCTAGATTATTTTGGTTTTTAAAAAAAAGTGGCAACCCTGATACTAACCTGCTAGTTCCGGCGCATTGCTAACTCAATGCTAACCACGCCGCAGGCCGGGCAAGTCACATCAGCCTTCTCGGGCAATTTTAGTGAACATTCACATTTACCATAACCATACTACTAGTAGTGTAGTGCACACCAATATTTGATAAAGTAAACAGGCCCGGCTGTGGTGGTGGGGCAATCGACTGTGTAACTGCACGAGTTGTTGTGGTTCACCCTCAAGCGGCATCATCGGCGAGTTTTAAGTTTATGATCTAGATCAGATGTTCCCAAACCACGGCCCGCGGGCCACTTGTGGCCCGCAAGCTGTCAGAAAGTGGCACGCGATGATACTGTTGATAAAGTATATTCGTAAATCAAAGAAAGATACTGACAAGACGTGTGACTGAATACAACAATTTTTATTATCTATACACTTGAGTGTGAGGTCTATGTACATGTGTGCAGACCAGTTATTCATGCACACAACGGTTAGAATTTCTATCACGCTCAAGGAGCAACCACAGTACTGTCCGATCTCAGACCATGTGCAAAGAGCCACGCTCCAGACTCACCGACAGTAACCTAGCTGCGCTAATGACTTTGAGCACGACAGATTTGTGCCCAGACATTTATAAACTGGCATCTGAACTTAAATAACTGGCTATGAAGAACAGTTACAATTTTAAATTAATTACATTAGTAATGATTTTCGAAACTGATTTAAAATTTATTGTTAAATGAGCTTTTGATTTTAAATCAAAAAATTACAGCAGTGTAGTATTGACACTGACTGCCCTTAAAGGTTTAGGATTTTGTTGACGAAAGTTAAGAAAGGTAAGAATGATATTGCACGACATTTATATTTTATAACGTTGTGGCCCGCTTAACTACCGAAAATAGTAGATATGGCCCTCTGCTTGAAAAGCCTGGGAACTACTGATCTAGATACTACACGTGCTAGCTATTGTATGGCTTGAGTCACCAAGGCCCATGCTAAAGTACGTAGCCATAACATAGACAATTTGCATCTCGAGGCTACACAGACTTTCAGTTAAAGCTTACCATAGCTACACTGATTACACTACATTTGATTGTGTGATACGTACATCAGAAATGAACTGAACAGTGTTTTGTACGCATACACCAACGATCTAACGTAGTACAATCACCTTTGCTGTTATCATCAAGTGAGAACTGAGGAAGGGCAAGAGAGGAAAGCTGCAGACAAATATCGTGGGAGCTACGGCCTTGAGCTAAGTACAGAGCCATCAATCTTACTCCAACCCACTGCCACATGCTTCTCTTTTCTTCAGTGATTCAATAATTCTTCAATGGAGCAGCCTTGTTCACTGTAGTAACCAGGAACACACATTGATAGGATACTTAGTTTTTCTTTTTTAATAAGAAAGCAGACTGTGCAATGTACAAGCATCGCAACAGCGTACTGGTTAGAAACCTGAACACTGAGAGAGACATAAATAAAGGAGTTGAAGAGTTTGGGAAACGCATACTACAGGCAGCGCGAGAAACGGTACCAAGAGGAGCCCGTAAACAATATAAACCCTACTGGAGTAGTGAACTGGAACTGTTGCATAATGATGTGGAAGTATGTAGAAAGCAAGCAGAGGACACCCAGCCAAGAGCACCACAATAAATTCCAGTACGCAAAAGCCAAATTTCAAGGGGCCAAGCTGCAGGCAAGACGGACAATCTGGCAGGAGAAGACGGAGTCTCTGAACTTTGAAAGAGACACATGGAAATTTTGGAAGCTAATAAGACAACTTAACGATGAGGGCACAGGGAGAAACTCAAAAATTGCACTACATAAAGATGGAAACATCTTAACAAGAAAGCAAGCAGCTGAAATTTTGCGGACTCATTCGCACAAGATAACAATATCAAAATTAGTCTAAAGAAACAAGAGATTCGAGAGAAACGGCAACATAAGGACAGAAGGAAGAGTACATGGGGTTCTGGAGGCACCCATCACAATCAGCGAACTGGAGCTAGCCATATCAAAACTGAAAATGAGAAAGTCACCAGGAGCTGATGGTATCTCCAATGAAATGATCAGGAACCTAGGAACAGAGGCCAAAGCAAAGCTCTTGCATATCTTCAATAACAACTGGACCTTAGGCAGTGTTCAACAAGCCTGGAGAGAAGCAATCATGATACCCCTCCTAACATCAGGGAAAGATAGTTCCATTGCCTCTAGCTACAGACCAATTAGCCTCACCAGCTGTCGCTGCAAAATACTGGAGCGCATCATCAATCAAGACAGCAGTGGTACATTGAAAGTAAAAAACATCCTTGTGCCACAGCAGGCTGGCTTTAGGCAGTGCTACTCTACGGAAGATCAGACAACCTACCTCTCTCAAGAAATTGATGATGCATTCTGTCGTAAGTAAGCCTTTCTTACTTTAGTGTCGTCCCTGGAGTGAGGGGAATCAACACTCACATTTTATTAACCCAATATTATTGTCCTAGAGAAACCACCAGACTCCGTCCACAAAACTCCGTCAGTCTGCAGACACCTCTTTCTCACTCTCACTCACCCCTAGATCATGCCCCCTCTCACTCTTCCCCAACACAACATACTCAACAACTCTATCTTTAACAAATAAATACAAAATAATTTATTAAAGCAAAGAGTATGTGTGTGAGAAGTGTGTGTGTGTACTGTGTAGAATGTGTGTCGAATATTCTAGTGTGTATGTAGATTCAGAGCAGCAGATCAGGAGCCCAAGTCAGATGGTCATCATAGCAAGGGTACACCACAGCTTGATAGCTTAGTACGTGAACACCTCACCGATTGATGCGTCTCTTCTTCCAGACGTTGACTTTCTCCGGGATCCACTGGGTCTACTAGATGCATGATCCACCAAAAATAGTTATTGTATAACCTTAATCATGGATCTGTCACTCACTGTAAAGACTAAGGTCCCTATAATTCAAATAAGTACGGATCACTGTACCGTGAAAACTATGTTTCAATGTCACAGGTCTCACATTTGTTCTAATCCATGTTCATAGATTGTCACCCACAAACGGTTCTAAAGTACTTCTTAACTGTACTAAATTATTCAACGAGAACTCCATGTTCAATGTTCTTTTCTATTCCCTAGTGTTCAGTGGTATGTGGTGAAGAAACTAGTATCACCCAACCTGGGTAAATCCCTATTGTAAATGAATAGTTTATAATGTCTTGCTCCACTGAGCCAGTTTCGTATGGACCCTCTGGATCCTAGGCCCAGCATAAATAGTGCTGACTGTACTTTCTTCTGGGTATTTATTCATCTTATAAAATAAAATGAATGTTCATTTGATGTTCTTCTAAATGAGAGTTGACCTCCATCAAACCCAGTGTAGAGCTTCCTCATAGACGTAGGGGAACCTTTTAGAGAAAGAGACCACATCTGGTGAAGGCCGCCTGATACTTATCCCTACTAGCTGAATGTAGGCTTACTGCCTTGCTCCGAGATTTATCAGTGAACTAAACTCTGTCATGGATCAGAGTGGCCTATCACTTCACTCTGAATCAGGTTATGACAAGGAAAGACCAATAAACAGAGTGCAGAACCCCAGTGGGCACCCCACTGAAAGATCCCACTATTGGACACTTCCCCCATCTCCCAACCCATTCTTAAATCTCTCCAAATATCACCCCACTACACGATTCTCACTAGTAGAGCCAATTCTCACTTCACTACTCTATTCTAGTTTTACCAAGGCTACTGCTTATATTAATTAGGATTAAATATATTATCTATAATACCTTATGCAATACGCATCACTCCTGGATGGCATTTACAACTTGCCATAAAGACATATGTTATTTAATGTTAATTAAATCGAACACATTAGATGCTCTCCGAATTTCCTCACAGCGGTACACACACACGTCAGCTCTAGTCAACTTTTTCTTCAACACTAACGGTAAACAAGTCATGTTTTTGTCACCAAGAGCTGGGAGTGTTCTAGTAAAGTTATGTTGATGTCACGCAGGTGTCCTCGGGGGCACTAACTATTTCCAGAAATCTTATTTCCCTTTGGTTTAATCAATGTCACCAGTTGTCTCCCCCTTGTTTCAACATCCAAAACAAAGCACATCAGATGGTCCCAGGGGCAGATTATCCATTTCAGACTAAGTTCTTATCCCCCTTGCTCCACCAATACAAGCCCGCGTGTCACAACCACATGCCTACAATTTCCTGACTTGTGGAAACTTCAAAGATAATTCCACTGCCTGATCTTACCGACTCACCGTAGTAAACAACTGCAGCTGAAAATCATACTGTCCTTGTTATCTGTATTATCTGATTGTGACTCCACAGTGATTTCATGACACATTCCAAGAGAAGAAGCTGGTGCTTGCGGTATGGATAGATCTGAAGAAAGCCTTTGACAAAGTCTGGAAAGAAGGTCTGATGAAAAAACTGAGAAACTGCAAAGTCAATGGAAGAATGTACAAATGGGTGAAAGCATACTTGCACAACAGAAGAGCCCTAGTACAGATAGACGGACTCAAGAGCAAGAAAGTACTACTACGTCACGGTGTTCTCCAGGGCGGAGTCTTGTCCCCCACACTTTTTCTAATCTTCATCAATGATCTTGTTGCGAATCTACCGCATGGAATTAAGGCGGCAATGTACGCCGATGACCTGGTTCTATGGAGCACAAATGAACATGCATCAGTGGCCACCAGATTGCTACAAAGAGCTGTAGATACATTTGCTGCATGGGAAAATAGATGGTGTGTCAGCATAAACACTGACAAGTGCAGCAACCACTCTATTTACCCTCTCTCCAAAACAAAAGGCAGGGATCGTCCAGATAAATGGAACACCCCTAAGAGAAGAAAAAGAACCAACATACCTTGGAGTAACATTTGATGGCAGGCTGACATGGATAAAGCACATCAACAAGGCAGTAGCAAAAGCCAGAAGGAAAATAGCCATCCTGAGAAAGCTAAATGGAATCACATGGGGAGCCAGTGGGAAAATACATAGCAAAGTTTATCAACAGAGCATACGACCACACCTGGAATACGGGTCAACTACGTGGTGTTCGGCATCAAAAACCACACTACAAGAGCTGAACAATGTGCAAAATCAAGCACTTAGAGTCACCACAGGAGGGATGAGATCAACTCCTATAGTGGAAATGGAGAAGATGAGGAGGGTACAAGCACCGAGAGAGCGCAGAGATACGAAAACGCTAATACAAGCAGAAAAGTTTCTCAACTTGTCAGGCCACCCTATGAAGAACAGATTTGAAAACCTAGCCATGGGGCGGTTGAAAAGAAGTAGTTTTATCCACCAGGCCAAACGACTCTGCAGAGAAACCACCCATCTGCCAACAGTTGGTATGCCCCTAACAACTATTCCAGAGCGAACTTCATGGAAAGATGAACATAGACTATCATTACAAATCCAGACAAAAGTGAGAGGAATATTTGACAAGGAAGAATAGAACAGTGTGCAGCGCAGAACAGCCACTCTCAGCGTCCTTGATGAAGAATACCCGCAGGACCTGTGGATCCGAGTCTACACAGGTGTATCAGCACAAAATTCTGTTCGAAATGGAAGAGCGGGAGTGTACATAGAATACACAAATAATACTAGGGACACAGCCAGAGTCTCATCTCATCTCATCATGTTCCTCTTGTACCTTGCGGTGTCGAGGTGAAGTATAAACTTCGTAAGAGTGCCCGATTATGGGCTTCATATATCGATATTCCCATGGACTCGGCTATTCCCTCCGTCCAACGTTTACGTGGTCGGCCTCTTCCTCTGTTTCCATATGGTCTGTACATCATTGTTTGCTGTAGTACGCTGTCGACTGGTAACCTACTTGCATGGCCAAACCATTTGACGTGCTGCTTTCTAATAAATTCTAGTGCTGCTTTAACCCCCACTTTAGTCATGATTTCTTCATTTCTGATCTTATCTCTTCTTGATACGTTGAGTATTCTTCTAAGGAACCTCATTTCTGCTGTGATTTTTCTTTTCTCTTTTTCTGTCATTGTCCAGGTTTGGCATTGGTAGCATAGAGTTGGTAGGAAGATTGTGTTGTAAAGTGCTTTCTTAGTAGTTATTGATACATGTTTGTTCTTTAGTATTGGTGCCATTTGTCCAATGAGTTGATTTGCCTTATTGCACCTATTTTCGATCTCGTCTTCTGATCTGCTATTTGATTATATTATATTTCCTAGGTACTTGAAACTCTTTACTTGTTTCAAGGGATGTTCATTTAAGTGAATTGTTGTTGTTTGTTCTTCTTTAATTATAGTCATTACCTCTGTTTTGCTTGTGATAATTTTCATATTATGTTCCCTACACATTTCGTTTAGACTATTCATGTGGTCTTGCAATTCAGCTTCTGATTTTGCTATTAGTGCTTGGTCGTCCGCAAAATTCACTGTTGTTGTATAAACTTCTACATAGGTTTGTTAGATGTGTACTCACTCCATATTGTTTAAGGATTTCCCACAGTTTGTTTCTATCTACTCTGTCGAATGCCTTTTCTTGGTCGACAAAGGCTAAGTAGAGTGTTTCATTTAATTCGATTGATTTTTCTATAAGTTGTCTAGAGCAAAAATGGCATCTGTGCATCCTTTGTTTTTCGTAAATCCAAGTTGTGTTTCGCTTAGCTTGGGCTCTAAAGTTGTTCGTAATCTTTTTTCAAGAATTTTGCAAAATATTTTCCCAGTATGACTCAACAGTGAAATGCCTCTGTATTGTGTGCAGTCTCTTTTGCTGCCTTTGTTTTTCCAAATTGGGATAATTATGGCGTTTCCCCAGTCTCGTGGTGTCTGGTGTTCTACCCAAACATGGTTGAATAGTCTATGTAGCCAAGCTGTTCCTACTTCTCTTGCTGCTTTAATTAGTCCATTTGGTATTTCATCCTGTCTCGGTGATTTGTTCAATGGGGCTAATCTGATGGCTTCTACAATTTCTTCTTTTAGTATGTCTGGTTCTAGTTCTTCGGTGACATATGTGTAGGTCTCTTGAATTCCTATGACATATGATGGGATGTTGAGAAGTTGTTCGAAATACTGCTTCCATCTTATTAGGATTTGTTTGTGTTCACTTATTGGTTCTCCATTTTCGCTGTTAATTATTTCAGTTGGGTCAAAGGGTTCTCCTGGTTCGCATTGCACCTATCTTTTTGTAGTAGTTTCTGGTTGCCTCCTTGTAGTTTTTATTTAGGGTTTCTCCATACTCTTCCCAGTCTTTTTGTTTTTCCCTCTTTACTATTCTACTCACATGTCTTCTCGCTATTCTATACTCTATGTAATCGCATTCCTGTTTGCTCTTCAACCACTTTTTATATTTTTCCTTTTTGTCTTTTACCGCTTTCCGTACTTCTGCGTTCCACCAACTTGTTATTTTCTTTATCCGTGTTTTGCTTTTTTTCATGATTCCACGTGTTATTTTTGCAGTATTTAAAATGCTTGATTTGAACATCTCCCATTCTTTTTCTACTGTTTTTCTTTCTGTAGGTAATTTTACAAAGAGTTCAGTTAGTTTTTTCTCATAATTTTCCCTTACTGCCTCGTCTTTAAGGTTTTTTAAGTTTACTGATTCGCATGGCATGTATTTTCCTGCTCTTTGTTTTTTTTCTGATGGTTTTTATTGTGACAACGACTGCTTTATGATCTGTGTTTATACTGAAATTGGGCACTGCCCATGCATCTAATATATTTCTCTTTCTGTTATTTCTTGTTAACATAAAATCAATTTGGCTTTTAGTATCTAGATCGTTTCATTTATACCAGGTGTATACTTGTGAATCTTTATGTTTATAGAATGTGTTTGTTATATAGAGGTCGTGTTGGCTGCAAAGCTCTGTCAGTCTACTTCCGTTATCATTCCTTTAATTTTGCTGATCTCCAAATGCTCCCAGATGCTTTCTATGCCCACTCTGTTATGTCCTAGTCTTGCATTGAAGTCTCCCATAACTATGATGTTGTCCTGTTTATCTATTTTATTTAGCACGTCATGTATGTCTTCATAGAAGTCCTCGCATTCTTGCTCATTATTGTCTTCATTACATGGTGCGTATATCTGTACATATGTTGTAATTGTTTGTTCTTTCATTCTCACTGTTATGATTCTTTCTGATATATATTTTATTTATAGTATTCCTCTTGCTAGCCGTGGTTCGATGACTATTCCCACACCGTGTCTTGCCCTTTCTTGCTGTTCTACTCCAGAGTAAACAAACGTGTAACCGCGGTGGAGCTCCTTGCATCCTTTCCCCTTTGTTCTGATGTCCGCTATTCCCATCAGTCCAATTTTCCTCTCCTCCATTGTTTCTATAAGCTCTTCTTCTTTACTATTGAAACCACAGACGTTCATTGTTCCTATTTTTTGAATCGCTGGTCTATCTCGCAGTCCATTAACATTGCCGGGTCGATAGCCGTTTGGGTCAGTCCGTTTATACTTCTTAGTTTTTCTACAAGCAGTATGAAGATCCCCTGCCGGCTTGCTAGGCCAGTCGCAGGTTTAGGACACTAACAGCCAGAGTACCGACAGAAAAATACTGCCATAACTCTCTCTCTCTCTCTCTCTCTCTCTCTCTCTCTCTCTCTCTCTCTCTCTCTCTCTCACACACACACACACACACACACACACACACACACACACACACACACACACACACTTTAGCATTTCCTTTACAGGACATCGCTGCCAACATCAGAATCTTTCAGCTGATTGTTGATTTCTTGGCAATATTACGCTCAGTAGTTTGCCATTGCATTCTGAGCGACCTACTCACATACTCCGCAAGTTACCGAAGCCGTCAGAACCGCTACAGATTCTCACCGTCGTCACGTTACTTACGAGATTACGGAGAAAGTTGTGTAACCTCTATACCAGGGACGCCAGCAATGCCATAAATATGATGCTGAAATTGAGGCAATCAAGATAGCAACAGAGCAATTACTAAATACCAACAATGGTACACAACCTGTGGTGCTATTGCCAGATGCAAAATCAGTACTCGAGGCGATCCTGTCTGGGAAATTGCCAGTACTAAGGACACTACTTTCTGAACTTAGCAAAGATCAGAGACTCCGTTTTCTCCTGCCAACTATTCCGTCTAGCCTGCAGCTTGGCTCTTTGAAATTTGGCTTTTGCGTACTGGAATTTATTGTGGTGCTCTTGGCTGGGTGTGGCCTCTGCTTGCTTTCTACACACTTCCACATCATTATGCAACTGTTCCAGTTCACTACTCCAGTAGGGTTTGCATTGTTTACGGGCTCCTCTTTGTACTGTTTCTCGCGCTGCATAATGTAGTATGCATTTCCCAAACTCTTCAACTACTTTATTTATGTCTTTCTCAGTGTTCAGGTTTCTAACCAGTATGCTGTTGCGATGCTTGTACATTACCCAGTCTGTTTTCTTGTAGTTCCACCTCGAGAGGGTGCTGCTTTCACTTACAAGCACATTTGATATAGTTAAAAAGACTGACCGATGTTCACTGTCACCAAGTTGTTTCCCAACAATTCGTGTAATGTTCCACTCCAGGTCTGGTGAATGAAAAGCCAGGTCAGGTGTAGTTTAGTGTGCCTTGATCTCGAGTAGAAAGTATGTGTGTCGGACGGCTTGTTAATCAAGATGAATCTATTCTCAGCCTGCCAGTCTTCCAGTCTCTCTCCTCTCTGGTCCATGTGATCAAAGCCCCAGCTCTGCGAGTGGCTGTTGAAATCGCCACACACAATCATTTTTTCTTTTAATGGTACTGTGTCCTGTGCCTGTGGGTGGTCACTTGGACAGTAGTAATTGTTCTGACGTAGGTCTGTGTTGCCTGTCTTAAGTTTAAGTGTCTGATACTCAGCCCCTTCCATGTAGACTTCGATTTTGGAAGCAATGTTGTTATTGTTTTTACAGGGGTCAGTATCCCACTTTTTCGCCTGTCCTTTCGGTCAGATCGGTAACACTGGTAGCCTCTGATTTTGAAGGCTATATTTTCGTTGAGGTGAGATTCTTGCAAGCAACATACGCTTCCTTTTTCTTGGTCCAAGATGTTTTCTAATTCTATTTTTTTTTTTTTTGCTGACTCCCTTCACATCCCAGTGCATTATTTTAAGTCTTTGTTTAGTATGGGAAGCCGTTCTATTCTCAGGTCCCCTGGCTCCACAGGACATCTGAGAAGGATCTCCAGTAGTTGTGGTTGGACCCTTTCAAGACATAGGGCCCGGCACTGCACCTTCCTGTGGGTCCAAAGCAGGGCGATCACCATACCATTTAGTAGTAGTCGACATATTCCATTTTTGCGTAATTGCGTGGCATCTTGATTTCTGTGGTGCGCCTCCTGGCTGGTTGCCTCCGTCTTCAGCACCTTTCCTTTGCTAGAGCAGACTGTGATCTCACTCGAGTTTAGATGTGTACGCGCACACACGCGTGTCTGCGCATGGATGTACGTGCATACACATCTAGAGCTTACTGGTTATTTTTCAGCGCCAGAAACTCGCCGTCGCCCTTCTCCTGTTAGTTAAAACAGTTCCGCCAGGTAAAGGCCAGGAGTTGGACTTTTGCTACAGAGGTTATGTTTTCACGAGCCATTGGGGGAAGCAATGTTGGGCGCTCACCCCAACAATGCGCCCCGGTTACATACAGCAACATTTGGAACCCTTGCAGTTAGCATTATCACATGCCTCATCATAATGTTTACCAGGGAATTTGGAATTCCTTATTGCTGAAACACATAACTGGTTCTCCAAATCATATGTCAGACAACAGCAATATAATAATTTATATAAAGCATTAAATGATAGTTCCTCGCCACGTAAAATTCTGTCATATTGCAAAACTAGATGGTTATCAATTCAACCAACTGTTGAAGTAATTGTGAACCAATGGTTGGAGTTGAAGACACACTTCGAAATAAGACAAAGTGAAAAGTGCTACACAGCTGAAATTCTATATGGAATGTACAGTGATGAAAGAAAAAAAAAAATTGGCATTCCTTCTCTTTTTAAAACCCATTTTAAGTGAAGTGCAAAAAGTTAATAAACTGGTTGAATCTCAAAATGTTGATAAAGGTAAATTACTTGACTATCTCACTTTGCTATTTCACTCAATTGGTAAAAGACTTATATTGCCAACTTCTAAAGCTGACTTGTTCACTTGCACTATAGAGAGCTGTTGGCTCCTAAGCCATACCCGGGATACCAAATCGAATAAATAATTGATGTTTTAAAAACAAAAGTACTGTTAACGGAGAATGAAGAGAACAACTTAATTTAAGAAAGCGCTGTCAAGATTTTTTTCTCTCATTATTCAAGCAATTGAAGCAGAGACTTCCTGAAAATTTAGGTGTATTGAAAAATATTTCACTCTTATCTGTTAACAACATACTTCAGCAAGTAAAGGACATATCAAAATATTGTCAAGTTATGAAATTTTTAGAGGCTACTGATAATAGTGTGGCGGAAGCAGAATATCAGTTAACCAAAATAAATTTGGTTGACTGGAGAAACAAAACAGAAACTGAAGCCTTTTGGAGTGAAGTAAGACAATTTAAAGATGCCTCAGGTAAAGTCCATTCTGTGAGCTCTTTGAATGTGCGATGTCTGCCATGATACTACCCCATTCAAATGCTGATGTGGAAAGAGTTTTCAGTACTATGAATTATACAAAATGTAAACTAAGAAGCAGGATGAAACTTGACCTCTTAAATGCCATCTTGACAATAAGATTTGGCCTTATGAGAGCAGGAAAATGCTGTTCAACTTATCAGCTCCTTGATCGTGTATTAAAAGAAATTGGAACAGCTAAAGCAAACCACAGTTATTTTGAATCTGAAGCTTCAACTTCATCATCCCAGCTAAGTGCATCTTGTGAGACAGACATCAGTGAAGATGAGGACATGATTCTATAGGGTAAGTCACATCAATTTTTTTTAATAATGCATATCCCTTACAGGACGTTGCAGTCAACATCAGCATTTTTCAGCTGCTGTTGATGTAGCCTACTAGGCAAGATTACGCTCAGTAGTTTGCCATTGTTTTCTGAGTGACCGACTCACATACCCCCGTAAGTTACCTGCGCGGCTCGAACCGCTGCCGGTTCGGGCGCAGCTGCGTTACTCACGAGGATATACGGGGTTACGGCGAAAGCGTAAATACCTTCGTCAGGGAGGCCGGCAGTCACATCAATACATATGTAATTTCTTTCTTTCTCAATCTGGATATTTTTCCTCGATACTTTCCAGCAAAATCTAGATATTTATGAATATTGTTTGGGCCGTTTCTAGAATTTTTTGGTCAAAAACAAAAGGGACAACCCTGGTAGTCTGTGCAACTGAGTAGCTTGCCCCTAGTATCATTGCCATGCTTCGTACTGTGTTTTTGGAATTGCAGAATTCAAATATTTGATTTACGCTTAGTTTAGTAAAACAGATTCAACCGTCATAATTTTATTTTATATTATTTGATTTATATACTCTTCATTATAGGTGAGTGACAACTAACAAAATGTGTTGCATTTGAAATGCTTTATATTTATATTTTCGTTAGATTCTTTAACATTAAAATGTGTCATCTTCGTAATGAAATCCTAGCCAGATTTTCTTAATCTTGTTTTATTAGCATATATAGAGAATATTTTAAAATTAGGGTTTTACTTATGCAATCACACCAGTTAGATAGAGCTTGACAAGACGAATCCAACCGTATCTCAATGAAGAGTGTACGTTAACTCTAAGCGGAATTATGAATTTTTGTGTGACGTAATTTAATATCAGGAAGTGCAATGATGACCTAAGTGATATATCATTGCGTCTGGGGCGGCGAGGCCTAACTTGACGTATTATTTATTTTTCGATAGGATGTGCCTTGACCTAATTAACAATTTAAAATGGCCACCAATTGTTTATTATTTGCCTTCTATTACCGTGGCTTGTTTATTTTTAAACGGACAACATAGTGCCATATATCATTGCGTCCGGGGCGGCGAGGCCTAACTTGACGTAATATTTATTTATTGTTATTATAATGTAAAACTGAAAATGAAATATGCAAAAACTAAAGTTAAAATAGGTGAAGATGTATAAAAATGAAACATAACTTGTTTCACAGTATTTTATTTAAATTCAATTATTTAATTTTGTGTACAGCTATGCTGCTAAAGACACCCCCCCCCCCCAATTCCCTGTTACAGGTGTATAATAAAATAGTATTACTATACTATAGCGTGGGTGTCGCCATAGATAGAATTTTGCGAAGTGGATGCGCTATTCAGAGTCTATTCATTCTCAATATGACTGGCTATGCTGCTATACTAAAAAAAAATTTCCTAACGAAGGACGAATAAGGGGATGTTGCAACTCTACACATTTATGTAAAATTGAACGGGGAATTCAAAAATGCAATAAAAAGTTCAGTTTTCTTTAATCTACAAGGCGTTATAAGTCAAATTAGCTTACTATTCGTGAATATATTCCACAAAATGCAATAGAAAATAGTTTCTCGGCATCAAAACTTTGACGCTCAGTAGAAGGACCAATACTGAAAATATCAGAATAGTTTCCCCTTTCATCGTACCACGCTGCTTTCGTTTAATTAATATCTAGATGGACATGGTCTCTACCGGAAGTGAATTGTTGGTCTCAAGAAAAAGTACGGGAAATCACACAAAAAAAACCCCCACCCGGGAAAGTTCGATAACTCTGACATTGCTAATGAAATTGTCACAGTTGGATACAGCCTGACAAGACGAATCCAACGGTATCTCAATGAAGACTGTGCATTAAATTCTAAGCAGAGTTATTAACCCTTTTAGGACGGAACAACATTGGGCCAAATTTAGGTTTCCCTCTGAAGAAGACGGAGCCATTTTTTTGGAGTACAGAAATGACTAAAGTGACAATTTTATAAATTCAAAAAAAAATATTAGAAACCTATATAGGTATATACAAGTATATATATTCTTAAAGAGGATATAGTAAAGTTTATTTCTGTGTATGATTGAAGTTGTTTTGTTCATGTTTACGCAGATTTGATAACCTCATTTGTATTTTGTGAAAAATAAAATATTTCATACCACAATGTATGAATTGGTACTAAATATTTTAAAAAAATGGTACTCACCTAAAATTTCCTCATTGAATACCTACACCACTTTAGAATAATTTTAAACACTTATGGTTAAATAAACAACACCTATGAAGTCCCTATTGACATTTGTAATAGGTTGGCTATCAACTGGTGACATGTTTTTTGGTCCGGCCATTGCCATGAAAGGGTATAGATAAAACGATCTTCTTATTCCCAACACACAAAACTACGGGGACACGAGGTTGAAATCCTCATGGGCACTTTCTGTATCACTAAAGTCAATATCTGACAGTCCTGAACTAACAAAATCGCTACTATCAGAGCTAGTCAATGTTAGTACGTCTTCAGGTTCAAAGCTGGCCATTTTAGAACTCAAAAATCCACGAATAAATGGGTTACTTCGGAAAAAACTGCACAAAATCATGTCCACTTGTCTGAATCATGCTAGAAACGGAAATGTGGCGGCTAAAATGGCTGACGATTGCAAGGAAGCATTTGATTGGTCTGTACTATTAAAAGCAAACGAATCAAAGCAGTTCTTACAACAGGTTCGGCCCAACTGGCCCAACCGGGTTTTTCACTATGACCGTGTGGTGACGTCACGGCCAGTATATCGGCCTTGCCGTCTTTAAAGGGTTAATATTTTTGTGTCGTGATCTACAACCAGGAAGTGTAAAGGGATCTGAAGAAATGGGGGATTTTTTTTAATCGCAGCTCGATAAATTGGAAGCTGACAAATCCTGCCTTCTATTACTGTGGCTTGTTTATTTTTAAACGGACAACATGGTATCATATAAATCATTGCGTCCGGGGTGGCAAGGCCTAACGACAAAACACGTATCTATTTTTTGATAGGATGTGCTGTGATCTAATTAATAATTTAAAATGGCAGCCAATTTAATTGTTCATTATTCATTAAAAGTGTTGCATTGTTAACGAACCTGGCAAGATGTAAAAAAGGGAAAGTAAAGGTCACATTCCTCTTTAAATAAGATATCGAGAGGATCAACTTCATTGCACCGGGTTTTACCCCATATGGCTCAGTCTCTTTCTGCAGGGTGGCTTGCCAAAAGCATCATACATAGCATGAGAGTCTCTGAGAAAAATGCATGCGACTTTTAAGAATTTTTGGTAGGATGTGCTGTGACCTAATTAACAGTTAAAAATAGCTTCCCATTTATATTAATTGAATATTAAATGTCATGTGAAATGTTCGTCATTAGTGAAAGAACAATTCATGAAAATGTACTCACATTGCATTGTGACAGCTTTAATTATCATGCAATAATATAATGTAAGTAAATAAGTTTGTAACTGCTGCATAAATTAAGCAGTCACTTTCGCTAATAATTGATTTCTATTTCTGCTCTATAATTACACTATTCTGTATCTAAAAGTGAGCAATTAATAAATAAACTAACTGCTCCAACATCATAAGGGAAGAAATACAAACTAGAATCAATTCTGGAAATAAGATATACTATGCACTACAACATCTACTTAAATCAAATGCGCTATCTCGTAACACCAAGATCACAATATACAAAACACTGATCAGACCAGTTGTGCTATATGGCTCTGAAACCTGGAGTACAGCAAAAGGAGACGAAGCCTTGTTACAAACCTCTGAGAACAAAATTTTAAGACGCATCTTTGGACCCATTAGGGATACACAAAGTGGAGAGTGGAAAAGAAGAAGTAACAAAGACATTTATGATCTGTTTAAGTCCCCGCTAATCACTGGTATCATGAAGGCTAATAGACTACAATGGCTGGGGCATATAGAAAGAATGGAAGATAATAGGGAAATAAAACTCGCTTACACTCAGGAAATAAATTACCATAGACCCCGAGGTAGACCAAGAAGACGGTGGAGAGATAATACATATACAGACCTACAAGCACTTGGAATCAACGACTGGCAAGAGAAGGTCCACCAGAGAGACGAATGGAGATGGATTGTATCTGCACAAACCTCAATGGCTCGGAACGCTGAAGAAGAAGAAGAATACTAACTTTTTAAGAAAACCATAAGTTATATCACAGTATTTTATTTAAAGGTAAATAAGTATCTACTGTTGCGCTGTTAAAGAAAAAAAGAAGCATGGCTTGAGAAAAAAAAATGCATAGAAATTTTAAAACAAATAACAGTAAAAATACCAAACTAATGCACAAAAGAATTCAGGAGTTTACTAATCAAAGAACACATACATCAGCAGGCTGCCTAAAGACAAAAGATGGAAAAATCATAATAGAAAAAGATAATATTTTACATGTATGGTCAGATTATGTGAAAAACGTTTATGATGATAACAGAGAAGAACAGTATGATATTCAAAAATAATAATGAAGGACCATTAATTTTGAAGATGGAGGTTCAGAGTGCTCTTAACCATATGAAAACTGGCAAGACCCCCGGTTCAGACAGCATCACAACAGAAATGATTAATGCTTTAAAAGAATATGGAATATATAAAGTTACCAGACTGCTGCTGAATACAATTACAATATATGATACTGGAGATATGAATTATTATACCTTATGAATTATGTAATTCTGTATTTATTGCAATCCCAAAGAAATCAGGAGCTTTGGAATGTGATCAACATCGAACAATTAGTATAATGAGTAGGAGATTCAATCATGATTTTAAACTTGTGTATTTACAAATGCGTCCATCACAGGTAGATAGGTCTTGAAAAACCAAATCTGAATGGTACCTCAATGATGCTTTATGTCAATGTCTAAGTGGAGATATTCACATTTTTGTGAAGGTGAAACGGGTTACGATTTTCTCATGTTCCCCATACTTTTGAGGCTCTTCAGTTTGTCTCATTTTCTCATCTTCCGGTCCATTCGAGATTGTATCAAACAGGTCATTGACGGATATGAAATCTGACTTCATCAATATGTTCTGTCATGTTAAATGATAAAATAAATAGTACAAGTATACAAATAAATTATTAATAATCTTCAAACTTGTATTTTCTGTAACTTTAGTAGTTCAAATTGCATGTTTAAGCATTAAAACTTTCCACGGCTGGCTGCTGCCATCTTGGAGTTCCATTCAAACATCTTACAGACAGATATTTTTTAACGACTTCTAATGCAATATAAGCGATGACACTCTCCAAATAGTTGTAAAAATTGGTGCTGAATTTGAATCTCCATCTCCCGGGAAGGTTAACCCGGTCAACAAATGCCTGCAGAAGTCGGGCCTAACGGTGCAAGAACACATTTCTGCTGTAAACAAGCACAATGCAATCACGTCCAAGAAAAGTCTCAAGATGAACGCAGGAGAAGAAGAATATTCATCTAAAAATATCTTAATCTATATATTTTGTCACCAGTTGTCCCTGGGGTGAGAGGAATCAACAAGCACACTCTTTTAATTCTATATCATCAGCCTTGGAATCTAATTGATCTTTGTCTACACAACCCCTTCAGTCTTTGGATCACTATCTCTCTCTCTCTTCTTACCACGGGACAATACCCCTCTTCATATTCCTCCAGAACATACCCACACAACTCTGGCTTCTAACAAATGATAAAATAATTTAATAAAGAAAAGTGTCACGTGTGTGCAATGTATGTGTATAGACCTTCTTTAGTATAGTCTATTGTGTATGCGAGATGAGACCAGTTAGTTCAGGATCTTTCATCATAGTGTCCGGCCATACCACAACACAACACAGCAAGTTCAGAAGGACCTCACCAAATGAAGCGTCTCTCCGGCCAGGGGTCGACTTCTTCCAGTTGATCGTGGATAGTCCGGGTGCCTGGTTACTAATGTTGAATATGGTAGAATACTGTCCAATAGTTCGGAACACACGATGTACCTGATACGTTTATATAAATCCCATGACCTAGGAACACTTGCACATGTCTATCAATATCCCTAAACAAACTGATGGTAGCTGTTACAGTAAATTCTTCCTGTTTATTTTGGAAAATGTTACTTAATGAATGTCATCACTATTCTACCTCTCTACCTACTATTGTCATAGTCACAGGAGGTGTTTATAGTTCTTTAAAAATCAGCGGTTTTGGGCACTCAGTCCTGACAAACTAGTCCTTTCATAAAAAACAATCCTGTCTCAGACGAGACTATGATTCCATGTGGAACGGTGTCCCATTGCAAAGGCCATTCAGCAGAACTGCACTCAGTGTGACTGCCATTGTCCACACCTCTGAGTTGTTCGTACATTCTCAGATACAGTAGAATCTGTCAAAGAGATAACACCCGGTGAGAGAAACCCGATTCAGACCTACTATATGTGAGTGTAGGCCGAAGGCCGTACTCAGATATTTATATCCTGATCAACCTAGAACTAAACTCTGGCATAAGGCAGAGGAGTTCATCACATTGGCCTGAGATGTGGTAAGAAAAGGAAAGACTAAAGGAAAGCGAAGAAACTCCAGTAGACACCCTACTGGAAGATCCTACCATTGACATTTCCTTTATCCCCCAAACCACCCTCAATCTCACTGAATATCATCCCATGACATTGGTCTTAACCTGCTGAGTTAAATGATATATCACTCATCCTAGTTCCAGCAAAGCATCAGCCTGCTGCTGCCGACGCTCCTATAATGGGTTCCCACAACTCCCCATCACTACGCTCAATTCCAAGTATCTCCCAATTGTGCATAGTCAATTACCTGCCTAGTATTACTTATACCTAATCTCTATCTATTTAATACCTTATGTAAACTAGTCCTGTCCAGAATTGAAACCACAAATTCACATATAGACAAATGTCCATCGACATTAATCGACACGGGACACAGTAGTTTCTTTTCCAAAGTGGAACAGGAATAGCCTAACACTCCAGTTTGTTTTAATCTATTTGGCACACTGATTGCAAATTGTTTATCCACTGCCGAGAACTGTGTGTCTGAATGACGTCGCTTGGCCGGGAGAAGGTCAGTACAAAATTCACACTTGCATAAAATGTGTATATGCTTTATTTTTTAGTTGGCCGTGTGTGCGGTCAACATCAGGTTTTCCCAACATTTCATTCAATGTTGTGGGTGTGAAAGAGAACACATGGTGTGTGGAAGGACATTCTTAATTAGCTTTTTATTTTTTTTTAAATTTTTTGGTTCATAAATATCACATGCATACTATGTAAATATGTCATAAGACCTACACAAATACCATACATGCAGCACGCCTGTTAAAATACTAAAATTACGAACCCATTTTCCCCGCAACGGGAATGGGACTCTCTGTGAATCAAAACAAAGTGATAAAAACTTATAACCTCAAGAATTCGGAATTTAAAAAACATTTTGCAGGCCGTTAGATGGCTAAAAAAAAAAAAATCAAAGTTTTCGTAAAAGTAATGTAAATTTTCTAACTCTGAACAATATCATCAAAGCTACAATTTTAAGTGTGAAATGTAAAGGAGAAGATGTACTATTGCCTCGTATCCCAATGATTCCAACAGAAATGCCATTTGAATTCAAATGTCTGCAGTTTCCGGATGGATAGATAGATAGACAGACAGATAGAGAGAGAGAGAGAGAGTAGATAGATAGATAGATAGAGAGAGAGAGAGAGAGTAGATAGATAGAGATAGTAGAGAGGGAGGGAGAGACGGACAGACAGACGGGTAGGCAGACAGACAGATAGATGATAGATAGATAGACGGAGGGAGAGACGGGCAGGCGGGCAGACAGATAGATAGATAGGTAGGTAGATAGATAGATTGATTGATTGATTGATTGATCCCCGCCAGGGGCTGGGCGAAGCTGGGCTGGGTCCTCTAGATAAATGGATGGATAGATAGACAGACAGCCGGGTCGACAGACAGAGGTAGGTAGGTAGACAGACAGATAGATAGATAGATCCCCGCCAGGGACTGGGCGAAGCCGGGCCGGGTCAGCTAGTATTAAATAAACAAGCTCTAGAAAATAAAATTACTTTCTTTTTGCCGAGTAATTCAATTTATTTAATAGGTCACAATAATTTCAACCACTCGCTGTGCACAAAATATTAGACTAACCTTTTCTACACAACCTAAGATGGCGTCTATTATTGTCACGTTGTATTTGAATGATGCCGTAAGCATGAATGGTCTTTACAGCAGCAATTTTGGAGACATGAGTCAGGCCGGGGTGGCACGGTATATCACGTTCGTTTTCAGTTCGGGTCCCAACACGATTGAAAATCCTATAATGAGTCACATCACAAAGATTTTGCTAAGATTTATCATGCAAAGAGTTAGGAAGAAAATACAACCTGAAATAGGAGAAGAACAATGTGAGTTTGTAGAATGCAAGGGTACAGTAAATGCTGCATATATACTGAGAACAGTAATTTAACGTTCTATAGAAGTAAACAAAGATCTACACCTTTGCTTTATTGACTACACATCAATAACATTAGATATGCAGAGGATACCATCTTGATTGCAGACAATGCACAGGACCTGCAACATTTAGTAGATGTGGTTGTTGCACACGGTGAAACAACTAGGGTTAGAATTGAATTGTAAGAAGACACAGATTATGGTCGTCACTGGGAAGAAGGAAATACCACAATCTATATCTATAAAACAGAGTGTATGTGGCTTTGTGGTCAGCTATGTATTGGATGCGTTTGATAACGGTACATCCGATTGAGATGAAATTTTCTACACGTCTTCCTTTCATTCCTGTGCAACCGACTGTAATAGTTTCTTAGTGTAAAATCTTCTACTTATTTATTAACATTTACTTTTTCATTTTTCATTATATAATTTCTATATAGCAGGGGGACTTCACTCTAGAAAAGTTATTTCAAGGGGCATAACTTTTAATAACATTTCTATATACTTTATAGTCATATTGTTGGACTACTTGCACTATTGTTAAACTCTTTGTCTATAGTTATTTTCAGGCATATGAGTTATAATAAATAATGATATAATCTTTAAGGCATTTTCAAAGTTTTCATAAAAATAATGCATAACATTGTAACCCATCTTTTTCTGCTTAAAGAACTTATCAACTGTCATGTCGGTGATTAAAAACAGTTTTCATTAAAAATAATGAATGGTGTGTGGAAGGACATTCTTTTAAGTTACTGTGCGCCAGGAGCTGGGCGAAACCACGCCGGGTCAGATAGATAGACAGACAGACAGATAGTCGGGAACGGAAGCTTATTTGACTACTTATATGAATTAAATGACATGCTCCCCACCAGGGACTGGGTGAAGCCGGGCCGGGTCAGACAGACAGACAGATAGACAGACAGACAGTCGGGAACAGGAGAGCTTATATGACTATGTATATGAATTAAATGAGATGCTCCCCACCAGGGACTGGGTGAAGCCGGGTCAGACAGACAGACAGACAGACAAACAAGCAAGCAGACAGACAGACTGATAGATAGATAGATCCCCTCCAGGGCCTGGGCGAAGCCGGGCCGGGTCAGCTAGTGTAATATACAAGTAAATGGGCATATTCTTAAACAAGTGAATCTGTACAATTATCTCGTAACATTCATAACATCTGATGTGGGATGACTTGAAGAGATTAGAACATGAATTGCCATTGCGTAGGTAGCCTTTTGCAAGATAAAAAACATACTGACCAATAAAAAGATATCAATAGAAATGAGAAAAAGAGTGTTGAAGTGCTACATAGAACCTCTACTTTTGTATCATTGTGAAGCATGGACAATGAGCAGACAAGCTGAAAAACATCTGATGGCTGTGGAAATGTGGTTTCTGAGGAAAATGCAAAGAATACCATGGACATACAGAAAAACAAATGAACAAGTCCTTCAAGAAACAAAGTGAAGATCGTAAACTGATTAGAGAAGTGGTTCTCAACCTTATTTGGCCCATGCATCCCTTCACCATATGTTCAGAATGTCATCCCCCCACCCCCCTTCGTATTTCCTCCCTATAAATTCCTCCTCCTCAACACCCCCCCCCCCTCCCTACACAGTATACGTAAAAATGGAAGCTATATTTAATAACACATACTAGAACAAGTCTAGGCATCTATATAAAATGTGATTTGTGGGTCTACTTATGTTATAAAATTAAAAAATGAATTTCAGAGGGGCGAGAAGTACAAAACTGTAAAGTATAGAGGGAAAAACAATATCACGTAATCGGTTTTTGTATTAACGTGATCATGAAATAATATTAATTTAATTTCCTCCTTGGAAACTCTAAAATTCTGGGGGTGGGGGAAAGAGAATTCCCCACCAGTTGAGAACTACTGGATTAGAGATATTAGACGTAGACAGTAAAATGTTTTGGGCATGTTATGAGAAGAAATGAATTGGAGAACTTGGTGACAACTGGCAAGATCAAGGGGAAGACTGAGAAGTAAATACCTGGATGGCTTAGCCACGTTGCATGGTGGAGACAAACACGGAGCTGATCCATGACTGGTGATCGAGTGAGATGGCAAAGCATGACCGCCCACACTTATCGGCATGGCACATGATGGATGGATGGATAGAAACCAACATGCTTTCCAGTTTTGGTGATGTTTAATGATAATTCATTCTTCTCCACTACCTCATCGAGATGCGGACTGATTTTAGACTCTTTCGCTGGTGTTAAGACTTTCATCAGCTCATATCATAGAGTATTTATATATGTTGGTCTCCAGAATTAACTCCCTCAAAATGTCTTGATTATTTATTGTTTTGCTGTACATTTTTAAAAGACCAGCCGGCCAAGTCGTAAAACATTGCTGATTTCTTGTCTTGAGTAGCGAGATGATTGGATACCCATCCTTCACAGATCTGGGTGAAAAACAGAAGGTCCATTGTGTAAACTGTGCACTGTAACAATTCCAGGATAGTTGGAAATCACACAGAATAGTAATAGGTCATAATGCCACAATCCTGGCACAGTTTTTAGGGAGTGAACCTACTCGCAGGCAGATCTGGGCCATTTCCATGGATATAATCTGTTGAAAGAGAAAGTAAAAGATGATATTAATAGAAACTGTCTTACATACAATCACTTGTGAAACTTGGGTTTTTGTGAAGGAAAGTTATCTTTTTCACTTGGCCTTCTGTCCCTTAAGTTGTTATCAAAAAGCGCTGTCGATGTTACCCTATCCCCTCTGCTGTACTGTACAACTCTCAGTCTAAAATTTGGGAGGGAAAAACGAGATTCTGGCAAAGTGACCTGTGGTTGTATTTTTCCATCTTTTACTATGATTAGGCTGAATATAATAAGTACTACATTCCTTTATTATTTTTCGAGTATTCCTTGGTAAAATGCTTTGACCATGTCACCAAAATCTTTTTCAATTCTAGCATGTTGACTTCTTATTGTTTAATTTTGTGTCCTTCTGAGACAGTTTTATTTAAACAATTCTTCTGTTCAACAGATATTTTTATAATTGAACAGTGTATAGTTTCAGTTTCAACATTAAGATTTTACACAATGTAATCATTGGCACCTTGCCGTCTTGACAGACGATAGTTTGTGCTTTAAAAAGGCATAATAACTTTTACCTATGGCGGTAGTGAATGTGACTGATAAGGCCAATTTGCGCTGTAAATGTCCGTTCACAGTGGGTGCATGTGAACACGTGGTCATTTCCACCATCATGCACCATCTTACGTCTCAATCGCTTGGTGTGTGACTTATCTGCAATAATTTTCTCCTTTGTCTTTATTCCATTTCTGTTTGTCCTCCATGCAACACGTTCAGCGGCGACTTGCTCCCAATGTGCATTATCAATCAAGTCCCGCTTACACACATCTTTGTATCGTAGTAGAGGCTGACCCTAAGATCTCTTACCCATCTGTAATTCACCAAAAAAGATGTCCTTTGGTATTCTACCACCATCTATCCTCCTAAGATGTCCTATCCATCTAAGTCTACGAAGACTGAGCATGGAATAAACTGTCACACAACCTGATCTTTCCAGTACTTCAGTATTTGTGATTTTGTCTTGCCATTTAATACCAATAATTCTTCGCAGACACCGCATATGAAAGCTGTTTAAATGTTTCTCTTGGTGTGAGTAAGTTGTCCAGGTTTCACTGCCATAAAGAAGAGTACTAAGGACACAGGCTTGATAGACAAGGACTTTTGTTTTTGCAGTAAGCTTCCTGTTCTCCCGGACTCTTTTTCTTAACCTGTTCATTGTTGTTGCTGCCTTACCAATCCAGATGTTGATTTCCTGATCTAGGGATAATTTGCTATTTACCACTGATCCTAGATATGTAAAATGATCTACCATCTCTAGTTCGGCGTCGTCAATAAAGATTGATGGTACCCCATGTGCACCTTGTGACATAATCTGTGTCTTCTTTTTGCTAATTGTTAAACCAAATTCAGAACAAGCATTGGAGAATGCAGATAGTAGACATTGCAATTCTTCCTCAGAGTGGGTCGTAACTGCAGCATCATCTGCAAAAAGCAACTCTCTGATCTGTACCCTCCTAATTTTAGTCTTGGCCTTCAATCTCTGAGCATTGTAAAGGCCGCCATCTGAGCATGAGTGAATGTATATACCATCATCCTGATCACGAAAGGCATATTTCAGTAGAAGTGAAAAGTATATTCCAATGTAATACAATTAACAATATTTGATGATGCATGATCTACAAAGCCCACATAGTCTTATGGATTTAACAAGATAATATATTCATATCTAGAGTAAAGTTACGATTCCTGTATCTTACTCATTACCTAGAAATGCTGCGAACTCATAAATTACAGGAAAGTTCATTATTTGGATACTGCGCATAATAATGTTGTTAAGTAATAGCATTGAAAATGTTCTTAGTTTGTTTTTCTGTAATTTTACAGCCTTCTAACTTATTTCAGATATTGCTGTCACCATGCCAGAGCTCCAGTTGGATGTTGCGAACAGATTTATCTCTAGTCTCAGTAAATCCCTTCAGGCTTTATGCTATGGGTGCATGGAATTTGATAGTGGAATCGAAATTGTTGGTTACATAAATGTTAATATTGATAGTGGAAGCAAAGTTGACTATGTTCTCAGTGAAAAAGTACTTAAGAGCACAACAAAGTCAATGACATTTGTAAGCAATAGCTTTTTAGCCAAGAAAGAATCACAAAAACAAATTCGTGATGGAGCTTGTTCACCAATTCCACATCTTTCAGTCATTTCTTCATATTCTAGTGGAGCACATCACAGCTCCCAGTATTATAGAACAGGTTCTCATGTTTCTCCTCACTCTCAGGTTCCTGGGGGATCACAGAAGCGTCTAGGAACAGATGATTGTAGAATCTCCCCAAAGAGACATCGAATTGAAAATCCTCATATGGGAATGCAGCCCTTTTCTGATCAAAACTCCCAGTCTCATCCACAATCATTTCCTTCTTCAAGTCATAATTATTCAGATACAAGTTTTAAGCATCCACAGGGACCTGCAACAACGAGCAACCCAAACAGCACTCTACAACTACAAATAAATATTAAAAAAGAAGCACTTGAATCAGACAATCAGAATGCTGCTGACTCAGAACATTCAGTATTTGATCAGTCAGCAGACGATCAGACAAATGATTCATCTCATGATGGGGTGAACAAAATTAACATTAAATGTGATTCGGATGTTGATCAGTCACACACTGGTGAGACTGCAGATAGTAATAATGCAACTGCCAATGAAAAGACAGACTTTAAAGGTACTTTCCTTGATCTATCATCATCAAGTGATATGCTGCCTTCTGATGACAAAAGCAGGCAACAGGAATTGGATGCTTCACTGCCTCCCTTTGACAAAATCTCTGAAACAGACTGTAGAGAAGAGCAGGGTTTAACAGATGATGCCAGTGTGGCTAATGTGAGGACAGCTAATCTTGATGAATCTGAAGCTGGAATGTCTGGTGATGATGAGGCTGGCTGCGATGCTGCAGTAGAATATGACCATGCGGCTGAAGAAGGGTCATATTCTCAGTCTGCATATGAAGATGCAGGCAAGGGTGTCACTGATGCTGGTCAGTTAGAAGTTAGTGAAATGGACAACGGTGATGAGGATGTTCAAACCATATTTGGTAATACCCGTAAGTATTATTTTCAATTGTTCATTTAGAAAATTAACTTAAAGTTTGCTGCCAAAAGGTCAGAAGGTCTGTAATGCATTTTATGACATCTTAAAGACGTAACCTAATATTTTTTTTAATCAGTTTATAGGCTTATTTTAGTGCATATATAGTAAGTGTGGCTATTTCAAGGCCTCGAACATGAGCAACTGTAAAAATAGAGTCAGTATTCCCAGGGGAAGCATATAGAAATATTGAACATGGTGAATAAAGTAATAATTTTTTTAAACAAGGGACCCTTGGAGGATACATGCAATGAAACTTCCAACATTCAGAATGGCTGTTCATGTCACAAATTAAAATTAATTGTTATGGTGCTAATCTCGTGAAGTCCCATCAGGCGGTGATAGTGCCGGGCCCCCTGCCTCGAGGGGGTCCACCCATGACTACTGGTGGTGACCTTCCCCTGTGCTGTGGAGTCAAGGCACAGAGGAATAGGTTAAAAGCTATTGACCAAATACCCCGGACACTCAACATACTACAGTGGAATGCCAAAGGAGTTTATAACAAGAAAGTCTCCCTAACAAAGCGTCTTCATAAAGATACAATAGATGTGGCATGCATTCAGGAGACACACCTCAACGCCAATCGCAAATTCTCATTCAGAGGATGTCAGGCCACACGTTTCGACCGCGAAGGACACAAAGGAGGAGTTCTAATACTTACACAAAATACAATACCTTGCAGCGAAGTATCTATGATCTCTGACAACCAAACGGAAATTATAGGTGTTGATATAATGATAAAGGACGGGAAAATAAGAATTTACAATCTGTATAGACCAGCAGATAAGGACCTTACACTCTCAAACATGGAAATAACTGACACAAACTGCATTATAGTCGGAGACTTTAATAACCGTTCAGAAAGATGGGGATACCCAGATACTGACAAAAGAGGAGATGAAGTGGAGGACTGGGAAATAGACTCAAATCTCCATCTACTCAACAAAGCGAATGACATACCGAGCTTTTACTCAAGAAGATGGTTTACCACTTCTACCCCAGACTTAGCTTTCTGCACAGGAGACATCCTCCACAAAATCGATCGCCATGTGCTTGACCAATTAGCAGGTAGTGACCACAGACCAATCAAGCTTGTAATGAATATGGAGTATGTTCCTCAGGAGCAAGGCCTTTGCCCCGCTGGAATTACAAACGAGCAGATTGGGACAGATTTGCCATACTAACTGACAAATATTGTGAAAACATAAATACACGATATGGCAACATGAAGAAAATGGTGGAAAGTCTAAACAGAACAATAATACAGGCGGCCACTGAGTCTATTCCAAGAGGAGCGAGGAAAACTGAAGAACTACAAATTTTGGAGGACAAAGATGAAGATGCCAGGAAGACAGCAGAGAGAGAACAAACAACTGAAGCGAACATCTCTCTCAAAGCCATCTCAGCAAAATATAAAAGAACAGTAAATCAAACAACAAGAGATTGTTAGAGGGAAAAAACAGAAAACCTGAACTTTGACAGGGACGGAAACAAACTATGGAAACTAGTGAAAGCCATGAACAATGAAGGACCTAGAAACAAACAAATAACAATTAAACAAGGAAATGCCCTGCTTACAGGGAAAAAGGCTGCAAATGCACTAATGGAACACTATGCCAGTGCAAACCACATTGATATTACAACCGAACAGAAGAAAGCAATCAAAGATAAACAGATACACCATAGTAATACAGAGACAGCAGCAGAATATATGATGGTAAATCTGAAAATGTAAGAAATGGAACAGGCAATGAATACCCTAAAAAAGAAGAAATCACCAGGAAAGGATGGAATCACAAATGAAATGCTAATAGGACTAGGCAACAAAGCCAAAAAATAAACTACTAGCAGTCCTAAATTACAGCTGGAAGAGAGGAATAGTCCCACAGGCATGGAAGGAAGCTATACTAATACCAGTCCCAAAGAAAGGAAAAGACCTGGAAGAACCAAATGGTTATCGACTTATCAGTCTACTTAGCTGTGTAGGAAAATTAATGGAACACATTATCAATGGCAGGCTAACATGGCATCTTAAAGAAAACCAACTCTTAGCACCACACCAAGCAGGATTCAGAAAGTACAGATCCACTGAAGATCAAATAACCTATATAGCTCAGGAAATAGAGGGTGCCTTCCAAGAGAAAAAGCACACACTAGCAGTCTGGATAGAATTAGAAAAAGCATTTGATAAAGTATGGAAGGAAGGACTGAAAGTAAAACTGCAAAAATTGCATGTTTGTGGGGAAATGTATAAATGGATCAGCCACTATCTTGAGAACAGGACAGCCAGGACAAAAGTACAAGGACAAATCAGCAAAATGATGCTGTTGGAGCAAGGTGTCCCCCAACATTATTCCTAGAATATATAAATGACATGACGGAAAATTTTCCAGCCAGAGTACACACATCCTCCTTTGCAGATGACCTAGCCATATGGGCATCTGAAGAATATATTAGTACAGCTAACAGCAGAATACAGCAAGCCTTATTAGCGCTAGAGGACTGGTCAAAATCATGGCTAGTGAAGATAAGTGAGGAGAAAACAACATGCACAGTGTTCTCCCTCTCAAATAAAACTCAGCAACCTAAGCTGGTATTGAATGGAAAAATATTGCGCCATGAAGAAAATCCAAACCATCTAGGAGTCACCTTTGATCGTCACCTGACATGGAAGACACAGGTTGAGAAAAATCGAACAAGAGCAAGACAAAGAATGGCAATCATGAAAAAGCTTGCTGGTACAACGTGGGGAGCAGATGAGAAAGTTCTCAAGAAGTTATATACTGGACGGGTGAGGCCAGTACTGGAATATGGCATTGCAGCTTGGGCAACAGCAGCTAAGTCAAACTTTAACAAAATAAGTAGAGTCCAAAATCAAGGAATGCGAATCATAACTGGAAGCCTGAAGACAACACCTGTTAATGAATTAGAAATGATCACTTGTTTACAACCAATGCAGGATAGAAGAGATAGCAGAGCTCAGCAACAAGCTGAAAAATTTAGAAGATTGACAAACCACCCTATGTATAACAGGTTTAATGGTTTTGGAAAAGGAAGACTGAAGCGTAGCAACTTTGTAGAAACTGCAAAACGAAAGATTAGGGCAGATCCCATACTTAACATATCAACAGTCAAGCCCATTTACAATGCACACAACTTCCCAGCTTGGAGACAGCAGCAACTGCCTGAGATGATAGAAAACATTCCTGGTATTGAGAAAAAGAACACTCAGAATGAAACCGAAAGAAGAAAATTAACCCTCAACTACATAAAAGAACATTACCCAAGCAGCAATTGGACCCATGCATATACAGATGGATCAGCCAAAGATTCAATTAAAAATGGAGGAGGAGGAATGCTCCTTAATTTAAAAAATGGAGTGAAAAAAAAAACCAGTCAGTGGCAACTGGAACATTTTCAAGTAACTTCAAAGCGGGGGTAGAGGCTTTGAAAACTGCAGCAGAGATGCTCTTGATGGAGGAAAATAAAGAGAAGCAAATAGCTATCTTCACAGCTGTCTCAATACTGAAGAGCAAAAACAGCACATAACTAGCAGACCTAAGAGCAGCACTTCATTGTCTATGCCAGAAATCCAAAAAAGTTGTAATACAGTGGATCCCATCACATTGCAGTATACCTGGAAATGAAGAGGCTGACAGACTGGCAAAAGAGGGCGGACGACTACCACAGCCTGACATAGGCATAACCTATAATGAGGCAAAGAGGTTTATAAAAAGCACTTATAGAACCAAATGGGAAGCAGAGCATCCAGGCCACCGGAAGGATGATGCATATTACAAACTCGACCGAAGAGAACAAGTAACAATCTTCAGACTCCGCACAGGACATAACAGGCTGAAATACCACTTGTTCAATAAACTAAAGATAGGAGACACTGATGAATGTAACTGGAACTGGTAAAATTACAGCTAAACATTTGCTGCAGGAGTGCCCAATATATGCAGAACAGAGAAAGATATTTTGGCCCACACCTGCTTCATTTGAGGACAAGCTCTATTGAGATATCAACAAGCTCAAGTTGACTGCAGCTTACTTTAACTACATTCAGGCTGACATCTAAAGGTGCATGAAGATGTATTTAGACTGCCACACTTCATACCACAGGTATGTCGGTCACAAAAGCATCCAAGAGGCATGAAATGGAATATTGCTTGGATAGCAAATCCATTACGTGGAAAGTCCGAATCGAAAGCTCACTGTGTGGGCTTCATGAAGGCATAAAGGGTGGAAAAAGTGTCTTAGTGGCACGAAATGGATTATTGCTTGGATAGCAAATCCATTACATGAGTCCGAATCGAAAGCTCACTGTGTGGGTTTTATAAAAGGTGGAAAAAGTGTCCTAGTGGCACAAAATGGATTATTGCTTGGATAGCAAATCCATTACGTGGAAAGTCCGAATCGAAAGCTCACTGTGTGGATGTCATCTGTAGACTGCATTCTTCTGGTTTCCGGAAGAACAGCCTATGGTGAACGGAAGGCCCAATATATGGAAGTGAGGCTAAGCAGCCATGTGCAGGACATGACGATTTCTTGGGTGAGCCCAGTACCAGAGTGCTATGTGTCGGCTCTGCAATTATGGAAGCCTCCTTGGGTGGCGGGGAATGCCCATGGTCTGCCCCTGCCTTCCCTTGAGGGCTTACCAGGATGTCTTTGGCTGTTCTATATGGACCAGCTGGGATGGGGGATAACACCACAACAGTGAGATTCAAATGTCCTAAGAAACCTCCGGGAAGGTTAACCCGGTCAACAAATGCCAGCAGAAGTCGGATGTGTCGGCCTAACGGCGCAAGAACACAGCTCTGCTGTAAAAAGGCACAACGCAATCACGTCTGAAAAAAAAAAACTCCTGATGAACGCAAAAGAAGAAGAAGAAGAATGACTGTTCATTAGATTGTCTTAGTGTTTAAAAAATCTGACGACAAATAAATTCCATTGAAAATTTTTCAAAAGACCCAAATGCTTATTCTGCCATAACACCAATGAAAATGTAAAATCAATGCACAAATTGACTTTCCTATGAAAGCCAAGAAGTGTCATGGTGATATGAAATAGTCTAATCTTTGTAAATATATGGAGTCAAGACAATTTCTGTTCTTCTAGCCAAAGCAGTTTTCACAGGCCTTAAGGGTACATTGGGATATGATGTGCTGTGCTAGTACAGGTTTTGAAACATGACAAACAGTGCAGTAGTTAGTGAAGCCTGGCTGTGTAGAAACTGCACTAGTTGTAGAGCAGCAGCACAGATCTTTACATTGTATTCAAGTATAGAAATGTACCTTATGACAGCAGGTATGTGCTTTCTGGTCACCTCTGTATTTATTTATAGTAAGTACTTAAGAGTCCTAATTTCTATGCTCACTGAGGAGGTGGGAAAAAACAGACCATGATGATAAACTTTATTTTCAATGTATAATGTATTTTAACGGTTAAACAGAAAACAGACCTTTTGGCACAAATAATATTTGAACGAAGTCAACATCTCATCTTTTTGAAATAAGAAATACAAGTTATTGGTTGTGGAGAATGGCACACTTCTCCTGTGTCGTTGATGAACTATGAAATCTAAACTACAGAATTTGTAAAGCTATTTTAGTTTGCTTTCTTTTCCTGAAGAATGTTCATTGCAAGCAGTCTGCAACAATCTCTCCAGATTATTTTTTCCTTGTTCAGTTCCTTCACTTAGTTGTGTATCACTGTCAGTCCTCTTGATTGTGTACTTAGCATTTGGTCAGTACAGATTTATCTTACTGTTATATTCCATGACTTGAATATAGCAAAGCCATTATTATAGTCTGCTGGATTTCTTGCTGATGCTGTTAGATGCATTTGATGGTTGTCTCTACAGTTGCATTCTATTTGTTCTAAATAGCACTCTTCAAATATAATCAGCATTTCTAGCACTCACAAAGATGAAACATTCAAGAAAGGACTTCCTTGACATTGTAATTCGAGAAAAGTATGAAATGAAAGATGTCATGTCAGGTCTTAGTCAGATATGACTGAGCTAGTGTATAACAGTAGACGGTAGTACCTGCTTTCTGTTAGCGCCGAATGTTGGGCAGCGCTTACCAAACCCGACACCCCACATTGTGCCAACGGCTTCGGGCGGAAGAGCGCAATTGGGAGGGTACAAGCCTTATCCTGGAGCGAGGAAATGCAACCCAAAGACAAAATAAGTCATGGCAGGGCAGACCAGGCCCTAAGCCTTGGTTGGCAGCTGGTCTAGGATCGAAGCTCCGACAGGCGGACAGTTAGAGCATTGCTTTGCTGATCTGGCAGCTTCTGCAGCTTGTCTTGTTCCAGATGTATAGGTGTTAACTTTCCTCTGGAGTGAACTATACAGGCCGAGAGAGGGATCATGCTGCATGGGCAACACATGATCTCTATATTTTAGCCCAGGCTTTGTGCTATGGCGAGGCAATAACTCCATCCCTGGTCTTAACTGGTCTCGGAATCAAAGCAAGAGGCAACTGTTACGGGTTATAAGTCCCTGTCAGTTGGCGTAGACATGGGGCGCCACGCGTTGCCTCTGACGGTGGGAGACACCTACAGGTGTCACTGATCAGCTACCGCCTGCCTCAAGCTGGGCAGCCCCCGACCAATTGGGTGCTGATCCACCACAGCCTGCCTTCTTCAGTGGGTGCTTGGGGCTAGGACAAAATCTGAATTGCAGGCTGTAAAACCAGTGCACCAGGAACTAATAAAAATAAAAATAGAAACCTCAAGCTATGGCTTGCAACCTGGAACGTGAGAACCATGTGTCCAGGATTTTCCATTGACTTGACCAATATTGACTCGCCTCGCTGAGGAAGGGTCACTCAGGGAAAACAATTACACCTTTTTTTGGAAGGGTAGAGGGCAGGCAGAAAAAAGGCAGCACGGTGTGGGCTTTGCAGGGAAGAATTAGCTACTGGGAATGATTGAAATTCTAGCAGGAGGAAATGAAAGACTATTATCCCTGCGCTTGGCAACCTCTTGTGGTTTTGCCACCATTATTACTGAATATGCACAGACACTCGATTCCTCTGATAATGTGAAGGATTCGTTCTATCCGTGATCAAGGCAGTTCCAAAATCTGACTACATTTATATGCTCGGTGATTTCAAGGACTCGAGTTCATGGCCAGTGTGCCTTGGAAAATACAACATCGGTCGCATGAATGAAAATGGGCAAAGGCTGCTGGAGCATTGCACCAGAAATGACCTATGTGTTACAAACTCCTTTTTTAAAACAAAAGAGATCCATAAGGTCACATGGAAACATCCAAGATCCAGCCATTGGCACCAGCTGGACTTCATCATCACACCGAGACAACATCTGAACCATATATCATTAACTCGAAGTTACCACAGTGCTGACTGTGATACGGATCATTCTTTGGTTTTTGCAAGGGTTAGACTGAGACCAAAGAGAATCTACACAGCTAAACATAAATCTAGCCCCAGGATTAATATTATTAACACTCACAATCCTGAAAAGTGCTTTCAGTTTCAACAGCAACTTGAAGACGATTTCACTGATAAACCAGAAAATTGTACAGTAAATGAAAAGTGAAAACTTAAGGAAACTCTTTATAAAACTGCCGTAGGGGTTTATGGCACTGTGGATCATAAGAGGCAGGACTGGTTTGCGGCAAACAGCAAGACTCTGCAGCCCTTGATTGATAAGAAGAAGATAGCTCTCTTAAGAAACAAGGAAAGACCAACGTGTAACACTCTGAGTGAGCTAAGGCAAGCTAGGAAGGATGTGCAAAAGGCTGCCAGGCAGTGTGCAAATGATTATTGGATCAAGTTATGGGAATCCATTCAAGTCGCAAGTGATAAGGGAAACATAAGAAGCATGCATGAAGGAATAAAGAAAGCCTGTGGTCCAATGATCAAAAGAAGTGCATCATTGAAAACCTTGACTGGAGAAATCATAACTGATAAGAAACAGAAGATGGACAGATGGGTATTTGGAGCTTTACTCAAGTGAGACCAAACTAGCGGATGATGCCCTCAACGCCATAGAGGCTCTACCAACTCTTGACTACCTGGACACACTTCCCACCATAACAGAAGTTAAGTGTGCTATAAATGAACTTGCATCTGGCAAGGCTCCAGGTAAGGATGGGATTCCAATAGAGGTTATCAGGAGTGGGCAAGACACACTCACTCTACAGATCCACCAGCTAATAGAGCAGGTGAGAAGGACAAGTCCCACAGGATTTCAAAGATTCAAGCATCATAACACTGTACAAGAACAAGGGCGATCGGAGCAACTGCAACAACTATAGGGGTATCTCACTTCTGTGTATTGTTGGAAAACTATTGGCCACAATTGTTCTGCGCAGACTTCAAGTCCTAGGAGATCAATCTACCCCGAATCACAGTGTGGCTTTCGACAGAACCGGTCTATCATTGATATGATATTCTCAATGCGACAAATGCAAGAAAAATGCAGTGAACAGAATCAACCACTGTTTATTGCCTTCATCGACCTCACAAAGACATTTGATTTGTTCAGTCGTGAGCGTCTGTTGAAGTCACTAAAGAAGATTGGCTGCCCACCAACTCTTCTGTGCATTGTGGAATCGTTCCACACAGGCATGAAGGGTATAATCAAGTTTGATGGTGCAACTTCTGAAGAGTTTGAAATCAAGAGTGGAGTTAAGCAAGGTTGTGTACTAGCTCCCACGCTCTTTGGAATATACTTTTCACTTCTACTGAAACATGCCTTTCGTGATCAGGATGGTGGTATATACATTCACTCACGCTCAGATGGCGGCCTCTACAGTGCTCAGAGATTGAAGGCCAAGACCAAAATTAGGAGGGTACTGATCAGAGAGTTGCTTTTTGCAGATGATGCTGCAGTTACAACCCACTCTGAGGAAGAATTGCAATGTCTACTATATGCATTCTCCAATGCTTGTTCTGAATTTGGTTTAACAATTAGCAAAAAGAAGACACAGATTATGTCACAAGGTGCACATGGGGTACCATCAATCTTTATTGACGACGCCGAACTAGAGATGGTAAACCATTTTACATATCTAGAATCAGTGGTAAATAGCAAATTATCCCTAGATCAGGAAATCAACATCTGGATTGGTAAGGCAGCAACAACAATGAACAGGTTAAGAAAAAGAGTCTGGGAAAACAGGAAGCTTACTGCAAAAACAAAAGTCCTTGTCTATCAAGTCTGTGTCCTTAGTACTCTTCTTTATGGCAGTGAAACCTGGACAACTTACTCACACCAAGAGAAACATTTGAACAGCTGTCATATGCGGTGTCTGCGAAGAGTTCTTGGTATTAAGTGACAAGACAAAATCACAAATACTGAAGTATTGGAAAGATCAGGTTGTGTGACGGTTTATTCCATGCTCAGTCTTCGTAGACTTAGATGGATAGGACATCTTAGGAGGATGGATGATGGTAGAATACCAAAGGACATCTTTTTTGGTGAATTACAGATGGGTAAGAGATCTCAGGGTCGGCCTCTACTACGATACAAAGATGTGTGTAAGCGGGACATGATTGATACAGGCATTGATAATGCACAGTGGGAGCAAGTCACCGCTGAACATGTTGCATGGAGGGCAAACATCAGAAATGGAATAAAGGCAAAGGAGAAAATTATTGCAGATAAGTCACACACCGAGCGTGTGAGACGTAAGATGGTGCATGATGGTGGAAATGACGTGTTCACATGCACCCACTGTGAACGGACATTTACAGCGCGAATTGGCCTTATCAGTCACATTCGCTACCGCCATAGGTAAAAGTTATTATGCCTTTTTAAAGCACAAACTATCGTCTGTCAAGACAGCAAGGTGCCAATGATGAAATGAAAGATGATACTGTAAAGCAAAAGAACTGCTTTGACAGTAACAAACTTGTTGGTCATGGTTAAGGCTGGTGGTTAGTTGTTTACCCTAAAGTTGCTTAGCTGTCGTCTATTGGCAGCCCAATGCCATTATTAAATGTGAGACCTCTGTAGCTGTTCCATACTCATGGAGTGAGTTAGTAACTGTTGTAGATGGCTGTAGACACTTTTCCTTTTTGAGGGTGCCTAGCACTTGAAGAGAAGGCTGTTGATAGTTTTATTGGGTGGAGACCAGACTGTCAAGGGTGCATTTCTGTGGTTGATATGGATTAAATGGCATCTGTGCAAGATTCATGTTTGAAAGTAAGATCCTTATCTGTTGGGCTATACAGGTTGTAAATTCTGATTTTCACGTCCTTTATCATTATATCAGCACCTATAATTTCCGTTTGGTTGTCAGAGGTCACAAATACTTCACTACCAGGTATGTGTTTCGTGTAAGTATTAGAACTCCTCCTTTATGTCCTTCGTGGTCGAAACGTGTGACATGGGTGACCCTACCAGTAGCTGTGCTACCGTCAGCATAGCTCTTGGGGTCATGGGGACGCGGAAGGCCCTCTACCTCGTCACGTTGGACACCAGCAGAGGGGGAAAGTTGAAATGAAGCTCTGGCGATGATGATGTGCAGAATAACAGGTCATATATCATGGAATTAAAAAGTCAAATACAGAGGTTCTGGTGAGGGTGGGAATGAAAAGATAGTTGGTGGGGGAAAAAAGAGAGACAAGTTAATTATTTTAGACACATTAAAAGACAGCAGTTAAGTAAAAACAATATCGGAGGGCAGAGTTGAAGGGGGGCAAGCAAGCGGTACAAGTGGTCAAGATAACAAAGTCATGGATGAACAACAGTCTGTCATTGTGTACAGCAGGGGCAAGAAACAAAGTGTTGGAGATCCATTGCGTCGAGTCTTCATTGTGGAGGCAGCACTTGATTGATTGATTAATGCCTAAGTCAGACATGCTGACTTCTGAGTCGGAGGGGTGGAAAATAGAACAATAATGAAGAAGTAAAATAAGATAATGGCAGAAAATACACCCTCATTCTCTTCCTGCAAATTGCATCCATACTTGTTGAAACATTTTACAAGACTAAACAAAATATGAAATGTGCATATATTGATTTGTTTCTTCTTTATTTGTTCTTATTCTAACTTTGAGCTTAACGTCATTCATTGTAATGTTTGTTTATATATATTGCTACTTTATCTGAAATGACCCAGGTTAATACGCTATTGTAAAAATCAGATGTTGACTTTGCAGGCATAAAATGCAGTTATTTACTTAAATCAGATATGTAATCTTTATTAGGGTTTATTGGACATCTATGCCTAAAGTTTGAGTGTGTGTGTGTGTGTGTGTGTGTGTGTGTGTGTACCTGCCAAATTAAAGAAATTATGTTATCTTCAGCACTATGTCCCTTCTTTCATGGGCTGCCTAAAGAAGTTTTTACAATGAATTGGGGGGGGGGGGGGTGTCTCTAAATGACCCGTCACAATGTATTTTAGTCAGACTGGACCCCTCCAAAAGACAGTCTTCTTTATTCTTGTGGTTGCAATCACTTATTGTCAGTATATTTACTTTAGCCTTTTCCATCTATATTTTTCATATTCTACACGGGCTGTTTGGATTCTTAATAGTCTGTTTCCATCAGTGTTCTAACAGTGGTTGTAATACTTATACCTACCTGCACGTCTGCATCCTAGTTAACAGTTTATGAGTTTAATACATTCTTCCTCTTCATTGCTATCAGTTATCATTTATCAGTTGGGGTATCTTCATTGCACTCCGGACATGGCCATAGGTGCTCAGATCCTCCCCCCAGCATATAAGCATCAGCGTCCGGTGGCTAATAGTGCCAGTTCTGTGTTGGTTGACGAGGCACCTCGTTTTCCCGATGTGCCAATTCTTACACCCAAGTCTTTCATCCTGGACAGCGATGTGGAATCACTGACGTCAAAGTCCTCTGTTCTCGCCATATCTTTGAGGACGTTAATAACATCGGCACGATCCATGGGCTGGCCATCTACAGGGGTGCAGAGCCAGCCAGTTTATCAGCTTGTTCATTTCCCTCGACTCCCGCATGTCCCGGGACGAAGATGAAGGTGACTTTACGGACAACAGACTTCCGCAGCGACTCAGTCCACTGTCTACGTACAGGTCCAGCTTCGACCTTCTGAATCATGCTCATTGAATCACTTAGTACACACACGTTGGTATAATGCTGTGATGACAGCCTGTGTAACTGCCATCACCTCCATCGTCATGCTGCTCGTGGTCATAGAGTGGGCACCACTGGATTCATGAACGGTTCGGCCCGCTGAACGGGCTGTAAATGCCCACGCACTTCTCTGCTGCTTTACAACAGATCCATCTGTATAAATGAGCATTTCGGGGCTATCTGAGTGTTCATAGATGAGCGCGTTAACCTCAGCATTGACATCGGCAGGGTTCTGCTCTCTGCACCGTCTGTCGAGTGTGATAATGCAGGAGAAAGTGCACTTAAAAGCTGGAGGCACCGGCACCCATTCCTTGCCGGGGTTGATACTGGTAAGACTGCAGACCTGTCTGACGACATCTTCCACCCGACCCATCCATGGTTTGCCCCTCTTTAGCCTGTCACCCTTTTCTCTGAATATAGCGTCATGCAGACGGTGCTGCTCATTTGCACTTATTTTTAAGTATGCACGAGCTCTCCAGATCTTGATCCTGTGTTCCATTGTCGGGAAGTCAAGGAGATATCTCATTGCTACACAGCTGGTGTCTCTCGTGCAGCCCAATATGATGCGCATGGCTTCGTTTTGTACCTTTTCAAGTCTTTTAATCTGTGTGAGGATGGCCAGGGCATACTCGATGCGTGAAAGCACAAGTCCTTGGAACAGAAGTATTAAGCAGTCTTTGCTCGATATTGGCATTCGCCATGACTCTCATTGCTGACAATCCTTTTCGAGCTTTCGTTATGACATAATCGACATGATCTCTGAAGGACAGGCTACGATCAAACCTCACGCCAAGATATGTCATTGACTGGGTTCTACTCAAAATGCTCCCATCCATTCTTACTGCCGGCATGTCTGTTTTCACAATATGGTTGTTTAGGGAGAACCATGTAACCGATGCCTTTGCAGGGTTGACAAGGGCATCGGCATCAGCACAGCATGAGGAAATTCGATCTAGTTCACCCTGCATATGATTGGCAACGCCTGTCTATCTCGACCCTGTCGATACACGAGGATGTCGTCAACGAATGACAGAGTCCTACCCCTCCCGTCCAACTGTTGTTCAGTGATCGGCACCGTATACACGTTGAATAGTACTGGTGACAGTGGTGAACCCTGCGGCAATCCTCTACATATCTTTATCGGCTCAGAATACCAACTCCCGCATCTTAGCACCACCTTCCTTTGGAGCAGAACTGCAGCTATCCATCGTACAAGGTGAGGGTGCACTTTCAGTCTGAGGAGGGTTGCATCAAGTGCTCGAAAGATACTCTGTTATATGCGTCCTCTAAGCCTATGGCGGCCGCACATGTCTCTTCTCTGACCTGAAATCCTTCATAAACATCTTGAGCAAAGACCGCCGCATTCAGCCATGACTCTTTGTTGCATCTGTATCCTCCGAGTGTGGGCGGGAAGCAGCTGAGTTGTTCCAAGTCACAAGTCTTCATTGCTATTCTTGGTCAATTTCAGTTATGCAGGTACTATGGATCTGATAGGTCTGTATTACTAACATTTGATTCACTGGCATCAAACATAAAACAGAATGTTTAGTTTGCACATGTAATGAAAGTTTGCTATAAATATGTATATTTCTTGTGATCATTCAGAATTTTTCAATTCTTTGTTGCAAAGTACCATCACACTTGTGTCTGGTTTTAAACTACCAAAGATTTTGACTTACTCCTTTTTTTCTTTCATTTAAACAAATCAGATTGTTTCTACATTTGTTGTTGTTGTTTGTCCATCAAGAATGATGATGACCATTCATTTCATCCAGTGGGGTTGAAGGTATGGAGCCGTGGGTTCTAAGATGGCTGATAAGGCCTATTTTGGCTCGAAATGTTCTTTGACAATGTGGGCAAGGAATGCCTGACGTTTCTGGAGGAGGATTTCCTGCAGTGGTTTTTGTTGGATGAAGAATGACTTGCGCGATGACTTGGATTAAAGTGAGGAAGAGTTGCGCAGTTCGTCGACCTCACTCTCTCGCCTGAGTCCATCTGAGTCCAATGGCAAGACAAGTCAAGATGACTGGAGACGAATACAGGTGCAGTGGATGACCAGGGCGCTCTACGTGCCTTGCTGTGCTCAATACGTTCCACAATGCTTTGCAGGTAAACGCCGTCTTGCCCGTTGAATCAGGAATGATTTCTTCCGCGCAGTCTGCCGAATCCTGTCTTCACATGCTGGGTAGGCATACCCGAGTTTACCTCTTGGTTTGACACCAAATTGGATACCCATGCCTGGTTTAGCCAGCCTCTCACAGCTGTTGCCCGGGGGGTGGCCGCTGTCGCATGCTGACAGCTACTAGGAGCCACAGGCACGAGCTGGGTGTCAGGCTTGGACCAGTAGGGGATGGGTCCTGAAAAGGACATGAGAGTCATCCTTACCAAAGGTGCTACCAATGCCTGACACCCCGTACCCCCCGTTTCTACATTTTCTACATTTACACAGTAGTCACAAACAATATGTTGCGTGATTTATTGCCGGGCATATTTAGCTGTATTTCATCAGGTGCATACTGCAGAGTTATATATTATATGAAGTGAATCTCCCCCGATGTGTCTCCACCTTGCCTTGGTGGGGGAGCTTGTGTGTCCCTCTGACCCCATGTGCTTGCCGATGGATGAAAACTACATATCGGACAGCTTATGGGATAGGGGCCAGACTAAGAGAGATACAACCTGCTGCTCTGCGGGTTAGACTGAGGTGAGGATAACAGTCAGAAGTTTAAATCAGGCGCACGAAGGCAAAAGATTTGGTCCGGACAATACTCTAAGGCTCTCTGTCGAGGGTTGAGGCTGAACCCTCGGATCTGAGAGCCGGGCCGATACCCACCCTCCGAAAATAGAAGTGAGATACCGAGCAAGCTACATGCTCAGGTCTGATACAGTTTCGAAGGCTCTCAGCTGGGGGATATGAGAGATTCCCGAATGAGAGGGCCAGGCCGTTTCTCGTTCACTGCTGCACGAAGGTAAGGTGCTGAGCCGGCAGCACATGTAGCCTACCTTGTGAGCGATGTCGCTGATCGTACTATCTTGACCAGCTGAGATGTTGGCGACATCACAACAGTCTAACATGCCTCGAAACCAGAGGAAGGCTAACCTCATTAAAAAAATGCCTGCCGGAAGTCGGAAGTGTCGTCCTACGGGTGGCAAACTAAAAATTGACACTACGCAATTACGTCCGAGTGAAATGTCTCGTCCGAATGTCTCTCGTGCTAGGAACAGCTCTGACTACCTAGTTTCCGAATGCCGCTCTTGTTTGGAACAGCTCTGACTAGGTAGTTTTCCGAATGTCTGTCGTGCCTGGAACAGCTCTGACGGGCGCAACGACAAGCACATGTCCGAAAACTCGCTGAGTGGATACCATCTGCAAACTTGTCTGGTTTGTGCGGGAATGGCCCGGGGCAAACGAAATGACCAATATATTGAAGTGAGGATTCAAAGCAGCCATGAGCAGGACTGACGATTCCCTCGGTGAGCCCAGATCCAGGGCGCTATGTGTCGGCCCTGCAACTATGGAAGCAACCTTGGATGGCGGAAAATGCTATGGACTGTCCCTGCCTTCCTTTGAGGGATGACCGCTGTCTTCGACCGTTCAACCTTGGCCAGCTGGGTTGTAGATGACACCACAAAAGTGAGAGTCTCCCAGGAATGCTACCTGGTCAAAAAAGCACACTGTAGCCGGATGTGTTGGCCTACGGGTTTCGGCCCAAGGCGCATAACAGACACACCGCAATCACATCTGAAAAAACACTCCGGATGAACGAAAAGAAGAAGATATGAAGTGAATAAATGAATAATGCTTTGGATGATATACTTAACTGATTCACTGCCGTGGGCCACTTTATCACCTGAATTGAACTACCCTAAACTGCCATGGGCCCATTAATCAGCTGAGTGTTGACAGTGCCTTTGTTTTTTCATATCCCTTTTCTTCCGCAATTTTGGTGCCTGGTAAATGAAAATATACACAGGAAGATTTGCTTTTTCAAAATATCAGAAAAGAAGTGTGTAGTCTCTCAAATTTGAGAAAAAATTCTTGTTAAACTGGTTAATTTTCTGATTTTAGAAATGACGACGCCCACTGGTTCTCGACCACGTAGATTTACAGCAGATCAAGCAAGATTATTGTTTAAAACAGTTTTAGACAATAGTGATTCTGATTTGAGTGACTGTGTGGAAGATTCTGATAGTGAGTCCAGTGTTTCAACACGTGATTGGGAAAACAACAATGACAGTGGAAGTTCATCAACTGAGGTATCTGACGATGAATATCAGGATGGCAGAAGTACTACCAAGCACAAAAGAAAGCAAATAGTAGAAAATAAGAATACATCTGGAGGTAAAAAGTCTTTAATTTTACAAGCTTCTGTAGAGCCTGAAGCACCTCTTCCATCATCAGCAACATGGCATGATGTGTCAGAAGGGGAAACAAAACCTGAGTTTGAGTTTCATCCTCCAAGATATCACTTGAACCCTGAACTTTATCAGCTTCAAACACCTATGGATTTTCTCAAAGTATTTTTTAATGATGACATAGTGGACTGTTTAGTCCAAAACATAAATGAATATGCAGAAAAGGTGTTGATGCAGAACACTCCTAACAGAAAACATTCTCGTCTGTTATCCTGGACCCCCCTCACGAAGTATGAATGGCTGAAGTTTACGTCTGTCATTATTTCAATGGGACTTGATCAAAGACCATATATCAAGGACTACTGGAGTACAACTGCACATTTCAATACTCCTTGGTATGCCACTATGTTTTCCAGGAATCGGTTTGAATCTATTTATCACACCATGCTTCACGTATGTGAACCAGACGCAAAGGGTGCAACTAAAATTGAACCTCTTGTTGAGATGATTATGAAGAAATTCCAGGCAGCATTTTACCCATTTGAAAATGTGTCCATTGGTGAAATGTTTATTGGGTGGCAGGGCAGATCTCAGCACAAACAATACAATGCAAACAAGCCTCATATGTATCACATCAAAGCATTTGGCCTGCGTGATTCTGTGACTGGCTATGTGGTGAATTTAAAAATGTACTATGGAAGAAACACTGCATACAATCCAGATTTAGATCCCACATCTGCTCATGCAGTGCAAGTGTTTGCGACACTACTGAATGCTCTCAAACCTGGTCATCACATCTTTGCTGACAGATTCTACACTTCTAAAGCTCTTATTGATTTTCTGCATTCCAACAATTTCAATTACACAGGCACACTGAATGTCAACCAAGCGGGCTTTCCTCCAGAGTTGAAATGTTTGCGACTTCAGCATCAAGAGATGAAATGGTTTCTTGAAGGTGATAGAATATTGTGCGTGGCGTGGAGAGATCAAAAAGCTAAAAAGCCATGCACTTTTGTCTCCACCAAGTCTGTAGTTGGAACTGTTGAGACAGGAATGAGGAAACTAGTCAGCAAACCAAAGATGATCCATGATTATAACATGGCGATGAAAGGCTGCGATAGCATGGGCCAAATGGTTGGCAACATGCTTGATAGGAAAACCAATAGTTGGTGGAAGAAGATCTACTACTGGATCTTTGAAATTGCGCAAGTCAATGCACATATCCTGCACACCATATGCCAAACACAGAATGGAGGGAAGAAACTGTCATTGAAGGAATTCAAGCATAGTTTACTGGAAAGTGCACATCGTGAAGCAGCTCACGTTAGTCCTGAATGTGCCACACTCTGCCTGCCAAAGAATTTAAAAAAATCTGTTGCAGTAAATTATGTTGAAAGAGTGACAGGAGCCAAGCATTTAATAGAATATGTTGGTGTCCAGCGAAACTGTGTTTTGTGCAGCACTCCAGCTAAACGACGCAGGTCAAGTTATGTTTGTTCTGGCTGCACTAATAGGCCACACTTGTGCCCCAAAGTTTGCTTTACAGCTTATCACAAATAAGCTGAGCAGTATTGTAAATAACAGTAAACAGAAATATGTATATATTGTTTGTTAATCTATTGAGAACAAATCTTCCAAGTGTTTTCCTGATTTTCTAATGTTTGTGTGAAAATTACTTGCCTCAAAATGTGAAGTTATAATTGTGTATTGATCATTTTAAGGAGCAGTTCTTGTGATATTGGTAAAGAAAAGTGGTGTGTTTATCATTATTCAGTAAATTTAATTGGTTTCTCATTAAAGGGGGAGAAGTAGTGCCTTCTTCTTCTTCTTCAGCGTTCCGAGCCATTGAGGTTCTTTGCTGCAAATACAATCCGTCTCCATTCGTCTCTCTGGTGGACCTTCTCTTGCCAGTCGTTGATTCCAAGTGCTTGTAGGTCTGTACATGTATTATCTCTCCACCGTCTTCTTGGTCTACCTCGGGGTCTACGGTCATTTATTTCCTGAGTGTAAGCGAGTTTTGTTTCCCTATTATCTTCCATAGAAGTAGTGCCTTGGTAAGTGGAAATATTTAATAATTATGACCCCTTTATTCTAAATTGTTGTTACAAAATCTAAAATTATTATTATATCTAACCTCTTCCAAAATTATCAACATTGACATGTTCCTTGTGCAATCTCCTTTAATTTGATATATTTACAATATATCTGCTACCATTTGTACACCATTATTGTGACACACACCTGCTTCCCATTTTCTCCCATAAATTGTTGTTTTGTCCAAACCCAATTTTTGTTTGTCAGTGAATCAGTTAAAACACATATCCACAGGTATTGTGCGTATGTGGAGTATTTGTTATCCCCACAGTAATTTCAAATTTCAAATGAACTATTTCCGTTTGCACAAAACTGGCCAGAACCGCCTAATTATTAACGCCTCACTATACTTGAACAATCATTGTTCGTCGAATACAGTATACAGAATGCTGTTTCTTTGTGAGCATAGTTTATGAAGTTTTGGGAAATCGCTGAGGGGGGCATTTCATGGCCTGTCAACTGCACAGGGATTCCTGAAGGCTATCTCTTTTCCACCCATTGGTATATGTTCGGCTACTCGATTTCTATTTACCTAGGTAAGTTACTGTGACGAAACCGACCAGATTGCTGATCTGTACTCTGCATTATATCCCTTTGGTCTGATTGGGGCATGTTGTCTCCCATCGGATTGTAAAAATAGCAGGGAAATCCCCTGTGAAAATAGTCCCTGTCAGGAAAATATCCAGAAGATTCTGGGTTTTTCGAGGTTGTTCTCAAATGTTGAGGCAAAGTGCGGACGTGATGTTTGCAGTCACGTTGGACCCACCAGGACAGCAAGGTGCACGGGATTCTGGATTTCTCCGTGATCCATGAAATTCTCTGGGCCTGAGATGTAATTGGAACTGCGCAATGAGCTTTCTGCTGTCAGTCGCCACTCAATTCTCAGCCGATACGGCCACCATTTACTGACTGTGGTAACATGAGGTATTTTCATCAGCTAGCCAGAGCATTGCCGGCTTCGTGGCTTAGAGGTTATGACTTTTCTCCGTAATCTCGTATACTCTCGTGGGTTAACGTGATGACGGTAAGAATCAGCAGTGGTTCGAATTGCATCGATAACTTACGGGGTATGTGAGCCGGCCGCTCAGAAAGCAATGGCAATCTACTGAGCGTAATCTTGCCAAGAAATCAACATACAGCTGAAAGATGCTGGTGTTGACAGCAATGTCCTGTAAAGGATATGCCAAAAAAAAAAAGCCAGAGCATTACCTCAAAACAGTCAAGCAATGGTGAATCAATAACCAAGGTAATACCTTAAGACATTAGTCTGTAGCAATAGTCCTTAAGAAAAGAGGCCCGTGAATGCGGACACAGCATGGCCTATAAGAAGAGACATGATGCAGCGGGCACAGATGATTAACAACGTCGTACACCAACTGCCATAAGAAAAAGAAAATTGTTGCTTGGTAACACATTATTGTGAGTGGTATTTGAGTGAGTGACTGCCGGGCACCAACTAGTCTCACTAGCAGTGAAAGTTGGTTACTTGATGCCAACAATGTGTATTTTGTATTTAACGATGCTGAAAGTAAAGACTAGCACACAGTTGGAACCAATCTGTAGAGAATCTTCAGGCAGACCGACGGAAGTTGGATGTGCCAGTCACGTTTCACAAAGCTCTCCAGGCAGATGCTGATATTTTGCGTGTGAATGAAGAGATTATTGTTGTCAGTATATTTCCTTAAATTGACTGAAGTCTGTAACTTAGGGGATAATGAAACGCAGTTTCCCGATATACCGAATCGAGGGTGCCAAACCAGCCACACGATGTTCGTGTTGCGTTGACTTCGATGGTATAAGACATCGGCCATTCATAAATTAATGGCAAACTACTGAAGGCAATATTGCCCAGTAAATTACAAACAGGCAATACATGCCGATAGTGATTGCAACGGGGAGCGACTGGCCAAGTGGCTAACAACTCTGGTTTCTCCTTTGGGAGACCCAGGTTCGAATCCTCGGTAAGGTGTGGATTATTTTCTGTCGGGGGCAAAAAGAAAATCCTAACCCGAACGGTTCATGGCGACTGCATTAACCAGGCGGCCATAATTCCTCAGGTTCAAGACACCCCCCCCCCCCCCCGCCCTACACTGCAAGGTACTATAGGCAGTAGATGACAGTGATTGCAACATCCTGTACAGGATATGCAGCTAACTTTAAATTGAAGACGGTCAAAGTTAAAAGTGAAGAAGTTTTGAAAATGTGTAGATACACACTTCAAACTGACCAGAGTCACAGGTGAAACTGAAGTTTTGGGAATATATAGAAAATATATATAGTTAGTTGCATATCTTTTACAAGACGATAATCACATTGAGCAGGGAGTGGCCAGCAGGGGCCACGGAAGTGGAAATTCAGCAATTAATTCAGGAAAATTCTCGCCCGGGTGATGTGATTATCTACACGGATGGGTCGGTGTTGAGAGGTAGGAGAAGTGCTTGGGGGTTCTTGGCAAAATCTAATGGTCGGCGTTTGGTGCAGGAGAGCCTGGCGTATGATGATACTACATCTAGCTTAAGAATGGAGGTGGAGGCGGTCAGTGCAGCTCTCCGCTGGATAGAAAACACGATACATACACATATTGTGATTGTAACTGACTCAGAAAGCATGCTGAGAAGGGTGAGAACAGGCAAGCTTCGTGCAGAGTGGCTTGCTTGCTTCGGAGGTCACGGGTAGCAAGCATCACCTGGATCTTTTCTCCTGGGCATGCCGGTGTGCTGGGGGAATGAACAGGCGGACAGATTGGCTGGCTCGGCAGAACTTGGTGGAGTATTGATGCATGACAAGGCAGATGTGGTTGCGGCCTTGTGGGAGCACGTGTACACCTCGAAGGAGCAAATGGATCACCATAGTCTGGTTAGAATGAGGCAGCGAGGAGTGACGAGGGGATCTGGCCGACGCTCAGAGGAAAGGCGAGACGGACATATAATCAGATTGCTACTGGAACTATTAGCGTTGGAACTCTTCGCTGGTTGCTGAGGATGGGGACGGAGCGCTTATGGGAATGTCCCGAATGCTGTGATGTCGGTTCCTAGATCAATCAATCTTTTACAAGACGTCGCAGTCAACCCCAACATGTTTTGGCCGCTCGCGAATTCTTGGCAAGGTTTACGTCAAATAGTTTGTCATTGCTTTCTGAACGACCGACACTCATACCTTTGTATGGGAAACCAACGCAAGGCGGTCTGCGTCCAAATCGCCTGCAGCTGTGTTTCGAACGCGGTATGCGGGATTACGAATTGCGTCCTTAACTGCTCCGCCACAGAGCCGGCAATGTATAGAACCGCACATCAAATTGTACACAGTTCAAACTCATCAAGTTTTAAGAATTCCTAGAAACAAGTTGCAATAATTTTATGTCACGGCTGGAATAAGACATTGCTGTTCAAGGGCTGTTAAAATGTTCTTGTCTGGAAAAGTAATTGCCAATCTCAAGTCAAATGCTGAATGTTTCTACAGAATGCCTTGGTAATTTGTCCATTACCCCTACCCCATTCAACCTCAGAAGAGAAGTTTTCATTAGCGCACATACCAGTCCAGTCTAAGATGAATAATCATGTGTCCAAACCAGCCACATACCGGAAATTAATATTAAAGGCATTGTTGCCCCTTTGGGGTACTGCGAAGTGCCTTGAAAACGGGCTACCTTAATTATGGCTATGCCAGTGGTTCTCAACCGGTGGGGAATTGCCCCAGGGGGGAATTTTAGGGTTTGCAGGGGGGGGGGGGGAATTAAGATTATTTCAAGATTGCGTTAATACAAGAACCGATTACTTGATATTGTTTTTCCCGTCACACTTTACGGTTCTGTACATCTCACCCTTCTAAAATTCATTTTTTTAAAGTAAGTAGACCCACAAATCACGTTTTATGTGGACGTCTACACTTGTTTTAATATGTGCTATTAAATTTAGCTTCCATTATTACGTATACTGTGTAGGGGAGGGGGTGATTTTTAGGTAGGAAATACGAAAAAGGAGGAAGGGGGGGGGGATAACGTTCTGAAAATATTGTGAAGGGGGGAACGGGCCAAATTTTTAGGTAGGAAATACGAAAGGGGGGTGGGGGGGGGGGGGATGTCGTTCTGAAAATATGGTGAAAGGGGGGGGGGCACGGGCCAAAAAAGGTTGAGAACCACTGGGCTATACTTTCTTTCATCTTTTTATGAAGCAGTGGTAAAAACGTAGATGGGCAACCACTGTATACGAAGTGGTATAGGAAAATTCACTGTACGAAAAGTGGTATATGGACATTCACTGTATATGAAGTTGTACAGGGACAATCACTGTATATGAAGTGGTACAGGGACAATCACTGTATATGAAGTAGTACAGGGGCAATCACTGTGTATGAAGTAGTACAGGGGCAATCACTGTGTATGAAGTGGCACAGGGACAATCACTGTGTATGAAGTTGTTGAAGGCATAAACTCGTGTCGCAGGAGGTGGCTATCTCTGTCTACCACAAGCAGCTGTCACTGAAAGTAATGCATGTCTGGATATGTTGCAGTTAAATACTTAAATTATAAGACACAAGAAGTGAAAGTAATAAATACGACAGGCAAAGTTCATGCATGGTCAGGCTAGGACAGGGGTTAAGAAAAGCATATAATGTATTAAAACTAAAGATCCTGGTTTATAACCTGAGTCGTGGTGCTAACTCCATATTTTAAAGACCAACTGTCACTGGCTGGGTGATGTGGTCAACAACATGGTTGGCCGCCTTTGCTTCCCTGAATATTAACTGGTACCCATTGCAACGACCTGGTTCATTGTTTTTAAAAAAAAACCTTCTCTAAAGGGATATGTACACTTGACCACCATGATGGCGAGCAAGTATGCTAACCACGACTCCCAATTCCTGTTTTAAGACACTAATAAATACGCTGTCGTTATTTGGTACAGACTGAGATAAATGGTTGAAAACTACATTACTGTTCACATTTGAAAACTGTTTCCTTCCTTCAGCTGTAAGGTCAATCCATAGACAACTGACAACAGGCACAGTGCTACCCCAAAAAGAGATAAAAACTGTCATGCCACAGCACCCTCAGTTCTGTTAGTTAGTTAGTCGACAGATCATCCTCGTTGCACATCGGACCATTCAGTCCATAAGTGCTCGGATCCCCTCCTCAGCAAATCCCGCAGCGTGTAGCGGCTAACGACGCCAGTTCTGTGTTGGTTTATCAATCTTCTTTGGCTTCCTGCGTAGTGTTCTTGTTTGGCCACCCCTCTTTTAATTTGCTGCTCTCGCAGTCTGGCCATTGTTGTAGATTCACAGTCATCACTTGGTTCTTGCAAAAGTCTCACTTCTCGTAGAGCATTCAGAATGTCAGCCTGGTCCATGGCGCGTCCGCCCTCAACAGTAGCCTCACCTGCGAGCTTGTCAGCCCGCTCATTTCCTTGTACTCCCGCATGCCCTGGCACGAAGATGAAACTAATCTTTGCCAGCCGAGACCGCTTCAGAGGCAGCAACCATTCTCTTCGGATCGACCCCTCCTCTATCCTCTTGATCATGTTCATTGAGTCGCTAAGGAAACAAGCCCTAGTGAATGTCTTGCATGAAGACACGAAATGAACACAGCTTTCAAGACCCATTCTTTTCCGATAGGGTAACAAAATACAAATGTATAAATTTAAAGAACTTTACCTAGTGTGATTAGTCATAAAAACTTGTTCCCCATTAAGTACTTCGTGATTAGACTGGCCATGATCGAGAATAATATTTTCCCCTCTAATTTCAGGAGAGAGATCGGCCTGAATTGGGCAATACCAGTCGAGTTTTGCTCTTTAGGAATGTAGATTCCGTTGGCCGTCTTTCACTCCATACTGACATGTTTGTGTTTCCAGATTGATCTCAGTATTCGGTGTAGCTTTTTAAGGGCTTTCGGGCATCTTTTGTAGACTGTGTAAGGCACATCGTTGGGCCCCAGTGCCAACTTACCTCTTGCTTTCTTAACTACCGCAACCACCTCGCTCCACATTGGAGTGTTCAGTTGCTTGAACACGAAATGTATGCGTCTGCAAGAACCACATTATAAATGGAACAAAGTTTCTGGTTGGACTTTTCATACAACTACATCAGCTCAAAGATGGGTGGAAACCTCTATTTTCACAAACAAACTATGTCTCTTTCTCAATGAACAAACAAAGAAACTTTATTTTCAAATGATTTAGAATTAGGCACACAGGAAACTTTATTTTCAAATGATTTAGAATTAGGCACACAGACCAGTCTAACATTCTGCCTCTCTTGTGTTTCTCCTTTCATACTTATTTCATGCATGCATCACTAATTAGAATAATCTTAAGCAAATAAATAAATATATATATATATATATATATATATATATATATATATATATATATATATATATATATATATATATATATATTGTAAATGCATGGGAATGAACCAAAATCATTACCACAAGACTAATACTTATGGTATTATTATTATAGTTAAAATAATACCTGACTGGAAATAAAGAGTTTACTATGGAAGTATCCAACTGGCCTAGCACTCTGCAATAGTCCTGTGTTAGTTCTTACATCAGTTGCTATATTAGCACTCAGACTCCTTCCATTGTTACAGACTATGAACAATGTAAGGAGACTCAATCTTGAGTGTTAATGTGGCAATTAATATATGAAAACAGACTATGGAATGACTTCTGGTCCAGTTGGTGGATAGGCTTTTGAGCTGTTAAGGCCTCTGGAGTGTCTTTGCTTCTGGCTACAGTTTGATTAAGCATTTTTCTCATGTTCAACTGGTAGTAGATGGTTTTGTTGCCCAGCGACCGAGTTAAATTGCGTGGAGTGACCCGCAAGCTATGGATTTCATGTAGCATGCTTTTACATCTTTCCGCAGTTGTTTGTATTCAAACATGTTCAGAAAAATGGCGGATGGCCCGTTGCTGTACTAGCTGGTTTTGCCTTATGGAGTAATGTGTGTGCAACTGCAGATTTTCTAGTGACCCCCACTTTAATCGACAATGAACTGTAATGCTAGTGGCGGACTGTTGTGTTAGCATTCTGGCAGCAACCTTATGCATGTACGCCTACGCAGTTTGTCAGAACTGCTGTCTGTTCCACTTTTAACACAGGACAGTGAAGAACACTTTATGTGATATTCACTGGCACAAGAACAGAGCATTACAGGGTAACCTTTTGCTGTGAAGTTTGAACCATGACTAACAACTAAGACCATGGACATATTCTGGAAACATACATGTTAAATTAGCAAATTCAACTATTTATTTCTATCGACATACTTTAGTGTTCCCATGTCTCAGCCCCTCTGCACATTAAACTGGAGTTTATTGACAGTGAAATATCTAAAAACGATCATCCTAAGCCTAACCCCAGCCAGCCTGAATATGTGCTGTGCTGAATCATGACCTGACTACATTGTAACTTGCCTCTCCATACATGAAGTTCCAGTACTGGTCTTGCAAACTGCACTAGTTTCTTAGCTTGGAGAGGGGAAGCAGAGCGCTGCAACACAGTACCCAGGGAGATAGTACTATGATACCTCACAGTGTTATTAAACTGCTTCACTTGACTCCACAAGTTTATTACTTCACAGTGTTATTAAACTGCTTCATTTGACCCCACAAGTTTATTACTTCAGTGTTATTAAACTGCTTCATTTGCTTGGTATATGAAGTGTTAAAGTAACAACTGCCTGAACAGAAAGAGTTATGGACTAGAAATCACTGAACTTGGAATAGATGCTTGCTTGCTTGTGTTCGTTGGCTTGAGCTCCAACGCGAAGTCCTGTATGTCGGATGAAGGCAGCCTATTGTCCAACATCAGTGTGATGTCATACAGGACCTGAGGTTTGCGTGAGTATCCGTTGTCCCGTGTCTGGCTTATTGGTGGTGGTTCCTCGCCATACAGGCAGACACTCCGACTTCGGAGGAGTCTGCGATCCTACTGACTTTAGCCAGGACCCCGAAGGGAGCTGTTGCCCAGGACGCTCGACGAGGACGCATCAATAGGTCTTGGCCAGTATATAACCTGGCCCTGGTGCCTTGGAAACACCCCTGCGTCCCACTTGGAATAGATGAGAACTCACTGAACTTTTGTAATGGACTGGAATTCACTGAACTATTATAATAAAACAGAATTCACCAATGTTCTGTAATGTACCATTTTTTTTTTTTTTTTTTTTTTTTTTTCCGCGTTTCCATCCTGTTTCAGGATATTGCGGTCAACACCAGCATCTTTCAGCTGTATGTTGATTCCTAGGCTAGATTACGCTCATAAGCACGCCACGACTTTCTGAGCGACCGGCTCCATACTCTCATAAGTCACTTTTGCGATTCGAACCACTGCTAATTCTCGTCGCGTCACGTGACGAGAGTATTCGGAGTTAGCGGGGAAGCTGCTAACCCCTCGGCAATGTACCATAGCTCATTAAAATTGGAACACACCAGAACTAATCATAATGTACCTTAATTCACAGACTTTCTGCAAAGGACCACAATACACAGAACTCAGAAAAGACCTGCACTCAATAAACTTGCAATAACAAAATGTGGAGTTAATGATATGGTAAATCTCTGAGAAACTAAAGTGTTAGACATGTCTGTAGCACTGCATGATGACCAAACCCCCACCACAGAAGTGGAGCAATTAAGTAGTCATAGTTATTACGTATGTTAATGGCACGTGCAATCTGTGGCAAGTGATCATACCTGACTGGTTACAAAGTATTATTGCTGTCTAATTTCTCCACATATGTGAAGTTGGTCTGGCAAACTGCACTAGTTTCTCAGCTTGGAGAGGGGAAGCAAAACTCTGCAACACAGCACCCAATAAAGATGGCACTATGATACCAGGCCAGGAGGGAAGTCTCTACACCAACTTCACTCCGACAGATCCTAGCCCTTCTCACTCCTTTTGAAATCCAATTTATTGGACTAAAAGGTTAAAACTCAGTATTTCTGAGGATTCACTAACCATCTTCCATTTGGAGCATCTCCAGACCCAGTTTCAGATAGTGCCTGGACATCTCCACATACTTTAACAGGTACTTACATGTCTTGCTTGGAAACAATTCTGACCCCAGTAGTAGAGGTCCTCGTTCTCTTCCCTTATGTCAGCTATCTTTAGAGAATATCATTATCATTTAGCAGAACAATTCTCTCATCAGGGTCAATCGAAAAGTTTATCAATCTCTTTCAGTTTCCCTTCCTCATGCCCAAGGTGTCTGCAATGTCCTATGTCCATCTTCGTGCTGTTAAATCTCTGCCTCTACTTCCAGGAACCATGCTTAACATCACTGTTAGAGAATATATTCTTGAGAAATGTTGCTATTGCCATCCCAGTGTGGCTGAGTTTACTCTTGGTGGTATCATGTCATTCTGATGGAGGTGCTGGTTTGTGGTAGACAGTTCAGAGGCCCACTGACTGAACTGGCAACTGCTGGCCACAATTGTAGCACATTTACCTGGCGTCTCAAAATGTAGTATATTTACTGACAGATTCGTTGGTCATATTATAAGAGTGAAAACAATGAAATCATATGAACCATTCTAACCAGTACTGGGTGCTGTCCAGGCAGAAGGTATAAATAAGATGTCATGATGGATACATAATAAGCTTTCCAGAACTGTGGTTTGGCTTCAACATATGGGTGAAGAAGGATTGTTATAACTGCTTCTAATGTTAGATTCAACTTCAGAAGTAATAGAAAGTGAGTAGAGAAGCCAACCATCTCATACTGTAATGTATGTGAAGAACTATGACGTCACATGTGAAGTACTATGATGTCACATGTGAGTAGCATTATTTGCCACCTGAACACCTTTACCTGCTTACCTTTATGTTGAATGTAAATGCCCTGAAAGTTAGCATATTAAAGTTCTTGTCAGTGGTCAGCACCATACTCTGATGAAACGCTAAAGACAAGCTGTTATAACTGTAGGTGGATCACTGCACATGAGATGGACTGGCCATATTACGAATCGAGGATGCTATCCAGAGACAATCAGTCAGATCCAAAACCAACACTTGCTATCCAGTGACAATCAGTCACATCCAAAACCAACACTTGCTATCCAGAGACAATCAGTCATATCCAAAATCAACACTTGGAACGGATGGTTGATAATGTAGTCGTCTTCAATAAAAGTTGGTGAAACAATAAGTGGAATATAGTCACTCTCTGGGGTTAGTCTGATATGCATGTTTGAATGGGAAAGAGCAATGATGTACAATATGAACATGGCCAACATACCAGTCCATTTTTGTATTTATGGACCCTTTGCCATTGAATATGGTGAAGCACAGCTGAAACAATTAGACTCATAAGTCATCATCATATTCCACTTTTGCAGACAAAGCTTCACTTTGGTATATTTGGATGTTTCAGAATGGGGGATAGTTGATATATAAGCGAGCTTACTTTTTAACATCTGATTTTTATTTGTCTATTCTGCCATCTGATGTGATCATATTTTCTAGATATTTACATTCTTTAACATGTTTCAGAGGTGTACTATGACATTTTTGTCTTAGTATGAATAGTGCATCAATTCAACTTTTACTTTTCCTAAAACTACTTTGCTTAACTAATTTTTAACTATGTTTTTCAAGCTCTTTGTTACAATAGTTTTGAGAACGTTTTCCCGATGTTTCACTCTCTTACATTGTCTTTCTTATTCCATATTGGTACTATCAGTGCCCATTAATAATCAAACACACACTAAAGAAAGTAAGTGATTCATGCCAGAAAGTGAATGAACATACTCTGAAACAGTTATTTCATTAAACAAAAATGACAACATAGGGCACTAAGATCTCCAGAGTAATTTTTTAAAACAAAGAGATTTAAAACCACCTCACTATTAAACAGTGAAACTGGGGAGGCATGGCTGAGAGGTTGTGGTGTAAGCCTGAGGCTAAGAAGGTACCAGGTTCAAACCCCAGCAAGGCTGGGAATGTTTCCAATAACCATTGGAGTCTAATGATACCATGTGTTCTCCTGATCTCTCTAGTAAGATTAGATACCTATCCGTCATGGATAAGGATGTAAAACAGGAAGTCCTGCGTGCAAGTTGTGCATGTTCTAATATCCTACACCAGTGAAATCAGAGTAGATAGTCAAGCCACTGCTCTGGGAAAACTGTAAGGAAAGAAAATCAACTCATAGGTAGATAAGACCCCATTTCCTTGGATGGAATCTGTCTAGAGGAAGCAAACAGTACAAAATGTATGTAGAAGTTGACACATTGACTTCTGAAGCATATAATTAGGTGTAATGCACATCCCTTGAAAGAGGAATGAGGAGGAAGAAGAAATAGTGACATGCAAGAACTCATATGCGAACAAACATTAAACCAAAATTGCAATGACTGCACAGATAATTTATATACATGCATTTATTGTTTTGTCAACCGACACTACTCCCACTTGCAAAATTTGTATGGAGTGCCATGATTGTTTTGGTCACATCACGAGCAGCTTCTGAGCGCAGGGCACTGGCTGCATGGCTGAGCTGCAGGGCAGCATCTGGATGAGCTGTGCCAGGAAGGAGCCTGCATTCTCGCTCCAACATGGTGGCCATTGCCTCTAGAAGCTCCAGGAAACCAAAAGACAGGGCTGCACGTCTCGTACGATTCAGTTCCTGAATGAAATCAGAGTGAAATAGTTTGAAAATTATGGCTGCTTTCAAAGTGAGATTATACCACATAGCTTTCAACCAACACAAGAAAGCATAATCAGCCATGTTTACAAATAATTCAGAACTTTGAAGAGAGTTTTGTTTTAAAATTACAGCTTCAACTTTGGGTAATTCCATGCACATACTGAGACAGGAGGAGGAATCGGTTGCTTAATCTATCTGAGACAAACCAGTATAACCATGAAAAAAGTCAAACATGCAGCATGAAGGCTGAAATTGACAGCACCTCTATTAAACAAAGCTGAAATGGACAGCTCAACTATCACACAAGGCTGAAATGGATATCCAGTCTATAACTCAGGGTTGAAAAGAAACAACCCATCTATCACACAAGGCTGAAATTGATATCCAGTCTATAACTCAAGGTTGAAACAACCCATCTATCACACATGGCTGAAATGGACAATTCCTCTAGCAAACAAGGCTGAAATGGACAGCCCATTCACAAACAAGGCTGAAACCAACAGCCCACCTATCAAACAAGAGTTAAATACAAACTACACTATGTTTTGCCTACATTTTTGTTATTAAAAAAAGACATAAAGTAAAATTAATTCATTTTAATACTTTCTGTATGAAGCTACTCATTCCATTGTTAGATTGATCCCTTCTATACCAAACATTACTTTAACTTCTTCTGGATGCTTCAGCGTGTTATTAAACTGCTTCATTTGACCCCACAAGGTTATTACTTTAAAGTAACAATTGCTTGGTATATGAAGTAACAACTGCCTGGGACGGAAAGAGTTATGGACCAGAACTCGCTGAACTTGGAACAGATGAGAACTCACTTAACTTTTGTAAATCAAGCAGAATTCACTGAACTTCTATAATAGAACAGAATTCACTGACATTCTGTAATGTACCAGAGCTCACTAAAATTGGAACACACTAGAACTCACTGAATGTCTTTAATGTACCATAATTCACAGACTTTCAGCAAAGGACCACAATACACTGAACTCAGAAAAGACCTGAACTCAATAAACTTGCAATAACAAAATGTGGAGTTAATGACATGGTAAATCTCTGAGAAACCAAAGTGTTAGACAGAGCTGTCTGTAGCGCAGCATGGTCACCAAACCCCCACCACAGAAATGGAGCAATTTAGTAGTCATAGTTGTTATTACGTATGTTAATGGCATGTGCAATCTGTGTGGCAAGTGATCATATCTGACTTGTTACAAAGTATTATTGCTGTCTAATTTACACAAAACTATGAATCAGTTTAGTAGCGACAGTGATAAATTATAAGGAGGAGGAGGGGAGAGGAGAATACTTATTAGCAATATTGAAGCATTGTACAAGACTACTGAATAAAATGTGTACAGGGGGAAGAGGAGAGGAGAATTCTTATTAGCAATATTGAAGCTTTATACAAGACTACTGAATAAAAGATGTACAGGGGAAGGGATGAAGAGGAAGACCACAAGATAGATTCAAGATGTGATAGATAATTTACACATGACATCAATAGATGCGGGTTATCTGACTTATGACAGAGAGTTATTTCAAGAGATTATTATGTGTGGAAAGTTCTGCACAGAATTATGTCACTAGATGATGATGATGATGCTACAAAACGTTCTGCTGCTTATATTGCATGCATCTGTTTTTAGACAAAATATTCTGTAGGTCAGGAATAGAGTATGGACAATATTGTCACAACCTGGAAGTTGGAGAGAATATGAGACAGAGATCAGCAAGGGGAGAGCATGCTTGATGGGTTGGCAGGGTGACATAGAAAGCTATCAGTGGCTGAGCTTATCAAGAACACAGGAAATATTTGATTGTGGAGGAATATTCCCCCTCAGGAAAGTAACTTTTTAACATTTAGGAAAGAACTGGAAGATACATTCCAAAACAAAGCTGGCTGTGTGGGGTAGTTCCATCTTTATGTTCCATATGATAAAGTAGGAACCCATTTGACAGGAGGTGATACAGTGTCAATAATGATGGGTAAGATGTTAGTGATATAATGCAGTCTCGTCTTTAAACCACAGAAGTCACAAACAATATGTTGCATGATGTATTGCCTGGCATATTTCACTGCATCTCATCAGGTGCATACTGCAGTTATATATCATATGAAGTGAAGAAATGAATAATACTTTAGCTAACACAATTAAATCATAGTCACAGGTATTGTTCAAATCTGGTCTGTTAACATTTCTGAGTATGTCACGTTACCTGACAACATCAAGTGCTACATTGGACAGTCTCCTCAACTAACCCTATTTTTTACACATTGCCTACTTGCACTGCAACAACAGAACTGTCAATCCCCAGCTACTTACAATATGATATCTTCTTCTTCTTCTGCGTTCATCTGGATTTTTTTTTTTTTTTTTCCGGATATGACTGCGTTGTGCCTGTTTACAGCAGAGCTGCGCCGTTAGGCCGACTTCTGCGGGCATTTGTTGACCGGGTTAACCTTCCCGGGGCAATATGATATTATATTGTGCAAACTAAATGTACCTTGTAAAATTGCTGAAGCTTGTCTGGTAACTTGCGAGCATGCCGTAACACCTTTTGAATATCAGACTGTTGAAGAGAGAAGATATCTCATCACATATATAAGTAACATGCTTCCATGTAATAATGAAATCAAACTTGTCTACAATCTATACCTTCAACGATTCGATTTGAAGTATCAAAACCCACAAAGGCAATTCTACCTTCTATGATGTTATCTTTGTTTTTGGGTCAAATTGTGCCTAGTAAAATAACTTGCTTCTGTTTATAATTGATTATGGCCTGAGAGGGAACTGTGGTGGTGTAGTGAATAGCATGGTTGCCTGCCAGCCTGGTGATCATGTCTTTGAATCACCACTGAAGCAAGGATTTTTTAAACATTGATGACTTCTGTTTCCAGGTCAACCAGCCTAAAATGGGTACCTGGAAATGTTCTGGGAGATAAAGGTGACCTGTACGATACTGATCACTTCATCCAGAAAGTGACAATTGGTCTATAAAAATATGCAGCTAACTCCGTCCACTAAATATGCCTTAAGACATGGAAAAAGAATCCCTGTAACAGAATGGCCTGGGAACACTGACATTATCTCGGTCAGAGTGTGAAATAATGCAACACATCCAGCATGAAAATATGGCAGTTGTTCTGGAATGTATAAGGAATTACTCATATAACAAGCAGGTAACCACATAAGCACAGATGATAGAAAAGCTGTAGAAAAAAAATAACTATAGATGTCATGGATTATACAATTTAAAATAACAATTAAATAGATGGCCAGCGCTGAACATATCTACATAAGGCAGGTATAGGTTAAAAGGAGCAGGGGAAAACTTAATTACATTTATATTTTCATCACCCTTGGAAGAGAATACTGGCGCCAGCCTTCACTACCAAGGGTGATGACAATATGAAGGTGTTGCCAACATGATTCGCAAACCTGCATACCTTGTTTCAAAACACCGCTGTAGGCAATTTGAAAGCTGACTGGTCATTTTCAGACTATGGTATGAGCATCGGCCGTCAAGAACTACTGAATGTCAAGTTGCCTAGTAGATCACAAGCAGCCAAAAAATGCTGAGGTTGACTACGATGTCCAGAAAAGGACATGCAACTTTTTTGGTAGGCAATACAGAGGTCTGGTGCCATGGATGACCAGACATGAAAGAGCAACAACTGATAGTCAACAAAACTGATAGTCAACAATCGACAAAACACATTGAAATTGTGTACTAAGCTGTTCTGACTCAGTAGTGCAAAAGACAGTTTTCAGAGTATCATCCATACTCATAGAAAATCTTTACCTGCAACCCTGAAGGCTTAATCCACACAACGCAACTTTGTGTGTAGCTCCGCTTGTCTGGAGGGCGGACAGGAAATGGTGATTTCTTTTCCTCATCAGAATAAATAATTTCTGGAAGGTATTCTTTGCAGGAGGTCAGATTGTCAAATGGACCAATCCAGGGAATGGCGTTCTGACCTAGAAAACAGAATGAAAACACTGTGTATATTCATCATCATCAAGTGCCATCTACATACTGAAGTAAAGGACCCTTTTCCGTGCCATGATGCATATAGGATATACGGCGATAGTCCCATATTTATTGTACAGACCAATTGGTACTGAATGGCTGATGTGGTCAAATCAAGCCAGCCTCTTTAACTTCCCAGAATATGATTGACCTAAGAGATCACCTGGCATTACTGTGATAGGTGATGCCAAAAGTCTTAGATTGATTCATCAACCTCTTTCAGCTAGTAGCAGCAGGTCATATATAACATGTATTGCTTGAGCTTTGTCTATATTTTGTATCCTGATGATTGATGTCCTGGAAACTGCCTCATCACTATGAGCAGGTCTGTAGATTCACTTGAAGTCTTGAAGACATTATCTTCTCTTGCATATTGCACTCGTTACATTTCATTGTATTGTGAATTCAATTTGAATGTAAGGTGTGCTATAAATGTATTTCTGTGTCAAGACAACATAAAGTGGAGGGGGAAAAATAGTAGTGGGAGAACTCACCTGGTTCAAATAAAGCTAGCATTAAATTTGACTTCTTCTTACTGTCAGCCCAGGAGTAAATCATGCCATACCAGTCGTCCCTTGATAGAAAGACATAATAAAAAATATATATAAGTAATCCATGTCATCACAGATTTATTAACCCTTTGACATCAAGGTACTGGTACGTGTGGAAAAAAACCCATGCCCTGAGACATGTCCAACTTGTGGGAAGGTAAAGACAATGGTGGTGGTGTTGAATTGAGAACATTATACATGTTGTTGTTTTCATGGTGAAAATCAAAACAATGGTTCTTCTGAAAGGCTAACATAGGTTAGTCTCCTGTAAACATGTTCCAGAATACTGAAGATGGCAATGTAAGACAATTTTTGATAAATAAAAACCTGTGCACTTTTTTACTCAAGGGCTCAGGGAATGGGATTTTATAGGCTAGGTGGATTGGGTTCTACTACATTGGCACCTTGCCGTCTTGACAGACGATAGTTTGTGCTTTAAAAAGGCATAATAACGTTTACCTATGGCGGTAGCCAATGTGACTGATAAGGCCAATTTGCGCTGTAAATGTCCGTTCACAGTGGGTGCATGTGAACACGTGGTCATTTCCTCTCCATAGCACAAAGCCTGGGCTAAAAAATAGAGATCATGTGTTGCCCACGCAGCATGATCCCTCTCTCGGCCTGCCTAGTTCACTCCAGAGGAAAGGTAACACCCCTACATCTGGAACAAGACAAGCTGCAGAAGCTGCCGGATCAGCAAAGCAATGCTCTAACTGTCCGCCTGTCGGAGCTTTGATCCTAGACCAGCCGCCAACCAAGGCTTAGGGCCTGGTCTGCCCTGCCATTTTGTCTTTAGCTTGCATTTCCTCACACTAGGGTAAGGCTTGTACCCTCCCAATTGCGCTCTTCCGCCCGAAGCCATTGGCTCAATGTGGAGTGTCAGGTTTGGTGAGCACCGCCCAACGTTTGGTGCTAACAGAAAGCAGGTAGTACCGTCTACTGTTATACTGTAGCTCAGTCATATCTGACTAAGACCTGACACTCATTGGGTTCAAAGGGTTAATTATATATATTGTAAAGTAATCATACAATTACTAATCATACTTTCATTTATTTTAATAATTTATTATAAAAACTATATAGACAATTACAACATACAAATCATACTTTCTTTAAGTATTCACCTTCAGTTGTCTTTACTGGAGCAGATATTAGCAATTATGACTCACCAATCCTCTCTGTCATCGATATTTTTGGTGAAGTTGGTATTGCTTAGCTCGTTCCATGGTAAAGGGGTTACAGACGGAATTCATAATCCTGCATAAAGCGTTCCAAACACAACTGCAGGTAATTTGGCAACAGGCCACCTTGCGTTGGTTGTTATACAATGGTATGAGTTCTGGTCATTCAGAAATCAATGGCAAACTACTGAACGTAAATTTGCCAAGAAATCACAAACAGCCAAAAAAATGCTGGGGTTGACTGTGATGTCCTGTATAGGACATGCAACTAACTTTTAACTGGTGTTGCTTATATTATTAGTTGTTTATGCTAACATCATTTTCTGTCCTCCCCTGTCCAGTATTTTCTTACACATCACTTATGTCCTTATTCCACCTCTTCTGTTGATATGTCCCAACAATATCCTTTGTATTCTCCTTATGGTTTTGATGGGTGATTAGGTAACACCTGCAGCTCTCAGTACCACAGTCTATTATCTGATCTGCCCAAGATACTCTCAATGTCTTTCTCAAAAACCACATCTCTACTAACTTCAGTCCTTTCATTACTCATTGACCAGTAACCCCATCTATTTTTAACTGTTCAGTGAATGGAATGTTTGTACTTGTCATGGTAATTCTGTTTAATGATGCATTATAATTTGTAAATAATGGAGATTATAGAGGACAGGGAGAGAGGGAGATATGGTGATTATAGCTGAAAGACAAAGAGGTGCAGATTATAAAGGGCAGAAAGAGACATTGATTATGAAGAGGGCTGGCAGAGACAGTGATTAAAGAGGACAGAGAGAAAGATGGTGATTATAGAGGACAGAGACTGTGATTGTCATGGACAGACAGATGGTGATTCTAGTGGACAGAGAGAGATGGTGATATTTATGGACAGAGAGAGATGATGATTTTTGTGGACAGGGAGAGATGGTGATATTTGTGGAGAAAGAGAGAGGGTGAGTACAGAGAACAGAGACAGAAAGAGATTACAGAGGACTGAGATTGATAAAGATTACAGAGAATAAAGAGAGAGAGAGAAATTATAGAGGACAGAGACAAACGAAGATTATAGAGAATAGAGACAGAAAGATTACAGAGCACAGAGATAGGTGGAGATTGCAGGGGACACAGGGACAAAAATTAAAGAGGCCACAGAGCGAGATGGAATTTATAGAGGACAGAATACTAGAGATTGAAACAAATTATTATTAATGGAATATTAATTTTTTTTTTTTTTTTAAATAGAAAAAAAAATGACATTAGTAATAGAAGCCAGCACTCACTGAACCCTTGTTATGGCCACCATACTTTCCACTTTCAAGCTTCCATGCAGTAAGACAGCAAATGATGGGATCCTGCCCTCATCCAGACTGTCATCTTCTTCCTCTGATTTGCCACTTTTGTTTTCCTTATCTTCTGTCAATCAATAAACATAATTCAGGTGTCTTTAATAATAAAATAATAAACATAAACATAATATGCAATGGCAATCCTGACTCTCAGCCATAAGCAGATAGAAAGGATGGAAAGGATACAGAATGAAGCTATGCGCATTATTCTTGGATGTACAAGAGATACAGCATGCAGGGCGATGCGCTACCTTCTTGATTTTCCAACCATTGAAGAAAGAATACAAGTTTGCAGGGCACGCGCCTACCTCAGAATTAACGCAAACACACAACATTCACTGCATAGTGAAATTAGGAAGGTGAAGGGCAGCAGGTTAAAAAGAGGACGGTCGTGGATGGGTCAAGCCGAAGACATTCTTCAACAGGTGTGTTCACTTGAGGACTTAGAACCTGGCGAGGAGTGGGTGCAAGTGCCAACAGACTTCTGCACATCCTTTTCAGTTTGCATCCAACTAGATAGAAAATGCAGACAAGAAAATCCGGCTGCTGTTGAGGCTGAAGTACAAGCGTTGATTTTCAAGAATTCGCTAGACGGTGACGCGGTCATCTACACAGATGGGTCGGGCGTCCGACATGTGAGAAGCTCATGGGCCTTTACAGCTCGGGCCGGAGGGAGAATTGTGAAGGAGAACTCTGGTGCTTTCACTGAAACCACAAGTAGCCTGACCATGGAAGTCATGGCAGTAAGTAAAGCAATAACATGGCTCGAGACACAGACGTTCACTAGGGCTTGTTTCCTTAGCGACTCAATGAACATGATCAAGAGGATAGAGGAGGGGTCGATCCGAAGAGAATGGTTGCTGCCTCTGAAGCGGTCTCGGCTGGCAAAGATTAGTTTCATCTTCGTGCCAGGTCATGCGGGAGTACAAGGAAATGAGCGGGCTGACAAGCTCGCAGGTGAGGCTACTGTGGAGGGCGGACGCGCCATGGACCAGGCTGACATTCTGAATGCTCTACGAGAAGTGAGACTTTTGCGAGAACCAAGTGATGACTGTGAATCTACAACAATGGCCAGACTGCGGGAGCAGCAAATTAAAAGAGGGGTGGCCAAACAAGAACACTACGCAGGAAGCCAAAGAATATTGATAAACCAACACAGAACTGGTGTCGTTAGCCGCTACACGCTGCGGGATTTGCTGAGGAGGGGATCCGAGCACTTATGGACTGAATGGTTCGATGTGCAATGAGGATGATCTGTCGACTAACTAACTAACTAATAAACATAATTTTAGAATAAACTGTACAACAATTCTTTGCACGAGAGTGGCCTCCTGCCAGTGTTAGGGCTTGGCTGGCTCTTCTTTGAAGGCGTGACAAGTGACCTGTCAATGACCCACCTGATATTCAAGACAATGTGGTGGACACTGGAAAGCTCAGGCAGCAAAAAATTTCAGGCTAAAAGGGCTCTAGCTCACCACGCTGTGGGAATGGATCCATTTAGTTACATTCTTCCTGAAGTTGCAACAGGCCAAGCAAGCCAGCAGTGGATATCAAATTGCTAATTATCATCTTTTCATATGCCATGCTGATTAGCACAGGTAGTCATGGTTTGACATCTCACATGATCCCCGGTCTTGTATCATACCTTTCTTATCCTTATCATGCCATGTGGTCAAATCATCTAGTGGCTTAGGGCTTGCGAACGCGGTTTGTGAGCCCGTATACCCGGGTTCAAAACACGGCGGTGCTGGTTTTTTTCGAAAAAGGTATAGGAGCCAGTCGTTCAGAAAGCAATGGCAAACTACTGAACGTAAAATTTTCCCAGGAATCACGAACAGCGAAAAATGCTGGGGTTGACTGCTACGTCCTGTGAAGGACATGCAACTTAATTTTTTTTTAAATATGTTATACTGGCATGGAAATGAGGTCCTTAACTTTTTTATAAAGTAAAGAACCATTTTCAACACCTTGGGGTGTATTGGTATATGGTGTTTGCTCCATATTTTTATAGACCAATTGGTGATGTGGTCTATATCATGCCGGCCACCTGCACTTCCCAGAACAATTGCTCACCTTGATGGGGATACGAACACATTACCACCAGGCAAAATATCTAGCCACTGTGCTAGTCTTCCCAACCATTATATATTATACCCAGTTAAGCCATGTTTTCTATCTAGTACTCTGGTGTGTTTTTATGTCTTCAAGTGTGATCAAGCCATGAGAGTTGCTTTTTATTTACTTTTACAAGTCTTCTTTATAATCTAATATTTTCTAAATTTAATTTGTCGATTTTTCATCCCAGCTGATTCATGTAATTTTTTCGATACCATCACATTTCAAGACTTTGTATGTCTTGGCATGCATTAATTGTCCATATTCCAGAACCACGTGTGTGGCCAGATGTACACACAGAGGATTCTGTTCCACAGATCAAGCTGTATGATCCTAGAGGGTGGGATACTACAGAAGAATACGGAAAAACATGTGATAATAGTGTCTATATATTTATAACCATATGACCAGATTCAAATCTGATATGGGGCAGAAACGACTGAAGTAAATAAACTTACTGTCTGTTGCTCCTTTATCTTTTGTTGATTTTGGTAAAACCAGGTGTCGAGCCACAGTCGGTGGGCTTCCAATGTCTTTAATATCAATAAAACCAATAATCTCCAGTTTATCTGTCACTGTGTATGTTTCTTGCCCATCGTCCATTTGCCTTTGAGAACAAATTGCAAATTTATTGTTTACACATTGGTACTTAAATTAAAAGAAATATAAATAAGCGAGGAAATAAATTTCTGATGAAAATAAGTAATTTCATGACAATTAACCCTTTACCGGGCAAAACGCCAGAGAACGTTTTTACCCCGGAATGGGCAAACCGTCCAAAAGCGTCCATGACTATTATGCATTGTAAAAACGCGATCTCTCTGCCTTCTGAGACTTCCGATTGTCTACTTTCGGTTTCGCCGATAGCTTGACAGCATGGCCGCCATTCGCAAGCGTGTACTTTGAATTTGAACAGATATTTTAAAATAGTTTTTGGGGGTTCTACGCTTTGTATTTCAAAATGGATTTTGAAGATTCTTCAAGTGATATTGGAGATTTCGCTGGGTTCAATTTAAGTGACATTGAAGGGCACGAAATTGACTATTAATCAGAACTAGATATCAGTGATCAGCGGTACTTTGCGTTAGCAGTCGTGTGGCGGACTTAAAGTGATTCGGATTCTGAAAATGTGTTTGTAAATTGCCGTATAAATGACAGACAATCACAAACAATATGTTGTATTTTGTAAATATTTGTGTTCATGTGTGGTTTACCGGGAACATTCACGGGAGTAAAATAATCTGCATGCTTTTTACTTCATTTTGTTTTTTATTTAAGTAAAATCAGTTAGTTAACACCTTTTATGTGATGATTTTCCTAACATAACCCGAAATTTTATCGAACCTCAAAAGTCTTCTTGCCCGTTCAGGGCTACAAACCAGACAAACGTTAGCCCTGTAAAGGGTTAACATGCAATTATGCTCGTCTTCTAGAATATTTACAAACAAATTATGCATCGTTTAATAATATCCTTGGCCATCTGCATGGCCGGTGGAGAATCGTTCCCTACTCCAGTCAGCTGGACTTCAATGTTGACCTCCCGTTCAGAAAGCAATGGCAAGCTAATGAACATAAACTTGACTAGAAAATCAGCCTGGGGTTGGGAATGATCACAAATTCTTGCAAAAGACATGCAAACGTGTTTATAACATCCTGAGTGGGCGAGTTAGTGAAACTGATATGTAACTCTGCTGATGTCATGAACAGTCAGTCTAGGGTTCAACACTGGGCTTGTCATCTGCTGACTGAGGGAAAGATTGGTCAATTATTCGTCTTTGCCTTCAGGTCTACAAAATGTGATGGCCTAATCACATCACAGACCCATAGCAGGAAACTGTTTTAAGAAACATGATAATAATAATAGCAATTCCTGACAGGAGAACTGGCATCAGATCAAGTCTGTCAGGCAGGCCAGGCTGACAGCAATGTTATGTGAAGGACTTGCCATACAAACAAGAACATAATATCCAGCATGCAAATGGTAATCAAATATCTTACCTAACAAATGATTCAGGTCTGGGGAAAAGATGGACGGCACATACAAAATTGCCGCAGGATAATGTTCCACAGAATGGACTGTAATACTTCTCTGCTAAGCGAAGGAATGCATCTTCCACTGACCTAAAGAATGAAACAGATACATCCATAATAAAGCTATCTCTACACTTTTAAACTAATATTTAAAATATAAACTATAGGTACAAGTCAAAGAGAGAAATGATACAGATACAGGAAAAACACTAAGAACACATGAAATGCCTAGAAAGAATACTTACTGTGACGAGAGACATGATCAGAAATTATAACTACAGAAGTATGAGGGAATAATGTTAGCAAGTTATCAAAAGACAGTGAGTCCAATGGTTTGGCCAGGTAACAAGACTAACCTTTATTAGCATATTGCAATCAGTACTGACAATTAGATACAGCAAAACAGAGGAAGAAGCAGACCCTACAAGAGATGAGTTAGAAGAATAATTAAAAAAAAAAAAAAACACCTCCTTACACAAAGGCCATCCAAAACATTTGACCAGAAAGCTCTTCCTTACTTAATGCAAAAAGACATAACAAATAAACATTGGTATAATTTGGTTATTTCGGGATTTGAATTTTAAATATTGAGCACAACCCACTACTGGCAACGCTGATCGTATTCTGGTATGAACCTAAGGCCTATCCAATATCAAACTAAGGCCTAGTCAATATGGAAGCACTATACTCGAGTTTCGCCTTCGTTTGAGCTCGTCAGTAGTGCATATCCCTGACCGGATCCGGAAACAAGCCCCGGATCACTGGCGTGGGAAGCGGGTGTGTAACCACGCGGCACACGTTGGACACACAGCCAAATTATAATAACAGAATATTACAACGTCACCCATCGTAGGCAATGCTCAAGATTGCCCAATCACCACGACTGACGTCCGTCAATCGATGTGGACCCGAAACGATCAGGACTTCTCACTGGCAAGGAACACCAGGCCTCCTAAATCCAATGAGCAATAATCAATTGATTAATTTGGAGCATAACCTACGAAGGGTTACATTGTAATATTCTGTTATTATAATTTGGTCGTGTGTCCAACGTGTGCCGCGTGGTTACACGCCCACTTCCCACGCCAGTGATCCGGGGCTTGTTTCCGAATCCGGTCAGGGATATGCACTACTGACGAGCTCAAACGAGGGCGAAACTCGAGTATAGTGCTTCCATATTGACGTGGATAGGCCTTAGGTTCATACCAGAATACGATCAGCGTTGCCAGTAGTGGGTTGTGCTCAATATTTAAAACATTGGTATGTTATTGGGGCCTACACATAAAGCAAAGATTAGTCACACTGTAACCTAACATGCATGTCACAAGAGGTGACTAGGGAGGGTTGGCACGAGATTGGCTAACCCATTCTGCAGAAAATGTTTGCAAAGTCCAACCAATCATGAACAAGTCTACAGTTAGGAGGGCTTAGTATGAGTTGGATGAAAGCCTATGCTCCATTGGAAGATGAAATCCTGAAATTGGAGAGACTAAATGTCCTACTATATGTCCCAAGGCATTTATGTGGCCAAAATTGTCTTGCTGGGACAAACTGCTCATTGTGTGGAGGTCATCAAAACCCAGAGTTTACAAATCACAATATATTGGTTCCTAAGGATGCAACTCATGATATAGGTGAAGCTCAATAAATGAAATTGAGGATAAGTATCCATGTGCAGGATATGACGATTCCATGGGTGAGCCCAGTACCTGAGCATCATATGCATTTAAGGAAGCCTCCTTGGATTGTGGGAAATGCGCATGTGTTGACCCTGCTTTCTTTTCTGGGCCAAAAGGGCATGCTTGGGTTTGTCTTAGATGGGCCCTCTAAGCTGCACCACCTGTAGATGAAACAGCGAAGACATCAAAACTCTGAGACAGTCGAAGACCCTAAGACACTACCCCGTAATGCTAACCCAGTTATCAGTCTCTGCTGTGATAAAGCCAGCAAGTACAACACACCTTGCATGTTTCAAGTCTGAAAGTAAGCCACAGGAAATCTTCACAAAGAAGGATAGAAAGACAACACCGAAACCTAGCAGCCACATTTGTAGACCTCATAGACATTATCAAAATGTGCAAGCTGTCTACCTGGAATGAAACTAAGTCATCATCACTCCCAAAACTCTTTGTCGTATTACGGGCAAACTTAGGTGAATGGATTTAAAAACAAAGAAACAAACATTAACTTAACTAAGCTAAAACTAAAATGGTGATTACTTAAAACTGATAGGTCCATCAAGTGTGAAGAGTTCCCCACCCTGTTCTCCAACATCTATCAACCTCTGGTAGTATGGCAGAGCTGCACGAATGTCAGGATCATTTGGGTTGCCAATACACACAACATGAAGCTTGCAGGGAAATGGATACGGTAGAGGGAATTTCTCCTCTGTTGATTTCCTGGAGTCAATTGTCTGTAGTGACCTTTTCAGAGATCCGGACCCAACACCAAGGCTGCCATCTGTTATTAAAATGACCTGGAAAAATATTTCTCAAAGATAACCCAAATGTTTACTACACTAATTTTGTCTATAAATGAAAAGTACAAAGCATGAAAAAAGCACTAAACGAATGGTAACAATGACAGTAAATCATGGCTAAGATTAGAGCTACTGCAAGAAAGTGGCAACCACCACAAGAAAACACCATGAAAATAAGCTCAATGAGCTGGCTAAGCATGTGAAATAAAGTGACACAAAACATTGAAAATTGACATGAAATCACCTGGAATAATAAATGTTATAACAAGAAAGAGATGTATGTTTAATTTTTTGTCTATATTCTATTCCTCTAATACCCTCGGTGTAGAAGTACCTTTCTATTATGTTTTAGTATTTATCTTCATTTACTGCATTAAAGACAGTCAGACACCTCACAGCCGACAAGTCCGAGAGACATATGATTGTTACCAGGAAAGCCTGTGCGCTACTACATAAACAGACCATCATCATCAATAGTTGTGATTTCACGAAGAATTCTGCTAGACACACGTACGTTCAAATACAGGAGTGGAGTGGATAAGAGGTTATGGTGTTAGCCTATGACTCAAGAAGAGCAGGTTCATCTCAGTGTGTTGACTGTTTGGATTTTCATAACAATAAGGAAAAGGTTGGTATAATCCCCTTAATCCTGGAGTAGTGGATCAGAAACCTTGCCTTCTCAGTCCAGGGCTAAAAACTCAGAGATCAGCGTGTCCATTGCACAAGTTAAAAATTCCTTGGCACAGAGATTGAGGACGGCTAATAGTCCACTGCCTTGACATGATTTCTAAATTAGAAAAGCTCCCCACAAAAATGTATAGTACGCATGATTCCTGTATTGACACATCTAGATTCTCCCAATGCTATTAAGTTCATGCACTGTGCTGAAATTCTCCTTGTAAGATCCTTGGGGGGGGGGGGGGGGGAGAATACTGGAGGACTTATTGAGATATCCATGTACAGTCAAAGTGATCATTAACAAACCAAACCACACCATATTCTAATCTTCTTAGTCTTAATTAGCTAAACTAGTATTTTTCCCAGGACGTCTTGGTCAAATTCAGGCTTGAATCTATCACTGCAACATTTCTGCATCCTGTCAAAGTGGTACAGCAACTAACTCACTGACATGTCAACACAGAATCCAATTTATGACATAAATAAAGGTAAATAATCACAGCTTCATGATGTGAGCTGACGTGACATAATTTTCTCACCACACAGCAAAATCACATATTTATATGCCCAGTGATTTGAAATTCATGACTAAACATGTAATCACAGAAGTCAAGCTTTCTAGACAAGGACATGCAGATACACCAAATACATCACAAGTTACATTGAACACACTATTACAAATCAAGCAAATACTCTTTCTTTGTACAGTCAATGCCGTATTGGTGTTGGTCATTATGTATGTCCACAGCCTCCTGTCTAACCGCACATACATTTTTGGCACAAATGTTTCTTTATGTCAAGCATTTTCTGTCTTCCTCATCCTCCAATTTTCCTGCTGTTATGACCTATTCAAACTACTGAACGTAAATTTGCCAAGACGTCAACAACAGCAAAGAATGATGGTGTTGGCTGCAAATGTCTTGTAAAGGATATGCAACTAACTTTTTAACATGACCTATTGCAGTTTTCCCCCCTCATGCAACACGCAATCAAAAACAAACATGGATTGTCTACATCAGAAGCACATAGCCAGTTCTCTTCATGACATGGTTTCTTTCCAGAGATCTTCATTACTAATTTTTTTATTTACCCATGGTGTTCTCAGTGTGCCAGATTGCAAAATATATGTGAAAAAGAAGAAGGGACAACCAAGGACATTTAGAAAACAGGCATGAATACAGACATACAAGGTATTAAAGTGGGTGAGACAAGACAGACAACTATAGAATGAAATGACCAGGAAGCTTCTTGACCAGACCAAGGACTGAAATACTCAATGATGCTCTCACAATTCTTCAACAGATCCACTTCTCTATTTCCAGGTAATTTCTCAATGATCTGCTGATGAAGAAATGTCACTTTGTTCTAAAACTCACAGCAGAAGCAAAGCGAGAAAAAAAAAAAAGAAAAGAGGTGAAGCCAGAAAGCAAAGAGGAATTGTCAGATTTCCTCTTTCTGAGTTGTTGTTCTGGCAATGCCACAAAGAAAACAAATGTCTCTCTAAACTCCAGGTAAAACGTGAAAAACAAAGAAAGAAAGTTTGATGACTCCAGAAGGAAAACTGAATTGTTAGACTTCCCATTTCTTAATTGTTCTTCTGACATTGTCACAAAGCACAAAACATTTTCAGATAAACACCACATAGAAAATAATCACCAGCCTGCATAATTATTTCTTTCTTGTGTCCCTAATATCCCACAGTTTAGAGGAAAACAAGATTTTTGAAGTCTTGCATATTTTAAAATAACTGTCTTTCACCTGACACGAGGCGTGATTCCATTCATCTGAAATAACAGTCTTAATTCCATTGAGCACAGTCTCAATGCAAGTTTTACTGAATGCTTCCACTTTGTTAAGCGCTGCTCGGATGATGCTGTAGTCTCTAGTGAAAGCTGAGAGCTGCTCCCACAGGTAACTAAAGGCAATCTGTAGAACGCATACAACATCCAAGTCAATCAAAGGCTATGTATATATATATAGAACACGGCCACAAAAACACAGACACTTTTATTTCATATTTTAAAAGCTGATTGTATGTATATGTACGGGGGAAGTCGATAAGTAAGTCACAAATGGCTGTAGAAAAATAACTAAATATGATAACAACTTGAAACCAGCAGTTTATTTTTAAACATACATTGTCCCTTTATTTCTCAACATAATTTCCATCAACATTGATGCATTTATCCCATCTTTTATCAGTCCTCTCAAACTGGCTGCATAGAACTGCGTGCTCTGTCTTCTAAACCACGTTTTCACTTCACATTCAGCGTCATTCGCGAAATGTCTCCTGCCAAGGTGGGTTTTCAGTGGACCAAAAATGTGGAAATCGCTAGGGACTAAGTCCAAGTTGTTATCATAGTTAGTTATTTTTCTACAGCCATGTGTGACTTACTTATCAACTTCCCCTCGTGTATATGTATATTTATATATGTGAGAACGTATGTTTGTGGGTGCCTCAGGTTAGAATCAGTTGCACATGCCGGCTTCAGAAAGAACATAGGAATTACCAAACATCCTTCTGTCTGTAATGTCTATTGAGAGGTTGAGAAGAAAATGAGAATGATTGTCTGTATTTGATATAAATGCACACAGTGTCCTGATTTATATGGAAAACATCTATGCAGTGCCTTATACAGGGAGATGAATATTATCCTTTCACAGATGTAGGCAAAGGAGTCTCCATGGTGAAGTGGTTACACACCAGCCTTGCACTCCAAAGGTTGTAGGTTCAACTCCTGTCTACGTCGTTCAGTTCACGAATGCAATTTTCCCTGAGACTCCTGTGAGCGTTGCTGGAATTCATGTTTTGTGCGATGGCCGTGATGCGGAAAGTGTCTGAGCCATATGGGGTAAAACCCAGGGCAATAAAGTCAATCATCTTGCTATAAATAAAAAGAGTTGTAGGCAAATGTGTGTCTTTTCTACCATGAATTTTTTCTTACCACATGTTCTACAAAATCAATAAACTCATAAGAAAATAAACATTCAACAGTGAAAATTCAAATTGAGCATGATAACCTAACATAAAGGTATATAAAGAAAGTCTTACAGGCTCTTGAAGTAACTGAATGATGCCCTAGAAGGCAGTGCAATATTAGCCAAACTCTTAAAGACATAGAACTTGCACAATTAAATAATATTCAAAACTCATTTTTGTAAAAATGACTGTATTGCAGTACTACAAACTTGTTTATGTAAACTGAGTTTCTTTATAATGGCATCAAACACAAAACAATACCAGCTGACATGATAAATGCAATCTGTTAAAATTGTTAGCATTAAAAATATTGACACTTCCAAAGTGTTGTCCTTTTATAAATTTACCTCTTTAATATGGTGGCCCTTTTATGAAAAAGAAAAATGGGTACCCATAATATACACAAATAAAACAGAAAATGTAACTACAAAGCTCGACAATCAATCAAACACAAATACAAATGAACATTTTGATCAATGTCTTTATCAACAAATACTTTGCTTAACACTGAAATATCACAATCATAAATATATAATCAATATCCTGAATGAAATAATATAAACTAGAAATTACTTATTTACAGTTCATGTCAGTTTGTTCAGACATGTGAACTACTTATTTCTGATTGTGATATTCCAGTTTTCTAGCTAGATATTCTTGCTTTTGTTTGTTTGTTGATAAAGACATGTCAAACTGTTCATGTATATCTCTTAAATTTTATAGAACTTAATTATATTTTGTTTTAATTTGTTTTCAGTATTAGCTCAATAGCAATCACCCCTGTTTTCAATACAAACAAAGCAAACAGTCTGAGACTGTAAACAAACAAACAAATACAATACAATAATTGTCAATACAAGCACACAAGCCTCAGTGGCTAGACACTCGCAGGCTGGCCAGGAGGTCATCGGTTCAATCCACGGTTGGGCGAATTAGGATTTTTCAAAATTGACCAGGGCTGAATGACCAAGAATGTCTTGGGAAAAAAATGGTGGCCGGTGTGATACTGACCTGATCACCCACTAAGTGCTGATTGGTCAACAAAAAATATGGGTCTAGCACCATATGCACAATGCAACTTAAGGCATGAAAAGGGTCTTTTACTTTTATTTTATACAAGCCAGCATCCATGGCTCAGAGGCAGTGAATACAAATGCACAATCCTCAAAATGGATTTGAAATCAGCCGCAGGTGATCTAGAAGCAGACCGCTTTACATTTTCACAATGGTATGAGGTTTGGTCATTCAGAATGCAATGCCAAACTACTAATTGCCATAAAATTATTTAGAAAATCACAAACAGCCAAAAATGCTGAGGTTGATTGTGACATCCTGTAAAGAATATGCAAAGAACTTTAACAAACACACATTTACATACCAGAGACACAAACTCTAGTTTGTAGAAGCTACTCATGTAGTCAAGAAATGCATTGATTCCATGATTTGCCAGGTGTTTCCTTTGGTATTCCTCTGTAACATCTGGCAATACAACAGGCTGAGACATGGACAGCGAGACATCTAGGGCTATAACTGTTGGCATCTTCCTGTACCTGGGAAAATATAATATGCTGAATTATAATTAGGATTGAATAAAAATACTAATGAGTTTATTAAAAATGTACAACTGTTATCTTAACTGACCTGTACCAAGCAACTCACCATAAGCTTATCAATTACTCCTTATATGATCAAATCAAAAAAATAATCTAGATTAAATAAAAATGCAAATCAAGAAGAGATAAGATCAGAAATGAAGAAATCAGGACTAAATTAGGGGTTATGGCTGCCCTAGATTTTATTAGAAGGCAGCAAGTCAAATGGTTTGGCCATGCAAGTAGGTTACCAACTAACAGTATACCACAGCAAGCAATGATGTGCAGACCAGATGGAAGCTGAGGAAGAGGCCGACCATGTAAAGAATGGACACAGGGAATAACTGTCCATGGGAATATCGAAACATGAAGCCCATAAGCTGGCACTCTCCCGCTGTTTATACCTCACCTCGACACCGCAAGGTATAAGAGGAACATGATGAGATGAGATAAGAATGTATGGCAACATAGTTATTCAACTATGAAAATAAATGTGTAGGGGTAATAGACCATCATTCAAGACATTCGAGAAGTGAACAGGAGTAAAGACAGATGGATAGAGGATCTGCATTAGAAAAATAGTATTGAGCTGGAAAATAGGGACTTCAGCCAAGACAGGTGAATTCACTGTGATGCCAGGAAAGCTGACCTCATATGTTAATTCTTGTGTCTTGAAAATGATCCACGTTACCCTGATTCGGAGTAAAGAAAGATCAAGATCTCTGAATTAAATCAGTCATATTTCCTGGACGCATTCCAGGTTCCTCTAAAATATGGTAAGATACTGTAAACATCAATAATAATCAGATTGTCAATATTATTATTCAAAGAAGGATGAAATATTGAATACGCCGAGGAGTACCTCACCCCATCCGGACCTAGGGGTACCTCAATGAAGCCTGTATGTCAATTTTAAGTGGAGATATTGGGACACAAAGGAGAGTTGCGCAATGAGGGAATCATGAAAAAAAATTTTAATCAAGATCCTGACACTCAACAAATGACAAATGTGACATATTATATCAATCACCGCTTAGAATCGACATACTCATACATACACTGATACAGGCATCACTGAGGTACCTCACTGAGGTACCGTTGGCTTTGGTTTTTCAAGGCCTATCTATCTGTGGTGGTTTCATTAGTTAGTAAATACTAAATTTGAAAAACATGATCAGTATACCTACGCACTGTTTAGTTGTTTAGTAAACAATTGAATAAACAAACTGTTTTTTACAAACAACATCAGCAGATCCAGATCAGTTCAGGCACCAGTCCAGTAGATAAGCATGAGCGATCTCTTAATTAATTATTTACAACTTAACTTGAAATAAATTAATGAAACTGATACAACGCGTATGTTTATATCGTTTCAGTTAATTTACATGACGTTCGGGAAGTTATCACAGGAGGCCGCCATTTTAATATTCTTAACATGTTAAAAACTCGATTTAAAAGATCACCCATAAAATTATGGAACAAACATAAATAAGTAGTCGTGTTATCTGTTGAAGTGTGTACTCATGGAGATGTTCCTATTGATGAGTATTTTTAAAACAGCGCTCACTCTATTTCTTTAAAACAAGGACCACTATACGTCTTTAACACAAAGTTCACCTTGTGTCTTTATATCTATCTCATTCTCTGTTATTCCGTTTATTAATTTCATGGCGCCTTCCTTCTCTCTTCGAAAAGTATCGATAGTTGATCGCTTCCGGTTATCTATATCTATAAAACAGAGTGTATGTATGTGGGTGGTTGGCAATGTATTGGATGGGTTCGATAACGGTATATCCGATTGAGATGAAATTTTCTACACGTCTTCCTTTCATTTCTGTGCAACCGACTGTAATAGTTTCTTAGTGTAAAATCGGCTACTTACTTAATAACATTTAATATTTCATTTTTTATTATATAATTTCTATATAGCAGGGGGACTTCACTCTAGAAAAGTTATTTCAAGGGGCATAACTTTTAATAACATTTCTATATACTTTATAGTCATATTGTTGGACTTACTTGCACTATTGTTAAACTCTTTCTCTATAGTTATTTACAGGCATACGAGTTATAATAAATAATGATATAATCTTTAAGGCATTTTCAAAGTTTTCATAAAAATAATGCATAACATTGTAGCCCATCTTTTTATGCTTAAAGAAGTTATCTACAGTCATGTAGGTGATTAAAAACAGTTTTCATTAAAAATAATGGATGGTGTGTGGAAGGACATTCTTTTAAGTTACTGTGCGCCAGGAGCTGGGCGAAACCACGCCGGGTCAGATAGATAGACAGACAGACAGATAGTCGGGAACGGGAGCTTATTTGACTACTTATATGAATTAAATGAGATGCTCCCCACCAGGGACTGGGTGAAGCCGGGCCGGCTCAGACAGACAGACAGATAGACAGACAGACAGATAGTCGGGAACGGGAGCTTATATGACTACGTATATGAATTAAATGAGATGCTCCCCACCAGGGACTGGGTGAAGCCGGGCCGGGTCAGACAGACAGATAGACAGACAGACAGATAGTCAGGAACGGGAGCTAATGTGACTATTTATATGAATTAAATGAGATGCTCCCCACCAGGGACTGGGTGAAGCCGGGCCGGGTCAGACAGACAGACAGACAAACAAGCATACAGACAGACTGATAGATAGATAGATCCCCTCCAGGGCCTGGGCGAAGCCGGGCCGGGTCAGCTAGTAAGATATAAATTTATAATTGAATATAATTGCATATTTAGTTTAGTTTAGTTTAGTCGTTGGATCAACATCACGGCACACGGTTTAACCCATAAGTGCTCCGTTTTCCTCCTAACTCAAACCTGAGTCTGGAGAAACTCAGCTCAATGCACGTACTCTGTTGCATCGGCGAGGAGTAATTGCATATTGTTGATAATGAATGGTAAAGTAAACCTGCCTGGTCACTATTTAAAACAACTTTAATGCCGGCCCTGTGGCGAATGGGTTACGGACGCAATTTGTAATCCCGCATGTCGCGTTCGAAACACTGCTGCAGACGATTTGGCATCAGACCGTCTTGCCTTGGCACAATATTAATTATTAATTATTAGTGTCGGTCGTTTTAGAAAGCAATGCCAAACTACTGAACGTAAATTTGCCAAGAAGTTACATCACAGCCAAAAATGCTGGAGTTGATTGCGACATTCTGTAAAGGATAGGCAACTAACTTTTTAAATTTATTAAAATGATATACGAGAGCAACAGTAAGACAGTGGCTAATATGCTGGACCTCTGGTCATATATTCGAAACACATTCGTGGCATGGATGTTTTTTTTCTTTCCCCCTGCATTAACTTGGGCATCCAAGTCGACGCAACCTAAAGTGGGTACCATTTCCCGAAACGCAGAGGCGGCTATCGTGAAATTGACCACATCACCACTCAATTGCCGATTGATCCACACAAATGTAGAGCTAGGAAAAACAAGTTAGTTGCATATCCTATTTTACAGAACGTCACAGTCAACCTTCAAGCTGAAAAACATCTGATGGCTGCAGAAATGTGGTTTCTGAGGAAAATGCAATGAATACCATGGACAGACAGAAAAACCAATGACCAAGTACTACAGGAGATAAATAAAAATCGTAAACTGATTAGAGAAATTAGACGTAGACAGTCAAAATTTTTTGGACATGTTATGAGAAAAAATGGATTGGAGAACTTAGTGACAACTGGCAAGATCAAAGGGAACAGACCAAGAGGAAGACCGAGAGGAAAATACCTGGATGGCTTGGCTACATGGCATGGACGAGACAGGAACACTGAGCTGATCCACGACGCTGGTGATCGGGTGAAATGGCGAGCCATGACCGCCCAGGCTTTCCGGCATGGCACATGATTGATTGACAGTCAACCTTAGCCATTTCCTGTTGACAGTTTGTGATTATCTTTTGACCAAATTTACATTCAATGGTTTGTCATTGATTTATTTCTGTCATTGATTTATGAACGACCGGCACCCATAATATTGTATGAAAACCAACGCAAGGTGCTCAGCTTCCAAACATCCCGCAGCTTTGTTTCGATCGGAGTATGCGGGACTATGACTTGCGGGTTAGAACCATATACCCAGTACGCCTCAAGGAGTGTAAAAGAGATCTTTATTTTACCATATACCAAAAATCACCCCGTGGCTTGAAATGGACCCTTTAAATTACTTAAAAATGAGCAGTATAAGTCGCATATTTTCATATACCCATTTATAACTCTTAACATATCATGTTCCTTTTGAAGTGATTAAAAATAGCTCTAAATGACAAAACTCCGCCTAGAGAGGCTCTACTGGTGATGGTTGTTAGAAACTCCGTCTAGAGAGGCTCTACTGGTGATGGTTGTTAGAAACTCCGCCTAGAGAGGCTCTACTGGTGATGGTTGTTAGAAACTCCGTCTAGAGATATTTTAGTGGTGGCTTTTACAAACTTCACATAGAGCGGCTCTGGTGATTGTGATTGTTTCAAACTGTCTAGAGAAGCTGTAGTGGTGGTGGTTGTTAGAAACTCTGTCTTGAAAGGCTTTAGTAGTGGTGGTTGTTAGAAACTCCGTCTAGAGAGGCTCTACTGGTGATGGTTGTTAGAAACTCCGCCTAGAGAGGCTCTACTGGTGATGGTTGTTAGAAACTCCGTCTAGAGAGGCTCTACTGGTGATGGTTGTTAGAAACTCCGCCTAGAGAGGCTCTACTGGTGATGGTTGTTCGAAACTCCGCCTAGAGAGGCTCTACTGGTGATGGTTGTTAGAAACTCCGTCTAGAGAGATTTTAGTAGTGGCTTTTACAAACTTCACATAGAGCGGCTCTGGTGATTGTGATTGTTTCAAACTGTCTAGAGAAGCTGTAGTGGTGGTGGTTGTTATAAACTCCGTCTAGAGAGGATCTAGCGGTGGTGGTTGTTACAAACTCTGTCTTGAAAGGCGTTAGTAGTGGTGGTTGTTACAAACTCCGTCTAGACGTGCCCTTAGTGTTGGTGGTTGCTACAAACTCCGTCTAGCGGGCTTGTTTGATTTACCGAGACTCCCGTCTATTCCACTTTTCACACTGGACAGTGGAGAGCATTTTGTGTGATATTCGCTGGCACGGATATGGAGCATAACGGGGACGACCCGTTGCCGTGAAGTTGGAACCTCAACTGACTAACTAACTAACACACTCCGTCTAGAGAGGCCCTAGTGATGGTGGTTGTTACAACATCCGTATAGAGAGGTCTTAGTGATGGTGGTTGTTACAAACTCCGCCTAGAGAGACTCTAGTAGAGGTGGTTGTTACAAGTCGGTCTAGAGAGGCTTTAGTAGTGGTTGTTACAAACTCCGTCCAGAGAGGCCCTAGTGTTAGTGGTTGTTTCAAACTCCGCCTAGAGAGGCCCTAGTTTTAGTGATTGTTATAAACTCCGTCTAGAGAGACTGTAGTGGTGGTTGTTACAATTTCCGTCTAGAGAGGCTTTAGTGTTGGTTGATACGAACTCCGTCTAGAGAGGCCCTAGTGTTAGTGGTTGTTTCAAACTCCGCCTAGAGAGGCCCTAGTTTTAGTGATTGTTATAAACTCCGTCTAGAGAGACTGTAGTGGTGGTTGTTACAATTTCCGTCTAGAGAGGCTTTCGTGGTGGTTGATACGAACTCCGTCTAGAGAGGCTGTAGTAGCAGTGGTTGTTACAAAGAGGCTCTAGTAGTGTTGGTTGTTACAAACTCAGTATAGACACACTCTAGTATAGATGGTTGTTACAAATTGTTACGAACTCCGTCTAGAGAGGCTTAGTTAGGGTTACAAATTCTGTCTAGCGAGGCCCTAGTGATGGTGGTTCTTACAAACTCTGTATAGAGATGCTGTAGTAGTGATGGTTGTTACAAACTGTTACAAACTCCATCTAGAGAGGCCACAGTGATGGTGATTGTTACAAACTCCGTATTGAGAGGCTCTGCTAGAGGTGGTCGTTAAAAACTGTCACGAACTCCGTCTAGAGAGGCTTAGTTATTGTTATAAATTCCGTCTAGCGAGGCACTAGTGATGGTGGTTATTATAAACTCCGTTTAGAGAGGCTGTAATAGTGTTGGTTGTTACAAACTCCGCCTAGAGAGGCTCTAGTAGTGGTGGTTGTTATGCACTCCGTCTAGAGAGGCTCTAGTGGTGATGGTTTTTACCGACCCAGCAGCGTCTGCATCTCATCACAACTGACCGAAGCTCCCCTCTATCACGCGTGATCATGCCCATGGTGACTTAAACGTCCTATGTTCACTGTCGTGTTTATCGTTCTTCACCTTGTCTTCGCGGGAACATATCATCTATTAATGTTTGTTCTAAGTTATTGTAACGCTTCATTGCGCCAAATATTTTAGTTTGCGATAAATTATACTGTTTATACGCGTTTCTTTCGGTGTTAAGATCTTTTAGAATGTTAATATGTAGTTCTTATTCTATCGTAGTACTCTAAAAATGTTTCCGTACAATATAAGTTCAAAAACGTGTATTCACTAGTATTTCTAAAAGAGTCGGCGTCGCTGAAAGGTTTAACACTTATTTTTTTTCTCGTCTTGCGGGGCGTAGTGGGTTCATTCCGCAAGCCGGTCAGTTTGGCTTAACCGTTGATTTCTCTTTCAGAATGATAAACGACCAGAATACGTGGTAATTATTTTGTAAATTTTCAACAGCTATTAGCAGCTGGTGATAGGTTTACTTGACTGTTTCGGTTTTCCAGGATAGTCCAAGTTTTTAATGTTTTCATGAAATAATTTAGCTGTCCCGGAAAATGCTTTCGGGACACTAATTTGTTCCGTCAGGTATTATCAGATGCAGCTGATGCTGGAACTTGGAACAGCATGAGTGAGCAGGAATGTTAAGATTCAAAGTCAAAAACTATTAAAACACATAACATAATTAATTTTTATTTCAAAGTGTGATTTGTTTGCTTATTATAATTAATGTAAGTAGCTACAATTTACATTGCTACACGCTGCGGGATTTGCTGAGGAGGGGATCCGAGCACTTATGGACTGAATGGTTCGATGTGCAACGAGGATGATCTGTCGACTAACTAACTAACTAACTAACTAACATTGTGTAACATCTTTGACTCTTGTTATGTATACGAGAAATATTACTGTTTCTCAGTTACATAATCTGACAACTCAAGCTGGACAACTTTCTGCAAAGGCCATGGAACTTTTAAAGTGTTGTCACAGGAAAGATGCATGTTCTCAAAATATGTACTTTCATTTGCATGCTGGTGTTGTGTTATAGGTTCTTCATGCTGTTTAACTCATAGATTGCTATGGCCTGGTTTTCTTCTTACGTCTTTTGAACAATATTTCTACTTCTTCTCCCGTGATCTACGTTTGCTATGAGTATACTCGAGGTCAACATGGCCGAATAGATAAGTGCGCTCGCTCTTAAACTTCCTTGTGCGAATGCCGAGGTAGCGGGTTCAATCCCTACTACGATGGGTTGAACTAAAATGGTGACTTCTCGTCCTTTACTTGGGGACTAAATTACAAGTACCCCAAAAGTCTAAGTGGGTTCACCTAATGGCATGGGACACTGGTAAAAGGGAAAACTAATCCACACGCAAAAATAAGTGCAATAGCACGCGTATGGACTACGTTTGAGTTTAAAGCGAGCGAATGCAACACAAAGTTTATTCCAGAGGATGTTGCATAGCATCAGTTATAGTGCGTAGATGTGCACTTTCTAGTCCCGTGCCACTTAGGCCAACATCTTCCGACTTCTACGCTTGAGGATTCTTTTCTGTATACCTCCTCCCATAGGTAGATTGTTTTCCTGGCCCTGTGGGCTCTGCTTTCCCACACTTCAGTACTAATCGTTGTTAGTTATTGACCCAATGACATCCATGTTTGTTACATGTTAAATGCCTTAACTGTTGAGTGTATGTTCTAACTAACACTTGGTTTTGTCTGTGGACATTATCTATGTAATTTTTTAATATTAAGAAATGGTTTTACCCCACCCTCAAATGTTGACTTCTCTGCGTAACTTGGGGAAGTAAATTACAAGTACCTCAGGAAGTGGCAAGTGACTCGCCTGGTGGCGAGGGACACTGTTATTAAGAAAAGCTAGCCATCACTCAAAAATCAGCCCAGAGCACTTGCTACTAGTAGCAAGTATGTGGACTACGCTCGAGCCCATAACAAGCTGGCGTAGGCGCTCATGTCTGTTCCCAGATCTTGGTCTTTGGTATTCTGGATTAAATTCTGCACAGTTGTGAAAGAAGTCGTCGTCATCATCATCAAGTGAGGCGTTCATGTCTCTCCCCAGATTTCGGTCTTTGGTATTCTAGATCAACTCTGCTGATTAATGATATACCTCAATACCACCGTCTCAGTCCATCAAACATCATTTCTCTTGTTCTGCATCTGCTTCTCTTTGTTCTTTCCAGTCGTCACGATATTCTCCATAGCCTCTCTTCTCATCACATGACCAAAGAAAGCTCTTTGTATCCTTCTTATTATTATTGTCTCATTCTTATTCTTAAATGCAATGTTCTACTTGATGCCCTGGTAGCGTGTTCAACCCCTATACCGGTCAGTAGGACTAAAATGTTGACTTCTTGTCCTTGGCTTGGGGACTAAATTACAAGTACCTCAGGAGTGGGAGTCTGATGGCGAGGGATACTGATAATAGTGAAAGCTAATCCACACGCAAAAATCAGTCCAGTGCACTAGAAATAGTAGCACATGTAAGGACTTCGCTTGAGTTCAAAAGCGAGCGAGCGCCAAAAAAAAAAAAAACAAAAAAAAAAACTTAGCAATTTTCAGGCAATCGTTGTTAGTTACTTTGACAGTCTAAAGAATTCGCACCATTCGTCTCAGTAGCCACATCTCTGTTGCTTCCAAGTTCTTCCTAATTTGCTCATGCATCACTGCCATGCAGCAAAACAGGCTCTACATAGCAGTTTAGCACTCTCTTTGCTATATTTATTGATAGTGACTTATTGCATAAGATATCTTTCATTTTCGAACCCTTCACCATAAGATCCGGAGTACGACAAGGTTGTGTCCTGTCTCCTCTCTTGTTCATAACATATATTGACAATATATGTAAAGAAACCAGCCAAACAGAGAGCGCAAGACCACTGCATGATGAGAACACAGAAGAAGAACCATCTGCAAATCTAACCATTAAAGAACTGTTTGCGGACGACCAAGCACTAATAGCACAATCAGAAGCTGAATTAAAAGACCACATGAATAGTATCAAAAGAAGTGCACCATTGAATACCTTGACTGGAGAAACCATAACTGATAAGAAACAGCAGATGAACAGATGGGTAGAGCACTATTTGGAACTTTACTCAAGTGAGACCAAACTAGCGTATGATGCCTTCAACGCCATAGAGGCTTTACCAACTCTTGACCACCTGGACACACTTCCCACCATAACATAAGTTAAGTGTGCTATAAATGAACTTGCATCTGGCAAGGCTCCAGGTAAGGATGGGATTCCAATAGAGGTTATCAGGAGTTGGCAAGACACACTCACTCTACAGATCCACCAGCTAATAGAGCTATGCTGGCGAGAAGGACAAGTCCCACGGGATTTCAAAGATTCAAGCATCATAACACTGTACAAGAACAAGGGCGATCGGAGCGACTGCAACAACTATAGGGGTATCTCACTTCTGTGCATTGTTGAAAAAGTATTTTCCAGAATTGTTCTGCGCAGCCTTCAAGTCCTAGGAGATTAAGTCTACCCCGAATCACAGCGTGGCTTTCGACAGAACTGGTCTACCATTGATATGATATTCTCATTTGCGACAAATGCAAGAAAAATGCCGTGAACAGAATCAACCACTGTTTATTGCCTTCATCGACCTCACAAAGGCATTTGATTTGTACAGTCGTGAGGGTCTGTTCAAGGCACTAAAGAAGATTGGCTGCCCACCAACTCTTCTGTCCATTGTGGAATCGTTCCATACAGGCATGAAGGGTGTAATCAAGTTTGATGGTGCAACTTCTGAAGAGTTTGAAATCAAGAGTGGAGTTAAGCAAGGTTGTGTACTAGCTCCCACTCTCTTTGGAATATACTTTTCACTTCTACTGAAATATGCCTTTCATGATCAGGATGGTGGTATATACATTCACTCAAGCTCAGATGGCGGCCTCTACAATGCTTAGAGATTGAAGGCCAAGACCAAAATTAGGAGGATACTGATCAGAGAGTTGCTTTTTTGCAGATGATGCTGCAGTTACGACCCACTCTGAGGAAGAATTACAATATCTACTATCTGCATTCTCCAATGCTTGTTCTGAATTTGGTTTAACAATTAGCAAAAAGAAGACACAGATTATGTCACAAGGTGCACATGGGGTACCATCAATCTTTATTGACGACGCCGAACTAGAGATGGTAGACCATTTTACATATCTAGGATCAGTGGTCAATAGGAAATTATCCCTAGATCAGGAAATCAACATCCGGATTGGTAATGCAGCAACAACAATTAACAGGTTAAGAAAAAGAGTCTGGGAGATCAGGAAGCTTACTGCCAAAACAAAAGTCCTTGTCTATCAAGCCAAGTGTCCTTAGTACTCTTCTTTATGGCAGTGAAACCTGGACAACTTACTCACACCAAGAGAAACGTTTAAACAGCTTTCATATGCGGTGACTGCGAAGAATTCTTGGTATTAAGTGGCAAGACAAAATCACAAATACTGAAGTATTGGAAAGATCAGGTTGTGTGACGGTTTATTCCATGCTCAGTCTTCGTAGATCTCAGGGTCGGCCTCTGCTACGATACAAAGATGTGTGTAAGCGGGGCATGATTGATACAGGCATTGATAATGCACATAGGGAGCAAGTAGCCGCTGAACGTGTTGCATGGAGGGCAAATATCAGAAATGGAATAAAGACAACGGAGAAAATTATTGCGATAAGTCACACACCAAGCGTGTGAGACGTAAGATGGTGCATGATGGTGGAAATGACCACGTGTTCACATGCACCCACTGTGAACGAACATTTACAGCGAGAATTGGCCGTATCAGTCACTTTCGCTAACGCCATGGGTAAAAGTTATGCCTTTTTGAAGCACAAACTATTGTCTATCAAGACGGCAAGGTGCCAATGTTGTTGAATAGTCTAAACGAAATGTTTAGGGAACATAACATGAAAATTAGCACAAGTAAAACAGAGGTAATGACTGTAACTAAAGAAGAAAAAGCAACAACGATTCACATAAACGAACATCCCTTGAAACAAGTAAAGAGTTTCAAGTACCTAGGAAGTAAAATATCATCAAATAGCAAATCAGAAGACGAGATCGAAAACAGATGCAAAAAGGCAAACCAACTCATTGGATCAATGACACCAATACTAAAGAACAAAACATGTATCAATAACTACTAAGAAAGCACTTTACAACACAATCTTCCTGCCAACTCTATGTTACTAATGCCAAACCTGGACAATGACAGAAAAAGAGAAAAGAAAAATCAAAACAACGGAAATGAAATTCCTGAGAAGAATACTCAATACACCAAGAAGAGATAGGATCAGAGATGAAGAAATCAGGACTAAAGTGGGGGTTATAGTTGCACTAGATTTTATTAGAAGGCAGCAAGTCAAATGGTTTGGCCATGCAAGTAGTTTACCAACTAGCAGTACACCATAACAAGCAATGATGTACAAACCAGAGGGAAGCAGAGGAAAAGACCGACTACGTAAACGATGGACGCAGGGAATAACAGAATCCATGGGAATATCGATACATGAAGCCCGAAAACGGGCACTATCCTGCTGTTTATAATTCACCTCGACACCGCAAGGTACAAGAGGAACACGATGAGATGAGATGAGGTCTTTCATTTTCTGAAATGCAGCTTTTGCTTGCCACATTCTGTTTATAATCCCTGTTGTGCATCTTCCATATGATGTTATAATAGCCCCTATGTATTAAAATTGATTAGCTTAGTTTAGAATTTTCCCTTCTATTTTAATTTCACAGTTTGATGTCACTTATTTCATTCATAACACCATTGCTACTGTTTTTTTTTGATATTCAAGGAGTGTCCTTTCACTGCACTCTCTGTTAGTTGAAGAGGCGATGAATGAATCATCAAAAAAAAAAAAAAAAACGAGAAGTATATTGAGAATTTTACTAGAAGACGATTACAAGAAACAAAATGGACGTTGCGGCTGAAGCCTTCGTCAGCACAGAACAAAAAAACACAAACAGACAACCAACTAACTACACGAGAAACACTACATGAAAATACAAAAGTTACTTATCTGAATCCTGATTTGGTCGAATGCGCCTTAAACGCTTACCGTTTGATGTGAATGGAAAGAACCGGATGTATGGTTTAAACTGGTCGATGTGCGAAAGGGATTGGCTTAGCCGGTGTGAGGGATGGCGGGACGCCCATATGTGAGCGAACGGTGAAAGAAAAGCGGATTAGCAGTGAACTATAGCCGGCTCTGTGGCGCACTCCCGCATACCGCGTAGGAACACAGCGGCATGCGCTTGGAATGCAGTCCGCCCTGCGTTGGTTTGCATAGAATGGTTAGTTGAAGAGGTATGCGGAGAAGATGCAATCCAGTCTTACTCTAGCATTACGTCTTGTCTCGACAGTTTTTATTAGTTATATTCTCACCGTTGATAAATAGTTTCGTCATTGTTTCATTTGCATCTCATTTTATTTTTTCTGGATAATGTTGTAAATCTGAAAAATGGTTTTTCATATCTTACTGTTTCTTTACACAAATCTGTAATCTTCATTACGTTAATTCGAATTTGTTCACGTAGATTTATTCAGAGATGTGATTTTAAAGAGGAATGCTGGAAAACCCTTGAACTGACAAAATGAGCAATCTAAATATTTTGTAGGAGACTAAGACAACTTATGACAAATAGCAGAAAGAGGCAGTAATCATTTGTTTGGCCATGTGACGAAATAGACGCCATGGGATTCGGCCTTGTGGTATAAAATATTCGGCCTTGTGGTATAAAGGTAAAAAATCAGACCGTGCGGTATAAGGCAGGCAACCCTACTATTACCCGACCCGGTTCTTTGGAAAATTATCGCCCTTTGGCTGGCGTTCGAGATGATTCTAAAAACCTAGACCGGGTGAATATGATTCACAGGCTGACGGCGCATGGTTGGAATATGCGCAGTTGATTGGGCCGGGCGGACAAAGACGGAAGTTGTTGGCGGTCAGTGCTCCTGAACAGACGCTCTTTTTTTCGCACAGTGTGTTTTCATTATGGAGAGCTGGGGGATACCGATGTCTCAAGGTTGTTGAAGAAACCCGACGTCCCGTCCTGCTGAATTACAGCTGCTCCTTTATGACACGGTGTTCGGCCATCTGAAGGTTCTTCCTTCTTGAGTGAAGCCTTATCAGTTGGTGACGGGTCCAGTGATTGGGACCAGGCAATTGAGAGTAGCGGACCAAGAACTCCAATATGAATCCTACAGTGTACTTGTCCCAAGAGTTTACTACACTGGAGGTTGAGTCCTGCTAACCCTTGGCCATCGTCATTACAAAGTATGTTCACTATGTCCACGCTATCTGCTGACCGACTACACTCACGGCAAGTAATTATGTGGAGTGATTGTGCTTTGTATCACAATTATCGACAGATCCACCACCAGCTAGAACCAGATTATCTTGACTTTGTGTGCCAGGTCATTTTGGCCTATGAATCCGCTGGAATCTAGAGACAGTACCTCCAGCACCAACATCCCACATCATCACCTGAAGGTTGCTCTCATATTTCTGACACTCTCTTGGACTATGGAAGAGAGGGCAACTACGTGTTTCATATTGTGGCCACCCGCAAGACCTGGCACATTTCGTCATCTGTGTGAAACTCCCATTCGGATCATCACGGAATCAGTTTCCGGAACTAGTCCAGTTAGACCGACCATTATCCATCCACCTGTGGGAAGACGAGAGCTTGATGGAAGACTGGCTACATCCGGTGAGATCTAGTAGCAAGATGACCAGTAGCGTCTACTCGAAGCCTTTCCAGTGAAGACTGCTCCATCCTGAAGCCACTCCCAGGCTTGCTGTCTTGACTGACCTATAGGTTAATAGGTCTATCTCATCATCATCATCCCCACCATCATCATCCTCATTTGTACAATACACACTTCTGTTACCATATTAATGCCAGAGTTGAGTGTTGAGTCAGGCATTCAGGACGAGGTGTGAGAGGGTAGTATCCCTTGGTTGGTTGAACAGTGAGATAGGTATTCAGAGACCGGTGGAGTAAAGTAGACTGAGGTTACCTAGTCCCAGGTAGATCACCTCCCGTTAGTAAGGTGTGGCATCAGTTTCTCCTCACCCCAGGGAGTGTTGCTACAGGCCACAAAACGAGAAAAGAACTGTAACATGGTGTGATAAACTGAAAAGATTTGTGGAAAGAGAGATAATGGAATGCAGGGAGAGAAGATTCTTGTCAGCCTTTCGTCATTGCCGCAGGGAGCTCACGCACGAACTGATACATGTCATTGGAGATCGTAAGATGTGGAGGTGCATGATCACCCACACCAGCGGGCGAGGTACTGATGATGGTGATTTTAATCCAATATTCTTCCTAAAAGTTCGAGGATTTAACAGTAAAAGTATTTATTACTAGGTGTGTATTCTTCACTTGAATTTGTGGATGAGGCATCAAGTTTCTACATTCGCCTGCGCCAGTTATATTTCCTGTATGTTTTGATATTACTCTTTGTGCAAAACATAACTGTTCGCTGCACGAGCTTCCCACGTCATATTGACTCAGCGTTTATGTACTTATTTTCACAAGTTTATTCATATATGAATGCTTACAGCGTTCTAAAACACAGCTGCTGAATATATATGTATATAACACTCGACATTCAAACATAAGCAACGACACAATATTTCT
>OY992877.1:150773759-150793759 GCA_963921405.1 Cepaea hortensis | reverse complement strand
TTATGACTCTTTCTATCCCTTAGTGTGATTATTTCAACCCTCTCAGAGTCAATGAGTCTTGGAATACAGTATAAAGTTTGTATGCAACATCTATCTCGCAATTCAGTGCAAATCAAAAAGTAGGTTTGGACCTAGCATGATACATAATCTAATGAACACTTATTACAATGTAAATTTCCGTTCACTGAGCATAACATTGTGGAAGAAACCAAGAAATTAAAAATATAACACAGCGATCATATTATGGCGATATATCGCCCTCCTGTTCAAATGGGAGGTCATATTTGGCGATATATTATCCTTCGACACACAATCAGTTAACCAACTGTGGAGCCAGTATGCTGTTTGTACAGTTGAATATACACGTTAAACATAAACAAATGCAGCTACAAGATGTATTTTTAATGATTGTGCATTATTTGAAAATATTGTCGGTCCAAGCTTTGTATTTACATTCTGTAAAGTTCATGCAACATAATAGGTAAATTCAAAACTTGGACCGGCAATATTGTAAAACACTGCACAGTCATTAAAAATATGCCACATAGAAAACGCAGATGACACATTTACAAAGGGTTTAAAAACAATAGAATTACTTGGTTGGCAATGGGTATGTTCACTCAAAGGTAAAATTAAATGAAGCCTTTTCACAACTCGTCTCATTTCCTAAACCTGGCTCACTATTCTTTAACTGATGCCTTGAAGTAAATAATTCAGCATGAAATATTAAGTGAATGTAAATGGAATTATAAGGTGGGAGCCATCATTGTTTCATATACCATCGTAGATTAAGAACAAATTGGCTTTTTATATTTTACAAAATTAAGCTTTATCATTTCAACACTTGGTCAAGATATATTCAGACGGTTGGACAACTGTTACAGTGTTAGTGAATCTTTGTTAAAACATTTCTATCTTAATATACGCCTGTCACTCAACAACAGATTATTTGTAGGGCATTTGTGAGGCAAGGTGTATCTGCAAATTTAGATCTAACTGTGAAAAAAAAAAAAGATTTTCTAGCAGATAAACAACTTTAGTAGTTAATACTTGTGAAATATTTTTTTGGGGGTTTTTATCTGGTGCGATAAAAATATATAGAATATTCCTTTCCCAGTTTTACTTTTTGTAATCTATTTTACTTACACATTCCCCTCCATTTCTTTAGCAATAATTAGGTTGTGGGATTTCATTTAAGTATCTTCTCTTTGGTACTCACGCATCTCCGCACTATCGATAGCCGTGGTTACCTCAAACTCGTCCTTCATCTTCAACTTTGTACGCGGGCAAGTCAATAAGTAAGTCACACAGTTCTGTGGGATGGCAAGTAAATGTAGTTGGTGTTTTCTACAGGTGTCATTAGGTGACAGCAACATCGAACTTTATATTCCTGTTCGTCAAGTGGCGCTAGGTGTCTCATGCACATGCGCAGCGCATAAAAAAAATGGTGACTGTACTGACGGAGTGTATAACCAAAGAGTAACGTGCTGTTGTGCGTTTTTTGTGGGCAAAAGGACTGGCTGCAAAGGGCATTCATAAGGAAATGCTTCCTTTTTGTGTTGACAAATGTTTGTCACATAAAACGGTGCATAGCTGGGTAGAAACATTTTTTCAAGGACGCGAATGACGCCGAAGTTGAATGTGAAGTGAAAAACGTTGTATAGAAAACAGAGCACGCAGTTCTGTGCAGCCGGTTTGGGAGGACTGATAAAATGATGGGAAAAGTGCACCAATGCTGGTAGAAATTATATTGGGAAATAATGGCACAATGTATGTATAAAAATAAACTTTCAAGTTGTTATCATATTTAGTTATTTTTCTACAGCAATTTGTGACTTACTTATTGACGTCCCCACGTAAATATTCCTACTAAATTTACCGTGTTTTAATATCACGTTAATTTTCTTATATCTATATTTGTTTTCTTCTTGAGAAAGGTAGTAACACCGAAACGTCTAACAGTTGTGTTGTGTTTTATTCTTACTTATTTTTTAAATTGATATTTGGCTTAGTTGTTATTATCTTATATATAGTTCCATCTTATATCTGAGGATGGGGACGGAGCGCTTATGGGAATGTCCCGAAAGCTGTGATGTCAGTTCCTAAATCAATCAATCAATCAATCAATCAATCAATCAATCAATCAATCAATCAATCAATCAATCAATCAATCAAAAGTTCCATTATTTTCGCCGATTTGCCCCTGCATTTTGTTTTCGTGGACTGAGACCCTATCTCGTATGTATACGTGTTTGCTGTAACTATATAATGCCCAATAACTACTGAATGTCTCTGTACATAGCCTTCTCATTGTTCTTCAATATCATCACACTGACTATTTATCCTTGCTTGTTTCGCTAATAGTATATTACGAAACTGTAAAGAGACTTCATTGGTTGTTCAATTACTCTTACGTGATAAACAGACATATCTATTATTGAGGAACGATTGCGTGCATTGAATTAGCATGAGAAACATATTTACAGGTATTAATTGGCACTCATAAGTAAAGCAAAGAAGTAGAGAGGATACACTAGAAACTATAACAATTGAAAGGCATAGAAACACCTGGCATTGAATATTATTCATACACACTAGAAACTATACCAATTGAAAGCTATAGAAACACCTGTCATTGAATATTATTCATTTAAGGATGTGTTTACCGCGGTGCTGTCGTTACACATGTGCATAACTTATGCAGATAAGCCATTTATTTGTGACTACATGAAATAGAGTATGCTATTATTTGCAGACAAGTGTATGCATGCTAATTACTATGTTAATTACTGACACTATTTTGTGAAATATGTTTTGCACGCCGGTCTCTAATACCTCTCATCTCATCTCATCATGTTCCTCTTGTACCTTGTGGTGACGAGGTGATGTATAAACATCGTGAGAGTGCAAGATTATGGGCTTCATATATCGATATTCCCATGGACTCTGATATTCCCTCCGTCCAACGTTTACGTGGTCGGCCTCTAATACCATTATACCAAAATAGGAAACCAGCCTGACTAACTATCCAGACCATTAAGATCTCGCACATCGGCAATAAGGTTTTGTCTTTGCCTGATTATTGTAGCTCTCTCTCTTGTATAATGCTTGTAGCCTTAAGACTAGCTCAGCATACAACACAATTTCATCATTGTGTTTCATAGTTTTAATCTTTAAATCCACTATAAGAGACTTTTCTTTTCACTCTTATTTGTCATTATAAAAGTTTGTGATATTTTAATGACAACCGGAACTATTAACTGATTCAGCGCAGAAGGATAATATTTCGCCTAATGTGACCTCCCATTTGGACAGAAGGACGATATATAGCCGTACTAGGGTCAATGTTTTATTTGTTTTGTTTCTTGGTATCTTCCGCAATTTCAATGCTCAGAAATGTACATTATAATACTTGATCACGTGATTGTGCACCATGTTTGGTCTAAACCTACTGTTTGTTTGGCACCGAATCAGTTAAATAAAGGTTGCAAATAAGAACAATAGCAACGTCCCATTTTAGACCATGTGAGACGTTTTGGATTCATGGTGCTGGATTTATATTTTTGTAAAAAAATCGGTACTTGAGAGGTGATATGATGAATATCAAGCCGGCCGTCTTTACTTTCCAAGACATTTCCTGGTACCCACTATAGGCTGGGTGGGTGTGAAAGCCCAGGTCAGTTTTTAAATTCTGTTTCAATGCGAATTTGAACCCATGACCACGGGGCGGGCAGGCAAGAGTAAATACAAGTTATTAACACTTGAATGTGTACACTGAGCTCAGCAATGACACTTCCAAGAGATATATTTTGAAACGATAAAAATAGGTGTATATCAGTACTAAAAATAAATAAATACAATGCACAAACATATTACATCTTTGATCTTAGACATTATATTCAGTGATATGACAGTAAAGGAATAATCAATATATATTTCATAAGAAAACATGTAAATATTTAAGCCATTTAGTGGACTAGACATAAATGCACATGGAAAAAAATAAATCTTGCATCCAGATACTCCAAAAAGAGGAATTTTGTGTGAGAAATTACATTGGAATAAACAAATTACATGAAGGGAAGAGGGACCATTTAGCATGTTGACTAACAGAATTAACACATACATTTAAAACATAAAGCAATTACTGTGCTCGACATCATACACACTCAGCTTAAAAAAAGTTATTATGTACAACATAAGTGTGCAGTCTCTCACAAATCTGTCACAATGTCTCATAAAAATCAGTATGACATGAGTAGACTTCAATAGGAAGAATGGACAACTTAGGAATTGTTAAGAATGCCATCATATAATGCATCAGTTCATTTTACAAAGTTTTGATACTGTACAGTGAATTTCCATAGACGCATGCACGCCGTTGTCCCAAGAAAGAGTTTCTCATGTACTTGTATCAGTGTATGTTGTTTGTTGTTTCTGTGCTGACGAAGGCTTTAGCCGTAACGTCCAGTTTGTCGTGATCGTGTTCTAGTAAAGGTTACCGATTCTACTTCTCGTTAATGTTGATTCACTCATAAGAAGGATGTAGTGCTTTATGCGTGTTTCTTTTAAGTTACTACAATATTTTGCTTCTTTTTTCATATCCTATTTACAGGACATCGCTGTCAACACCAGCACTGCTGTTGTTGATGTCTTGGCAAGTTTACGTTAAGTCGTTTGCCATTGCTTTCTGAACGACCGGCTCCCATACCATCAGGTAAAAACAGAGCAACACGGTCTGCTGCCAAATCGGTCGCAGCTGTGTTTCGAACGCAGGTAAGTTGCCTCACGAATCGCGCCCGCAAGACCTTAGCCACGGAGTCCGGCTATTTTGCTACTAAATATTGTATATATTGTAATCTGCATGATTTCGGACCTTCTTTTTTCGGGCGGTACTTTGGCACAATGGCAGTGAACGCATTTCATAATTCCCCGACACACTGAGTCGAGTGTTGGAAATCTGCTGCAGACGACTTGGAAGCATGCCACCTTGCGCTGGATTCGACAGTATTGAGCATCGGTCGTTCACAAAGCCATGACAAACTACTGAACGTAACAATTTACCACTAAATCACAAATAGTCAAACATGCTGGGGATGACTGCGACGTCCTGTAAAAGACATACATCTAACTTGAACTTCTTCTTCATGTGCCTATTCTGAAGGAAACATAGGCGACGACTCTCCATCCAACCCACTCTGTCATCAGATAGTTAATTAAGTTGGTGGTACACACTGTACTTATTGTTGCCCAACTATTTAAGCCTTCCACAAACATCTTTCTGTGTCTTCCTCTGCCTAATTGTATCCATTATCTCGACCACTAATTCTCCATGTAAGGTTACATTTACTCTTTCACCTATTCTGTTGATATGCTCTATAAATTCCATTTATCTCTTCCTTGTGGTTCCGATGAGGAATATGGTAACGCCCGAAACTGTCAGTATACGGCAATGTACACGTAGTACAAATAACCAAAGTCAGGTCTTAGTCAGATGTGACTGAGCTACCGCATGATAGTAGACTGTATTATCTAATTTCTGTCGGAGCCGAATGTTGGGCGGCGCTCACACAACCTGCCACCCCATATTGTGTCAAAGGCTTTGGGCGGAGGGATGCAACTGGGGAGGATACAAACCTTACCCTTTTTTTTTTTGCATATCCTTTACAGGACATCGCTGTCAATAGCAGCATCTTTCAGCTGTCTGTTGATTTCTTGGCAAGATTACGCTCAGTAGTTTGCCATTGCTTTCTGAGCGGCCGGCTCAGTATCCCGCAAGTCACCAGCGGGGGTCGAACCTTACCTTACCCTAGTGCGAGGAAATGTAACTTAAAGACTAAATGCCATAGCAGGGCATACCAGATCCTATGCCTAGGTCGGTAGTTGGTCTAGGATGGAAGATCTGACAAACAGACGGTTCATTAACTCATCGTGTACCATGCCGATAAGAATGGGCGGTCATGATTCGCCATCTCACTCGATCACCAGATTGTGAATTAGCTCACTATTCTTGTCTCGATCATACAACGTGGTTAAGCCATCCAGGTATTTACTTCTCTGCTATCCCCTTGTTCTCTTCGCCTCGATCTTGCCAGTTGTCATCAAGATCTCTAATTTATTTATTTCTCATAATGTGACCAAAAATGTTTGACTGTCTACGTCTAATTTCCCTAATCTGTGTACAATTTTCATTTGTTTCTTGTTGGACTTGGTCGTTGGTTTTTCTGTCTGTCCATGGTATTCTTTGCATTCACCTCAGAAATCACATTTCCACAGCCATCAGATGTTTTTCAGTTTGTCTGCTCATTTTCCATGCTTCACATCCATACAAAAGTACAGGTTCTATGTAGAACCTCAGCACTATTTTTCTCGTTGCAATTGATATATTTTTATTTGTCAGTATATTTTTCCTCTTGCAAAAGGCTACATTCTTGTTCTAATCTCTTCAAGGCATCTCCCATCAGATGTTATGACTGTTCCGAAATAATTTTATCGGTTCACTTGTTTAAGAATATTCCCATTTACTCGTAAATTACATTTTGATATCTCTTTCTTCCTAGTGGCGACCATAATCTGTGTCTTCTTACAATTAATTCTAACTCCTATTTTTCACTGTGTGCAACAACTGCATCTACTAAATGTTGCAGATCTTGCTCATTGTCCGCAATCAATACTGTATCATCCACATATCTAATATTATTGATGTCACGTCCCCCAATGAGGATTCCTTTCATATCTTCTACATTTCTGAAAAATATTTTCACTGTACAGGGAAAACAGATCTGGAAACATTACAAATCCCTGTCTCACACCTCTCTTAATAGGCTGACATTGTCCCACTTCATTATCAATCCTTATGGCAGCTTGTTGTTTCCAATATAAAGCGGACAATCAGAGCATTGATTTGCTAATACGTCAGCTTCTTCAGCTTGTCTTGTTTCAGGCGTATTGATGTTATCTTTCCTCTGGAGTAAACTAGGCAGGCCTAGAGAGGGATCATGCTGCATGGGCAACACAATCAATCAATCATGTGCCATGCCGGAAAGCGTGGGCGGTCGTGACTCGCCATTTCACTCGATCACCAGCGTCGTGGATCAGCCAAGTGTTCCTGTCTGGTTCATGCCATGTGGTCAAGTCATCCAGGTATTTTCCTCTCGGTCTTCCTCTTGGCCTGTTCCCTTCGATCTTGCCAGCTGTCACTAAGTTCTCCAATCCATTTCTTCTCATAACATGTCCAAAATGTTTTGACTGTCTACGTCTAATTTCCCTAATCAATTTACGATTTTCATTTGTCTCCTGTAGTACTTGGTCATTGGTTTTTCTGTCTGTCCATGGTATTCTTTGCATTATCCTCAGAAACCACATTTCTGCAGCCATCAGATGTTTTTCAGCTTGACTGCACATTGTCCAAGTTTCACATCCATACAAAAGAACAGGCTCTATGTATCCCCGCAACACTCTTTTTCTCGTTTCAAATGACATCTTTTTATTGGTCAGAATGTTTGTCATCTTGCTAAAGGCTACTTTCGCCATGGCGATTCTTGTTCTAATGTTTTCAAGGCATCTCCCATCAGATGTTATGACTGTTCCGAGATAATTGAACCGATTCACTTGTTGAAGAATATTCCCATTTACTTGTATATTATATTGTGGTACTTCGTTCTTCCTAGTGATGACCATAACCTGTGTCTTCTCAATTTAATTCCAACCCCAGCTGCTCACTGTGTACAACAACCGCATCTACTAATTGTTGTAGATCTTGTACATTGTCTGCAATCAATACTGTATCATCTGCATATCTAATGTTATTGATGTTTCGTCCTCCTATGCTGATTCCATTTATATCTTCTACATTTCTGAAAATATTTTCATTGTATAGGGAAAAAAGGTCTGGCGACATTAATATCCCTGCCTAACACCTCTCTTAATAGGTTGATATTGTCCCACTTCATTATCAATCCTTATGGCAGCTTGTTTCTCTAAAATAAGCTCAAGCTTTGTGCTATTGAGAGGCATGACTTCATTTTACAAACTTTCGTCTGCCAAGACGACAAGGTGCAAGTCGTACTATAAATGACTAATTCGGAGCAATATATATATATATTATATATATATATAGATAAGTGATATCACCAAATTCTTCAGCTACTAAGCATCGGTGCACTGGCGGCCAGGTAGCAGGATTAACAGTTAGACTTCTACGTCGACTTCTCGTTCAGAAAACAATGCCAAACTAATGACCTAAAAGTGCCTGGAATATCAGCTTAAGGTTGGGGTAGATCGCAACGTCCTGAAAGGACATGCAATAATCACCAATGAATTAATAATAATTTGTGAACTATGATTTTTAAACAAGACTGAATTTATTTTGTAACGTTCGCTCGCTTTGAACTCAAGCGAAGTCTACACATGTGTTACTAATTTTAGTGCACGCGGCTGATGTTTGGTACGTGGGTTAGCTTTCACTATTACCAGGGTCCCTCGATTTCAGGCGAACCCACTCCAACTTTAGAGGCACTTGTAACTAACGTCACCAAGCCAAGGACGAGAAGTCAACAATTTAGTCCAAATGCCCGATGTTGCGGTTGAACCCACAACATATGCCTCAACACACCGGCTATGTAAGAACGGGCACTCTTATCCATTCTGACATGCTGACCTCTAGACTGAATTTTGTATGATTTAAATACTATGTTCTGCAACCCTACTGTTGTGTGTGTGTGTATGTGTGTGTATACGTGTGTGTATCTGTATGTGTATACGCGCGCGCGCGCGTGTGTGTGTGTGTGTGTGTGTGTGTGCAATAACAGTAACTTTTTGTTGCTACACAAAGCATGCACTAAATAGAATAACTTGCATTTCTACGCTTCGTGTCTTGGGAATAGACTGTATATCTAGTGCCGTCCATTACTTACTGTTACAGAAATAGACCACTCAACTCAGTCACCACCCGCCGCTATCCGTGCAGTAGTCCCAGGTTTTAGGACGATCCGAACAGTATATATAAATGATGTATATACAACAATAACAGTTTAAGTTTATTTAGTCTGTTAGGCATAGCAGATTTTGGTATATGTTTGCCATATGTGCATTTCACGTGTTTTCAAGATAACAATGGTCAGATGTAATTGCCTGTATCTGTAACCGCGGTCAATGAAAATCATGAGTTTTGTAGTATATAGTACAACTGGCAACGCAAAGCTCCCACACAGATCACATGCGACGACGAGAAATGAAATAATGTCACAGTTTAATATTTGTGCCCACGGCTTAAGACCTTTCTAGGACTTCAGGTAACTGATGTTTTGTTTGTTTGTTTAATTAAACTAATTTAGTTCATTTGCCTTGTTGATTTTGTGTGCTAACGAAAGCTTTCATGTCGCACAGTTCATTCTGTCACTTGTATTTGTCTTCTTGTAAAGTTGACCAATTTCAATCTCTGTTGTTATTGATTTTCCCAGAGAAGGATTGGTTATGTAGGCGATTCATACACCAGTCTGCAATGTATTGAAGGATATACTTCTGTAGCCAAATATTCTTCCTTAAGTATATCCACAAGGGAACGTTTGTAAACATAAATAGTTAAGCTCTAATATAACTACTCTTAAATGTTTTAGAGAATGATCAGTTAGAGGGAATGCTGGCTGCATCATCATTCTTGATGTGTCTCGAGTCTTGACAGTAAGACAGAAAACGTATATAACAAACTGTCAACCCTGCCATTATTGTATATAGAGTAGTGCCCAAAAGGTAACAACCAAGTTAAGTAGAAGACTCAGTGATGACCAGTGTAAACATTTTGATGCTGAGGTACTCAAGGACTGTGTGTCTGCAATAGAAGTAAAAAAATTAAAAAACACTGGTCAGCGCATTTACACATGTTTATCTTTGGCCTTGCTTATCCTAATTCTTAATTTCTATGGTGCTTTTCTTAGTTCTTAATAGATATGGTGCTTATCGTAATTCTTAATTTATATGATGCTGATCTTAATTCTTAATCGCTATGGTGCTTATCTTAATTCTTAATCGCTATAGTGCTTATCTTAATTCTTAATCGCTATGGTGCTTATCTTAATTCTCAATCGCTATGGCAAAGGAAGTCTTTTGCAAGATTTAAAACATACTGACCAATAAAAAAGCTGTCATTTGCAATGAGAGAAGAGTTGAAGTGTGTTGGGATATCAGTTTGCGTGAAATTCCAATTTCCCCGGATAAGATCGAATATGTTTAAGTTGTTTTTAGATGATACCATTTAGTATTATGGCCAGATATTCTGGGTGAATTTAGGAAGGAGAAAACAAATTACCAGCAACCACTTAAGATTGTTTTCAGTGACTAACTTGTTATATAGATTTCTTTATCCATGTCTCTGTATGGAGTGGTTTTCATTTGGTTTGTTTTTTGACACATGTTGTTTGTTTATGAATCTGTTTTTGGGAGTTTGTGGAAATCTGTTCTGTTTTTCTGACTTATGTGAATTACATGGATATGATAATGTATTTCATGTATTGTTTCAGTGCACAGGGTTTCCAGGACCCAATGTCTATCAATACACTGTTTATGTTTAACCAAGCCTTTAGTTGATTCATTGCAATGGTGTGTCTAACAGTTGTTGCACCCATCTGTTATGTAACACAGTTGTTGTATATGGCAGTTGATATCTGTTACTGTTTATAAAATGTGGGGGATTACAAGTGAGTCGGGAGATTACATACCGACAACTTTCATTGTAGAGTGGACAGCTTGCTCTATTGTCTGTGGTAAAAATTCCCGGATCTTAATGCCTTCTACAGGAACCAATTCTTCTATATTAATATTGAACTTAAAACCTTTGCTGCCTTGTTGAATGCTTGGGTGTTCTGAGCCATTATATGGTTTCCCCAAGGGGACTGTCTGGGAATGAGAACACATCCTATCCTGAACACCCCTAGAAAACTTAGCCTTATTCTCATTTATTATCTTAACACCTCACAAGGGGTGGCTCTGTGCAGGATAATTAAAGTTGTTACTTTACCACAAATTGGTGGCTATTGTTTACAGGTGATATCTTGATTCCAGTATTGAACCTCACATAGTAGGGTCTGTGGAATATTAAACCCATATAGGACGGTGTCTTGGAGGATGTCTGGAACTCATAGTTGATTCTTGCATGAAGATAGTACTGGATGCTATTGCTACTCGTGTATTTTCTTGATTGGTTTAAAGATTGTAGAATGATGGATATACTACAGTATTATATGTCCTCGATTCACATATGAATCATGGGTTGATTATGTCATTTGTTGCCATTTTATTTTGTGCATGCTCTGCTTGTTTGTTTCACGTATTAATGCAATTACCCAAGGCAACAGAGAGCGCAACACATTGTTATAGATGACTGAGACAGATGGGACAGGAGCCCAAACATTTTTAAAAAATCAGTAAAGATATATTTATTTAAGTGGGACACCTTAGACAGATTTGCGGAGATAGATGAACACCAAGTGAAAATAGCAATAACCAGTTAAGTGGACTGAATATTAAGGCCAATACTATCACCTGTAATTTTGTCCAAAATATTTGATGGAGGAGAAGGAATATTGGTAGCACTTGCAGTATTCTTGGGCACCATATTGGAAACCGATGGCTTAATCCTCTTACTCATAACTTAGCATATTTGGCTAAACTGGAACCTCTAGCCAGAAGAGCCATGAGGATACTAACTCCCGACTTCCGGTTATATTGATCAGTTGCTTGTAACAGATCCTTTGAGTAGTGTCGATATGGCACTGGTATTCAATATTGTTCAATTGTCGCAACTCATTAGTATACACGGATCCAGTCACTGTGAGGAAGCAAGTGAATTGCAGGGCCTTTTTAAATAGCTCAGTCCCTTTGCCATTACCAGTGGCACCAGAAAGCATACATCATATTATGTGGCAGCGTTACGAAGAATTACCTCGTATTATTGGAATGTCGTACGAATTTAGGAGGTTCCGGAAAAGAAAAAAAAACAACAACGGTGATAATCTCAGATGATGACTAAATATCAGGAAATATATCTCCGCGACAACAACCAATATATCCTCACCAGAGGACATGAAGCAGGCTCTAGCAGCGTTTAGCTTCTATTGTGGCATGTTTCATTCACTGCCTAGACTTTACGGAAAGGCAGTTAATAAGAAGGGCAGGAGCCTTACGTAACTCGTTGTCCCTTCTTCTTTTGTTACATCTTCGATTCTAGACATAGCTCATAGTCTACCCTCTAGCGGAATTTTAGGAATCAATGAAATTTTGCAACATATTTCTACATATTATTTCTGGCCTGGAAGATATACGGACATCATTAAATATGTCAAATCATGTCCAGAATGCCAGAAATTTGCTCTAAAGCACTGGAATCACCCAGCGACCTAGGAGATTTGCCCATTACCTAACTCCATGTGAAATGGTGGATGCTGTAGACGGACCTCTCGATAGATTGAAGAGAAGGATACGTCTTATACTTATACATGTAGATACATGCTATATGTGGGCTACAGCAGTGCCTATATTTTCAAGCTATTAGAAGGATATTGCTGAAGCGTTGCTTGATATTTACTAGGTTCGGATTTCCACTCAGAATTCTAACTAGTAATATATATCAGAAGAGAGGAAAGGCTTATGGAAGAAGTTTGCAGTCTCGTTCAGTTTCATCAGACATATAGTTCCCCGTATTACTTGGGTTCGAACATAACTGGATAGAAACTTAGAGGTACCCTGATTTTTATCTTGAGGAAATTAACTCATGAAATACCAGAAGAGAGGGATACGTATATATCTTCAGCTTTAATTGCTTACAAGAGAAGTGAGATTGTACCAGCAAATTTTTTTATTTGGTGGACCAATAAAAGTGACCACCTAAGGCTTTACTTCAAATATGAACTGATTATAATGTGGATGATACAATTGTTACTATATCTACTTACGTTGCTTAGTTGAAAATTGTCTACAAGGCAGTTGTTGGCTGGTGACGAACAATCTATGATATGGTGCTGTAGAATTGCTCGCTATTTTCAACAAGAAAGCAACGGATAAAGAGTTGTAGGTGAGAAAGAAAAGATCCAGCATATGCTGTCATATGGAATCATCAAATTTTACGGATGATATGTTCACTGCCAAAGAAACGGTTGAGGAAGCATTGGATCTTCTTTTCAGACGTCTTCAGGAAGTTGTTTTGATTGCAGTAGAACAATTACTTCATTTAGCCGATCTCAAACGTCCACTTATCTTTCGAAGGAACGCTGGCAACAGTGGAGTGGGAGCTACACTTCTTCAAGGGAAGCAAGATGAGCCCTCAGTGTTATTTCCAGTTGTCTTGGCAAGTAGAAAAATGAACGTGGCTCTGAGAAATTATTCTATAATAGTGAGGAAATGTATGGCATAGACAGGAACATATTTTTAAGTCGACATCCGATTCCTGAGGGATTTACTCGATTCAGAGGTATTGGAAAACAGAGAGGAAAGGATGCATCATATTGTGAGGCGGAAAACTGTGGATGACTGATGCACCAGTTCTCTCCCCAGAAAGAACTGTCTGAGAGGGGAGTCTTGTGACATATTTGTCGCGTCCTCCAAGATTTCCTGGAATTTGATCACTAATTTACCACTCCTGATAAGGAAATTTACAAGCTGGAACTATAGTTAGCCTAAGTGACAATCGATCTGAAACTGGCCTTTGTTTTAAGCCAGCTCAGCGATTTGTCGAGTCCCCGGCCAAAAGATGCCGCTTAGCTTTGCAAGGCGATTATTAGTCACTTTCCATGTAGACTTTCACGGAACAAGTCGCCTTCTGGTTTAAATGTTTTGCGTATCCTTTTACAGGACTTAGCTGTCAACAGCAGCATCTTTCAGCTGTCTGTTGATCTCTTGGCAAGATTACGCTCAGTAGTTTGCCATTGCTTTCTGAGCGGCCGGCTCAGTATCCGCAAGTCACGAGCGGGGGTCGAACCATAGGAAGGCTTTTTATGCCCAAAGTTGTTCTCTGGGGCCTAGCGCTGGAGAGATAAGGTGGAATATTGGCAGTGGATTTACAGTCAGGACCATAGTCTCACTGAATAATTGCCTGCTGACGGTTGAGAAGTTTGGAATGTTTACATGAACTACCGGAGTCTTTCGTCATCTCATTGCTTGTAAGGAAGAAGATATTACTTTCTGGATATACTGAAGAGGAATATTTCGAATTTGAAGGACCCCGGCCTCAACGCCACCACGCTTATATTCAAGAACAGGAAACTGGTTTATCAGTCTGTCTCTGATTGGTACCAGAGTGAGTCTGGAGAGTGCTATTGTTTACTGCCGCACTCACTGGATAATTGTGTCAGCGCATGGATATGCAGAGTGGATTAAGCATTACAGTTGAATGTCAGATTCGCATGTGTAGTAGATATCGGCCGGTGTTCATTACTACAATGTCTGAAGAAGATACTAGGATACGCCTTATTCATCAAATATAGAGTGATACCCTACCCTCTTGATGGACAAACCGCCGGGTTTTACCTTCAACTGCCCTATAAAGAAGTTGATGGATGGTCGGTTTCACAAGCCTAGAGCAGTGTGAATAATATAACTGCTGTGTGGACCCGCAGCTTTCCTTGCTAATGTTTGCCACATCTGTCCCAGATATATGCAGGCAAATTATGTACCAAGTTAAGGTTATCACAGTCAAGAGTCCACCTGGACAATGATATTTCCTTCATCCTCCAGATATGGGCTGGACAGTTCATGCCCAATTCAGGTTGTCACAGTCAGGAATCACTATGGAGAATGCGATGTCCTTCATTCGCCAGAGATGTTCTGGAAAATTATGTGCCTAATACTAGTTATATCAATCGTGTGGACAGCTGGAGACTTTTATGCCATGTCTACATCAATCTCTCACGCCACCCAGGAATGTCTCTAACCCAGCTCATCTGCAACTGTGAAGGAGGAAGTAATGTTTGTGACGGAGATTTGCGTAGGCATGTTCTCTCATACCTACTACCAGTGGTGATATATACCATTCTGTTGGAATACCAGTTTGTGGGAAATTCCAATTTCCCCGGATAAGAGGGACTATGTTTCAGCTTTTTATAGATAATACCAATTAGTATTATGGCCAGACATTCTGGGTGAATTTAGGAAGGATAAAGATTTGCCAGCAGCCACTTAGGATAGTTTTCAGAGACTAACTTGTTAGACAGATTTCTTTATTCATGTCTCTGTATGGAGTGGTTTTCATTTGTTTTTTGACACATGTTGTTTGTTTATGAATCTGTTTTGGGGATTTTGGGTAAATCTATTGTTTTTCTGATTTATGTGAGTTACATGGATATGATCATGTATGTTACTTATATGTCTTCATGGTTCAGTGCACAGGGTTTCCAGAAACCAATGTTTATCAATACACTGTTTATGTTTAACCAAGCCTTTGGTTGATTCATTGTGATGTTTTGTCTAACAGTGGTTGTTCCCATCTGTTATATAATACTGTTGTTGTGTATGGCAGTTGATTTCTGTCACTGTTTATATAAATGTGGGGTATCACAAGTGAGGCGGGAGGCTTACACACCGACAACTTTCATTGTGGAGTGAGCAGCTTACTCTGTTGTCTGTGGTAACAATTCCCGGATCTCCATGCCTTCTACAGGAACCAATTTTTCTTTATTAGTATTGAACTTGTACTCTTTTCTGCCTTGTTGAATGCTTGGTGGTTCTGAGCCATTATATGGTTTTCTCAAGAGGACTGTTTGGAAATGAGAACCAAGCCTATCAGGGATACCCCTAGAAATCTAAGCCTTATTCTCATTTATTATCTTAACACCTCACATGCTGAATGATCTAAGACTGTGAGATGAAAGAACATTATTGTTAAAATTGACACAGAACAAGAACTGAGATCTTTAGAGAGACATGAACACCTACGCCATTTGGCAAGGCACATGCTGGTGATAATGATTCTACAATAGGCATTTGAACCAGCAGGTGTACATAACAATACATCTGCAGTCCTTATTATGAATATGGATACTATACAATGTAAGCCGAAGAAGGAGTGGTTAGCACATTGGCTTGCCGAACTGGTGGTCGTGTATTCGAATCCCAGTTAAGAGATATGTAAAACCAAACGTTGATCTGAGCCTTGAATGGGTAGAAAGACATGTCCTGGCAGGATGCTGATCACATCACATCGAGTGACGATCGGTCTATACGGGCCTAACACCATATGTCCTGAGAACTAAACAAATCCTGGTGAACCAAGAAGTGAAGACAAGACAATGGCGCTGGACAGGGCAGACACTGAGTAAACTTGAGGACAATATAACTTGACACTCTCTTGTCTGGAACGTTCAAGTGATGGGAATAGCGGGAGACATAAAACCTTGGATAAGAGAATTACAGAGATGAATAATATTGGGAGGATATGGGGGGAGCTGCAGGAGATAGCAACAGATAAGACGGCTTGGTGTGGTTTTGATGACGGCTTATGCAATAATGGGGGATAAAGGGCAGAAGAAGAAGAGACAATATGCCGAATGCACTATGTGGTGTTTCAAATAGCTCATTTACTAACTACTTACTTCATGTAATCAGTACGACCTCGAGGCGTGTACAAGAGGTCCTTTACTAACTACTTACTACATCTAATACGACCTCGTCACTTACTTGTCACTTATATAAACAGCTCATACTACGCACCCATCACACAACATAGTGACAAATGTACCAGTCATCAAAAGCCAACACTTTCCATGGCGTGTGAAGTGGTGTAACTTCACTCACGCCAAGAGCTGGAATTTAATGTTAGGGCGAACAAACCCATTTTTTCACCAGTTCTTTCCCTTTTCCTCTCGTCGACCCAGGGCCATAAGCGGTCCATAAATATATCTTAATTGAGGATTCAGCCCAGACCCTGGCAAGAACTATTAATAAGCAGCAATTCAGCCGTCTAAAGCGAGGACCTCAAAAGGAGCACTGTATGGAGTAGTATGGACAATCCGCACGCTCAGGTCTGTCATGTTTCGCATGCCTATCTGACTGTCTGTCAGTTTATCTTTTTATTGTATTATTTTAAAAAAAGGGGGGAGGGGAGGAGTGAGGGAAGATTTATTTTTATGGAAAGTGGTTGTTGGCTTCTTATTTGGTGCTTTTGAGAATATTTTAAAGGTGGTTTTGAATATATATATATATATATATATATATATATATATATATATATATATATATATATATATATATATATATATATATATAGAGAGAGAGAGAGAGAGAGAGAGATCCATCTGTCTGTGTGTGTGTGTGTGCGAGCGCGCGTGTGTGTGTGTTTGTGTGTGTGTGTGTGCGTGTGTGAAGTACATACTCTATTAACAATGAATAATTTCACTTAAGGCTAAAAGTGAATGTCGTCTTACTTACGTGAAACAGTTGGATTGGAATCAGGAGACATGCCTCGTTTCACATTGCTAGAGTCCGCTGTGAAATTTTGAAGATAAAATGTTATAATATTCCAGAAGAACACATTTATGAAAATGTATCTAATTTGCTTAGCACTATATTACTTCACATATAATTATCAACCACCTTAGATCCCCTGACAAAAGCATACAAGTATTAATAGTCAGCCATTGAAGATTATCAACATTTTCTATGTTTTTTTTTTTTTTAGTCGACGGATCAACATAACGGCACACGGGTGTAACCCATAAGTGCTCGTTCTTCTCCTATCTCAAGCTTGAGTCCAGAGAAACTCAGCTCAGTGCACAAACTCTGTAGCACCAGCGAGGATCCTTAAATACTTAGATAGATTTTAAACTCCAAATTGTGCCCGGGCAGCGCCGTTAGACTACTCTTTTTTGATTTCCAGCTGCCAAGGGATTTTTTCGTGCGCAACAATACACACGGGCGTCAGATCTCATTACCCAGAGACCAGGGGAAAGTTTATTACTAGAAGTCTACGTGAAAAAATCCCGGTCCTCACCGGGGCTTGAACCTGGGACCTCCAGCACTCTAGGCAGACACCATACCTCGAGACCACTCAGCCCTCAACATTTTCTATAAAACTTTAAACCCAGATACTACATCTTGGGCGCCCACAGGGAGACAGGACGGGTAAATGACTCAAGGAATGGAAATGAATCTGGAAATTTGACCAGACTGAAAGAACATCAAGTCAAACGGGGTCAAGCTAGACTAGAGTGCCAGGTGGGAAGACGACGAAGAACAGTCAACCAAAATAGAACTGGCGTGGTCAGTCGCTACAGGCTGAGGGAGAGGTACTGAGGAGAGAATATGAGCACTAATAGTTCAGTGAGCATTGAGGATAATCTGTTGAATAATTGTCATCTGTCATCTATTGCCTATAGTACCTGCAGTGTAGAGCAACGGAGAGGGGTTGGGTCTTGAGCCTGAGAAATTCAGGGCGCCTGGCTAGTGCAGTCACCGCAAACTGTACAAGGTAGGACCCCCCCCCCCCCCCCCCTCGTCAGAGAAAAATCCACATCTTACCGAGATTCGAACCCGAACCGCTCCTTGTTTAATAACTAACTAACATAAATAAAGATATCTGAAATCGTAAATGAGTTATTTGGTCTGACATTCACGCCACTTCAAATCGCCTGCAGTATAAATCTAATGACACAATGTACATGCTTGTAAAGACAAACAGGGCACGCACAAAATGTTATTGATATAGTCTGAGGCTAATCTTATATATAAATTAGGATGTGCGTCCGTATTTATGTATGTCCTTTATTCGTTCGCGAACGGCCCATCCGATTGAGATGAAATTTTCTACACGCCTTCCTTTCATTCCAGAGCTGTCAACTGTGATATTTTGTTAGTGTGAAATCGCCTGCTTACTCAGTATTATTTCATTTTTCATTTTTCATCATAATTTCATATATCTCAGGGGACCTAACTCTGTAAAAGTTATTTCAAGGGGCATAACTTTTCTGTATAACTTATAGTCATATTGTGGCATCGTTTTCAAAGATTTATAAACTCTTTGTCCATAGTTATGTACCGGCATATGAGTTATAATAAATAATGATACAAACTGTAAGGCATTTTCAAAGTTTTCATAAAAATGATGCACAATGCATAACATTGTAACTCATCTTTTTTTGCTTAAGAAGTTACTGTAGTCATGCAGGTGATTAGAAAGAGTTTTCATTAAAAATAATGGATGGTGTGTGGAAGGGCATTTTTTTAAGTTACTTTTTTTGTTGTATGAATTTAATGAGACGCTACCCGCCAGGAGCTGGGCGAAGTCACGCCGGGTCAGATAGATAGACAGACCCACCTTTTCGCTGCAGTTGTCTACTCCTCCTTTTCCTTCTTCTGCTGATGCTGCTGCCGCCGCTCCATTTACCCAAGTTAATTGTTGGGGGAAGATGTAAAGATCTTTCAAGTGCTCTTTCTAATGCTTTTTGTAAGTTGGTCTTCGTTTATCTAAGGTTGTTCTAACTGCAACCAATAAATGATTAGACAGACAGGCAGACAGACAGACAGAGAGGGAGGGACGGACAGACAGACAGACAGACAGACAGACAGACAGACAGACAGACAGACAGACAGACAGACAGATAGTCGGTAACGGGAACGGGAACTTTTATGACTACTTATATGAATTAAATGAGATGCTCCCCACCAAGGACTGGGCGAAGCCGGGCGGGGTCAGCTAGTCTTATATATAAATTAGGATGTGCGTCCGTATTTATGTATGTCCTTTATTTGTTCGCGAACGGCCCATCCGATTGAGATGAAATTTTCTACACGCCTTCCTTTCATTCCAGAGCTGTCAACTGTGATATTTTGTTAGTGTGAAATCGCCTGCTTACTCAGTATTATTTCATTTTTCATTTTTCATCATAATTTCATATATCTCAGGGGACCTAACTCTGTAAAAGTTATTTCAAGGGGCATAACTTTTCTGTATAACTTATAGTCATATTGTGGCATCGTTTTCAAAGATTTATAAACTCTTTGTCCATAGTTATGTACCG
>OY992877.1:150756259-150766259 GCA_963921405.1 Cepaea hortensis | reverse complement strand
AACTCTTTGTCCATAGTTATGTACCGGCATATGAGTTATAATAAATAATGATACAATCTGTAAGGCATTTTTAAAGTTTTCATAAAAATGATGCACAATGCATAACATTGTAACACATCTTTTTTTGCTTAAGAAGTTACTGTAGTCATGCAGGTGATTAGAAAGAGTTTTCATTAAAAATAATGGATGGTGTGTGGAAGAACGTTCTTTTAAGTTACTTTTTTTGTTGTATGAATTTAATGAAGCCGGACAGGGTCAGGCAGACAGATAGACAGACAGATAGACAGTCGGGAACAGGAACTTATATGACTACTTATATAAATTAAATGAGATGCTTCACACCAGGAGCTGGGCGATGCCGGGCGGGTCAGACAGACAGACAGACAGACAGACAGACAGATAGTCGGTAACGGGAACGAGAACTTATATGACTACTTATATGAATTAAATGAGATGCTCCCCACCAGGGTCTGGGCGAAGCCGGGCAGGGTCAGCTAGTCTTATATATAAATTAGGATGTGCGTCCGTATTTATGTATGTATCTATGTATGTCCTTTATTCGTTCGCGAACGGCCCATCCGATTGAGATGAAATTTTCTACACGCCTTCCTTTCATTCCAGAGCTGTCAACTGTGATATTTTGTTAGTGTGAAATCGCCTGCTTACTCAGTATTATTTCATTTTTCATTTTTCATCATAATTTCATATATCTCAGGGGACCTAACTCTGTAAAAGTTATTTCAAGGGGCATAACTTTTCTGTATAACTTATAGTCATATTGTGGCATCGTTTTCAAAGATTTATAAACTCTTTGTCCATAGTTATGTACCGGCATATGAGTTATAATAAATAATGATACAATCTGTAAGGCATTTTCAAAGTTTTCATAAAAATAATGCACAATGCATAACATTGTAACTCATCTTTTTTTGCTTAAGAAGTTACTGTAGTCATGCAGGTGATTAGAAAGCGTTTTCATTAAAAATAATGGATGGTGTGTGTGGAAGGGCATTTTTTTAAGTTACTTTTTTTGTTGTATGAATTTAATGAGACGCTACCCGCCAGGAGCTGGGTGAAGTCACGCCGGGTCAGATAGATAGACAGACCCACCTTTTCGCTGCAGTTGTCTACTCCTCCTTTTCCTTCTTCTGCTGATGCTGCTGCCGCCGCTCCATTTACCCAAGTTAATTGTTGGGGGAAGATGTAAAGATCTTTCAAGTGCTCTTTCTAATGCTTTTTGTAAGTTGGTCTTCGTTTATCTAAGGTTGTTCTAACTGCAACCAATAAATGATTAGACAGACAGGCAGACAGACAGACAGAGAGGGAGGGACGGACAGACAGACAGACAGACAGACAGACAGACAGACAGACAGATAGTCGGTAACGGGAACGGGAACTTATATGACTACTTATATGAATTAAATGAGATGCTCCCCACCAAGGACTGGGCGATGCCGGGTCAGACAGACAGACAGACAGACAGACAGACAGACAGACAGACAGACAGACAGACAGACAGACAGACAGACAGACAGACAGACAGACAGACAGACAGTCGTTAACGGGAACGGGAGCTTATATGACTACTTATATGAATTAAATGAGATGCTCCCCACCAAGGACTGGGCGACGCCGGGCAGGGTCAGCTAGTCTTATATATAAAAGGCGATCTTCGTCCGTATTTATGTATCTATGTATCTATGTATCTATGTATGTCCTTTATACGTTCGCGAACGGCCCATCCGATTGAGATGAAATTTTCTACACGCCTTCCTTTCATTCCAGAGCTGCCAACTGTGATATTTTGTTAGTGTGAAATCGCCTGCTTACTCAGTATTATTTCATTTTTCATTTTTCATCATAATTTCATATATCTCAGGGGACCTAACTCTGTAAAAGTTATTTCAAGGGGCATAACTTTTCTGTATAACTTAAAGTCATATTGTGGCATCGTTTTCAAAGATTTATAAACTCTTTGTCCATAGTTATGTACCGGCATATGAGTTATAATAAATAATGATACAATCTGTAAGGCATTTTTAAAGTTTTCATAAAAATGATGCACAATGCATAACATTGTAACTCATCTTTTTTTGCTTAAGAAGTTACTGTAGTCATGCAGGTGATTAGAAAGAGTTTTCATTAAAAATAATGGATGGTGTGTGGAAGAACGTTCTTTTAAGTTACTTTTTTTGTTGTATGAATTTAATGAAGCCGGACAGGGTCAGGCAGACAGATAGACAGACAGATAGACAGTCGGGAACAGGAACTTATATGACTACTTATATAAATTAAATGAGATGCTTCACACCAGGAGCTGGGCGATGCCGGGCGGGTCAGACAGACAGACAGACAGACAGACAGACAGATAGTCGGTAACGGGAACGGGAACTTATATGACTACTTATATGAATTAAATGAGATGCTTCCCACCAGGGACTGGGCGACGCCGGGCAGGGTCAGCTAGTCTTATATATAAATTAGGATCGTCTGTCTGTCTGTATGTATGTATCTATGTATGTCCTTTATGCGCTCGCGAACGGCCCATCCGATTGAGATGAAATTTTCTACACGCCTTCCTTTCAATCCAGCGCTGCCAACTGTGATATTTTGTTAGTGTGAAATCGCCTGCTTACTCAGTATTATTTCATTTTTCATTTTTCATCATAATTTCATATATCTCAGGGGACCTAACTCTGTAAAAGTTATTTCAAGGGGCATAACTTTTCCGTATAACTTATAGTCATATTGTGGCATCGTTTTCAAAGATTTATAAACTCTTTGTCCATAGTTATGTACCGGCATATGAGTTATAATAAATAATGATACAATCTGTAAGGCATTTTCAAAGTTTTCATAAAAATAATGCACAATGCATAACATTGTAACTCATCTTTTTTTGCTTAAGAAGTTACTGTAGTCATGCAGGTGATTAGAAAGAGTTTTCATTAAAAATAATGGATGGTGTGTGGAAGGACATTCTTTTAAGTTACTTTTTTTGTTGTATGAATTTAATGAGACGCTACCCGCCAGGAGCTGGGCGAAGCCACGCCGGGTCAGATAGATAGACAGACCCACCTTTTCGCTGCAGTTGTCTACTCTTCCTTTTCCTTCTTCTGCTGATGCTGCTGCCGCCGCTCCATTTACCCAAGTTAATTGTTGGGGAAGATGTAAAGATCTTTCAAGTGCTCTTTCTAATGCTTTTTGTAAGTTGGTCTTCGTTTATCTAAGGTTGTTCTAACTGCAACCAATAAATGATTAGACAGACAGACAGACAGACAGACAGACAGAGAGGGAGGGACGGACAGACAGACAGTCAGACTGACAGACAGTCGGGAAAGGGAACTTATATGACTACTTATATGAATTAAATGAGATGCTCGCCATCAGAGGCTGGGCGAAGCCGGGCCGGATCAGACAGACAGACAGACATATAGACAGACAGACAAACAGATAGATAGTCGGGAACGGGAACGGGAGCTTATATGACTACTTATATGAATTAAATGAGATGCTCCACACCAGGAGTTGGGCGATGCCGGGCCGGGTCAGACAGACAGAAAGACAGACATACAGACAGACAGACAGACAGACAGTCGGTAACGGGAATGAGAACTTATATGACTACTTATATGAATTAAACTAGCTGACCCGGCCCGGCTTCGCCCAGTCCCTGGTGGGGAGCATCTCATTTAATTCATATAAGTAGTCATATAAGTTCTCATTCCCGTTACCGACTGTCTGTCTGTCTGTCTGTCTGTATGTCTGTCTTTCTGTCTGTCTGACCCGGCCCGGCATCGCCCAACTCCTGGTGTGGAGCATCTCATTTAATTCATATAAGTAGTCATATAAGCTCCCGTTCCCGTTCCCGACTATCTATCTGTTTGTCTGTCTGTCTATATGTCTGTCTGTCTGTCTGATCCGGCCCGGCTTCGCCCAGCCCCTGATGGCGAGCATCTCATTTAATTCATATAAGTAGTCATATAAGTTCCCTTTCCCGACTGTCTGTCTGTCTGACTGTCTGTCTGTCCGTCCCTCCCTCTCTGTCTGTCTGTCTGTCTGTCTAATCATTTATTGGTTGCAGTTAGTACAACCTTAGATAAACGAAGACCAACTTACAAAAAGCATTAGAAAGAGCACTTGAAAGATCTTTACATCTTCCCCAACAATTAACTTGGGTAAATGGAGCGGCGGCAGCAGCATCAGCAGAAGAAGGAAAAGGAGGAGTAGACAACTGCAGCGAAAAGGTGGGTCTGTCTATCTATCTGACCCGGCGTGGCTTCGCCCAGCTCCTGGCGGGTAGCGTCTCATTAAATTCATACAACAAAAAAAGTAACTTAAAAGAATGTCCTTCCACACACCATCCATTATTTTTAATGAAAACTCTTTCTAATCACCTGCATGACTACAGTAACTTCTTAAGCAAAAAAAGATGAGTTACAATGTTATGCATTGTGCATTATTTTTATGAAAACTTTGAAAATGCCTTACAGATTGTATCATTATTTATTATAACTCATATGCCGGTACATAACTATGGACAAAGAGTTTATAAATCTTTGAAAACGATGCCACAATATGACTATAAGTTATACGGAAAAGTTATGCCCCTTGAAATAACTTTTACAGAGTTAGGTCCCCTGAGATATATGAAATTATGATGAAAAATGAAAAATGAAATAATACTGAGTAAGCAGGCGATTTCACACTAACAAAATATCACAGTTGGCAGCGCTGGATTGAAAGGAAGGCGTGTAGAAAATTTCATCTCAATCGGATGGGCCGTTCGCGACCGCATAAAGGACATACATAGATACATACATACAGACAGACAGACGATCCTAATTTATATATAAGACTAGCTGACCCTGCCCGGCTTCGCCCAGTCCCTGGTGGGAAGCATCTCATTTAATTCATATAAGTAGTCATATAAGTTCCCGTTCCCGTTACCGACTATCTGTCTGTCTGTCTGTCTGTCTGTCTGTCTGACCCGCCCGGCATCGCCCAGCTCCTGGTGTGAAGCATCTCATTTAATTTATATAAGTAGTCATATAAGTTCCTGTTCCCGACTGTCTATCTGTCTGTCTATCTGTCTGCCTGACCCTGTCCGGCTTCATTAAATTCATACAACAAAAAAAGTAACTTAAAAGAACGTTCTTCCACACACCATCCATTATTTTTAATGAAAACTCTTTCTAATCACCTGCATGACTACAGTAACTTCTTAAGCAAAAAAAGATGAGTTACAATGTTATGCATTGTGCATCATTTTTATGAAAACTTTAAAAATGCCTTACAGATTGTATCATTATTTATTATAACTCATATGCCGGTACATAACTATGGACAAAGAGTTTATAAATCTTTGAAAACGATGCCACAATATGACTATAAGTTATACAGAAAAGTTATGCCCCTTGAAATAACTTTTACAGAGTTAGGTCCCCTGAGATATATGAAATTATGATGAAAAATGAAAAATGAAATAATACTGAGTAAGCAGGCAATTTCACACTAACAAAATATCACAGTTGGCAGCTCTGGAATGAAACGAAGGCGTGTAGAAAATTTCATCTCAATCGGATGGGCCGTTCGCGAACGTATAAAGGACATACATAGATACATAGATACATAGATACATAAATACGGACGAAGATCGCCTTTTATATATAAGATGAGATGCTACCCACCAGGGACTGGGCGAAGCCGGGCCGGGTCAGCTAGTCTTATATATAAAAAAGGATGTGTGTGGATATGTATGTCCTTTATGCGTTCGCGAACGGCCCATCCGATTGAGATGAAATTTTCTACACGCCTTCCTTTCATTCCAGCGCAGCCAACTGTGATATTTTTTAAATATTATTTAATATTTCATTTTTCATTATAATTTCTATATTGCGAAGGGACTTAACTCTATAAAAGCTATTTCAAGGGGCATAACTTTTAATAACTTTTCTGTATAGCTTATAGTCATATTGTTGCATCGTTTTCAAAGATTTATAAACTCTTTGTCTATAGTTATATACCGGCATATGAGATGTAATAAATCATGATATAATCTTTAAGGCATTTTCAAAGTTTTCATAAAAATAATGCATAATGCATAACATTGTAACTCATCTTTTTATGCTTTAAGAGTTACCTACAGTCATGTCGGTGATTAATAACATAATAAATAAATAATAGTTACCTTATCTCTATCAAGTTTGAAGATTTTATATTTCTTTACACTGTCGCCAACTCTACGAAGACATGGAACAACTTCAGCCATTATTAAATCTACAGGCATATGCGTTATAATCCTCCTCCTCCTCCTACCCTCTTCCTCTTCCCCTCCTCCTCCTCCCTCCTCCTCCCTCTTCCTCCTCCTTCCTCCTCCTTCCTCCTCCTCCCTACTCCTCCCTCTTCTTCCTCCGAATCCCTCTTCTTCCTTCCTCCCTCTTCCTCCTCCCTCCTCCTCTTCCCTCCCTCCCTCCTCCACCTCCTCCCTCCTCCTCCTTCTCCTCCCTCCTCCCCCTCCCTTCTCCCTCCTCCTCATCCCGCCTCCTCATCCCTCCTCCTCCCTTTTCCTCCCTCCTCCTCCCTCTACCTCCTCCCTCCTCCACATCCCTCTTCCTCCTCCTCCCTCCTCATCATTCCTCCTCCTCCTCTCCTCCTCCCTCCTCCTTCTCCCTCCACCTCCTCTCTTCTCCTCTTCTTTCCTCCTCCCTCTCCCTCCTCCTCCCCCTCCTCCTCCTGCGTTCAACTCCTCCCTCCTTCTCCCTCCTCCTCCTCCCTCTCTTCCTCCTGCCTCTTCTTCCTCCCCCTTCCTCCTCCTCCTTCCTCCTCCCTCCTCCTCCCTCCTCCTCCCTCTTCCTCCTCCTTCTCATTCTCCTCTTTCCCCCCTCCTCCTCCTAATCCCTCCTCCTCCCTCCGATTCCTCCCTACTCCTCCTCCTCTTCCTTCCCTATCTCTTCTCCTCCCTCCCTCCACCCTCTTCCTCCTCCCTCCTCCTCCCTCTTCCTCCTCCTCCCTCCTCCTCCCCTCCTCTTCCTTCCTCCTCCTCCCTTCTCCTCCCTCCCCTCCCCCTCATCCCTCCTCCTCCTTCTTCCTCCCCTCCTCCTCCCTCCTCCCTCCTCCCTTCTCCTCCTCTACCTCCTCCCTCCTCCTCCTCCCTCCACATTCCTCCTCCTCCCTCTTCCTCCACCTCCCTCCTCATCCCTCTTCCTCCACCCCCTCCTCATCCTCCCTCCTCATCCTTCTCCCCCTCCTTCTCCCTCTTCCTCCTCCTCCCTCCTCCTTCTCCCTCCACCTCCTCCTCCCTCCTCCTCCTCCCTCCTCCTCCATCTCCCTCCTCCTCCCTCTACTCCTCCTCCTCCCCCTCCTCCTCCTGCGTTCCTCCTCCTCCCTCTCCCTCCTCATCCTCCTCCTTCTCCCTCCTCCTCCCCTCCCCTCCCTCCTACTCCTCCCTCCTCCTAATCACTCCTCCTCCCTCCTATTCCTCCCCACTCCCCCTGTCTCCTCCTCCTCCCTCCTCCCTCCCTCCTCCTCCCTCCTCCACCTCCCTCTTCCTCCTCCCTCCTCCATTTACCCAAGACAGACAGACAGTCAGATAGTCGGGAACGGGAGCTTATATGACTACTTATATGATTTAAATGAGATGCTCTCCACCAAGGGCTGGGCCAGGTCAGACAGACAGACAGACAGACAGATAGACAGACAGACAGACAGACAGTCGGGAACGGGAACTTATATGACTACTTATATGAATTAAATGAGATGCTCCCACCAGGGACTGGGCGAAGCCGGGCCGGGTCAGCTAGTATTTTATAAATATACAAACTGGCATATAAAACCCGGAAGCTGGGTTTAGTCTTGGAATGAAGTTAAGCTAGTTGTATATCTTTTACAGGACGTTGCATTCAACCAAAACATTTATTTTCTAAACAAATTTAGTTCACAAGTTTGCAATTGTTTCCTTCATCATCATCATCATCATCATCATCATCATCATCATCATCATCATCATCATCATCATCATCATCATCATCATCAACCATCATCATCATCATCATCATCAATCATCATCATCTTCCACTTCTGCCGTCAAGCGACGTGAGGAGGAATAATTTGCACTCCAGCGCCCGGTGGGCGGCACTTGATAGTGTCATTCTGTGTGATTGTACAATGTCGTTGATGTCGTCAATCCATTTTCTTCTTGGACGTCCTCTTGGTCTCGTCGTAGATGGTCTTTGATGTAAGGCCAGTGATGGCAGTGAAATATTGTTTATGATAGACGGGAGTGATTTACCTTTTATGACAGACGTCTGTAAAATACTTTTTATAACAGACGACAGTGAAATATCGTTTATAACAGACGGCAGTGGAATATCGTTTATGACAGTCGGCACTGAAATACCGTTTAAATAGCAAGATGAGGTATGAATGGCAAGTATGCATTAGACACAGAAAGAAGTCATCATTGCTAAAAGGGATAAGTTATTTCTGCACAACAATGCAAAAACTAAATACGTCGATGTAATTTTCAAGGGTCACGCGGCTGGTGACCTAGTCAAGGGAAAACAAATGTGTTCAGGATCGGAAGTGTATGAACTTTAGCACTGGCTTCCTGAAATAAATATGAGAGGCATAAATAGCTGAAGGCTAATTTAGAAATTCGTGATATGCTATTTGTTTTGTATGAGACATGCGGACTATTTTTAACTTAATTTGCCTCATGGAATGAACAGTTCTTCAATTTTTTGTTTTATTTTACAAGTGAAGGACGCTTGTTTACTCCATGACGCGTATGAGTATATGTTCCCAGTGCCATATTTTTAAACAAATCAACACTCTAGGTGTGAAGTGGTAAAAATCACACTGGCCGTCTTTATGTCTCAGGAAGTTTCCTGGTACGTGTTTAAGTCAAGTCGACCAGGGAGTAGCGCCTACTGGCAGGGGTGTCAACTTGCTCGATGGCAAGTGGGCCCTCTTAAACAATTGTCAATATGCTTAAAATGTTAGTAGTTTTGTTTCCTTTAGTAGTTCACCTCTGCCTGGGCTAAAAAACATTCCGAGGGTGCTCGAAAACCTGATCAGCCGGCTGGTAGGCAGGTGGTCTAGTGGCTAAGCTGCCGCGGCTTCCAAATACAAGAAGGATTTTGAAATGCTAAACATGTCACAAATATCAAGTTATGGTAATATGAAGTAAAGTGGCCAGTCGTTGAGTTTTTATTCTGGTAACGTTTAGAGTCAAATATTTCCAAGTATTTGCTAAACTATGCGTTTACAAATATGTAAAACGTATACGTAGGTCAAAACGAAATAAACAGTTTGATAAACGTCACTCTTCTTCATCTTGTTGTTATTGTTGTTGTTGTTCTCCCTCCTCCTCCTCCTCCTCCGCCTCCGTCTCTGCCTCCTCCTCCTCCTTCTTCTTCTTCTTCTTCTTCTTCTTCTTCTTCTTCTTCTTCTTCTTCTTCTTCTTCTTCTTCTTCTTCTTCTTCTTCTTCTTCTTCTTCTTCTTCTTCGTCTTCTTCTTCTTCTTGGGCTTGGTCTGAAGTAGGCAAACACGATTGTGTCTCTCCATTCCATTAAGTCATATGGTATATTGACGGAGTTTGTGTTAGTTATATTAGCATGTGTGGCCCGCTTGTTTAAGCTTTCTACATACACTTTCTCTCTTTTCCCCTGTATCACCGCCCTAGTACTTTCCACCATAAGGGTAATTTCCGTTTTTCCATTTGTTGTTGATATGTCGCATATGTTGACTTGTATTTTCCTTATGATTTAAATACACGATCTTGTTATACCTGCAAATGTTAATCCTTCAGTCCTTATTCCTCTGCCCACGATGTTCTCGACATGCTTCTCAAAATCCACATCTTCATTGTCTCCAGTCTGTCATCCAGTTCATTTCTCATCATTAATCACTGCTGGCCATAAACAGTGACAATTCGTCATAAGAAAATCGATAATATCGATCCCAAATAATGGTCTCGCATCATTTAAGAGTTAAAGT
>OY992877.1:150654188-150756059 GCA_963921405.1 Cepaea hortensis | reverse complement strand
AATATGACAGTTGGCAGCGCTGGAATGAGAGGAAGGCGTGTAGAAAATTTCATCTCAATCGGATGGGCAGTTCGCGAACGCATAAAGGACATACAAACAGACATATCCACACACATTGCCTTTTATATATAAGATATGTAGTTATTTCTGTTGTTAAATAATTCTTGCAGTCAGTTTGAACTGAGCAGCACATTCTAGGGAAGTGCTGTAGCCTAGTGGCTAGACGCTGGTCGGCCAGCCCGGTGGTCCTGGGATCACATTCTCGGTGGGGCGGAGTTTTAAAAATGACCTGGTCTCCCAGGTCGAACCCAGCCTAAAATGGGTACCAGGAAATGTCTTGGGAAATGGAAGCCAGCATGGCCGAATGGATAAGAACGCTCGCTCTCTAGCTTAAGGTTTGCTGATGCCGAGGTAGCGGGTTCAATGCCTACACCGGTACTGACCGTCCTTGTCTTGAGGACGTAAATTACAAATACCTCAGAGGTCGGAGTAGTTCGCCTGATAGCGAGGGACACTGATAATAGGGAAAGCTAATACACACGCAAAAATCAGTTCAGTGCACTAGAAGTAGTAGCACGTGTATGGACTACGTTTGAGTTCAAAGTGAGGGAAGGCAAAAATAAAATATTTTGGGAATAAAGGTGGTCGTGTGATAGTGAGAACATCACATACCGAGTGTCGATTGGTCTGTTCAAACTGTGGACTAGCACCATATACCCAATGTGCGTAAGGCGTGTAGAGGGGTCCTTTGCTGTTACTTTAACAAACTGTTGTTCCTATTTTTACATGCGGATATCGTTTGTTATCTCAGCGCTGTATATTCTTCTTGTTGGATGGTTTTGTCATGAGTCATAAGACATGATGGGATACATGAAGCCCGTCACAGTATCTTAATTAAAACACGTGAATGGTATATCAGCAGGTGGAGTAGACTTTAAAAAATACCCACAACAATTGCTAGGAAGATAGCAAGCACTATGCTCGTCAGAAGATGTCGCCGTGGGAATTCAGACACGCATCCCACTGCTTATGGAGACGGCAGATACCCACCGCGAAAAAAAAAGAAAAAAATACAGTGGTTGCTTATTGAACCATTCGGTCACCTCCATCATGACATCTGCATTGGTGTGATCACAGAACGGGCGGGTTTTACAGGAAGGCCCCGCTATACGTCGTTTAGGTTTACGTCATTTCGCTATAACGTCGTTGTCACATAGGGGACTAACTTCACTTTGCGTCACTACGTTTCGTAATAACTTCGTTTTGAGGCTGGCGATCGGGCTGTTGATATCGGTAAAGTCCATGGTTTACCTCCAACCACGATAAGGACAATTCATGCAGGTGCTGACAAAATCAAAGAGGTTGCTAAAAACGTAACGCCTTTGAGTGCTTCCAAGAACACTTGTACTAGAAGTACTCTTATAGAGAACATTTTAAGCACTATTGGCCGTCTGGACTGAAGACCAGAACCAAAGGAATATGTCTATGAGCTAGATGGTTATCCAAGAGAAGGCAAAGTCTCTCTATGAAGATCTAGCTAAGAAAGCGAGTGAGAGCAGTAGTAGTAGTGCTGATGATAGTTTTGAAACGAGTCGTAGCTGGGTTTAACGCTTTAAGAAGCGATCACACCAGCATACCATTCAGACAATAGGTGAAGCGGCGAGTGCTGATACTACAGCTGCAGAGAGTTTCCAGAGATAAAGGCCATGATTGAGGAGGGTCGTTACTGTGTAGCAGACATTGGACACATTTTTTGTTCAAGCAGAGAAGAGCCAGGAAAAGAGGCTGGAAGAGGTTACAGTTTCATCCTCAGATGAAGCGGCAGAATTTAATGCCTCTATGTCCCAATAACGCTACTATTCGCCCTCCAACCCACCTCTGTTTAGCCAATAAGTATCATAACCATGTTCAGCCTGTTCATTGGGTTATTTAAACAAAAAAACTCATGAGTTTTATACTCTTGGCAGGGTTCCAAATGTTGCTGTATGTAGCCGAGGCGCGATGTTAGGGTGAGCGCCCAACATTGCTCAAATACCTCAATGGCTCGTGAATACATAACCTCTGCAGCAAAAGTCCAACTCCTGGCCTTCACGTGGCGGGCCTGTTTAAACTAACAGGAGAAGGGGCGACGGCGAGTCTCTGGCGCCGGAAAATAACCAGTATGCTCTAGATGTGTATGCACGTACATGCATGCGCAGACAGGCGTGTGCGCGCGTACACATCTACACTCGAGTGAGACCACAGTCTGCTCTAGCAAAGAAAGGTGCTGAAAACGGAGGCAACCAGCCAAGAGGCGCACCACAGAAATCAGGATGCCACGCAATCACGCAAAATGGAATATGTCGACTACTGCTAATCGTTATGGTGCTCGCCCTGCTTTGGACCCCCAGGCAGGTGCAGTGCCGGGCCCTATGTCTCGAAAGGGTCCAACCCCAACTACTGGAGGTCCTTCTCAGATGTCCTGTGGAGCCAGGGGACATGAGAATAGGATGACTGGCCATACTAAACGAAGACTTAAAATAATGCACTGGAATGCGGAGGGAGTCAGCAACAAAAAAATAGAATTAGAAAAAATCTTGGACCAAGAAAAAGTAAGCATATGTTGCTTGCAAGAAACTCACCTCAATGAAAATATAGCCTTCAAAATCAGAGGCTACCAGTGTTACCGATCTGACCGAAAGAACAGGCGAAAAGGTGGGATACTGACCCTTGTAAGAAATAACATCATGGCTTCCCAAATCAAAGTCTACATGGAAGGGGCTGAGTATCAGACACTTAAACTTAAGACAGGTAATACAGATCTACATCTGATCAATTACTACTGTCCAAGTGACCGCCCACAGGCACTGGACACTCTACCACTAAAAGAAAAAATGATTGTGTGTGGCGATTTCAACAGCCACTCGCAGAGCTGGGGCTATGATCACATGGACCAGAGAGGAGAGAGACTGGAAGACTGGCAGGATGAGAATAGATTCATGTTGATTAACAAGCCGTCCGACCCACATACTTTCTACTCGAGATCATGGCACTCTACAACTACACCTGACCTGGCTTTTCATTCACCAGACCTGGAGTGGAACATTACACGAACTGTTGGGAAACAACTTGGTGGCAGTGACCATCGGCCAGTCTTTCTAACCGTAGAAAATGAGCTTGTAAGTGAAAGCAGCACCCTCTCGAGGTGGAACTACAAGAAAGCAGACTGGGCAATGTACAAGCATCGCACCAGCATACTGGTTAGAAACCTGAACACTGAGAAAGACATAAATAAAGCAGTTGAAGAGTTTGGGAAATGCATACTACAGGCAGCGCGAGAAACAGTACCAAGAGGAGCCCGTAAACAATATAAACCCTACTGGAGTAGTGAACTGGAACAGTTGCATAATGATGTTGAAGTGTGTAGAAAGCAAGCAGAGGCCACACCCAGCCAAGAGCACCACAATAAATTCCAGCATGCAAAAGCCAAATTTCAAAGAGCCAAGCTGCAGGCTAGACGGAAAAGCTGGCAGGAGAAAACGGAGTCTCTGAACTTTGAAAGAGACACAAGGAAATTGTGGAAGCTAATAAAACAGCTTAATGACGAGGGCACAGGGAGAAACTCAAAAATTGCACTACATAAAGATGGAAAAATCTTAACAAGAAAGCAAGCAGCTGACCATTTTGCGGACTCGTTCGCACAAGATAGCAATATCAAAATTAGTCCAGAGAAACAACAAGAGATTCGAGAGAAACGACAACATACAGAACAGAAGGAAATAGTACATGAGGTTCTGGAGGCACCCATCACAATCAGCGAACTGGAGCTAGCCATATCAAAACTGAAAATGAGAAAGTCACCAGGAGCTGATGGTATCTCCAATGAAATGATCAGGAACCTAGGAACAGAGGCCAAAACAAAGCTGTTGCAGATCTTCAATAACAGCTGGACCTTAGGCAGTGTTCCACAAGCCTGGAGAGAAGCAATCATGATACCCCTCCTAAAATCAGGGAAAGATGGTTCCATTGCCTCTAGCTACAGACCAATTAGCCTCACCAGCTGTCTCTGCAAAACACTGGAGCGCATCATCAATCACAGACTGCAGTGGTACATTGAAAGTAAAAACATCCTTGTGCCACAGCAGGCTGGCTTTAGGCAGTGCTACTCTACGGAAGATCAGACAACCTACCTCTCTCAAGAAATTGAGGATGCATTCCAAGAGAAGAAGCTGGTGCTTGCGGCATGGATAGATCTGAAGAAAGCCTTTGACAAAGTCTGGAAAGAAGGTCTGATGAAGAAACTGAGAAACTGCAAAGTCAATGGAAGAATGTACAAATGGGTGAAAGCATACTTGCACAACAGAAGAGCCCGAGTACAGATAGACGGACTCAAGAGCAAGAAAGTACTACTGCGTCACGGTGTCCCCCAGGGCGGAGTCTTGTCCCCCACACTTTTTCTAATCTTCATCAATGATCTTGTTGCTCACCTACCGCATGGAATTAAAGCGGCAATGTACGCCGATGACCTGGTTCTATGGAGCACAAATGAATATGCATCAGTGGCCACCAGATTGCTACAAAGAGCTGTAGATACATTTGCTGCATGGGCAAATAGATGGTGTGTCAGCATAAACACTGACAAGTGCAGCACCACCCTATTTACCCTCTCTCCAAAACAAAAGGCAGGGATCATCCAGATAAATGGAACACCCCTAAGAGGAGATAAAGAACCAACATACCTTGGAGTAACATTTGATGGCAAGCTGACATGGAGAAAGCACATCAACAAAGCAGTAGCAAAAGCCAGAAGGAAAATAGCCATCCTGAGAAAGCTAAGTGGAACCACATGGGGAGCCAGTACGAAAATACTTAGCAAAGTTTACCAACAGAGCATACGACCACACCTGGAATATGGGTCAACTGCGTGGTGTTCAGCATCAAATACCACACTACAAGAGCTGGACAAGGTGCAAAATCAAGCACTTAGAGTCACCACAGGAGGGATGAGATCAACCCCTATAGTGGAAATGGAGAAGATGGGGAGGACACAGGCACTGAGTGAGCGCAGAGATACGAAAACGCTTATACAAGCAGAAAAGTTCCTCAGCTTGCCAGGCCACCCTATGAAGAACAGATTTGAAAACCTAGCTATTGAACCTATATAGGTTGAAAAGAAGTAGTTTTATCCACCAGGCCAAACGACTCTGCAGAGAAACCACTGATCTGCCCACAGTTGGTATCCCCCTAACAACTATTCCAGAGCGAACTCCATGGAAAGATGAGCATAGACTATCGTTACAAATCCAGACAAAAGTGAGAGGAATATTTGACAAGGAAGAACAGAACAGTGTGCAGCGCAGAACGGCCACTCTCAGCTTCCTTGATGAAGAATACCCACATGACCTCTGGATCCGAGTCTACACAGATGGGTCAGCACAAAATGCTGTTCGAAATGGAGGAGCGGGAGTGTACATAGAATACCCAAATAATACTAGGGACACAGCCAGAGTACCGACAGGAAAGTACTGCCATAACTATGATGCCGAAATTGAGGCAATCAAGATAGCAACAGAGAAATTACTAAATAACAGCAATGGTACACAACCTGTGGTGCTACTAACAGATGCAAAATCAGTACTCGAGGCGCTCCTCTCTGGGAAATTGCCAGTACTAAGGACACTACTTTCTGAACTTAGCAGTCAGCATAAAGTCACCATACAGTGGATACCATCCCACTGTGGAGTACCTGGAAACGACAGAGCTGATCAATTGGCTAAGGAAGGAGCCAAAGAGGAACAGCCTGATGTGCCCGTTACATACCACCAAAAGAAAAGAATGATCAAATCAGTCAGAAAGCCACCAAAACCTGCTCAAGATGACTACCACATTATGGACAGACCAGAACAAGTCATTATTCTGCGCCTCAGAACAGGACACAATAGATTACGCAACCACCTGTATACAAAATTCAAGATTGGTGAAACAGCCATGTGCACATGTGGATTGGCGTCGCAGACAGCAGAGCACATACTCCAAGACTGCCCAAAATATAACATATCTAGGCAAACCTTCTGGCCTAGAGAGACGACAGTGGAAGATAAACTCTATGGACCACTGTGTGAACTGAAAAAAAACAGTTCAATTCATGCAAGAGACGACATTGCAGATATAGACATATTTCAAGCGAACGAAAGAAGAAGAAGAATACTCTTGGCAGATCAATGTCTTTCTTATCAAAGGACACGTACGAGAATACAATTCAAATTGTGCTGCATGGCTGCTTGAATTAAACAGAAAAGTGAATGAAAATTCTTACAGCAATTGTTTATTGTTTTAAGCGGGTGCAAAAGACCGGATTTAGAACCCCGTTTGCTTTAGCCGTGTTTAATTATTCCACAAAAAAAAAAAAAAAATAACAGAATCACCGATCTCCGTCTAAACATTGCAAAAAACCTGTCTGATGGCATGGGCATGTCTGTTTAACAGCGTGTAAAATTAAATAATAAGAATGCCCGGGAATCTTAAATAACGCGCTATAAATTGGTTACAAGCATCAGAATGTGTCATTTAAACCGTTTATAATGAATTCTAAGACATTTATTAATGTTTTGTGAATAATTTACACACGAAATCTATCAACATACATCACTGTCCACTATAGCTACTCAACTCAAACAGACTGGTACTGCAACTTAGTAGCACCTTTCTGCAATTTTCATTTGTTAATTGGCTAAGATGTAAAAATAAAGGTGCATATTGTTCAAATCGCACAGCGATTTTCAACCTGTGTTGCGCGTACCCGGGAAGCCATGAGAGATGGTCAGGCAGCTCTGTATATTTTTCATATTTAGCCGTATTCCTAAATCTACTTTATCATTGCTGGATTTCTCAAACAGAAAAAAAAAATAGTCAGTCTTTTCAAATAGTACTTTGTGCATGTTGTTGTTGTTGTTTGTCCATCAAGAATGATGATGACCATTCATTTCATGCAGTGGGGTTGAAGGTATAGAGACGTGGGTTCTAAGATGGCTGATAAGGCCTATTTTGGCTCGAAATGTTCTTTGACAATGTGGGCAAAGAATGCTTGACGTTTCTGGAGGAGGATTTCCTGCAGTGGTTTTTTTGTCCTGCCTTTTCTTCACAGCTCTTGCAGTCCTGGTTGCCTCACATATGACTGCACCCTTGCGTAATGATGCACGCCACGAATTTCGGTCTCTGGCTGCAGCCTCCCATGTGTCATGATGAATTCCAAAAGCATTCAGTGAGATTTTCAGAGTGTCTTTAAAGCGTTTCCTCTGGCCACCTTGGGAGCGTTTACCACAACACAGTTCGCTGTAAAAAAATTCGTTTAGGGAGCCTGTGATCTGGCATGCGAGTCAAGTGACCGGCCCAGCGAATCTGATTCTTCATCAGTAGAGTGTGGATACTGGACATGGACGCTCTTTGTAGGACTTCAGTGTCTGGAATCTTGTCTTGCCATTTAATCTTCAGTAGCTTCCTTAGGCAGACTGTGTGCAAGTGGTTTAATTTCCTAGCGTGTCGCTGATAAACAGTCCAGGTTTCACAAGCATATAGCAGTGCGGATAATACAACTGCTTTGTAGACTTTTAGCTTTGTTTGCAGGCTTATTCCAGTTCTGTCCGATACATTCTTGTACAGTCTGCCAAAGGCCGCACTGGCCTTGGAGATTCATGCATTCACTTCGTCATCAATTGTGGCAGCTTGTGACAGAGTGCTGCCAAGATAGGTGAATTTGTCCACAACACTTAGTCTATGATCATTCACTTTGATATTCGGCACAGTGTGATTATTCCCTGGAGCTGGCTGGTACATAACTACATTCTTCTCCAAGTTGATATTGAGCCCAAAGTTGGCACATGCATGTGGGAAAGCTGAAACATTATGTTGCATGTCCGCCTCTGAGTTGGCGTATAGAGCGCAATCATCAGCAAACAGGAGCTCTCTGACGGTGTCGCTGTTAATTTTGGTTTTAGCTTTCAACCTTCTGAGATTGAATAACTTTCCATCTATACGGTAGTCTATTCCAATGTCGTCGTTCTCGAAGGCATTCATCAACATGGCTGAAAACATGAGGCTGAACAGTGTTGGTGCCAGGACACATCCTTGCTTCACTCCATTGGTGACAGGAAAGGGTTCAGACAGTTCACCATTTTCTTGTACTCTTGCCTGCATACCATCATGAAATAGCCGCACTATTTGGACAAACTTTCATGGACAGCCATATTTTGCCATGATCTTCCACAGTCCTTCTCTGCTGACTGTATCAAAAGCCTTGGTAAGGTCGATGAAAGTGGAGAGCATTTCGCAGTTCTGTTCCTGACATTTCTCTTGCAGCTGCCTTGCAGCGAAAATCATGTCAACAGTTCCACGTTCTTTTCTGAAGCCACATTGACTCTCAGGAAGAAGACCTTGATCGAGATGGGCCGTGAGGCGATTGAGAAGAATTCTGGCGAGTATCTTCCCTGCAATTGAAAACAAGGAGATGCCTCGGTGGTTGTTACAGGATTGGCGGTTTCCTTTACGTTTGTAAAGGTGGACTATTGACGCGTCCTTGAAATCTTGTGGCATGGTCTCGTTCACCCATATGTTTGTAAAGACTTGGTGAAGCTGCTTTGTTAGGACCGGCCAACCTGCCTTGTATATCTCTGCTGGGATGGAGTCAGGACCAAGTGCCTTGCCGCTGGAGAGTTGCTGGATGGCTTTGTTGACTTCCACTATGGTTGGCAGGTCATCAAGTGTCTCATTGGTTGGAACTTGAGGAAGGCAGTTGATGGTTTCATCATCGAAGAAGGAAGTTGCATTTAGGATGTTGCTGAAATGCTCTGCCCAGCGTTGAAGGATTTCTTTGTTATCGGTGACCAATGTTCCCCCATCTGCACTGAGGAGGGGAACTATGCCTGGTGATGTAGGACCATAGACCGCTTTCAGAGAGTCATAGAAGTTTTTCATATCATGTCTGTCAGCAAAGCCCTGAATTTCATCAGCTTTGCTGCTCAGCCAGGAGTCCCGCATGTGCCGAAGTTTCTGCTGCACTACTCTCTGAATGTTCTTGAAGGCATCTTTTTTTTTTATGTTGACTTCGGGTCATTCAAATGTGCCTTGAGGAGAAGATGTTTCTCGGTCAGCAATTGGTTGATGTCTTAGGAATTTTCATCAAACCAGTCTTTATGCTTTCGGGGGGCTGGACCCAGGATTTCCATGGCAGTGTTGTAAATTATGTCCTTTAGGGCTCTCCATTCTGTTTCTGTATCCTGTTTAGCTGCAGCATTGGGCTTGAGGCGGTCTTCCAGCATATTTTCAAACGACTGCTGCATTTTCTTGCTGTTTAGGCGGGTGACATTTAGCTTTTTTTTGCATTTTCACCCCTTGAGGACGCCGTGGTGGCCTGATGTGAAAGTTTATTTTTGAGACAATGAGACGATGGTCTGTCCAACATTCGGCACCACACATGGATTTTGTCACTCGAACGTCTTGTCTGTCACTTCTCCTGACGAGGTGCCAGTGTTTCGAGCGAGGGTGCATCCAAGATGTCCTATTTCTCATGAGGAGACGGAAAATTGTGTTCGTAATCAGGAGATCATGTTCGGCACATGTCTGAAGGAGGAGGAGTCCATTGCTGTTACAATTTCCGACTCCATGGTTTCCAGTAATGCCACTCCAAGAGGTGGTGTCCGTGCCTACTCTGGCATTGAAATCCCCAAGGAGTATAAGTTTGTCTCCTTTGGGAACAGATGTTAATACATTGTTCAGGTCTTCATAGAACTTGTTCGTGACATCATCTTCGTTGGTCATAGTTGATGCGTAGAGACTTACAATGGTTGCATGCTTCCTTCCATTCAGCAGGGGCAACTTAATGGTCACGAGCCTGTCGTTTATAGCCTTTGGAAATCCAGCTAATTTGCTGACCAGGGCCGACTTAATGGCATATATGACGTTGGATGAAGAATGACTTGCGCGATGACTTGGATTAAAGTGAGGAAGAGTTGCGCAATTCGTCGATCTCACTCTCTCGCCTGAGTCCATCTGAGTCCAGTGGCAAGACAAGTCGAGACGACTGGAGACGAATACAGGTGCAGTGGATGACCAGGGCGCTCTACGTGCCTTGCCGTGCTCATTACGTTCTACAACGCTTTACAGGTAAACGCCGTCTTGCCCATTGAATCAGAATGATTTCTTCCGCGCAGTCTGCCGAATCCTGTCTTCACATGCTGGGTAGGCATACCCTAGTTTACCGCTTGGTTTGACACCAAATCGGCTACCCATGCCTGGTTTAGCCAGCCTCTCACAGCTGTTGCCCGGGGGGTGGCCGCTGTCGCATGCTGACAGCAACTAGGAGCCACAACGGCACGAGCTGGGTGTCAGGCTTGGACCAGTGGTGGATGGGTCCTGAAAATCACATGAGAGTCATCCTCACCAAAGGTGCTACCAATGCCTAACAACCCTGTACCCCCCCCCCCCCCCCTTTGTGCATACCTTTTCCTGAACATGCAATAGTTTTTCACAGACTGTCCTATTATAGTGTCTTTAAAATAAGGTTTCAAATGAAATTTTACACGTTTTTCGGAAATTCACCTGCTAAAACGTATTAAGCTAACAATCTAAGCATGGTTAGATTGTTTAACAAATATTCCTTATGGTTGGCACGCTAGGAGACTGCCAGCCGGTTACAGCATTTTCCAGTGATGATGACAGACAATCAGCACCCACGTCATTGCACCCATAACTTGGAGAACTGACAACTATTCAAGGGGTCATAGGGCAAGACGATGACCTTCATTGCATCTGGGTTCTATCCCATAAGACTCGATGTTCTTATCGAAGAGCGGCCTGCGAAGGCATCTCACAGAGCACGAACTGTGTAACTCCAGCAACGACACCCAAGGGTCTTCGAAAAACTAACACCTGTTAACCGAATGACAAAGCCTTAAAACGAACCTCGCCTTTTGTAGCGTGAGCCAGGTTGCTTTACCAATTTACCTCGGCGACTTATGACTATGCTCGAAACGAATGTATTCTTTGCCATCCAAGATAGAGCCAAGTGATCAAAGTCTCCAGTTCTTCAAGTCCACCAAGAGTGAACAACTGGAACCAAAGGTATTCAGCAGCAGCAGCAGCAGCAGCAGCAGCAGCAGCAGCAGCAGCAGCAGCAGCAGCAGCAAGAACAACAACACCAACAAGAACATAAATTACAGTTTTACATGGAGTCATGAACTCTAAAAACTTGAGAACTCTTGTCAAGCAGATTGCTTACCTTAAACCAGTCTATTTCTTCTGCAATTTGCGTCCCACCAGTTGCATTACATTGCAGCTGTATCTGGCCGCCGCGTTCAACAAACTGTGTACCTGTCAGCGTTACCTCTACAGACAAGAAAAACAGAACATTTTAGTAATGACTCCAGACAGAACACACACAACACGGTCTACGGGGAGCATCAACAGAGATTTTTTAACAGTCGTAAAAAAGGCATTGTTGGCTCTAAGAGGAGGAAAAAAATGACATAAAAATGAACTAACAAAGAGAAACTGTTAATAAAAAGTAATCATTAATGAAAAAAGCAGAACGGATCTGTGACTTAATTTGTGTTTATGACAAAAATATGAAGAAGAGAGTATCTGGCGAAAATTAAGATAACAAACAATTAAAATTGAATGATTCAATGAGTTGTTCGGAATGGTAATAATCATAATTGTAATTAAAAGGTCCCGGTCTCCGTGGCCAAGGAGTTAACGTCTTTCTCCGTAATCCCATATATCCACGTTAGGAACTAACTTGCGCGAGAATCTGTAGCGGTTCTCGCTGCGCTATTGACTTACGGGGTATGTGAGCCTGTCGCTCAGAAAGCAATGGCAAACTACTGAGCGTAATCTTGCCAAGAAATCAACAATCAACTGAAAGATGCTGATGTTAACAGCGATGTCCTGTAAAGGATATGCAAACAAAAGGTAAAGTTAGATCCATGACAGATAGTTATCATCATCTAGTACCTTGCCGGCTGGCGTAGGCGATCATGCCTCTCATCAATTTGCGATCTTCGATGAAATGGATCAAGTCGTGTGTTGACTCTCTACCGTGCCATGACGTAAGACTGTCAAGTATCTTCTCACGCTGTCTTCTTATATCTCTCGTTCCGCAAATCTTTCCGGTTGTCACAATATGTTCCAGTTTTATTTCCTTCTCATAACGTGGTCAAACAACGATGACTGCCTCAGTCTGATGTTTGTGATAAGTTGTCTTTGCGACTCAACTTCCCATAAAACTTCACAATTGGTCTTTTTGGATGTCCAATTAATTTTCAGCATTCTTCTATAAAACCACATCTCCATCGGCTTTCAATTATTTTTTCGCCTGTTTACTAATTGTCCAGGACTCGTAACGTATTTTAAAATTGGCTATATGTAAAACGCAAGAACTTTCAAGGACAACGACTTATTATTGCACCAAACGTTCTTCATTTGATCAATCAATCAATCATAGGCCATGTCGGAAAGCGTGGGGGGTCATGACTCGCCATTTCACTCGATCACCAGAGTCGTGGATCAGCTCAGTGTTCCTGTCTCGACCATGCCATATGGCCAAACCATCCAGGTATTTACTTCTCGGTCTTCCTCTTGGTCTGTTCCCTTCGATCTTGCCAGTTGTCACAAAGTTCTACAATTCATTTCTTCTCATAACACGTCCAAAACATTTTGACTGTCTATGTCTAATTTCTCTAATCAGTTTACGATGTTCATTTGTCTCCTGTAGTACTTGGTCACTTGTTTTTATGTATGTCCCTGGTATTTTTTGCATTCTCCTCAGAAACCACATTTCTGCAGCCATCATATGTTTTCAGCTTGACTGCTCATTGTCCAAGTTTCACATCCACACAAAAGAACAGGCTCTATGTAGCACCTCAACACTCATTTTCTCGTTTCAATTGACATCTTTTTTATTGGTCAGTATGTTTTTCATCTTGCTAAAGGCTACTTTCGCCATGGCGATTCTTGTTCTAATCTCTTCAAGGCATCTCCCATCAGATGTTATGACTGTTCCGAGATAATTGTACCGATTCACTTGTTGAAGAGTATTCCCATTTAATTGTATATTACATTGTGGTAATTCGTTCTTCCTAGTGACGACCATAATCTGTGTCTTTTTACAATTTAATCCAGTTGTTCACTGTGTGCAACAACCGCATCTACTAATTGTTGCAGATCCTGCTCATTGTCTGCAATCATTTTGTCACTTTCTACAACCATTTCATGTAGATTCTTCTGATTTGTTGCTATCAAGACGGTGTCATCAGCATAACGTAAGTTATTTATATTATGTCCAATAACCACGATATTTGACATATTTTCTGCAGATCTCATTACGTATTCATTGTACAGTGAGAACAAATCATGAGATAATACACAACCTTGTCTGACGCCCTTCTTTATACACTGAAATGTTCCTACATTAGTTATAACCCATGATATATACTGTCTTGGGGCGTGAAGTGTTAGGCCTGCACATATCCTATGTCATCACAGAATAAGATGAGATGGTCAATATAGTTTGTCGCCGTCTGTCCATCCCAGACAATTTAAAAAAACAATTCTAAAACATTACAAGGTGTCCATCTAATGATCCTAAGTTGACCCACAAGTCATAAATGTAATGCTTTATGTTTCAGACACCAATTAATATCACATATGATAGTTAGTAATGTAATGTCTTCTATCTGGGACAGCTATTGATTTATCCAAATACGACAGTTAATATGTAATGTCTTCTGTCTGAAACAGCTATTCTTTAACCTTACGTGACAGTTAATATTTTAATGCCACAACAATAGATGGCAGCTAACAGTTTAAGGTTTTCTATCCGAGACAACTATTGCTTTAATCACATAAAGCAGTTAACATTTTAATGTCTTATCTCTGAGACAGCTGTTGCTGCTTCATTAACATAATCGACGACAATTAAGTTAATAATGCAATGATTTCTGCCTCAGACATCTGTTACATTAACCAGATCGACACAGAGATGTAGGTAACGTCTACAGTGACACCATGATTAATTTAACGCCTTCTAGTCTGAGACATTCATTTCATTAACACTACAGATGATAGTTAACGTTTTAGTGTCTCCTGTCACAGGCACTTGATTTATTTTTGTCATAGATGACAGTTAATAATTTAATGTTTTCTGTCACAGACACTTGTTATGTTAACCTGTTCGTCGAAGACATTAATACAAAGAATTCTTCAGTGACACTGTTATTAAGTTAACATATACTGTGCCAGACACCTGTTTCGTTAACACCAAGATGGAAGTTAATCTTTTAATGTCTATCTCAAAGAGATATTACGTTAACCACAGATGCTAGTCAATATATTACTGTCTTCTGTCACATATGCTCATTTCATTAACGTCGTAGACTACAATTACGTTAACAATTTAACGTTATCTGCCTCTAACACCTTTTATGTTAACTTCGCTGGTATAGCAATTAATGTTAAATCATTATTATTACACTGATTAATTTAACCTACTCTGTTCCAGATACATCTTACGTCCTCTGTCTTAGACAGAAACTGATCGACGACTAAACTTGTTAAAATAATCTATAACATTTATTAAGTAAATATTTATGTCTCACACACCTGTTATGTTAACTTTATCGATAAAAATTCACACATTAACGCCTTCTCCTTCAGACATTTATTAACCTGATTGATGGCAAGTATTACTTTAACGTCTTCAGCACCAGTAACCTGTTATTTTAACATCGTCGATTACAATTAATCATCATCATCATCATCATCATCATCATCATCATCATCATCATCATCATCTAAACATCTTCCACTTCTGCCGTCAAGCGTCGTGGGGAGGAATAATTTGCGTTCCAGCGCCCGGTGGGCGGCACTGGATAGTGTCATTACGAGTGATTGTACAATGTCTTTGATGTCGTCAATCCATTTTCTTCTTGGACGTCCTATTGGTCTTGTCGCAGATGAGCCTAGATGTAATGACAGTGATGGTAGTTGTTGGTGTTGCATTCTAACGACAAGGCCAAACCACTTGATCTTCTGCTTTTCAATAAAAGTGGCACAAGATGTTGATCCCACAGTCTGTCTGATAACAGCATTTCTTCCTCGGTCTCAGATTGTTAAGTTGGCAGCTCTCCTCAGGCATCTCATCTCGCAGGTGTTGATATTGCGAAAGTGTGATTTGGATAAAGTCCAGTTTTGAGATTGGTAGCATAGGGTTGGTGTGAATATGCTGTTTATGTGCGGGCATGGGTATATTTGGATGTTTCAGTAAGGGTGATAGTCGATATGTAAGTGCACTAGCTTTTAGACATATGATTTCGATTTCTCTGTCCAATCTGAGATCTTCTGTGATCATACTTCCAAGATATTTGAATTCTTTATCTTGTTTCAGAGTTGTGCTATTTATTTGTATACTTAATGGGCCCGGCGATCTGCTAACTTGCATTACTTCGGTTTTGGCTGTGTTTATACTCATATTGTATCTGCTGCAGGTTGAACTCAGATTATTAATATGATGTTGTAGTCTGCCTTCATCGCTGTAAAACAGGCACTGATCGTCTGCAAATAGAAGTTCATTTATTTCCTGTGGAAAAGTTGTTTCATCTGGAGTAAAGAGTTCTAAATTTTCTGAATCTGTTCTGTCAAGACTTGCTTCTTTGGATATTCTGTCCATGTAGACATTAAATAGGAGAGGGGAGAGCACACATCCCTGTCTCACTCCTGTATTGACTGTAAACATATCTGATATACCTTCTTGTGTTCTTACTGCACTTCGGCTCGAGTGGTACATGGCTATGATGTTTTCTAGTAATTGCCATTGTATCCCATAGTCTTCAAGGATGGTCCATAATTTGTATCTGTCTACTCTATCGAAAGCCTTTTCCTGATCTACAAACACAATATTCTGCTGTTCACTATATTCGATAGTTTTTTTTCACACATTTGTCTAAGTGTAAATAGTGCATCAGTGCAACTTTTACCTTTCCAAAAACCGAATTATACTTTGCTTAACTGTTGTTCAACTATGGGTCTAGCTCTTTGTTCCAATAGTTTTGCGTACATTTTCCCTATATGGCTCAGGAATTATATACTTCTATATGATTTACACTCTCATATTGCCTTTCTTTTTCCATATTGGTACTATTATTGCCTGTTGCCAATCATCTGGGACTTTTCTTTCTTCCCATGATATATTGAAAATCTTGTTAGGCATTTAACTCCTGTATCCCCACAGAAAAAAACCGTCTCCGTGGCCAAAGGCTTGCGAACGCGGTTCGTGAGCCGGGTACCAGGCGTTCGAAGCTCAGCTGCAACCGATTTGTGCAGCAGAATGTGTCGCGTTGTGGTATAACGTGCTGGTACGGGAGCCGGTCATTCAGAAAGCAATGGCAAACTAATGAACGTAACACTTGCCTAGTACATCAACAGCAGCAACCAAAAAAAAAAAAAAGATTCTCACAGGCCTGAATAGCTCTCTGGTTATTCCATACGGACCCGGCGAGTTGTTTTTAGGACTTTTCTGTATAACTGCTGTGACTTCTGCAGGTATAAAATTTGGTTCTTGTTGTCTATGACTTTTAGGCACAAAAGTGAGATTTTCCATGTTATGTGTGGGGTTAAGTAGTTCTTGAAAGTATTCTGCCCACCTTGCTAGTCTTTGTTGTGGATTAAATATTGGTATACCTCTTTTGCTGTTTATAATGGTGGATGGGTTGTAGCATACATCTCTGTTTCTCATTGCATTGACATGTTTATAAAATTAATAATTGAACATAATCTGGCATAGACAGTTTTTACTCTACAAAAATGTTCCATTTATTTACTTTGATCTGTTTACTCTTGACAATTCTTGAAATAACGTTTTCTTAAGTAGAAAGTTGTTAATTTAAAGTTTTAAAATAGCACAGATTACACAGAATTCACAGGTTCGCATAATAATTATTGCTTTATTTACTTGTATTTGATAATTGCACTGCAATGTTGGGATAAAAGTATCATCAGTAATGCCACCCTGCAGCAATCTTACTTAATATTTGACTGTAAAAAATAGTTTTGGGGGTGTTTTTCACCCCGCATGTCCCATTACAGGACATCACTGTAAATACCAGCATTTTACCGCTGTTGTTGATTTCTTGGCAAGTAGTTTGCCATTGCTTTCGGAGCGATCGGCTCAATATCCCGTAAGTAACGGGCGCGGCGAGAATTCCTACCGATTCTCGCGCAGCTGCGTTTGCTCACGTGGATAAAAGGGATTTTGGGGGAGTATCAATCAATCAATCATGTGCCATGCCGAAAAGCGTTGGCGGTCATGACTCGCCATTTCACTCGATCACCAGAGTCGTGATTCAGCTCATTGTTCCTGTCTCGACCATGCCATGTGGCCAAGCAATCCAGATATTTACTTCTCGGTCTTCCCCTTGGTCTATTCTCCAATTCATTTCTTTTCATAACATGTCCAAAAATATTTGACTGTCTACATCTAATTTCTACAATCAATTTACGATTTTCATTTGTCTCCTGAAGTACTTGGTCATTGGTTTTTCTGTCTGTCCATGGTATTCTTTGCATTCTCCTCAGAGACCACATTTCTGCAGCCATCAGATGTTTTTCAGCTTGACTACTCATTGTCCAGGTTTCACATCCATACAAAATAACAGGCTCTTTGTAGCACCTCAACACTTTTTCTCTCGTTTCAATTGACATCTTTTTATTGGTAAGTATGTTTTTCATCTTGCTAAAGGCTACTTTCGCCATGGCGATTCTTGTTCTCATCTCTTCAAGGCATCTCCCATCAGATGTTATGACTGTTCCGAGATAATTTTACCGATTCACTTGTTGAAGAATATTCCCATTTACTTGTATATTACATTGTGGTATTTCTTTCTTTCTAGTGACTACCATAACCTGTGTTTTTTTACAATTTAATCCAGTTGTTCACTGTGTGCAACAACCGCATCTACTAATTGTTGCAGATCCTGCTCATTGTCTGCAATCAATACTGTATCCATACAATACATCCCGTAGAATAAGATTAATGCTAGAATTCATCAGTCCAATGACTGATCAAACCTATTTGACATTACAATAGGTAGAATTAGTTAGACTTAGTTAGTTTCTGTTGTATTGCCGTAAGCAATACATTAAAACCTGTAAATAACAATGTGATATATGAAACAATTTATTCCGGCTCAATATTGTTTAACACGAGCCATTTTTTATGTCTTTAACAAAAAATTTTTAAAATTGACAAGGTATGAATGAAGGAATGTGAGATGCGTAGGTATACGGACGAATGAGAGAAGTAAAATTATGAGTGTAAACATTGGTGCAATTTTTTCGCACACACGTGTTTTTATGACTTGTCCACGTCTTCTATGTAAACCATGTGTAGTGTGTATTTTTATGTGTGTTATAGCCACTATTGCATTACACAAATGATTGGTTTCTAGAATCCCAGATCGGCGAAGTACGTCATAAATTAAGCAAATGCATTAGGCTTACTTTGTGACGAACATTAACCTACCTGTGATACTCGAAACATCAATACATCAATTATAGACATATAGTTATGTTTCTAATTGCAACACATATAAATTAAAGTGTTACACGCAAACAAACAGCAATACAAACAGATAATTATACAAACAGCAGTTAATTACAAAGGGACTTAACACTGTATCAGGGGACATTACAGATATAGAATAAGTAAAAGGGCGAGTTGAATATTTAGCCACAAGCGGAAGCGAGATAGGCAAGTATCAGCATACACACAAATAAGAAGAGACGTGAAAGTACATTTCACAGGAGCCATGAATGTTATTCATGTATTGCATCCTTAACTGGAGCAATTTGTATTGGGATATTGGTGAATCAATATTTTGAGGGGCTTAGTTTGTTAACGCGCCCTGGTTCAACACAGCTCCCAAGAGTGTACTGTAATGACTCTTGCTTAGAGTGGAGTTGTGTTACGCTGATCTAAAACCAGTGGCTAGATACAGCAACTTGTGACCTGACTTATTTGAGTCAGAAGTGAGCCGTATGATATAGCAGTGAACCCCTTGACTAAATTAGATCAGACTAATTTTATATGTTACGATGACATTGCGTCACACCTACTACATTAATCTGGTGTCGCAATACGAGGGACGAGGAGAGAATGTCAAGGTGTTGGACCGCTAGTGACAGAAGAGGGACAAGGACTAATAGCACTTAGAGACAGGACATCTATAAAGGTATAGACATAATACAGACAGCACCCAAGCTAGGACATAAGGACAGTAATTAGACTAGACTCGGGTGGGGGACACTAATACACTAATGTGTTATAGTTAGAATAACAGAGGGACCGACCCGAGAACAGGGGCGGGTGCATGAGGTCAAGGAAATATCGTGACCACGTAAACTAGAGTAGAATGTAGAGGGTAACGAGTGCTAAGTAGACAGTGCTGCGTGCAAAGAGAACGCCACGCAGAGTTGCGAAACCCACGAGGGAGTTGGACCACGTAGGCAAGCGACAACCTGAGCTGCCTCAGACAGGGGACAGACCGGCCTTCCGACTGGGCATAGTGTTGTTCTGAAGCGAATATCTAGTGTAGTGAATGTATACGATGTTTAGAGAGGGAGAGAGTGACCATGTGTGACAATGTGTATTCATATATTGTGTAACGAGTGATAATTATATTGATGATGTATCAGGCAGATAACACCTTATTTTGATTGTCAGGCTTGCCTGAAAATAAACTCCGTATCAAAATATCGGTACGAGTAAAGTTGTACTTAGGATACGGATGATGTGGCCTGATTGTGAATGAACGCAAGACTGTGACAATCTGCATATCTAATGTTATGGATGTTTCGTCCTCCAATGCTGATTCCTTGTATATCTTCTAAATTTCTGATAGTATAGTAAAAGTAAACTGCGTTGTGGCTTATGGGATAATGAGACGCGCCGTTTCATAATTCTCTGACATTGCGAGTCAATGGTTCGAAATCAGCCGCCGCCGATTTGGAAGCAGACCGTCGTGCTATGATGTCGGTAGTTTGAGGCGTCGACCGTTCAGAACGCAATGGCAAATTATAGAACTAAAATTGTCTGGCAAATCATACATGGCAATAAATGATGTGGTTGACTTTAAAGTCCTGTAAAGGTCACGAAGCATACTTTTATAATAAGACCAAAAATGAGCATAGTGGTTAGTGGGCTTGTTTGCAACGAGATTGAAGCGATGTTGATCCCCAGCGTTGGAAAGAATCATATTTTTTTTTCAGTAAGAACAGCTCTGGCAACAATGGGTGGTGGATACTTTTCAGTTGTCTGTGAATTTTCTCAGTAATATAGAGGCGAGGAGTAGATTTAGCCACCCAATTTTATTAGGAAATATTAAGCCCTAACACTTGGCATCGTGACAGCAGTATTGGTCAGGGGAGTTACTTTGACATTAACAATGCTAAATGGTTCCGTCGCCCTGCTACTGAGTGAGTGCGTGGCGTGACAATGTGAGCTGTGAATTTCGCGTGGAATGCTTTTACATCTGTCTGCGGTTGTTTGTAGCGTGAACTTCATGTTTGGAACAATGGCGGCCGACTGTTGCTGAATTGACTGGTTTGCATTTTCGCAGGAGTGCATTTTTCAGGAGACTCATGGGAATCGTCGCTGTAGCTACGGAGTTCGTGCTTTGTGCGGCGCTTTCTGTGGGTCGCTCTGCGGAAAGAGACCAAGCCATATGGGATAAAACCCAGGTCAATGAAGTCTTTCTGGTGACTGCCGATTCCATCGACACTGAACTGTATTTCTCGTGGAGGACTTTTGTGTTCGCATTCTGGCGGCGGCATTATGCACAGTCAGTCCACTTTTCACATTGGGCAGTGAGGAGCATTTTGTGTGATATTCACTGGAACAGGAATGGAGCATAGTAGGGTTACTGAGAAGTTGGAACCGCGACTAATTGACAATACTAAACATAACACGGAATACGGAGTTGTCAGCGAAACTCTTGCAGATTCTTCTGCTTTCCATAGATGACTTCTTCGTCTGTGTCCACGTGTGACGCATCATTGTCTTCCAATGCACTCTTTCAGATTGTATTTGTAAACAACTTAATCTAATTTTCAATCAGTTTAACCTCGAGAGGCCCATCATTGTCGTCTACTGTATTCTTTTATGTTGTTTTCATTACCAATTTAATTTTAATGTTGAGGTCACCAAGGGTCTTTGTCAATTGCGCCCTTGGTGTTTTTTTTTTTTTTTTTTTAAATTCCCGGAAATTAAACCAAAAAAGTCAAGCTGATATTGTTCTTTAATGAAGTGAATCAAACAACACGTCTTCAATTATTTGGATATATTGTATGTGGATATCCATGCATTCTTTGGTTAATTTGTTTTAAAAATTTCCCCTGGGTAGAAAACTTGATTAAGATAATCAAATGATAACATCTCCATTATTCAATTACCAGACATCTCAATGAGGTGATTATTCTTGATCACATAGAGGCAACAAAATGGTACGCACTGAACTAGACGCACTGTGAATGAGTCGCAGAAAACCCCCACATAAATATATGTTTGCACTAGCCGGATAACTGTAATAGAATTATCAATTTATCAGCGGAGAGGTCCGTTAGAAAATTGTTAGCATCGAACACTCGCTCAGGAAACTAGACGACATGCACTAGTAATGCGACTGCTCCAGAGGATGGACATGATGCATTCAGTGTTGGCTCACGGTACGATGATACCAATGTGTATTGATCACACTGAACAAGTGATTCACGGAGGGAATAAAGCCAGCACCGGGGATGTAGGTGAATGGGTAGTGTTGTGTATGAATGCACTGGTGCGTTGGCTGGTGCAGGGAGAAGTGCACGTCTATTCAGAATTGACCCAAGACAATGAGCCTGCGAATGAATAACCCATGCGATGTAAATAAATGAAAGAAAAATTACACACACGAATATACGTGAATGGATACGTTTTACAGGATGCGTTTTACATTTGGATGGGGGATGGCTTACCTGGATTAGTTATTGGCGGTCCTGTTGGATAAAACAAAAATCATGATTATCATTATCACCCTAGTTAGCACAATGGTAATCAACACGTCATCACCCCACTTCCGCACTATTACCATACAACCATCACTACAATTACCATAGCAACAACGAGTGTCATGATGATATGACAGCCATTAGCAACGTCACGGAGACCGCATTGGTCACTCTGATAAGAATCGTCATCATGTTCCATGCATCGTCAGCAACAATACTTAGGTCAATATCATTATCAAAACAATGTATCCCTTAAATGAATTTGAACACGGAAGCTACAGATAACATGTTACACGATGTATTGCCTGGCATATTTCGCTGCATCTAGTCGGGTGCATACTGCAGAGCTATTTATGATATGAAGTGATTAACGAATTATGCTTTGACCGAAATATTTAAAGCATGTAGCCAATGATGAACCTCCTCGTTTGTTAGATGTGCTGTTCTATACCGACCACTCCAGTCATCAATCCGAAGGTATGCATTGAAACTATTAACGTTCATTCTTTCAGATGAGGAAAAAAAACACCTTAATATCGGCTCAACAACCTTTGAAAGGCGTTCATAATGTGATGACACGAAGCTTCACAACAATGCATACACATAGGAGGAATCTATCTCCATGGACATACAGGTTAAAAGTAGTCAGGTTCAAACGTCTTTATCACAGAATTATTATCATTTAAATTTTCATCTGGCAGGTCATTTATAGAACGACACTCTCATCGCGGCCAGCCGAAGCGATTCTGGATTCTTTGTCAGATCTCATGTCTCTATCCATATTTATGCTTGAGATGTCTGAAATGTCATGCGACCATATTCATTCTCGTCCACCACTGCCTCTTCTTCCGGGAATCATAATTCCAACTTGGCATTTCCAAATTAAAGTGACGTTTAATAAGGGTAAAGAATTTCAGTTTCCAAGGCCTGAGCCAGTTTAACTCGTTATTTAGATCCTATACAAGAATGATGTATAATGCAAATTTTCAGTTTATAAATGTTTGCTGATCGGCCTAATGTTAACAACCCCAAATTGCTGTTGACATTTAATGCACGCAATATATATATATATATATATATATATATATATATATATATATATATATATATATATATATATATATATATATATATATATATATACAGGATTGTCTAGTTTTCACTCTTATGTAGAAATGCTAGTGAAATTTTACTATTTCCTTACATAGAATTTCTGTTAGTAATGATATATCGCGCACGGAGTTTGGCAATTTACAACATGTATGCATATTGTTGTAAACATATACACATATATGTGTATCTGTGTGTGTGTGTGTGTGGTTGTGTGTACGTGTGTACTAGAGACGAAACATGGATCGATGCATATACATATACACATATATAATACCCACGCACGCTTAACCTAAACACACACACGCACATAAACACAGACAGACAGACAGACAGACAGACAGACAGACAGACAGACAGACAGGCAGGCAGGCAGGCAGACAGACAGACAGACAGAAAGACAGACAGTACCTACCGACGACGTTGAGTCGGATAAGTGTATGGTAGCCACCAATGGAAGTCAGCTGACACTCATAGACTCCGGCGTCAGATTTCTTGACCTTGGGCAACACTAAAGTCCACTCGTCCAGCTCTTCACCGTGTTTCACATGTTGAACAAATATTTCCATATCTGGAGTCCAGGCCAATTTTCCGATGGTCAGAAATTTGTCCGAATCTACTTTTCTCCAGGCCACCTAGAAAAATACAGAATAGATCCAATTATAGCAGAAAACCGAGTCTGTATGTCTGCCTGCCTGCCTGCCTGCCTGCTTGCCTGCCTGCCTGCCTGCCTCGTTGCCTGTCTGTCTTGTTAACGTTAGATCACAGGCTGACCTTGCCTAAAATTAGTTCCAGAAATGTTCTTGAAAGTAACGGCGGCCGGCACAATATTGACCATATCACCCATCGAGTGCCGAATGGTTTTTCAAAACGTAGGGCCTGCACCACATACCGAAAAAGTGTCACGTTGTGTGAAAGAGTCCTTCCCTTTTATACCTTACTAGCTGACCCGGCCCGGCTTCGCCCAGGCCCTGGAGGGGATCTATGTATCTATCAGTCTGTCTGTCTGCTTGTTTGTCTGTCTGTCTGTCTGTCTGGCGGACCCGGCCCGGCTTCACCCAGTCCCTGGTGGGGAGCATCTCATTTAATTCATATAAGTAGTCATATAAGCTCTCCCGTTCCCGACTATCTGTCTGTCTGTCTATCTGTCTGTCTGTCTGACCCGGCCCGGCTTCACCCAGTCCCTGGTGGGGAGCATCTCATTTAATTCATATACGTAGTCATATAAGCTCTCCCGTTCCCGACTGTAGCATGATGTCTTCAGACGTTCGCATCCCCAGTCCATTTACATTTCTCAATACTCAGTAGTTAACCACGTAAGCCGTCGTGATACCCTAACTAAAAATAGAATCGTAGATTCTAGATCGAGAGAGGGTAGATGAATGGTGGGGACTCAATTTCATTGGGTAACCCTTGGGCTGGTAACGCTCCTTAATACATAATTAGCCCGCCAGTCGAAGCCTTGATTCCATCCCGTAAGGACGTGTTCAAGATGCAGTGGTAAAATTTGCCCAAAAGCATTCTTTAAGATGTGGTCATCTGCACATCAGTTACCTAAATCATTTAATATGTTATGTGTAAACCTGATGAAGTGAGAGAGAGAGACGAATGGCCGAGTATTTTCTTGAGAAAATGTGACAAGAAGACAGGACTTCGTTGTACAGTGACTCTAAAACTGCTGCTCAAAACCTGTTATGTCTACCGCAGTGAAACATTCTTACCATGTCTATTGTCTGTCTGATTTGATGATTTGCATATGCTTATGACTGTAAACCACTCTCAATGCATATTGCAAAACCTTTGTGCGCTCTGAACATTCGTTGAGTGCCTATCATGACCATTCTTAACCAAACTGTACATCGCTCTTGAGAGTTACCTTTGGCAGTTATGTTTCAGAATGTGTGATGCTATATACTGCATTTAATTTCTCCCTTATAATGGCTGAGAATGTTTGAGTGAATGAGATGGTAATTATATAATTAACTTCTCATATTTGTAAAAGTAAAGACACTTATTATATCCATGTTTGCAGGACTGCATTGCACTGTAGAAATTAACCTAGTGTCTGTCAGATGAATACATGGGAAGGCTCATGCTATTTGTCAGGGAAAATTCATGTTTTCTTTCATTATGTGTATTCCACATGTGAAAGCAATTCTAGTGCATGATTTCTGCCATACAATGCCTACTTCTTGGTGCGTAATCACACTGTCTGTTCTCATGGTACACCGGTCCCTGTGATCTACTCATTGTGAGAATTTACAAGATAATTGTGTGAAGCTGCCTCTGATTGGGAGTATGTGCCTATGACTTCACGGTTTTGGGGATGAACCTGGAGAAAAGATATCACCCCAAACCCCCAAATAAAATTGCACTTCATCATCAGTGAGAGGCGGGTGTTCGAATATCACACTCCCCTTTCCCCTCCCATTCCTCTCTGAATCTGTGATAGTACTGTATAACTATGACCATGTTAAACAGATGTAAAACACATGTTGCGCCTTTGTTTATTAACAGAGAATGAGGAAGATGGGGGAGGCCTTCCAATTACCAGGACAACTCCAGGGAAGTCCTGAGCTCTAGTCTTCAACTCCAGCTGAAAAGTCAGACTCCAAAAAGACCAAAATGAACAACAGGTTGCAAAGATTCAGCCTGAATCCACTAATTCTGGCCTATACAGATGGCACTGAAGAAAAGTCTTTCTTAAAAGCCTAAGACAGGGATACTCTCCAATTTTGTAAAAGCTCCAGGCTATATCTTCAAGATAAATTCAAGAAGAAACCTTAAGAGGAGAGATTACCTGGTTTTCAGCATGTCACTACTGGCTAAGAGTGGACATTAAAGGTGCACTTGGAGCAGACTATATCACAGTTATTATTAATATTGGCTGAAAGCTAAAGGAGCAGAAGTTAATACATAGAGCAAATTCCCAAAAATGGGTTAGTGATAAGTCGGTGTGGTGATTCAATTACATCAGAACCTGTTGTGGGAGATAGACTGGCAGAGAAGAATGATGAGACATAATAGTTTTTAGATCTTCATCTACTGAAAAGTAAAACTAATCCCAAATTATCAACTTTGCGAACAGTCTACTCACCCTTCGGAAGGACATGTTTGTCACTTGCTTCGGACTAGTCAAAGTAGGGAATAGCCTGAACTGGAAAAACATTATGGGGAAAGCTGAAACCTGAGACATTCCCAACACCTTCATTGGTGCTAAAAGACGGTACACGGATCAGTATAGCAGTGTCTCCCTATACTTGTGCCCGGCTATAAGTTTATCATGTGTTTTCCTCATTTGACGGTTGGAAAAGTGATAGCATGATTAAAGTGTTGTGGTGTAGGATAACCTATGGTGTAGAGATGTGAAGGAGGAGGGTTTATTTAGATTGATGTTTCTGTGGGGATGTTGAGTGATGTGTTTGGGTTTTCATAGATAATGTCAATATAATTTGCATATAAACTTATATTTGAGATGTAAATTGTTGGCAGAATATGAAGCCTGAGTCTTCACTTGACCTCATCAATCATTAATAAAAGATTAGTAGTAAGAGAACAGTTTTTTTGAGATACATGTCTCTGTGATTGTCTTGTACATTGTTGAGAAAGAAATGTCCAACTGGTGTCAAGCATCTTCATGGTGACTGTTACTCTACTGTTGTGGTTGGTTACAGAGATTGTGAAAGTCTGTGTGGTTGTTGTCAAGTATCTTTCATGATGTATGACTTGTCTAACCTGTTGGTGTGCTCATTCTTTGTGAATGTTTGTCCAACTGTTGTCAAGATCTTCTCATGTTGTCTTGTTCAACCAGTGTAAAATACAGTTGTTGTTGTTATGTTCACTACAATGGTACAATTGTCAATGTGATCATTTGTCCAAGTGTCTTGTGTCACTTGAAATAAGTAATGAGATCAAAAATGAGGTTGGCGATCAGAGCACAGTCAGCTGGAAGATGAGAGAACTGGTTACTGTGGCTAACTGCCAAGATCTCTCTCTCTCTATATATATGGCCTAGAAGAGAAATCATCTATAAATAATTCTGTGTAGAACTTAACTTAGGTCTAATTTCTCACAGTGGGGGTACTCGATGAGCCAAAATTCTGAATGGTTTCTCTACAAGGGTTATGCGAGAATAAATATCAATACCTCTAGACAACACTTGCTGTTACTAACCTGTATCTTTTATAGAGAGATATACTTTATAGAACTTCACTCATTGGAACTTCTGTAATTCTTTATAAACCCACAAAATACCTCACACCGACTATCTGTTTGTCTGTCTATCTGTCTGTTTGTCTGTCCCGGCCCGGCTTCACCCAGTCCCTGGTGGGGAGCATCTAATTTAATTCATATACGTAGTCATATAAGCTCTCCCGTTCCCGACTGTCTGTCTGTCTATCTGACTGTCTGACCCGGCCCGGCTTCACCCAGTCCCTGGTGGGGAGCATGTCATTTAATTCATAAAAGTAGTCAAATAAGCTTCCGTTCCCGACTATCTGTCTGTCTGTCTGTCTATCTATCTGACCCGTCGTGGTTTCGCCCAGCTCCTGGCGCACAGTAACTTAAAAGAATGTCCTTCCACACACCATTCATTATTTTTAATGAAAACTGTTTTTAATCACCGATATGACAGTTGATAAGTTCTTTAAGCAGAAAAAGATGGGTTACAATGTTATGCATTATGCTTTATTTTTATGAAAACTTTGAAAATGCCTTAAAGATTATATCACTGTTTATTATAACTTATATGCCTAAAAACAACTATAGACAAAGAGTTTAACAATAGTGCAAGTAAGTCCAACAATATGACTATAAAGTACATAGAAATGTTATTAAAAGTTATGCCCCTTGAAATAACTTTTCTAGAGTGAAGTCCCCCTGCTATATAGAGATTATATAATGAAAAATGAAAAAGTAAATGTTATTAAACAAGTAGAAGATTTTACACTAAGAAACTATTACAGTCGGTTGCACAGGAATGAAAGAAAGACGTAGAAAATTTCATCTCAATCGGATGTACCGTTATCGAACGCATCCAATACAAACAAACAAAGCCACATACACTCTGTTTTATAGATATAGGGTGTATGTTTAATGACTGTTTTTTCTTTTAATATTGCCGTTCCAAATTTTGTATTCACCCTCTGTGAACTCATGCAACATAACAGTAAATACAAAACATGGAACGGCAATATTTTCAAAAAGCACCACAGTCATTAAAAATACACACTATATGTCTCTGAAATGCCGAGTAACCTACCTATATGCTCCAGTTTTTCATTTGTCTAATGTTTCATGTGGTATTCTGATTCCCACATCTTTCCCTTGCTCCTATAAGTGTCGATTAATACTTGCGAATGTATTTCTCAATATTTGCAACAGTATCCATTGTTACCCAGCGATTGCTGTTTCTGGGGTAAGAAACTGATCCAAGAAAATAAAAGAGAAACTGCTTGTGGTAGGTTCTTTTCACATTTCGTAAATAGGACTTCACCAGAAAAAAACACGTTAATTAAATTAAATTGAGATTTAGGTCACTAGAAGACAGCGCGTGAATTATAAATACATATCAGGAAATGGCGCTTATGCTTGATGGTGAAATACCTAATGTGTGAGATATGAGAATAAGATATGAGAATATGTTGACCAGACCAAGGCAAGAAGATAGGCATGGAAAAGGACAGACCTTTAAGAAAGTTTCGCTGGCGAAGTTGATAGCGACCTGCGCTGGTATTGTCATGACCATTATCGGTTACGGGTTCCACGCCTGTATTCGTCGCGGGTCCGTCGCCTGGGCTCGTCGCCTGTCAGAGTGAGGGGAAGTTTGGCCATTTATTCCCCTTGCTCTCAGGGCTACAAAATGGGATGTGCTATCACATCACAAATCCATTGCAGGAAACTGCTACGTGACATTTTAGTTATAACACTAAGAAAAATGACTAAGAAAGGACTAGTCACTTCTACAAAGATTGTCTTAAAAGTCTCAAAAAGAGAAAAGTGGAGGTGTTATATGTGGAGGTATTATATATTACTTTTGTTGTGGGTACTCAAAAAGGTACCTAGCTGGCGATCTTATAACATTATATCTCAGCTGGATTTGTTTCCCGCATTATCCTTTACAGGACATTGCAGTCAACATCAGCATGTTTCAGCTACTGTTGATGTCTTGGCAAGTTTTACGTTTAGTAGTTTGCTATTGCTTTCTTAACGACCGGCTCACATACCTCCGTAAGTAACCAACGTGACGCATTCTGCTGCCGAATCTCGCGCAGATATGTTTGGTACGAGAATATACGGGATTACGGACAATGTCTTTAAACCCTACGCCAGGGAGAACAGCTGAATTATGCCCTGCTAATCAGTGCTCTAATAATCTATTATATAATTCTGACTATTCCAGTGCAAATCACCTACCCCAGACAGTGATTTGCTATTTAGCGCGGTTAGTTAAACTCATTATAGCTATGAGATATATGAGACATTAGCAACACATGGATCGACCATTAGCTTATGATTGTATATCTACTCAGATTACATAATTATCCTCGCCAAGTTAAGTCTTTTCACTATGGCCACAATTGCATCGTCTTTAGTTTTTACCAGTCTGCCCAGACAGATATTCAGTTAGCCACATTACGCACACCTACATCTTTGCCCCGTTGACTACACAATGGCTTCCGATAGACGGCACGTCGACATGATAATGATGCTTGCAGATATCCAAATTGACGAGAAAGACCGCTGAGTTGTAGTCAACGTTCATTGGTTTTATAACTGCCATACAAATTGATACTGAATTAGATCAGTACCAGCCAATCAAGAGAAATGTGCCATAGCGATGTGTAATGTTTTTAGATCTTCCTTCCCTATAAAGTTAAAATATTATGAGCAAGTTAGAAGATACATTGTCCACACATGTGCAACTGTTTTTAGTAGTTGTTATTTGCTACTACTAGGGAGTGCAGACCATTGGAATGATTTTTGCGTGCGGGTTGATTTTCCCTAGTACGAGTGCCCCACGCAATCCGTCGCACCCACTCCGACTTCGGAGGCACTTGTAATTTACACCCCTAACTCAGGAACGAAAAGTCAGCGTGTAAGTCTACCTGGCAGGTGTAGGGAGATAACCTACTACCTGGCCATCAGCGCACCTGAAGTTTAAACGCCCAATGAGTAGTGGCTGGTCAGACGACTTCAACATGTCTACGCAATGGCTAACCAGTTGATGATAAATATGAGCTGGAATCAATTAACACTGGACCCAATTTCGTCTTACCCATCGACTCTTCCCCCTGCATCAAGTGGTTACTGTTGTTATGCTGCACCGTTTAAAGGCTCAGCAATATGCTCAGACTAAGAGCTGTTTAAATGTTGCTACAATGCGGCATTCGTGAGAAATAAGATGCAGTTCCATACTGTGCTTTTGTAAGAGGAAAATAAAATAAATCTGACAAGATTTCATGGCTCGTTTCAGAAATAAAACGTCGCGCCAAATGATGCGATATTTGTGAAGCTATGGCTATGAGGCACATTGAGTGACTGCTACAGTTGCTCTTGATCAGTGGTTCCTACACTGATGTAATGCGGAGGTGCGGCGGATGTTGATGAACGATTCAAATGATTTTTAAATATAGATGCTAAAATAAAACATGGAGTGAAGTTTATTGTGTAGTTTCAAATTTACGGGAGAGGTGGTGGGTATATGTTGCTAGAACCATATTTGTAAATATCAATCGGCAACCGATGGCCGATGTAGTAACTATAACGCCGACTGCCTTTAATTTCCAGGATATTTCCAGGTAAGGATTTTAAGCGGAACGGAACTGGAAGTTCGGGTTAATTGAAAAAAAAAATCCGTCCCGATCTGCATTCGAACACATGACTAACGAGCCGACAAGCAAGCATTATGCATTTCTTTACAGATTGTTTGATATGGTAAATATATGCAATGTAACCGCGGTATCGCAATGGCTAGAACCGTGCCTGCCGGCCAGGTGGCTATATATTCGAATCCCCATAGAGGCAGGTTTCTATTTCATTTGTTATTGCCTACCTGGTTGACATAGCCTTTAATGGGCAGCAGGAAATCTTCTTGGAAGCAAATGCGACCGGTGTGATGGTGATCGCAATGCCCATCCAGGGCCACTTGGTCGAAAAATATGGGGTTAGCACCACACGCCCAATACGCCTCAAGGCGTTCATACGTGTTCACTATTGACATCCTTTACTTACATAGATGCAGCATCATCTGCTAGCATTTGATAGCTTCTGTTCGATGTTCTAATTAGATTAGTATTAAATACATGTTAGTTATTAAAGAGCAGTTAAAATCACGTGATGTAACCACTGAAGGTTGTGTTTATTTTTTGAATGAATCTTGTTTTTATATAGGCTGAAAGAAGCTTCTTTCGTAGTCTTGTTTGAACTTTAATAATGTCAAATTAACACCTTATCATAAAATACACGATTGTTAGCTTTATCGATCTTTACACCCGAAGCATTGCACAAGCGCACTCGTTATCTGGTCCTGTTGCCCTGGGTTCAAATACCTCTGCAGGAGTGATTGTTGACCTGATTTCAAGACTTATAAATCGATGCAGACTCATATCAACTGGAACCAACATTTCTCTTGTTGAAAAAAAAAATTAATGGGGCCGATGTAATAACTACCCATCGAGCGTTGATTGGTCCAAAAAAAAAAAAAAACATATTGAGCTAGCGATATAACCTCAATACACCCCATGGTTAGAAAACGAGGTCTTTACTTTCTAACATTAAAATTACATTTACGAAGAACAACCAGGAAACACCAGTTTTGGAACCACTCCTCTGTGATGTCAAATTGTAGTTTCGTATTTTTATATAGCAAGTGCAAGTCATTCGGGGAGGGGGGGGGGGGGGTAGAAAAGGGGATGAAGGAACATTTATTTTTTATGCTTGCACTCTGCAGCAAAGGAGCAAAATCATGTAGCATCTCTACTTGTGGTCAAGGGACTTGAGCACTACTCTGGAAACAAGGCCATAGAAAGGACTTGATGCACTAGAGCAGGGGGTCACAAAACAACGGCCCGCGGGCCGGATCCGGCCCGCGACGTCATTTCACCCGGCCCACCAACGGTACTCGAACCTGCTTGATATAACGTATGCAACACGAGACGTTGTGATACAATTTAAATATAAATTAGCACTGTTTAGAATAATAGGAGATATTCACACGTGTGGTGACCTCCTGGATGCTATGTGTCTTAAATTTACTATTTTCAATTATAAATTATTGTATCTAGATTTTCTTGTTTATTGTAATGTGTGCTTATATCGCGCCATCCCAATTCATTCCACGGTTCGTGGTAGCGCCGCCTACGCTTTGACGTTACCATTGTTCCATGGCAACACACACACACACACACACACACACATACACACACACACACACACATACACTCACGCATCTTTTCCTCCCCCAAATGCGTCCGGCTGTCAACACAGGTCCGATGCTCCAGAAATATTTACTTCTTTTTACCAGTCATCCATTTTATAGGTATGTAACAAGAGTTTCATTGTTTGACAGTGATAGATAAGTGAACTAAAAGTGCGAGTAGATGCAATAAAATAGCTAACATAGCATAAAAATGCCATAGAAGCCTCGTGTTATTACGAGCATATTATCCCCAGCTCAGAAGAATTCCCCTGTCAAGGTGTCAATCGAGCTGGCCTCTAGTCCAGTGTTTGTCAGCATTTCTGCTGGATCAGATTCTTACACAAATGTTTATGTTGCTCAAGGAACTCTGCGCGATGATCCAAGTGTCTGTCCCACTTTATGTAATAAACCTGATGGACAGAAATGTTGCTTTTAGGTGATTTCGATCTGTTTCGACGGAACCTCTCGCTGCAACTCCCCGAACCCTGGTTGAAAAATTCAGCTCTAGGCTGTTTATTTATTTCGGCCCTATTTATATATTTTGCAAACCTTATTATGAGATATATATTCTATTACCAAAGGTGCCTATAAACATTATATGTACTTCTGATGAGCCATAGCGTCACCAGTGACCCCCAGTCCTCTGCCTTTCTAGTGTTTAAATAGGATTTTAATTATGTTTCTAATTCAATGTCTTTCTAATTTTCAGATCCCGTGTACTTCATCCTTCATTAAGGCTATTAAGAAATGAAAAGTGGACGCCGAGTGTCGCATTTTCAAAGAAGAATGAGGAGTAAAGTACTTCTTTGTGGAAACAAAGGACCAGAAAACCAGTTACGTTATATGCAGAGAATGTGTTGTCGTTTTGAAAGAGTACAATCTTCGGCGTCACTACGAAACAAAACATCTGTGAACATATTCGAAGTTTTCTTGAGAGTTACGCTCTGAGAAATATGAGCCCATGAAACGTGGTTTGAAAAACAAAGAAATCTCTTCACGAGAAAGTTTGCTGAAAATGAATCTGTCACTCGTATAAGTTACAAAATAGTGTATAAGATGGCATAACGAGGAAAATCGTTTACTGGTGGTAACTTTATCAAAGAGTGTATGATGACAGTAGCAAATGACTTGAGTCCTGAGAAAACCGATTTGTTTGGAACTATCAGCCTTTTGGCAAGGTCAGTTGTTCAAAGCATAGAAGAACTTGGAGAGAACATAGTGCTACAGATACGCGAGAAAACTAGGAACTTGTTGTCGTATTCTCTGGCGCTGGATGAGTCTACTGATATCTCGAGTACATCACAACTTCTCGTGTTCATTCGCTGTGCTAATTTGGATTCCAGATAAAGGAAAAGATGGTATCTGTTTGCAGCATGCATGGCACAACAACTGGAAAAGACATTTTCATGGAAGTGCAAAAAGTGTTGCAAGACTATAACCTTCAGTGGAATCAGCTTCGAGGTGTTACAATTGATGGAGCGAAAAATATGGCTGGAGTTAGGAAGGGTCTGATGGGGTAGATCAGGACTCAGCTGGAAGATTTGCAAATTCCGGGCGCTCTGTTCATACACTGCATTATAAATCAGCTAGCACTCTGTGGGAAAGGCTTAGATATTTCTTGTGTACTGAAATCACTCGTTTCTGCTGTAAACTTCATTCGGGGATATGCACTCAATCACCGTCTATTCTAGGCATTTCTTTAAGAAACTGATTCTGAATTCTGTGACCTGCCTTATGACACGTCAGTGTGGTGGCTCCACTGAGGTAAATCATGTTTCGTGATTACAAGCTCGGAAACGAAATAGATGTTTTCATCACTGAAAAATATAGAGTGATCGACAGCTGTCAGATCCTACCTGGTTGTCAGAGTTGTCATTTTTGGTCGACATCACATCCCGCATGAATGAACTGAATTTGAAAATTCAGGGAAAGTATAACCTCGTCTGTGATCTCTACAGAATCATCAAAGGATTTTGGAGAAAACTGTATTGTTTGAAGCACAATTGGAACGAGAAAACTTTTGTCATTTTCGCTGTTTCAATGAGATTTACACTGTAATCGCCGAAGATGTCAACCTCGATTTTCTGAAAAAGAAATTATTCGTGACTTGAAGAAGCATATTTTGAAGAGACTTTAAGATCTTGACAGAATTGAGAGTGACATTTTTCTGTTCCATTTTCCGTTTGATTGTAACCTTGATGATGTGCCAGTTGAACTAAAGTTGGAGCTCATTTATTTGCAAGCACATGACATTTTGAAAGAGAAGCACAGAGAAGGAAAACTTGTTGAATTTTACCGCTGCTTATCTGATGTTGAGTTTGCGAAACTGAAGAAATTTGCCGCTGGTATGGTATCAGTGTTTGGAACAACTTATGTCTGTGAGCAAACATTTTCAAAAATAAAGTATGTGAAGTCAACACATCGAACGAGATTTCTGATGAACATTTGAAAGCAATTCCCTTGATTGGATGCAGCAATTTCAAACCAAACACTGATGCTGTCTTGAGAGCCAAATATCAGTTACGCACATCTCACGAACCTTTCTGTCTGCTTAGCTTGTGAGATTCAGATATGTGCACACTAGGTTTGATGTAACTATCTTTTCACTAATGTCGCCTTCTTTGATAAAATGTTTCGGTAAATAAAAATGTTTATTGTCTTTGTTTTGTTTTTTCTTGTTTGGTGTGGATTGCACGCCACTCACCCATAATTAACTTAGTTTTTCTTCTTTTTTCCCAGAGCTTTCTTTCTGGCTTGCAAATATTGTTAAAGTTAGTTACATATGCTTTACAGAACGTTTGCAGTCAACAACAGCATTTGTTGCTGTTGTTGATGTCTTGGCAAGTTTACGTTCAGTAGCTTGCCTTCGCTTTATGAACGACCGGCACCCATACCATATAGTAAAAAAAACCAGCGCAACGCGGTCTGCTGCCAAGTCGCTCGCAGCTGTGTTTCGAACGCGGGTATACGGGATTACGAATCTCGTCCATAAGACCTTCGCCACGGTGACCGGCGCAAGTATTTTACAGGATGATTATGCGGCCCGCGCTAGTCACTTTGTCTGTTATCCGGCCCGTCGTGAAAAAAAGTTTGGTGACCCTTGCACTAGAGTAATAAAAGTAAATGTATGGCTTTCAGATTTATTGGGGAATAAAATGACAGCAAGGAATAAGGGAAGCTTGTCATTGATAACCCTCACCTACTAACCTACTAATAATAACGGGTGAAAATAGATGTAGATTATTATTTGTGGTTGGTTTGATTTGATTGTTTCTCTTATCCTTCCCGGCAACCAAGCTTTATGGTAGTGCTGTAAAGTCAATTCACATCTATGCGTTTGCATGCTACGGTAGCTTGTGTATTGTAGAGATTACATACACATTCTTCAAGTTACTTCAACATAAAGCTGAAGCAGAAATCGTCGTGGCCGAACGGATATGTGCACTCGATCTTAAACTTCCGGTGCCCTGATGGCGAGGTAAGGGGTTTAGGCCCCTAAATCGGCATTAAACTGGACTTAAACGTTGATTCATCGTCAGGCAGCAATGTTACACATTAAAAAAAAATGTTGCTTATCCCTTACAAGACGTTGCAGTCAACACCAGCAGTTTTCATCTGCTGTTGATGTACTAGGCAAGTTTATACGTTCAGTAGTTTGCCATTGCTTTCTAAACGACTGGCTCCCCTACCATTACGTTATAACACAACGCGACACGGTTTGCTGCACAAATCAGTTGCGGCTGCGTTTCGAACGCCTGGTAAGCGGCTCACGAACCGCGTTAGCAAGCCTTTGGCCACGGAGACCGGCCTTCTAGAAAAGTAAATAGAAGTGGGGTTGCTCATAATGTTCTGCAAAGGACATGCAACAAAGTTATAGCATTTTCTGCCTAATATATGTCACACGGTATCAGGATATATCATTATATGTCACACGGTATCGGGATATAAGCGCATTGTAATGAAATTCATATGATAAAAGGGTATAAATATTGCCAATGTATATCAAGTGATATTTAGGTATATCAGTATGCTACAAATACCACTATTGTATTGTAATTAAAGATAGTTACATGCCCTATTTTACAGGACGTTACAGTCATCTCCAGCATTTTTGGGTGTTTGTGGATTACTAGGCAATTTTCCCGTTCAGTAATTTTTCATTGCTGTCTGAACGACGGACGCTCATACCAGCGAAATCAACGCAAGGCATACCATCTGCAGCTGATATCGAACTATCGACACTGTAGTCGGGGAAATGTTAAATGCGTTTACTGCCCCTAAGCCCCAGGACCGGTTTTTATTGCAGTATTTCGGTCTATTTTAAGACATGAGTGCTTTCTTGTTATAACTTCATGTGTTTTATGTTTTCAAAATTATTTACACAAATACACACGTATTTCACATATGTAAAATAGCGTGTAGTTTATCATGCATATTCCTCCTTTTAGTTGCAGATTTCCGGCCTCCCTGGTCTAGAGGTTACACGACTTTCTCCGTAATCTCGTATACTCTCGTATGTAACAAGACGACGACGAGAATCGGTAGCGGTTCTAACCGCGTCGGTAACTTACGGGGTATTTGAGCCAGTCGCTCAGAAAGCAATGGCAAACTACTGAGCGCAATATTGCCAAGAAATCAACAATCAGCTGACAAATGATGACTTTGACAGCAATGTTCTGTAAAGGATATGCAAACAAACCAACATAGTTGCAGATTATGTTTAGATTGTCCGAGCTCCAATATGATTTACGTACGAATTTAAATATTCGTATTCTTATATTCTTTCCGCATTTGCGTGATGTTGTTCAACGCCAGGTTAGGTGGGACTTTCTTGAAAGAGCTTTGGTGTGGATTGCGCTAAAAGGAAATGTTCCTTGCTTCAGCTAATCCTCTTACTTACTGCTGGCGAAGTCCGATTCTTGATCTCCTTCACGTGTATCGGAGTGGCAATTCCGTAAGCCGTATGTTGTGTGAAGGTCTATTTAGGTGACATAACTATCTACATGTAAATAATAGAATCCACCAGTGGCATTATGCCTGCTACACGTAGCGTTGTTTTCTTATATATATATATATATATATATATATATATATATATATATATATATATATATATATATATATATATATATATATATATATATATAAAACAGAATGTCTGTCTGTATGTATGTCCTTTATTTTATGCGTTCGCGAACGGTCCATCTGATTGAGATGAAATGTTCTACACGTCTTCCTCTCATTCCCGTGATGCCAACTGTCATCGTTTGTTAGTGTAAAAACAGTTATTTACTTCTTCTTCTTCTTCTTCTTCTTCTTCTTCTTCTTCTTCTTCTTCTTCTTCTTCTTCTTCTTCTTCTTCTTCTTCTTCAGCGTTCCGAGCCATTGAGGTTCTTTTCTTAATATTATTTAATATTTTAATTTACATTATAATGTATATATAGCGAGGGGAAATAACTTCTAATAGCATTGCTATATACGTAAAATTGTTGCATATTTCTCAAATAGGTGGACCTTTTCGCTTCAGTTATCTACAGGCATATACGTTATAATCCTCCCCCTCCTCCTCCTCCCCCATCCTCCTCCTCCCCCTCCTCCTCATCCCTCCTCCTCCTCCAACTCCTCCTCACCCTAATCCCCCACCTCCTCCCCCTCCTCCTCCTCCTCTCCATCCTCCTCCCCCTCTTCTCCCCTATTCCTCCCTCCTCCTCCCCTTCTCCTACACCCCCTCCTCCCCTCTCCTCCTCCTCCTCCTCCCCTACTCCCCCCCTCTTCCTCCCCTCCTCCTCCCTCCTCCTATTCCCCCTCCTGCTCCCACTCCTGCTCCTCCTCCCTCCTCCTCCCCTCTTCCTCCCTCCTCCTCCTCCCCTCCTTCTCCTCCCATCCTACTCCCCCTCCTCCTCCCGCCCTCACCCCGTCCTCCTACTCCTCCTCCCCCCTCCCCCTCCTTTTCCTGATGTCTTCCTCCTCCTCCCTTGCTCTTCCCCCTCTTCCTCCCCTCCTCCTCCCCCTCCGCCGCCTCCTCCTCCTCCTCCCTCCTCCTCATCCTCCCCATCCTCCTCCTCCCCCTCATCCTCCCATGTCTCCTCACCCTCCTACTCCCCCTCCTGCTCCCCTCCCCCCTCCTCTCCTTCCGTCCTTCTCCTCCTCCCGTGCTCCTCCTCCTCCTCCTTCCCTCCTCCTCCTCTAATTCTCCGTCCTCCTCCTCTTCCCCCTCCTCCTCTTCCCCCTCCTCCTCCTCCCCTCCTCCTACAGTCCTCCCCCTCCTCCTCCTCCTCCCTCCTCCCCTTCCACATCCTCCCCCTCCTCCTCTTCCCTCCTCCTCCTCCCCTCCTCCCACTCCCCTCCTCATCCCCTCCTCCTCCCCCCCTCCTCCTCCCCCTCCCCTCCTCCCCCTCCCCTTCCTCCTCCCCCTCCTCCACCCTCTTCCTCCCCGTCCTCCATTCCCTCCTCCTCCTCCTACTCCTGCTCTCCCTTCTCGCCCCTTCTCCTCCTCCTCCTTCTTTTTCTTCTGCTGCGTTATAATATATAATGATAATATTTTTAAGGCATTTTCAAAGTTTTCATAAAAATAATGCATCTACTTTAAATACTTGAAAATTGTCTAACTCATCTTTTTATTTCTCTTCGACATCTATACAGTCATCAGACAGACAGACAGACAGATAGTCGGGAACGGGAACGGGAGCTTATATGACTACTTATATGATTTAAATGAGATGCTCCCCACCAGGGGCTGGGCGAAGCCGGACCGGGTCAGACAGACAGACAGACAGACAGACAGACAGACAGACATATAGATAGATAGATAGATAGATAGATAGATAGATAGATAGATAGATAGATAAATAGATAGATAGATCCCCGCCAGGGACTATGCGAAGCCGGGCCGGGTCAGCTAGTCTATATATATATAAAAGACAATGTCTGTCTGTATGTCCTTTATGCGTTCGCGAACAGTCCATCCGATTGAGATGACATTTTCTACACGTATTTTTCTCATTCCCGTGTTGCCAACTGTCATAGTTTGTTAGTGTACAAACATATTTACTTAATATTATTTAATATTTTAATATACATTATAATGTATATATAGCGAGGGGACATAACTTCTAATAGCATTGCTATATATGTAAAACTTTTGCATATTTCTCAAATAGGTGGACCTTTTCGCTACAGTTATCTACAGGCATATGCGTTTTAACCCTCCTCCTAATCCTCCTCCTCCTCCTCCTCCTCCTAATCCTCCTCTCCCTCCTCCTCCCCCTCCCCCTCCCATTCTCCTCCTCTCCTCCTCCACCTCCTCCTCATCCCCTTCTCCTCCTCCTCCCCCTCCTCCTCCCCTCCGCCTCCTCCTCCTCTCCTCCTACTCGCCCCTCCTTCCTCCTCCTCATCCTCCTCTTCTCCTCCTCCCATCCTCCTCCCTCCTCCTCCCTCCTCTTCCTTCGCCCTCCTCCTCCCCTCCTCCTCCTGTTAAACCCTCCCTCCCTCCTGTTGGAAGTTATATGACTCTATTATGTTTTCCCATGTTTTGTTTGATTTGTTAGTGTCTATGTTGAAGTCATCTAGCAATATTATTTCCCTAGCATTACTAAAGACTACATCCATCATAGTGGTGAAGTTTTCATACCAGATATTTCCTGCACTGGGGTTTCGATAAAGATAGCCAACTACTAGCGGTATGCGATTTTGAAGTTTAACCTCAAGCCATACACACTCAATCTCACAGGTTTCAAAATCTAGCCTGCGGTGGGCGTTGAGCGAGTTGGAAATATAAACTGCAATACCCGTCTCTTGTTTCTGATAGGGATCTCTTCTAATGGTTTTAAAACCTCTGATAGCGATGTCATCATTTGAGATGTTACCATTTAATCGACTTTCGCTAACGCCGAACATGTGAAAATTTTGATAAAGTATAAGTGATAGTTCGGGCAGCTTCCCTAATAGATGGTATATGTTTACATGCCCGATTCTGAGCCAATTATTCCTGAGCCAGTGTTCGTACTTATTAGACATTTCAACAATGCGTAATCACAAGTTTAAAAGCAAAACACACACACACACACACACACGCGCACGCTCGCGCGCGCGCGCACACACACACACACACAAAGTGAATACAACTTACGTCCCTTATTACAATACACACTCTAAAGTACAGAGAAACAGTAATATCTCTGTCAATATATAAAAATACGTACACAGATCCGTAAGGAAGAGTAGTGAAGACCCCCTCACACACAGTAAAAACACAATTAAAAGTATTATAAAAGCTATACAGCTAAGTACTATCAATTAATATAAAGTCAAAACAAGTCAATGTTTGTAGTTACTTATAACCTAATACGTTACTAGATCAAGTAATAATCAAATATGCAGATAAACGTTCTAGGAAAGGCTCCTTCTTGTACCGAGATCCAGTGTAGCTGTGTGCTAAGTTGCTAGTAAATACCAGGTTGTGTTGGATGTTGGTATAGCGACATTATAAGTGCTTGACGAAGTGTAGCTGGGCTATACCGTGTGAGGTGCAACCATTCTGGGTTACAATGAAATGGGTACTGATGATGTCTCATGGGTATGTAATGACTACCAACTTGAGCCTCTGGTTGGTGGCTAACAGGAGGTTGTAGTGGCACGTCGTTGTTGCTGAGAGTTGGCTCCTTTCTGGGGATAATAGGAACAATATCTTCGTAATTATTACCCTCCTGTGTGAAAGACGGCGTATTTAACGGACTTGGTGTGGTGGTAGTGTCCCGTCAGGCTTGGATTTCAGGTGCAGTGGTTATAAGTGGTCTGCACACTTCTGGCCTATTGGTACTTGATGTGACGGGAGTATGTCGTCTGGCTTGAGCTTCAGGAGTAGCTAAAAGTGTCCGGCGCGATCCCGTATTGGATGTATGGTGTGTCCGTTCCGGATATTTGATATTCTTGGCGAGCAAACTGGTGCCCAATGTAGACAGATGTATTTGATCCTTATAAAGACTCTTTTTGGTGCACCAGCCTGTGAAGTGAATGATGCTGTGTTGTTGATGAATTGTATCTTGTTTTGAGTACAGAATTTCTGCAAAATGTTATTTATGTCAGCTAGACGGCGCTGGTGTCCATACCTCGGTGATATGATGGAGGAGAAGAAAATGGATGAGTTAGGAAAAGTCTGACGTAATCCGAGTTGTTGGTTGTTCATGGTGTCGGTGATACCAATATGTACGCTTGCCTTTCTAACGGTATGATTAACAGCCAACCTGCTAATCTTGTTTGTTAGCCGGTCTACACCAGCCCCAGGCAGTGGGATTATTGAAACAATGTCTTTGTCTGAAGTGGCCATCCTGTCGCTGAATAAACCTTTCATTAAGGAAGCGCCTAGCATAATATGTGTACAGTCAGGTCGTGCTGTCTGTACATGTTGGTTGTCAGCACGTCTCGCCCGTTATTTCATCCATTTCCGATTATCAGCAGTCTTTATGTCTCCATGTGGTTCTCCCGATGTATCTTGTAGGCTTGTCTTGCCCGTTGGCAGCATGTTAAAGCACTGTACGTTTTCTGTTGACTTTTCTTGAAGTACTTCGAGCCTATTGCTTATTTAGACGTCAATGGGGTAGACTGCTTGTTGTTGTTTATCTTCGTCAGCGCATTGAGGTGTTTGTTGTTGTTTATCTTCCTCTGCGCGTTGAGGTGTTTTCGAAGTGGTTATCTGTTCTGTGTGGGATTGAGCTTCCCCAAGATTTCCCAAGGATGAAGCGGTTGCTTGGGAATTACATGCTTCTTCGGTTTGGTCGGTAGATGGCACATTCTGTAAGATTTGAACTGTATTTCTCAGCAGAAAATTTTCTCTCGCAGGAGTGCGACTTCTGTTTTGAGAGCATAGATAGATAGATAGATAGATAGATGGATGGATGGATGGATGGATGGATGGATGGATGGATGGATGGATAGATAGATAGATAGATAGGTAGGTAGATAGATAGTTAGATAGATAGATAGATAGATAGATAAATAGATAGATAGATAGATAGATAGATAGTTAATTGTTGGGGAAGATGGAAAGATCTTTCAAGTGCTCTTTGTAATGGGAACGGGAACGGGAGCAGGGGCCGATTATGAATTAAATGAGATGCTCCCCGCCAGGGTCTGGGCGAAGCCGAGCCGGGTCAGCTAGTGTTCTCATAAATATAACGTGAAAGTTAAATAAAAAATGCTATGTATTGTAAAGTGTAACCGGTGTATGTATGTATTGTAAACATGTAACCGGTTTTCGTTTCTATTTTACGACTAGAATTGCATTCTCTTTGACTCCTGTCTTTGCTTGTAAGTTCTAGCTAAATGTTTCTCATTTTATAGAAATAATTCAGTCATCGTCGTTATCACCATAATCATTATCATTATAAATTGTCTTGTCGGCTAGTGTGGGTAACCATACGTCTCCACAGTTTGCGATCTCCAACAGCATGCATTAATTATTGTGTAGACTTCCATGTCCTGACAAAATCTGTCAAGAGGTGCCTGTAGCTGTCTTCCTGCATAGCTTTTTCCACAAATCTTTCTAGTCGTCACTCCATTTTCCAGTTGTATATATATATATATATATATATATATATATATATATATATATATATATATATATATATATATATATACACACACACACACACACACACACATATATATATATATATATATATATATATATATATATATATATATATATATATATATATATATATATATATATATAATTTTATAGCCAAAATGATCTATCGGGACTTTATGGGTGAATAGAAGAAAAAGCAGCGGCTGTAGCAGGATATAACGATATGAATTGGAAACAAATAGGTATATTAAGTTCCTGCGAGAAGAAACGTACTAAACACAAACACGTCGCACATACCTTACAAGGAGATCCATAGTATACCGGAATACAGGTGAAAATCCAAAATCAGAAGTAATAAATAAATATATAAAATGAATAATAAAATAAAATACACACTAAAGCGTACACTACAACGAATTGGAAACAAATAGGTATATTAAGCTCCTACAAGAAGAAACGTACTAAACACAAATACGTTGCACATACTTAACAAGGAGATCCATCGTATACCGGAATACAGGTGAAAATCCAAAATCAGAAGTAATCAATAAATATATAAAATGAATAATAAAATAAAATACACACAAAAGCGTACACTACGACACACAGGACTGCAGACGTTTCGATTCTCAGAATCTTTGTCAAGGACAGGACAACACAGATAGATAAACAACGAAATAAAAAAATTAAAAAAAAAGCAAAAAGCACCACTACACTGTTTCCATGCGGGAGCAGAAAAAGGCAGCTAAGCCAGTTGCGACGGCACTCTTTGGTTGCAGAGTTTAAGTGTAATAGGTTGCCAGATAGGATTTAGGTCGCCAAAATACGCGAAGTCTGATATGAAAATATAGGGGTGTGGAGAGAGTTAGGTATTAATATAACGTAGGGGGGGGGGGAACAGCATAGTGATAGACAGTGTAGACAGTTGGAGAAGATGGCACAGTTATACAGTGGCGTCAAAAACAGTATTGATACCTGCTGGATGGACGCATCCCAGAGAGTTGATTAATTGGCATTTCGTTTTGAGCCTGATGGAGCTGTTGGAGAAACAGGGTTTCAATGCAGTGACACAAACATCGTCGACTCCATTATGGTTGGGGGAATTTAAAATAGTTGGGGACAGGTTTGTCAGCGCCCTGAGTAATGTCTCTGAGGTGTTCTCTAAAATGGTCAGCAAGGCAAAACATGACCGCCCGCGCTTATCGGCATGGCAATGATGGATGGATGGATTTTAGGGTGGGTAAACTTAGGAGCCTGAATCAGTTTTATAATCCTTCCTCGATACGAATACGTACCCATGCATTATGCGCTGGTAGACAGGATGGCTAGCCACTGCACTACTCCGGTTGCCGTCGTAATAGACGTTCACCCCAAAACAATCGCGTAAAACATTTTGAGGACATGCTTGCTTGCTTGTGTTCGTTGGCTTGAGCTCCAACGCAAAGTCCTGTATGTCGGATGAAGACGTCCTGTTGTCCAACATCAGTGTGATGTCATACAGACCTGAGGTTTGCGTGAGTATCCGTTGTCCCATGTCTGACTTATTGGTGTGCAGACTGGTGGTTCCTCGCCGTACAGGCAAACACTCTCCGACTTCGGAGGAACCGGCGATCCTACTGACTTTAGCCAGGACCCCGAAGGGACCTGTTGCCCAGGACGCTCGACGAGGACACGTCAATAGGTCTTAGCCAGTATATACTCCAGCCCTGGTGCCTTGGAAACACCTCTGCGTCCCATTTTGAGGATATGAATCCGGACGGTGGGATACTTGTACGTTGGGAGTGTGAGTGAGTGTGTGTGTGTGTGTGTGTGTTTGTGTGTGTGTGTGTTTTGTGGGGGTGGAGGGGAGATTACAATATCTTGAAAATTAACACATTATTGAATACATGTATTTTGTTGTTTTTAAAACAATACTCCTAACAAGTAATGGGCTCTTTGTTTATAATACTTGTGCCTGTAAAGTGGTTACCTTAACCTTTGGGGAATTGAATCGATTAGTTCTCAAGACACAACTGAGGAGACTAACACACTCTGACCAATGACTTAAAGGTTCCTACGTTCTCTTCTGGCTCAAATAGACCGGGTTTGATTCACGACGTGGACCGCATGCATTTTTACAAAACAAGGAAGGGATGGTACACATCCCAGATCCGAAGATTGTCGATTGTCTAGCCTTTTCGGAAGAAGACGGCACAATTTGGATTGCGTACATTGCGAACCTTAAGAATCTCTCGACAATTCGAAATGGCAAAGAGCAGGCCGAATAGGAAATAGCCCATTCGAAATTATAAGCATTAGAAGAGCTGTCAAAAACAAAAGACATTTATAGTATATATGATGCTGGCATAGAACATCAGGTGCTACATATTTCGTGCACTTGGCTGAGATTCTCCGTGTGTGATATATGGCAGGGGGAATGTAGCACTTATGAGACAACCAAAGAATCACGTTGAACAAGCAGAAAGGTGGTCATGGAGGGGGAGGGGTTGGGGGTTATCACAGCAATTGAATGCTTGTTTGTTACGGACGCAGTTCGTAATCCTGCATACCGCGTTTGAAACACAACTATAGGCGATTTGGCAGTAGACCACCTTGAAATGGTATTGGTGCTGGTCGTTCAGAAAGCAATGGCAAACTAGTGAAATTTGCCATGGAATCACGAACATCCAAACAAATGCTGGGGTTGACTGCTACGCTCAGTAATGGATATGCAACTTTATGTGACTTAAAATAAAAATAAAAAAAACAAACAAAGAGTAACCTGTATGAGACTTGAAATTTAAAAAAAAATAATTAAAAAGCCAGATGTATGATATTAAGAATTCAACAAAGTCTAATATCTCGTGATGCACATTCACCTCCTCTCAGTCTGTTATCTACATTCGTTTGTTATGTTCCCACTGCTGGTGTGTACGAACACTTCCTCATCGCTACACAGATTGCTGCAGTTCATATTGTGTGTCTGCTGAGCTTATCTAATAAATCCTTACCTAAACTCATTTTCACAACTTCACATTTCTCGCTCGGATGCCGTTAACCGAATTCCTCTCCAATTACAGTTTTGAATTAAGTTTCACACCCCGGTGTTTTGTTTTTATGGGTTTTCCAATTTCCATGGTCTTTGGTTATGAAACATATTATCTCTTATTTGTCTCTCCCTTTCTACACTTATCTAACACGGAAACATAAATAAATATAATGCCCTCGTATCTTAAATTTTCCAGCATGTAACATCTATTGAAAGATGTTTAGTCTAACCTAGGGTTGCCAGATCTTGTTCGAGAGTTAAGAGTTGATTGAGTTGAGTCAAAAACCGACATCACTGCTTTCGGGACATTCCCATACGTGCTCCGTCTTCATCTTCAACTTGTAAGTAATAAACCGGGACAGAGACGTAACACAAATTAATATTGTCACTCATTATTATCATCATCATCATCATCATCATCATCATCATCATCATCATCATCATCATCATCATCATCATCATCATCATCATCATCATCATCATCATCATCATCATCATGTGCACTGCAAATGTCGTAGGTGTTCATGTCTCTCCATATACCTCTACCCTTGATGTTCTTCATCAAGCCAGCTGATTGTATTCCTGTATTTCCTCGTCTAAGTCCATCCACCATTATTCATCTCTGTCTGGCTCTGCTTCTTTTCTCAATTATCTGTTCAGTTGTCACGATGTTCTCCAACGCTTCTCTTCTCATTATATGACTAAAGAGTGTTGTTTGCCTCTTTCTTATAACTGTATATAATATTCTACTTTCAGTGGCTACTTTCATGCAATCGCTGTTATTTAATTGATTGATTGATTTAGGAACCGACATCACAGCATTCGGAGCATTCCCATAAGCTCGCTGTTATTTAATCTGGCAGTCCAAGGTATTCGCAACATTCTTCTCAGAAACCACATCTACGTTGCTTCCTAACTCTTCCCAATTTGTTCATTTACGTTCCACGATTTAGTCGCATACAGCAGATCAGGTTCTATATAACAGTTAAGTACTCCGTTTCGAAATGTAGCTTTTGATTGAAAAGTTCTGCCCTTAATCTCAGTTACAAATTAAACAATTCTGTCAACTGAAATCGAGAAACAGTTAGCGTTAATTAAATCTTTCGTTTGACATGAAATAACTGGACAAACTGGCATCCCGAAAGCAGTTTTAGGGACATTGAATTATTTCATTAAAAAATGGGGAATGTTCCGGGAAACAACACTAATCTAACCTATTGTTCATAATAGCTTCTTCTGAGTTGAATGTTAATGTTAGCCTAGTACGGTATGCAATGGCAAAATACTGAACGTAAACTTGACAAGACATCAACAACAGCACAAAATGCTGTAAAGGATATGCAACTAACTTAGCTAGTACGGTATTGTACTTCTGGGTTACCTAGATCAGACAACCCGATGTTATGTAACATAGCTTTACTGCGGTTAGTTCACGCATTAACAACTACTGTGAAAATATAGAAAGTGAAGGACACTCATAAAGATGTAAGGCGCATTCAAGTGCTAGTCCCTAATTTGTATAGATCAATCGGCACTCGGCGTATGATGTGGTAGTTGGAGACTGGCAGTTCAGCTATTTCAAATGGAAGAATACATGCTTTAAAAAAAAAAAACAATCTTTCTTAAGCATCTCCAGTTAAAAATGCAAACATGATTTTACTTTTGTTCAAATTGCACTTTTGACATTGTTGCTACGTTACGTTTTGTGTAGCCTACTTCTGTGATGTGCTTTGCAAAACATGTTAACAAAGGATCGTTTTCCATGTTTTGAGGCGTATTGTGGATAATTGGTGCTAGCCCGATGTTTTATATATCAAGCACACTTGATAGGTGATGTGATTAATACAATACAGACCGCCTTTATTTCCCAGTACATTTTCGTGGACCAGTTTGTTTGTAGGCTTGATCGATCTGGAAGCCAAGATCAATGTAATGATTTATAATAATCAATATATAATTACAATTTTCCATGATATGGTAAGACTGATGGGAAAAAGGAAGAGGAAGGCAGCGAGATAAATATGGGATAATCGAGACTAAAACAAAGACTTTGATGATCGTGTAAGATGGAAAACCATACCCGCCCACATGTATCGGCATGGCATACAATGGTGATGATGATGATGTCATGAAAGAATATTCCCTGAGGAAAGATGTGCCAAGTAATTAATAAAGAAAAACATATATATTTATCAATTACAATATGAAAACACATGCATTTGACTTTGAGGATAAAGAATTTGCTTTTCACAAATGAGCGAATAAAGAATGCTCGGATAACGTATTCTTCATGATAAATGCCACTTAGGCGCCTGCGATGCAGTTAATAGTCTTCTTCTTCGTCGTTCGCCCTCAGAACTTCAAGTTAATGACTCACATTAAAACTGTACTTAGTTTCACGCTCACAACACATTTTGTTTTTTTTAACGAAATGAAACTGGTAATGCCATATTTGTTGAGGTCATAACTATAAAGGGAAGGATGGAAATTCGCGGTATCTTTTCGTCACAGGACTATGGCTTTATGATCATATTCGTCTAGAATTGCCTAGTTTTAGACGTTAAATTCTGTATTCTTAATCATCTGATGTTATCACTTAAAAATTACTTCACATATAGACACACAGTTGACACCTTAAATGTAAGGTAGCACCTTTCGTTTAAACAAATAGTTATGTTTTTATTTGCTTTAGTTCTTTGTTTTATTTTCATGAAACGATACAATTCCTAATTACAAGAAACACTATTTTCGCTCAAAGCTAACGACACTTCTCATATATAAATCAGACGTTCAGGAATAATAAAATTGTAAACTCTCAAGGCAAAATTATAAACGTACCGAGGAGAAAGTTTCAAAGGTGGGAGGATTGTCGGCTTTGGAGAAACTCGTGTGTAGGATCGATTTGTTTTCTTTTCTTAAAATAAGGAACTTCTTCACAGTTAGGTATCAGACAATGCACACGGGGTGTAACTATACATTCTGTGTGAGTACAGCTATTGCTGTTGGCAAGAGATTATATAAATAATTAATACTTTCATCTCAAAATAACACTGAGTTTTTACGTGATATTATGCTGTACTAATGCAAGCCTACGGAATATTTCGTTTAATGCCAATAGCTTATTATGCCCAGAATGAAGTTTGGAAAATGATGAAGAAAGTAATGAAAAAGGAGATGGTATAGTAGTAGTAATAATAATTGTAATATTATTATTATTATTATTGTTATTATTATTATTATTATTATTATTATTATTATTAGTAGTAGTAGTAGTAGTAGTAGTAGTAGTAGTAGTAGTAGTAGTAGTAGTAGTAGTAGTAGTAGTAGTAGTAGTAGTAGTTAGTTGCATATCCTTAACAGGACTTTGCAGTCAACACCATTATTTTTTGCATTTGTAAAATCTTGGCAAGTTTACGTTCAGTAGTTTGCTATTGCTTTCTGAGCGATCAGCGCCCATACAATTTCGTATATAACCAACACAAGGCAGTCTGCTGCCAAATCGCCCGCAGCTGTGTTCGAACGTCGGTATGCAGGATTACTAACTGCTTCCGTAACTGCTTCGTTACGGAGACAGCAATAGTAGTAGTACAAATAATATAAGTAGTATTAAAAGTTATAGCCGAGGTAGTGGTGGTCGTAGTAGCAGCTCTAGTATTAGTAGTGGTTGAAGTAATAGAAACTTGTGATGGCTATAGTAGTAATTGTAGTGGTAATAATACTAGCAGAAGTAGTAGTAGTAGTAGTAGTAGTAGTAGTAGTAGTAGTAGTAGTAGTAGTAGTAGTAGTAGTAGTAGTAGTAGTAGTAGTAGTAGTAGTAGTAGTAGTAGTAGTAGTAGTAGTAGTAGCAGCATCAGCAGCAGCAACAGTAGCAGTAGCAACATCAGCAGCAGCGGAAGAAGAATTATTAATAGTATTAATACTAATCGTAGTAGTAGAAGCAAAAGTTTAATATTTAAAGATGGACATTCAGATCTGTTTAAGTCCCCGCTAATCACTGGTATCATGAAGGCTAATAGAATACAATGGCTGGGGCATATAGAAAGAATGGAAGATAATAGGGAAACAAAACTCGCTTACACTCAGGAAATAAATGACCGTAGACCCCGAGGTAGACCAAGAAGACGGTGGAGAGATAATACATATACAGACCTACAAGCACTTGGAATCAACGACTGGCAAGAGAAGGTCAACCAGAGAGACGAATGGAGACGGATTGTGTCTGCAGCAAAGAACCTCAATGGCTCGGAACGCTGAAGAAGAAGAAGAAGATTCAGAATGGCAATGGCCATTCAAGTCCAGCAAGACCCCGTGTCCATGCAGCAACACAACTGAAATTATCAATATTTCAGAAGAATTTGGAATAGATCAAGTCACAGGCTGTTGAACACACTACATAGTTTTGGAGACATAAGTACTGAAATGAAAACCTATGTTTATTGCAATCCCGAATAAATCAAGGGCCCTAGATGTCATCAACATAGAACAATTAGTACGCATAATGAGTCAGAGCACTGAGATTTTGCTAAGAATGATCATACGAAGGATTAAGAAGAAAACAGAACCAGAAAGAGATACAGAAGAACGTGGGGTTTGTAGAAGGCAGGGGAACGGCAAATGATGTATAGTAGAGAACACCATCAAGCGAACTAACCACTTCACCCTTTTATTCCGTATTCTGTCGCCCTTTATTTTATAACCCCCTGAGGGATAAGCCCTGAACCAACTCACCCAAGCCGTCCTATCCTTAACTATCTCGATCCATTTCCTCTCCATAATATTTTCATGTTTCTACTCCTCTTCTCCATACGCTTTTAATTATTGCATTATTTGTTTCGTTCCGTGGGTTCCAGACGAAGGTCTTTTCAGTTATGCAATTTTCAGACTTTCTCAATGTATGTCCTATACGTAGCTAACGACTTTTCTTCATCTCTGAATTCACTGGTAACTGTCAACATATCAATGTTGACGCCCCTTGAGGCCACTAGCACTGTTAACAAATAAACACATATGTATTGTTTGGCGCTCAAAGAGGAAGAATAAAGAAATAGAAAGACGTGTACTTCGACGCATGACCAATTAAACATCCCTAATTGGTCATGTGTCGTAGTTCACTTGTTTCTGCGGGGAGACGTGGTCATATGGAGCTGACAGGTTTGAATCCCGGTCGGTAAGTACATCTTTCAATTTTTATCTAGTCATCTAGTTGTCTAGTACGTCCTCTGGTCTCCACTTTTTTCTTTTATCTATATGAGCGCCAAACATTACATGTGTGTTAATTTATGAACTGTATTAGTGGCCTCAAAAGTTTTCCCAATTGATATGTGTGCGTAATAGAAGGGGTGGTTTAAAATAAGAGAGTTTTATCCCATACAGCCTGGTCTGCACAAAGCGATACGATGAAAGCTGTAGCCCCAGCGTAGGTCTCTAGAGTTATTATGTGCGCATGTTATACTTTTATGTATGTATGTATAATATGAATGTTTGTTTACACGCCCAATCATTTTCCCACACAATCGCACATACTCTAAACTCACATAGACACTTACTTTACTAGCTGTACAATCTAAAGTCAAGGACACATCGCCAACATTTAATCTTGCGACTGTACCCATCTATCTACCGTCGCCCCGGCGATCTTTAAGGTCAGACATCGACTTCTCTCTGTTTATCTTATTGTTTCGCTCGGTTACTGTCGATGAACTTCTCTCTCTCTCTCTCTCGTTCTACTACCCTTCTCCTCTGTCACCGCGATACGTGGAACCCGCATCAGTTGATATCTGACAGATCTTAAAAGAGTCAAGGATTTTTCCACATAGATTTAGTGCTAGTGAACTTAGAAAAAAAAAGAAATAGGGGAGATTGGGGCGTGGGACCTCAGGGACCTAGATGGAAAGAAGGCCTGGACAACACACCATACAAACATGACGTGAATGATCGTGAAATATTGATACAGAGCTGAAAAGGGGCGCATTGAGCTTTAACTCAATCGGCTGCCAATCTAGCGGAAAGTCTACTTGCACATCTTCAACTCGACGTAATCAAATTCTGGACTCGGAGTGCTTGGTGGTCCGTGCTCGGTTCAAGACATTCTTCTGTCTGTGAAGAGACCTCCAAAGTATTGCTCTATCAGGCAGAAATCGCATGAAGAGATCTCCAAATCTAACGCCACACTGAGACCAAGGAATCAGAAGTCAATATTGACACTTCATGCAGTCTCGTGCAAGTCATGAGATAAACACGATGTTCATTCCTTTTCATCTGCGTGTCTTGTTACTTCTCATTTCGCCAACTTTGTGTGGGATCGGCAGAAGTGGTTTGATGCTTGACGGGTTTGTCATTTGCTTGTCCCTGACCTAAAGAACTTTGATTTAAAGTACTGCTGACGATTCAAAAACTGTTAAATATACTGTAAGTAAAGAGAAATAAATCTCACTTAGGATGTTATTCGTGAAATATAAATATACAATCGAAAAATATGGTGACCTTTTTTTTTTAAAATTGATATATCGTCACTCGGTGGGTGTTGTGGTCAGTATCATGTCGACCGCCTGCACAAAAACATTTCCTGGTGTACTCTTTAGAGAATTCGAACCGTTGACTACCCGGTCGGTATGCAAGTGTCTAGCCACAACAATAACACACACATCTCTCTCTCTCTCTCTCTCTCTCTCTCTCTCTCTCTCTCTCTCCTCTCTCTCTCTGTCTTTATGTCTGTCTGTCACATTATACGCACAAAAACACACACATACACATAGGCATGTTGTGTGTGTATATATACATAAATTCATACAGCCATACTTGAATATACAATTTCAAACATTTAGAAGGACTAAAACATTTACCAATAAACCACATACAGTCATTAACTTGTGTCTGCACAGAATAGAATGACTAAAGTGGTATGAATGAATCGCCATTGCAGAGCACATCGCCGTGAATCAAGAGGTGAAGAAAAGACGTTGATGCTGGATAGGGCACAAATTAAGAAACCCTGTAAACTATATAACTAGAAAGTTCTTCCTCTGGAACCCAATGGTAAAAGAAATAGAGGGAGGTTTTACAGCACCCGGATAAAAGCATTAGAGACAGAGATGAATAGTGTGACGAGGACATAGAGGAAGCTGTATCAGAAAGCAAAGAATAAGAGAACATGAAATGAAGTAATTGAGAGACCATGCTCCATCTGAGGATAAAAAAGTCGCTTAAATGTCGACAGGGTCGACTTCATTGCACCGTGTTTTATCCCATATGGCTCGGTCTCTTTCCGCAGCGCGGAAAGCGTCACACCAAGCACGATCTCCGTAGCTCTAGCGACGACCCACGGAGTCTCCGACAAATTTAATTCGTGAACCGAAGGTTCACGCGACCCGGAATCGAACCCACAACCTTCGGAGCCCGAGTCAAACGGCTTGACCACTTCGCCACAGAGACTCCCAATTGAGGATAGAATCCAGAAGAAGAAGAATATTGCAACACTTATCCCTATAATATAGTTACCCCTGAAGTGTTAAACTGTCACAACCACTTGTAAAACACAAACAGCTGTCGAGTGAAGGGAAACATTGTTAACATCAAACCAAACCTTTTTCGTCCCTAGATGTTGTATAGCACACGGAAGTTCGGCCTTGCCACCCTCTCTGACAGTGATGTTGTTATTTCGGCTCAGGAAGATTGGATCTCTGGGGACATTCGTGTAGGGTTCGTAAGTCTCATCGGTGTCCAGAAAGTCTGCCAGACCTGATGAAAAAGATGCGTCATTATAAGTGGTGTGTGCTATACAAGACATTGATCATGCGCCAAGAAATTAGTTTTATTATGTGTGGGTTGTACTATACTTGATATAGATCATGTACATAGAAATTGGATTTATTGCTAGTGCGTTGTACTATACTAGATATAGGTCGTTTACATTGAAATTAGATTTATTGTGTGTCTAAAGTATCAGATAATTTGCCCCGTCATTAGGGATGTTCGTTATGAAAAACTTTAATGTGATTGTGTATTGTTGTATATTAGGAAACGCGGAGAGATTTCCTATTATTTGACAACAGGAAATATATTAGTAAATAGAATGTTATTTACGAAAAATAATGTTGATATTCGATGTTCACAATTTTAATAGAATAAACGTAGATGCCATGTGGCATTAATTGGCATTAGGAATAAGAGTGAATAAATAAGACGTTGAATACGAAAAAAAAAAAAAAAAAAAAAAAAAAGAATATTTGATGTTCACTGTTTTATTAGCATGCGATATGTATTGACGGGACATGATTGATACAGGCATTGCTAATGCACATTGGGAGCTAGTCGCTGCTGAATGTGTTGCATGGAGGACAAACATCAGAAATGGAATAAAGACACAGGAGAAAATTATTGCAGATAAGTCACACACCGAGCGTGTGAGACGTAATATGGTGCATGATGGTAGAAATGACCACGTGTTCACATGCACCCACATTGAACTAACATTTACAGCGTGAATTGGCAGTAGTAAGGGACGTTGTAACTAATTAGATTTTTGGGGCCATCCCGGGGGGCCGGAAGTCGTATTTCCTTGTATGAAGAGTATAGCTCCGCAACCAGCCCCCCTGAAAAGCGGCCCACAATTTTGAATTTTTGGCGGGAATTTTTGACTACTTCCGGTGTCACTTCCGGTTGACTTCCGTTCCATGGGTACTCCTTACCGACTGCCCCGCTCACAGTACCTCCCACCGGCGGCCTCGGCTTCCCACGAGCGCTTCCGAGATCATTCAAAGACAGCGAGGTGATCCCCTGGCATGTGGAATACTTATATAGATAAGTAGACCAAATAGTTGCCGGGCACCGGGGTTCAAGTCCCAGTGTGTGTGTGTGTGTGTGTGTGTGTGTGTGTGTGTGTGTGGTGCGGTGAGGTGCGCTCGAGCCCCAGTCATGTAGATTTCGAACCCTTCGATGAGGAGACCGAAATCAATATGACAGAGTGGAAAAATGATTTAATCCATCACTCGAGTTGCCACGAGTATCCATAGTTGGATGATGAATAAACTTTTGCACGCTGATAGCTAATTTGGCAGAAGTCCAGAGCCATGTATCAACAATAAGCGCTTGGTGAAGATCTGGTTTAAAAATATACTAGACCGGCATACAATATTATTAAAAATTAAGCTTAAAAAACATAATAAACGGCTAAATTTCTTATATGTATACCGGATCATGTTAATGTCAATATAAAACTCTAATTCTCAATTAATTTAAGACATACCCTGCTAAGATAATCATAAAAATATGTAATGAAACACCACAAATAACTTCCCCTTAATAAACAGAATTGTCTCCCTTACATTGCACAATAACAAATACGACAACACGTCGCCCAAAGTTCAAAAATGTGATTTATAGTCGAGTGAAGAGAACGTCTAAAAACTGACGCAGGGAGTCTTAAAATATACCAAGAGGTCTTGTGTATTTCATTATTTATTTTCTCACTTTTATTTCTTTCATTCTCCTTACATGATTATTTTCTTTATTTCTTTATTTCTGTCTTTCATTACTTCTCTCTCTCTCTCTCTCTCTCTCTCTCTCTCTCTCTCTCTCTCTCTCTCTCTCTCTCTCTCTCTCTGCCGGTAGACTTCGCACACCCCTCAGTAACTTTAGAACCACTGTGCCCGACCTTGACATCATAGCTATCTGCCCTGTTCGTGTTTTCCACCACCGGCCAGCTGTGATCATTACCGGAGATAAACACGCACACTAAAGCGGGCTGACAATATCGCTGGCCAGGTCGAGTTGATCTTACCTGAGATAAACACGCCCACTGAGGCGTTCTGGTTGACCGTTAACATAATTAGCACACAGTGAGCAGTCGGGAAAGAGAGGGAAATCTTGCGTTTAAGATTGGAAAAGTTAAGTCTGCAGTTTACAATAATAATTCAGCACAATTATGTATTTCTATTTGCTATAAATATGGCTCTTCTGATTGAATTAAAACAAAAACCTATAAATCTACTTCAACCAAAGATACGTAGTGAAATCGTCTATACCTCCAAGTAGACTATAAGCAATATATATATATATATATATATATATATATATATATATATATATATATATATATATATATATATATATATATATATATATATATATATATATAAGCGAAAACACCATCGTGTGCCAGGTCGACTTGCGTAGGGCGAGCATGTCTATTTTTAATGCGTCGGCAACGCATTAAACTATACCGGTGTAAAGCGCTCTCATGTCATTTTGAACAAATGGCAAACAAACTCATAAAAAAGTAGGAAACTTTGTTAACCAAATGCGAAAATTTTGCCAAAGTTCATCGAAACTTATAAAAAGTAGGAAACTGTGTTAAGCAAATGTGAAAATTTTTGGACAAATTTCATCCAAAACTTATGAAAAGTAGGAACATTCCTTAACCAAAGGGAAAAAAAATCTCACGTTGTAGTTTTACATCCCCAACCTACTAGCTGGGGCTGACTGCGATGTCCCGTAATTGATATGTATTAGTGCTGACCGTCCTATACATAGTATGCGTTAGACTTGACTGCAATATGTAAAAGATAGACAGCTATATTTACGAGTCATGACCGCTGATGAATGGTCAGGCATTCAGCTACCTAGGAGCACGAGGAGGTTAGGACATAGACCACATTTGTTCAAAATGACATGAGAGCGCTTTACACCGGTATAGTTTAATGCGTTGCCGACGCATTAAAAATAGACATGCTCGCCCTACGCAAGTCGACCTGGCACACGATGGTGTTTTCGCTTATATATATATATATATATATATATATATATATATATATATATATATATATATATATATATATATATATTGCTTATAGCCTACTTGGAGGTATAGACGATTTCACAGCGTATCTTTGGTTGAAGTAGATTTATAGGCTTTTGTTTTAATTCAATCAGAAGAACCATATTTATAGCCAATAGAAATACATATTTGTGCTGAATTATTATTTTAAACTGCCGACTTAACTTGTCCAATCTTAAACGCAAGATTTCTCCCCCGACGTGTCTCCACCTTGCCGTGGTGGGGGAGCTTGCGTGTCCCATCGACCCCATGTGCTTGCCGATGGATGAAAAACTACATATCGGACAGCATATGGGATAGGGACCCTTCTAAGTGAGACACAACCTGCTGCTCTGCAGGTAGGCTGAGGATAGTAAAAATTTAAGCTCCGGCACACGAAGTACAAATCTTGGTCCAGATACCTACACAAACGTCTCCACCGATAAATGGAGGTGAGATACTGGGCACGCTACATGCCCAGTTCAGATACTTGCCCGAAGGCTCTCAGCTGGGGGATATGAGGGATCCCCGGATGAGAGGGCCTGGCCGTTCCTCGCTCACTGCTGTAAGGAGGTAAGGTGCTGAGCCGGCAGCACATGTAGCGAGTACTAAAAGGTGGAAAAATACCTCGGTCGCACGTTCCGATGAAAGTGTTTAACCGTACTCATGGAGTGAGTGTAGTCAAAGGTGGAAAATTGTCTCGATGACACGAAATGGAAATGGCTTGCGAATCCATTACGTGGCAGACCAAAGGAAAAGCTTGCTGTGTGGAAGTCGAAATAAGAGTCTAACTGGTCTCGAACCAGAGGAAGGCTACCCACATTAAAAAATGCCCGCCGGAAGCCGTAAGTGTCGTCCTACGGGTGGCAAACTAAAAATTTACACTACGCAATTACGTCCGAGTGAAATGTCTCGCCCGAATGTCTCTCGTGCTAGGAACAGCTCTGACTACCTAGTTTCCGAATGCCGCTCTTGTTCGGAACAGCTCTAACTAGGTAGTTTTCAGAATGTCTGTCGTGCCTGGAACAGCTCTGACAGGCGCAACGACAAGCACATGTCCGAAAACTCGCCGAGTGGATGCCGTCTGCAAACCTGTCTGGTTTGTGCGGGAATGGCCCGGGGCAAACGAAATGACCAATATATTGAAGTGAGGAGTTAAAGCAGCCATGAGCAGGACGTGACGATTTCCCTCGGTGAGTCCAGATCCAGGGCGCTATGTGTTGGCCCTGCAACTATGGAAGCAACCTTAGATGGCGGAAAATGCTATGAACTGTCCCTGCCTTCCTTTGAGGGATGACCGTTGCCTTCGACCGTTCCAACTTGGCCAGCTGGGTTGTAGATAGCACCACAAAAGTGAGAGTCTGCCAGGAATGCTACCTGGTCAAAAAAAGCACGCGGTAGCCGGATGTGTTGGCCTACGGGTTTCGGCCCAAGGGCGCATAACAGACACACCGCAATCACATCTGAAAAAAAAACAAAAAAAAACACTCCGGATGAACGAAAAGAAGAAGAAGAAGAAACTCAAGATTTCCCTCTCTAGCCCGACTGCCCACTGTGTGCTAATTATGTTAACGGTCAACCAGAACGCCTCAGTGGGCTTGTTTATCTCAGGTAAGATCAACTCGAGCTGGCCAGCGCTGTTGTCAGTCCGCTTTAGTGTGCGTGTTTATCTCCGGTAATGATCATAGCTGGCCGGTGGTGGAAAACACGGACAGGGCAGATAGCTATGATGTCAAGGTCGGACACAGCGGTTCTAAAGGTACTGAGGGGTGTGCGAAGTCTACCGACAGAGAGAGAGAGAGAGAGAGAGAGAGAGAGAGAGAGAGAGAGAGAGATAGAGAGAGAGAGAGAAGTAATGAAAGACAGAAATAAAGAAATAAAGAAAATAATCATATAAAGAGAATGAAAGAAATAAATGTGAGAAAATAAATAATGAAATACACAAGATCTCTTGGTATATTTTAAGACTCCCTGCGTCAGTTTTTAGATGTTCTCTTCACTCGACTATAAATCACATTTTTGAACTTTGGGCGACGTGTTGTCGTATTTGTTATGGTGCAATCAAGGGGAGACAATTCTGTTTATTAAGGGGAAGTTATTTGTGGTGTTTCATTACATATTTTTATGATTATCTTAGCAGGGTATGACTTAAATTAATTGAGAATTAGAGGTTTATATTGACATTAACATGATCCGGTATACATACAAGAAATTTAGCCGTTTATTATGTTTGTTAAGCTTAATGTTTTAATAATATTGTATGCCGGTCTGGTATATTTTTAAACAAGATTTTCACCAAGCGCTTAATGTTGAGACATGGCTCTGGACTTCTGCCGAATTAGCTATCAGCGTGCAAAATATTATTCATCATCCAACTATGGATACACGAAGCAACTCGAGTGATGGAATAAATTATTTTCCACTCTGTCATATTGATTTCGGTCTCCTCATCGAAGGGTTCGAAATCTACATGTCTGGGGCTCGAGCGCACCGCAACGCACCACACACACACACACACACACACACACACACACACACACACACACACACACACACACACACACACACACACACACACACTGGGACTCGACTCCAGGTGCCCGGCAACTATTTGTTCTACTTATCTGTATAAGTATTCCACATGCCCGGGGCTTACCTCACTGTCTTTGAATGATCTCGGAAGCGGTCGGGGGAAGCCGAGGTGGCCAGTGGAGGTACTGTGAGCGGGGCGGTCAGAAGGGAGTACCCATGGAACGGAAGTCAACCGGAAGTGACACCGGAAGTAGTCAAAAAATTCCCGCCAAAAATTCAAAATTGTGGGCCGTTTTTCAGGGGGCCGGTTGCGGAGCTATAACCTTCATATAAGGAAATACGACTTCCGGCCCCCCGGGATGTCCCCAAAATCTTATTAGTTACAACGTCCGTTACTACTATTGGCCTTATCAGTCACATTTGCTACCGCCATTGGTAAAAGTTATTATGCCTTTTTGAAGTACAAACTATCGTCTGTCAAGACGGCAACGTGCCAATGTAATGATATTAACTTATATGGGGAACAGGGAAAATACGAAGGATGTTAATAGGGAAACAGTATATACATATTTGAAGTTTACACATTTATTAGGAAAAACCGTAGATGCGAATTGATATTCATCTTTTGTTTTGGAAAGGGGGGGGGGGGGGAATTAACCACAAGATAGTGTTAATCTTGTTAATAAATGAATGTGAAGTTTTGAGTTTATATAATGAGGAAATCGTGAGAATTTGATATTAGAATACATTGTAATTGATGGTAGAGCTGGAATAATACACATGTTTTTATGGCAATGCATTATGGCAATGCAGACACAAGTTGGGCAACAGACAGAGACATTAAGAAACGAATATAAAAAGTAAGAGAAGCATTAATAGCACTAGGACGTTCAAGGCCAAAATATTGAATGATATTTACGGCAGTGGATATTTACCGAGTTCCAAATGTTTTTGCGTATCCTTTTACAGGACTTAGCTGTCAACAGCAGCATCTTTCAGCTGTCTGTTGATCTCTTGGCAAGATTACGCTCAGTAGTTTGCCATTGCTTTCTGAGCGGCCGGCTCAGTATCCGCAAGTCACGAGCGGGGGTCGAACCACCTCAGTTCTCGCTCCGCTGCGAGACTCTGCGTGATAAACGGGATTACAGAGAGAAAGTGTTGTAACCCCACAGCCAGAGAGACCGGCTATTTACCGAGTGATATGCTGAAATCTGTATTTATAGATATGCCAAAAAGACCAGGAGCAATTTTATGAAGATTTTCATACAATTAACCTCATAAACCATGTCACTAAGCTTCAACACAGAATTATAATGAGAAGAACAAGAAAGTAAAAAATAAATGGAAATTGGTGAAGAACAGTATGGATTTGTGGAAGGAGAGGATACAAATAATGCAATATATACATTACGAACATTATTAGAAAGACCATTAGAGACACAGAGACATATATTTGTGCTTTATAGATTATACCAACGCATTCGAAATAGTAACACACAATGAACTGATTAATGAACTGATATCAACATTGATGGGGCAGATCTCGGAATAATAAAGTATATTTACTGGAACCAAGTAGCAGCAATTAAAATTGGAAATAAAGAGTGCAATTATGAACAAATAAAGCTAGGAGTACGACAGGGATATGTTCTGTCACCGGATATTTTCTACCTCTATAGCGAAGTAACAATGAGAGAGATCAAAGAGAAGACATGAATACTAATCGGAGGTTATAATGTAAGCAATGTACGTTATGCAGACGACACAGTATTGGTGGCGGATAAAACAAAAGATCCACAACAATTGTTGGATATTGTAGTAACAGAGTGCAAAGAAAGGACTCTTCTTGAATATCAAGAAAACAGTAACAACGGTTATATCCCCCCTCCACACCCCCCCCCCCAAAAAAAAAAGGTGACACCAAAATGTGAAATGGAAATAGGAGGAATAATTCTTAACCAAGTGGAAAATTTTAAATACTTAGGGGCATTTATAACAGCAGATGGAAGGTTCACAACGAAACTTAAGAACAGAACAGGGCAGTCAAAAGTTGCATTTCGGAAAATGAAAAGTAACGTATGCAATAATTCACTATCATTTAATGTAATAAAGAGAGTAATGACGTGCTGTACAGAACCTGTTTTGGTGTATGGCAGTGAATCGCGTAATGTAAATAAACAAGTTAAGAAGAACTTGGAGGCAACAAGAGATGTAGTTTCTGAGACGAAATTTGCGAATTCCTTGGACTGCCAGAGTAACTAACGACGACTGTTTGAAAGAGGCTAATGAAACTAGAACATTATATCAACTATAAGAAAGAAACAAACAGCTTTCTTTGGTCATATGATGAGAATAGAGTCCTTGGAGAACATCTCGGCGACTGGAAAGATCAAGGGGAAGAGAGGCAGATGCCGACCAAGAGAAATGATGCTGGATGGATTGAGACTGTGGTATGGAGGAATATCATCAGCAGAGTTGATCCAGAACACCAAACAACGAGATTTGTGGAGAGACATGAACGCCTACGCCAGCTAGCAGGACACGTGATGATGATGAGCAATGATTACATCGGTGCACACTAGCTCCTTCAAGGAAGTTTTCGCCACATTTGAAGGTGACAGGTGTACCTTCAGCTTTCAGTTTTGTTAATTTCTTTCAATATTAACTATTATTCGAATGTCAATCGATTTCAGTGAATTTGTTTATCAGTATCTTACGTATTCGACTATGCTTTAGTAGGCCCTAAATAGTAGCAAAGCATAATATTAATAATGATGTAATCTACCATGTGTGTCGCAAGAACCAACTAAGGAAGGCTAGCGACATTATCCAGTAGACAACTTTAACTACAAAATCCAATCAATCAAGAACAAGTCTACAGAAAAGAGTTGAGATGAGCCATGAACTGACTTCACAGTACTCGAATCATTTCCAGACCTGCCCCGTCCTCATCTTCAACAGTCAGTGCAGAGTACAAGTACTAATAGTATAAGTTGTCGTCTGATTATGTGTCAGTCTGACCTTTCCTCGGAGTACTGCTTGTCGACCAGACCCTCTGGGGCCACTCCTTGCCGCACCATTCTCTCCAGTCTACGAAGGTTTTCTGTCCACCCACGGTAATCCCGAATGGCCTTGACTACATCTGCCTGTCATACACCAATACCACTTAATTATGCAGATCCAGCCAATCTGTTCGCCTGCTCATTTCCCACCACACCAGCAACATCTTGGGGGAAAAAATCCAACAGACGCTCCCTGTCTTTGATTTTTAAGTTGTAGCACACCACTGTGCGCGAAACATTCCTGTCTTCACCCTTCTCAGCGCCACATGAGTCTGTTACAATCACAACATGTGTGTGCTATTTGCCCTCCAACTAACGGAACGCCACTTTGACCGTTTCAGCCTCCACCCCAGACTAGATAGATATCGTGGTATCACATGCCAGACTATCCTGTACTAAACACCGTCCGTTCACCTTCGCTCTGAACCCCCAAGCACTTCTTACGCCTCTTAGCACTGAGCCATCCATGTTGATTGCAAAACCTGGGTGCGAATTGTTGTGAATCAATTATTGCACCTCCCATTCCGCGCTCTGCCTTATAGCTAAGATCAAAGTGTAGTATCAAAGTGGAGTCTACAGAAAAGAAAAGAGAACCAACTGAGCAACCCAAGAATGAAGGAGGCCCTTCTCCTGGAAGACGTGCAGCTAGACAGCTATTCGTCTGAAACCTGGAAGGCAAAAGAAATAGAGGGAGACATCAAAGATATGAAGAGGAGAATTAAAGACACAGCTGAATAATATTATGGGGATACGGAGGGAGCTGAAGGAGCCAGCAAACGATAGGATTGCTGGATGTGAGTTGGTTGGGGGGGGGGGGGGCAAACTCCACTAAAGAAAACCCGACACAAGGAGACAGACAAAGAATAACGTGACATATTATTTTGCTGCCGGTCTCTCTGGCCGAGGGGTTAAAACACTTTCTCCGTAAAGCCGTTTATCACGCAGAGTCTTGTAGCGGGCGAGAGCTGGAGGCGGTTCGACCCACGCTGGCGACTTGCGGGGTAACTGAGCCGGCCGCTCAGAAAGCAATGGCAAACTACTGAGCGTAATCTTGCCAAGAAATCAACAGACAACTGAAAGATGCTGCTGTTGACAGCGATGTCCTGTAAAGGATATGCGAATAAAAAAAAAAATTATTTTGCTATATATCTGTGACGTGGTGGATCAGTCATCCACATCCCCAGTCCACCACACATTTCTCAATAATTTTAAATCGTGAACGGAGACTATCCTGATAGCATGTTTATTAATAGATAGAATGTTCTCGAAGCCCGCAGGGAAAGGAAAAGACGCATGCCCGTCTTTTGATTGGCTAACGCTTGGGCGAGTAACGCTTTCTTTTAGACCAAATTCAGAGTCTGGCAGTTTGAGCTCTGTTTCCATCAAAGCAGGATGCATCTCGATGTGGTGATCATAGCGCCCTAATAATTCTATATGGTATAGTTCTCTGAAAACTCAGGTATCACTATAAATCATTTTTTAAATGTTGTGGTTATGCCTAGTGAGCGGATGAGAAGAATATAAGAGTATTTTTATGAGAAAATGTGAAAGTGAAATCAGAACTTCATAGTGAAAGTATTCTGAATGTTGCTTCTTCAGCCTGTCAGGTCTCCAACGCTGTATATTCCAATTGCCTATCATTCGCCTGCTGTGACTGTTTGCGTATGCTTGATGACTGTAAATTACTCTCAATGCATATTCGCACACCTTTGTACATTCTGGATTCTACTATGAATGCCTATCATTGCCAACTCTTGATCAAACGGTAATAATGCTTTTGTGAATCTACGTCTGTGATCAGAATGTGTGATGTAACATATACCATTTCCGTTGTAAGGGCTCAGAATGTGAGTGAGTTGGTGATTTTATAAGTAACCTCTCACATTAGTAGAAGGATAGACGCTTCATTATATCCATTTGTATGCAGGACTGTATTGCCCACCAGAATTGCAAAGTCTCTGTGATGCCTGGTGGCTAACATATGCTCAGGAGAATTAATACAATTTCTCTCTGAAGTTATTAAACTTGTACCTTTATACATTGGTGGGTTCATATGAACTAGTTCCGAAAAGGACAATGTGGTTCGAACCCATGTCTTAGTTAGCTGAATATATTGTGTGGTTCACGCAAATTTACAGAGAAGGACATGTTTTTCGATATATGCTTTGTTACATATGTGAAACATTGCTTATGCAATTTTGCTTAATTACCTACTGTAATGGATATTGAGATTACTTGGTGGGGAAATAGCACATGATAATGACGATTTGATGGTGCTTGTGAATCTGGCCTAGCTTGAGGAAAGGCATTGCTGTGTGTGTGCGTGCGTGCGTTTGTGTGTATGCGTGGGTGCTTGTGTGTGTGTGTGTGTGTGTGTGTGTGTGTGTGTGGGATAGGACATCCATGTAATAAAGTACCACCCATTGGTCTGGTCACTGTTTATTTGCCATTGGTCAAATTGTATTACATAATGCATATTGCAGTTGTAATTGATGTCTATCTTCCATCTGCCTCGTGTATGTGTCATGATACTTGGTTCAGCATGTCTGTCTTATGGTAATGTTCTATGTTGCCTATTTCATTCTACCTATCTCATGTTGCTATTTCAATGGCTGCCTCATAATGCCTGCTTTACAATGTCTGTTTCTCAGGGTACCCAGGTCTTCTGTGGTTTAAATCTTATGAGAACCTGGATTTATAAATTGCTTGTAATTGTGTAAGGCTACCCATGACTCAGCATAAGGGCTGGTGACTATCACAAAAGGTATCACCCACAGTTCATCAGAGTGAAATGCACTACATCACCAACAATGTGAGGCGTGTCTAGACAACAAACTCCCCTCTACTCCCCATCTCCATCTGTGTATGTTGATATTTGATATGACATTGTCTTTGAACAAATGTAAAGCGAATGTTGTATCCTTTTATATATCAACAGAGAACAGGGGTGGTGGAGAGGCATTCCTATGGGAACATACAAATGGGAGTCCCTACTTCAGGATTACTACTCCTTTGGTAAAACAATGTCTTCAGGAAAATACCAGCCTAAATCTGCATAATCATTTGTCTAAGCTGATGGCACTGAAAGGGTCTAAATTTAAACCCAAACACAGGATGGACTCCTCTTTTACCAATGTTGCAGGGATTATCTGATTATCTTCAAGATTAGAAGTGGATATCATTATTCATATGGAGTAACCTACTGGACTCAGTTGTCTTAGACAGGCTATGACCAAGATGACCACTGTGAACCTGAGACATACCATTATTTTCCTTGGGTCTGTGATATCAGTGCGAACTGGGAAATATTTACCCCAGCTCATCAATAGCTGTGGTGTATCAAGGAGAAAGTGATTCTAATCTGCTTGTTTATTCCATGGTAACTGGATTAAAGTGATAACTGAAAGGCAGGAACTAGAATCCTGTATTTTATCCCCATTCAAAACTTGTGTGGTAGTCATGGAGTGGATTGCTTACCTGGAACTTTAACCTGGGAACACCCAGCATGGTGCTGACAAAGTTGTTTGTTCGTTTGGGATGTGAACTTGTTGGGACAGACTTGTGTGTGGGATGCTGCAGTATGATGGATGGTGTTCCTAACCACTGGGTGACCTCAGAAGATCATGGATAATATGTACCTAGTTCCTACCTCATATTATCAGGAGTGGTGGATCCTCAACTTATTTGAAGACCCCAGTGTCCTTCTCGGGCAGTCTTGTCATCACGAGGGATTATCATAGACACTCCTTCCCATACTTTGTCGCAGGAGATGGTGAACTTGATGAGGGCTGATCATGCCGTTACCTAGAAATTCCTCCTACCCTGTCCATTGATGACATTGGGATGATATTAACAGGACAGTGCATATGATTATATTTGCCCCAAGAGTGACATTCTGTTTTCCTGTGTCATCGAAGGATGCTATGTTAAGGTGTTAGGAAGTGTAGGATGGAGGAGAGTTATTTTGTTTTAGATTGGTGGTCTGTTGGTGGGTTTTTAAGCTGTGGTACCTTGTGGTTTCTCATTATATGATTCACATTGCATGATACTTTGTAATAGAGGTGCGAATGTAATCAAGGTGGAGCCTGGGTCCTCACTCGACCCTACAGTTCATTAATAAAAACCTGATTGTGTTTAGAACATATTTGAAGTATATGTCCTTGTAATGTCTTGGTCAGCTGGTGTGAAGTACATTCTTTTGTAAATGTCCTGTCCAGCTGTTGTCAAGTACAGTTCCTGGTGCATGTCTTGTTCAACTGTCTTGATGTCAGTAACATGTGAAGGTTCTGTAGAGATGTTGTCCAGTATCTCTCATGATGTATGTCTTGTGCAATTGTTGGTGTAAACATTTCCTTGTGAATGTGTGTCCAACTATTGTCAAGAACCTATCATGTAGATGTCATGTTCAACAGGTGTTAAGTGCAGTTATTGTTGATGTTTATGTTCACTACTGTTGAGTCCTAAATGTCTAATGGTGCAACTGACATTTGTCACTTTGACACAAATAAAATAAAGGGGAGATCTAATGTGGCGGACTGAAAGCACACTGACAACATTATAGTGAGGGAACAAATTCCTCGGTTGTACAGGGGCGACACAAATTCCTCGGTTGTACAGGGGCGAATAGTTCAGATCTCCTTATGGCATTTGAGGGGAACGTTTTCTTCTTTTATACATTTTCTGTGTAGGTACTTGGGCATAGGTCTAAGAAGCTCACAGTGGGGGTTCTGAGCCAGGAAAACTGGTTCCTCTAAAGGGCTAAGCGGGAATGATTTTCAATTTCATTTGAAATGCCTCTAGACAGCTTGCTAAATCATACCCCGTATCTTGTCTATCTGTTATACAAGATATATTTCCAGAGACCACTTCTAATTGGAGCTTCTGTCTTCTCCTAACTTGCCACAATATCAGTTGTGAAGTTGCATATAATTTTTCTCCTATATGACAAGAGAGTTTTATAAATTGAACACGAAGATCCTATGTAAGATGATAGGCTGGGTAATGTCAATGTCTTGTCTTATATTCATTGAACTGCCAAATCACTGGACATAGCCATGTTAGCATGTAATAGTGTGTTGTCATGTAGGATGCATCGATTTTTGAGTATTGTAGGAACATAATACCTAGTTGTCGCTGTGAAGTTGTCTACGTGAGAAGAATAAATCTTAAGTGCCAGCGTATTTAATGTTGTACGTTATATTTCAGATTATTGAAGAGTAGTTATTCTATTTTAAAGCTTTCAAAGAGCAATTCCTGGTGTCAGAATGTTATTTATTCACGTTTTATCAAATGTCTAAATAAACTAGATCGCTCGATAACCTATTTGGCAATTTTTTCTTGCAGAATGCATCAAAGATTGTGTCTACATCACATATATGATATATATTGATGAAGACGATACAGAATTATAGCTGTTATTGAAATAACTGATATACTGTTGCAATGTACATGGCAGCGTATGTATTTTACGTAGCTTTAGTCTTCTATACGTCTAATAGTAATCGCAATGTCTTTAGAAATACTAAACACATATATAGATGAAAATACAGAATACAAACATAAATAGTATAAATAAAGGAACCTGTTAACACGCTTTAAGGGGCATGTCGCATGTGGTGCTAGAACTATATTTTATAGACGGATCACCACTCGGTGGGTGATGAGTCAGTATCACACCGGCCGCCTTTACATCCTAAGACATTTACTATGGCCCATTTTAGACTGGGTCGACCTGGGAACCGAAACCAATCTGTAAAACTCCGCCTCCATGCGTATTCCAACGCATGGCTAGCAGACCGGAAGGCAAGCCTACTAGCCACTAGGCTACCAGGCTCCTGCAAAAGTATAGATGTTTTGATGTACGTTATTGTGTGTGTGTGTGTGTGTGTGTGTGTGTGTGTGTGTGTGTGCGCGCGCGTGCGTGCGTGCGTGTGTGTGATACCCCGTTCAACAATTAATCAGACTATAATTGTGATTGTTAAGCTAGTTGCTGGCTTCCAAGTACTCGTATTTCTTTTGCTGGTATTTCTTTAATCCTTATGTTTCATATTCTTTTCGAGTGATGGTCCTGAAAAAGACGAGCCTTAGGAGGACTCATCTCCTGCTTGTCTGCATCTAGTCTGCCAGATTACTATTTGAGTTCTGTGTCCACACGCTGATCCCTTGAAAGACGTGTCCAGCCTACATCAATGATACAGATAAGTAACTTGTATATTTATATTGTCATTCATTGTTGTTCATGTAGTTGTGTCGGTTTGTGATTGTTTATTCTGTGCTGACGAAGGCTTAAGCTGCAACGTCTATTTTGTTATTTGTAATAGTGTTCTAGTGGAGCTTACTGTCTAGTTCTCGTTTCATGGTGATTCACTCATGTGTCTAAATTGCCAAGCCCTTGTATGTCTTGTTCACTTTATACGTGTAGTAGTTCTGTTGTTGTCATTTATTTATTTTTAACATATAACTATCTCGTTAGATTCTCTCTTTCTTTACTAAATTGTTTGCAGTTTAATAGGAATTGGTTCATGCTATTTGCCTCATAACATTGTGTGCAAACGCTCTTGTATTGTTACTGACGAAGCACTATTCATCAGAGCGGGCGTCAAAGACATTGTAGGTCTAAATAACGCATCCTGTTACTCACTGCATCATACACCGAGGGATTATCAATAGTATTTATTTATATACATTAATGCAAGCAAACTCTGCTTACGGACGTGCAATAACAGGTATATGATTGATCTTACAATATTAACACATACATATACAATGGAGTTATTTCAATATAATCATACTTTCTAGAGACAAATAAGTTAAAAACTGGAAGGAAAATATAACCAGCTGATACAGCAAATGCAATGAAATGGGATGACGGAAACACAATGTACATTGGTTATAAATATAAATGTTTTGCGTATCCTTTTACAGGACTTAGCTGTCAACAGCAGCATCTTTCAGCTGTCTGTTGATCTCTTGGCAAGATTACGCTCAGTAGTTTGCCATTGCTTTCTGAGCGGCCGGCTCAGTATCCGCAAGTCACGAGCGGGGGTCGAACCACCTCAGTTCTCGCTCCGCTGCGAGACTCTGCGTGATAAACGGGATTACAGAGAGAAAGTGTTGTAACCCCACAGCCAGAGAGACCGGCGTACATTGGTTGGAATTATAATATAGGAATAGTAATAAACAAAACCTATATCGATGTACGTAAAATAAAAATATACACGAGTATTAAATATAACATGTAAATAAAAGTAGTACAAATACAAATAGAGATAGGCTGCGAAAAAATGGCAGTAAGGATACGCGAAGAACAAACAAATGACATATAATTAAAACATGTATCTATATAGTTCGCTGCATGTTCTTTACATGACGTCGAAATCAACCCCGTGATATTTTGGATGTTTGTGTTCGGTAGTTTGCGAGAGAGAGAGATAGAGATACATAGAGAGAGAGAGAGAGAGAGAGAGAGAGAGAGAGAGAGAGAAAGAGAGAGAGAGAGAGAGAGAGAGAGAGAGAGATTTCTGAACGACTGAGGCTCGTAACACGGATGAAAATCAACGGTCTTCTTCAAAATCGTCTGCAGCTGATTTTGAATCCAATATGCGAAATTGTGAAACTGATTTTATCGTCCCTGTTCCACAGCCGGTAGTATGCATCTCTCTATCTCTCTGTCGAGAGAGAGAGAGAGAGGGAGAGAGAGAGCGAGCGAGGGAAGAGAGAGCGAGAGAAGAGAGAGCGAGAGAGAGAGCGTGAGGGAGCGTGAGAGAGAGAGAGCGCGAGGGAGCGAGAGAGAGATAGAGAAAGAGAGAGAGAGAGAGAGAGAGAGAGAGAGAGAGAGAGAGAGAGAGAGAGAGAGAGCGTTAGTATTTATAAGTAGACTTTTGTTGATGAGTTTGTGATTGTGAGTGAATGTATACGAGCTAGTGTTTATTTGTGTATTATTACGTGGGTGTATAACTGTGAGAGATTGTACACATGCTGTAAGTATGTATGCAGTTTTGTATGTATGTGTTTGTACACATGAGTGTGTATGCGTGTCTGCCTATCTGCCTGTCACATAACATGGTAATATGAATTGTTTGTGGTTAGAACGTTCATTTCACAATTGTTATTTTCCGAGTGTGAATGTAACTTGCACAATAGACAATTGATGAACGAATGATGATTGGAAGGGCCGAATGTAAAACGGGCCTGCATGCCCAATTTGTGACCATTTGAAAATATAATTTGTGTGTTCTCTCTCTCTTTCTCTCTCTCTCTCTCTCTCTCTCTCTCTCTCTCTCTCTCTCTCTCTCTTCCTCTCTCTCTCTATCTTTCTATCTCTGTCTCCATATATATATTGCATGTCCTTCACAGGACGTAGCAGTCAACCCCAGCAATTTCGCTGTTCGTGATTCCAGAGCAAATTTTACGTTCAGTAGTTTGCCATTGCTTTCTGAACGACCGGCTCCTATACCTTTTTAGAAAAAACCAGCACCGCTGTGTTTCGAACCTGGGTATACGGGTCACAAACCGCGTTCGCATGCATATTGTGTGTATGCATGTGTGCGCGATGGTATGTCTGGGCTGTGTATGTATGTGTGCAATAAAGAAGTGCAACGGTAGAGTATGAAATTACTCTGATAATTAATTAATTAATTAATTAATTAATTAATTAATTCATGCATTCAGTAGCATGTCCTTTGCAGCACCTCGCTCCCATAACAACGTTCCAGAAAACCTCTCGTTAATAAGCAAGATGTCCCGCGTCCGATTCACCCGTCTGGAGATCATCCGCAACATCCTGAACCCATCTTCTCTGTGTCCTTCCTCTTCCTCTCTTCCCAGGCATATACCCCTCCATTATTTTTCTCTCCAAACTTTCGTGACGTTTAAAGTGACCAAAATATTTCAATTTTCTTTGTTTTACCGTCTTTAATAGCTAACCTTCTTCAATATGCAGTTCTTGAAATATGGGTGCATTTGTGCTTTTCTTTACCCAAGATATTCTTAGAACTCGTCTGTAACATTTACATTCAAAGGCATTTAAGCGCTGTTCAGCTTGTTTAGTAAGTGTCCAGGTCTCACAGGCATATGTTGCAATGGGAAAGATGCATGCTCTTAACAGTCTAATTTTTGTAGTTCTATCTGTCCCACTAAACAATTTATTCAGTTGTTTTAGTCTTTGAAGAGCAATAGGTATTCGTGTTTTAATTTCATTCATTGTGTCACCATCGTTGGTAATCAATGACCCAAGATATTCGAAATTTTCCACCACCTTCAATTTTTTCCTCATTAACATATATTTCTTTCTCCATAGTAGTTTTATCTGTATGTATTATCTTTGGTTTTGCTATGTTAAGATATAAGTTGTGATTTTCACTATATAATTAGGTTGAGTTATTAGGTTTTATATATCATCCTGTGTTGTGAATAACAATACTGTATCATCAGTATATCGAATCTCTGGTATGTCATGACCACCGATATTTAGGGAATCATAGTGCTCTTTGTCTATATCATCTGTGACATTTCTTATTATATTTTCGGCATACAGGTTACACAAATAGGAGGACTACACACAGCCTTGACGGACTCCTTGCTTGATGTCAAACCAATCTGATGTCTCGCTATCTATTCTAACCACTGCTTGTTGATCTAGATAGAGCATTTTTACGAGTTGTACTACACATGATTGAAAGTCCATATTCCTCATGATTTCCCAAAATGTCCTATGTTGTACTCAGTCAAATGCCTTGGAATAATACATTACAAGTTAAAATATAATGTAATGTATCTATTAATATATAATGTAATAATGCGTTATTACATTACAACCAGACTGAAGTATAGTAAAGTATAAGAGACAAGGAAATAAAAGTAACCTAGAATGAATAATGTGATAGTTTCCTCTTCCCTTTCACATCCACGTGGATTTATACCACGATCTCAGCCCTTAGCAATCTCCCAGGTTGTCAAGATAGTTGGATACCATACTCTGTGTTAATCTAGCTAATAACAAAGAGCACCCAGAGGCTTTCACTTATTTCGGTGGGCGCTTGTGTACACATTCTGCAATAAATAATGAGACGCTGAGGCCAAAGAAAAGAGAGTGAAAACAATCGGGTTTCGGATCATGAGACACAGTGACAACAGTCACTGTCACACTTTCAGTCACACTTTCAGAGAGAGAAAGAGAAAGAGAGAGAGAGAACACACAAATTATTTTTCTTGCTAGAGGATATTTTGTTAAAAAGTGTCACAGCCCAATAAACTAATATTAAAAGAATAGTAAGATAGATTAAATAAAAACGAGAACGAACAAACGAACGAACGAACAAACTTTATTTTCAAAGGGTTAAGAATTGGGCACGTAGGCCCGTCTGACTTTCTGCCCTTTTTCTTTCTTCCTCTCATAAGTTATTTCACTCAACATCACTTATGAAGCTAATCTTAGACAACAAAAGAACAATATGCATTAAAATTCATGAAAAATAATCAATAATACATGGCTAAATAAAGCAATGTTTAACATTGCCATTATGAATACCTAAGGAAGGTGTAACGTGCCATACACATGGGCATGTTTATTAGCTAGTTGTCGTTTGAGATAATTTTCCATTATTTTTGTTGTTGTTTTTAGGAAGGCATGTAGTCTGAACTGAGAAAGTGTTCAAACAGGTTGCGACTGTATGTATAGTAATTGGTAGTGTCTTTGATTTCTTGTGGAGGATTGTTCCACAACTGAGTGCAGAGTACGCAAAAGCTTGTTTTGTATAAGTCTATCCTAGGTTTAGGGACATGAAGTATGTTTAGTCGTTCGCTGTGTCTTGCGTTATATGTGAACAATGGCCAAAAGTAGCTTGGAGAATTTTGTAATAGGACTTTGTGAATTAGTTTAGCCTTATTAAAACGTAAGCGTTTATGGAGTGGGAGTAACTGAAGACATTCATGTAGGTGGGAGACTCCGTGGCGAAGTTGTCAAGCCGTCTGACTCGGGCTCCGAAGGTTGTGGGTTCGATTCCGGGGCACGTCCTTCGGTTCACAAGTGCATTTCTTTTGGAAACTCCTGGGGTCGTCGCTGGAGCTACGGAATACGTGCTTTGTGCGTCGCTTTGGGCAGTTTGCTGCAGAAAGAAACTGAGCCATATGGGATAAAAACCCGGTGATATGAATTCGACCCTGTCGACTTTTAAGCGACTTTTTTAAAATGTAGGTTAGAATTGTCGGTACGCTTTTCATGTAATGAGTTAACGGTAGTAAGAAATACAAAGAGGTCGGATGAGTTTATACTCTATTTCGAAGCAGACAATAGAGGTTACACGTAATAACACGACCTGTAATAGGACTAAACAGACATAACTGACCTTGTGACTATTTATAAACAGACAGAACTGATCTCGTGACTATTCATAAAACCACGGGATTGCGTGAGCGAACTAAACTGTAATGACAAAGTGTTCGATACCGTAAGGTCATTCACTTATTCTGTCCAAATAGTTGTTGGTTTGATTAGTTTGCCATGGGAGTGTGTGCTACATCGTGATATAATCCAATCGATTAGATTTCCGAAAAGTCGTTCTCATTAACGAAATATACAACTGGATAGGAGTATGTATAGCTCGAGCTGCTTAGAATGATCTTCTATAGAAGTACGCCACTTGGGGTAACATATGGTCGTTATCTAGCCTAAGTAAAATTATTATGATGTTCCATGCTGGTAGGAGTGGGCGTTCATGATTTGCCATCTCTCACGATCATTAGATTTGTGGGTCAGCTCCATGTTTTTATCTCGACTATGCCATGTGGCCAAACCATCCAGATGTTTACTTCTCTGCTGTTGCCTTGTACTTTTCCCCACAATCTTACCAGTTGTCTCCAAGTTTTCTAGTTTATTTATTTTCATAACGTGATCACACACATTTTGACTGTCTACGTCTAATTTCTCTAATTAGTTTACGGTTTTCATTTGTTTCTTGTAGGACTTGCTCATTGGTTCTTCTGTCTGGCCATAGTATTCTTTGAATTTTTGCATGAAACCACATTTCCACGGCCATTAGATGTTGTTCAACTTGTCTGCTCTTTTCGACGTAAAAGAATACCATTAGGAAATGAAACAGATGCAGTCCGTAACATAAATTAACAACATTAAATATTCGGACGATTGCAGGGGAAGACACCAAATTTTTCAAAAAAAAGTTAGTTGCGTATCCTTTACAGAACGCTGCAGTCAACCACAGCATTTTTGGCTGTTTGTGATTTCTTGGCAAGTTTACGCTCAGTAAATTTACCATTGCTTTCTAAAGTTCCAAAGGTGGTGCAAAAACTACTACTACTTGAGCCAAAATATCTTTGACGAACTGAGTGCTTGGTGCTGCCTCATATTTTTTATTTTTATTTTTTATATCAATCGGCTTCGTTAGGGAGTGTGGTTAGTATCACGCCGTTAGCATTTAATTACTTCCCATGAGATATTCTGGTATCAAATTTAGATTGGATTGACCAGGCGAATGAACATATTCCCGCCCCGCATCAAATAGAATTCGAACACGCGACCAAGTCTCGGAAATTTCAATTAACGAAGTACGGGTCAAATAACACAACCACATCAGACTGTTGTACCTGGTGTTGTATATTGCGATCTTTTAAATAAAGGACATGACTGGTTGGTGTGGACGCGCAAGCGGTTTCCTCTGGGATTAAGGATTAGACCTCAGTGTGGCAGGAAATGAGTTGGGGCTCCCAAGTGGGGATACCTTAGATTAAGGATTACTATTATGAAAGGATTCTACAAGAGTACGTTTGAGGGTATGAAGACCGAGGCTAGAACGCATGTCTCTCGGGTCGGGAATACTAGAATGGGAGGCTCAGTAGTGAAGTGGCTGCACGCCGTCCACCGACCCAATGTTCATAGGATCGAATCCGTATCGAGGCGGATGTTTACAATTGACTTAAGCTCCCAGGTAGGCTCAGGCTAAATGGGTACCAGGAAATTTCTTGAGAAGTAAAGGCGGTCGGCGTGATACTGATCACTTCACCCACCATGAGCCCATGGGCTAATACACATATGGGTCTGGAAAAATATGCCCTAGGCACCCTAAAGCTGGTAAAACTGTCTTTTATTTACGTTACTAATATTGGGATTATGATTGTGAGTGTTTGCAAGATGCGCCGTAGCGAGAAAGTAGTGTACTGAGATTTTGCTTTACCATCATCGTACTATGTTCTTTACATGCTCCGTCAGCATCAAGTGCCTTGCCGATTAGCGAGGTTAACCATGCGTCTCCTCAGTACCCGATCTCTAGCAAAATGTATTAATTTATGAACTGCTGTCTTTCTACGCCAAGATGGTAGGTTGCCAATACAGTTTTCTCGCTGCCTTCTTCTATTTCGTTTCCCATGATGTAGGTCTGTTATCATATAACTTTCCAGATGTTTTCTTCTCATTCCGGCGCTGCGGCGAAGAGGTTATCAATGCAATTAGCATACAGTGTTCGAAACACGGCATCGGGCGATTTGGAAGCAGACCGCCGTGCACTGGTTTTCATACAATGGTATAAGTGTTGGTCACTCGGAAAGAAATTGAAACCTACTGAACGTAAACTTTCCAAGAAATCAAAAACAGCCCAAAAATGCTGGGGTCGAATGCGACATCATGTAAAGGACATACAGCTGAAATTTGTCTTCTTATAATGTGACCAAAATATTAATTGTTTTTAAAAATTGTAACTGCTTCCATGGATTATTTTGCCTGTTTACTAATTGTCAAGGATTCTTAATCGTATGTTAAAATTGGTTCTATGTAATATGTAAGAACTCTTTTTCTAACTTAAGGACAATGACTTTTTGCACATATGTTATTGCAGATATCATCACCACATGTTCCAGATATTCTTTTCTCATAATGTGACCACACAACTATTGCCTGTCTACTGTTATACCATTTACCAGCTCTCAGTTGCTCCAATCTTCTTATAATGTCACCAAAAATATTGATGAACATTTTTTAATAATTGCGACGAATTTTCTTTGTGTCCTTCCTATTCACTATCAACATATTTAGATTGCTCATTTTGATTGCCCATGGTGTTTGCAACATTCTCATGTACGCTTGTATTGCACTGATTTTAAAAGATTACTTGTTTATCTAATAATGTCCAGACTGCATAGCCATGCATTAAAATTGACTCTATGCAGAATATGTGATTCATGGGACTATTTCGAATACATGGGACTGCCAACCACATACCCAATACAAAACAAGGTATGGAAAGAGGGGCCTTCACTTTCCTTGTTTTTGTGTGTGTACAATCAGCTATGAAGAATCAAATAAAGTACCTGGATGATCTTACGTATGCACATCAAATGGCAACTGGTTTACAAAAACCCGATTAATCAAAGTACGTCGGTATGCGTTCCCGGTTGTTATAATCATTCATTAATTCAGTAGCATGTCCTTTGTAGAACCTCGCTCCCTTAACAACCTTCGGGAAAACCTCTCGATCATAAGCAAGATGTCCCGCGTCTGATAAACCCATCTGGAAATCATCCGCCACATCCTGCACCAATCGTCTCTTTGGCCTTCCTCTTCCTCTCTTCCCAGGCATATACCCCTCCATTACTGTTCTCCTTTCGTGACGTTTAATGTGACCAAAATATTTCAATTTTCTTTGTTCTATCGTCTTTAATAGTCAACCTTCTTCAATATTCAGCTCTTGAAGTATGGATGCATTTGTTCTTATTTTTACCCAAGATATTCATAGAACTCGTCTATAACATTTATATTCAAAGGCATTTATGCGCTTGTTATAATCGTGTACAGGAAATCACAAGGTATATAGCACAGCGGTATACCAGTCCACGGTATAACGAGTTCCCTTTCCTGAAGCCTTTCCACGAGGCTGGGCTATCCACCTGTCCCCTCCCCCTTTCCAGAGCCAGAACGGTCCAAAAACACTAATTCCCCCCTTTTCTGGGGGGGGGGGGGTGTTGTTTCTCCCTCCAAGTGCCTTTTCTGGAGCACACATTGGCCATCATGACTCACCAGTTGTCACCATGGATTGCTGTTGTGTATATTGTTATATGTTACAAGCTCTTTACCCTTTCCACACTGCCTGTCTCTGCCTTTCCCTGTATCTTTTGATTAGTATTTTCACACTATTGCTAATTTTTCGATTATGCGTCTATGGTTGAAATTGCTCTCCTCTCCCAATCCTCCCCAAAAAGTCATCTGTCCTTTTATGTTAGTTACGAATTGTCTAGTAACACCTGAAGTCGTCACAACCTCACCACTTCATTCCACTTTTGATTAAATATGAGTCCACTATTTTAAGTAGGCAAGGGCCACTACCCTCTTCACTACACTTGTATAGTTGTTGAATAAGCACGGAAACTCCTAGTATCTATATGTATCTTCTTGCAGCACCGTTACGTACTGAAATAATATACACAGTTCTCGCAGACCTTTACACACCCCGTATTTCGCTGTACAACGGGCGTAAAATCTCATTGTTTCTTCTGTAATAGGGTTGGCCCTGGTGCTGAGTAGAAAATAAAAACGTGACTTATCTCCTAGACATAACGGATTAATTCGCTACAGAGGTCTGGTGAAAAAGTGATTACGTTCTGTAATTTGTACCAGTTTCCATCGCCTCATCTTGTACTCTTGCCCTTCCATGTTGGTGTTATTGCTGCTGTATTTAAGTTGTACGCACCGCCAAATCATTGTTTTCAGCACTTCGCCTTAAACGAATGGATTGCCTCTGAATGAACGCCATTTAGTTCGCACCAGCTTACTTGACAAGAATTGTGATGTTAATTTGAAAATCATTATTTCATAACAGAACTTGTCACAGTTTGAATACGTTATTTCTTTGCTAACGATTGCTAACGTTCTAGCTCTTTCCGTGTTTTAAATTATTTATTGCATCACGACGTATACAATTGTAATGTTATTGATTATTCTAAATTAGACTGGTTGCACTTCAGCTTCTAACATGTGTATTGATATTCAAGTTTGATCATTCATTTATTTCCATATCAATTGGAAATGTCAAAAACATTGAATATCTTGGCATCATAATATATATATATATATATATATATATATATATATATATATATATATATATATATATATATATATATATATATATATATATATATATATATATATATTTACACAAACACACACAAACACACACAAACACACACACACACACACACACACACACACACACACACACACACACACACACAACGCGACTAGTAAAAAGAAATCTGACATAGACTGGCCACAGAAATCCAGAGGTTGAAAGGCATAACGAACCTGTGGCTCACCACCAGCTGTCACCAGGCGAGCATCGCTGAACCATACAAGATTACAATGCAACCAGTTTCATTGCTCGTCGCGAACCATACAAGATTACAATGCAACCAGTTTCATTGCTCGTCGCCTTTGTATTTGTGTGTTATTGAGTGGGTACATAAGTGTGAGAGTTTGTGTAAATGATGTAAGTATATATGCAGGTATGTATTTATGTGTTTATAATTTATATATATGCGTATGTATGTGTGTCTGGCTACCTGCCTGTCTCATAACATGATAATGTGCTTTGTTTACATTCACAAGATTCATTTGGCAATGTTTTTTTTTCCTGCGTGAATTAACATGCACAATAAATAATTAATGTACGAAAGGCGAGTGACTAGAAGTGCCGATTATAAGACGGGCCTGCGTGCCAAATTTGTGACCCTTTGAAAAACTAGTTCGTTCGTTCGGCACCAGATAAATGACATGTTCCTGTTTTCTGTGGCTGGTTCGATTCCCCCCCCCCCCCCCCCGAGCCTGAATGTTCGAAACTGTCGTATTATATATATGTGTCGTCTCTGGGGTGAGGGGAATCAACACCCACATTCTTTTAACGCCATATCATTATTCTGGAGCATCCACTAGATTTCCGTCCACAACACCCCGTCAGTCACTGGATCCCTCTTTCTCTCTCTCTCTCTCTCTCTCTCTCTCTCACCACTGGACCATGCCCCCTCTCATTCTTCTCCAACACAACATACCACACAACTCTAGCTTCTAAAAAATTAATAACAAATTAATTTAATGAAGAAAAGTGTATGTATGTGCGAAGTGCAGGTGTAGAATGTATGTCGTATACTCTAGTGTCTCTGCAGAATCAGACCGAACAGCTCAGGAGCAAAGTCTGATTATCCCAGTAATGGCCACACAACACCACCATAGCTCAGTACACAATGACCTCACCAAAAGATGTTTCGCTCCGGCCAGGTGTGGACTTCATCCAGTAGCTCCCTGATAATCCAGATACCTGGTCACCAAAAATGGATATAGTCCAATACTGACTTTGAATCTGTCACACACCGTGTAACTAAATGGGATCACTGTCACTTGAAACAAAAATGTTCATTGGTAATTGTCGTGGATTTTCACAATCACAATGTTAATGTTTAAAGTTCCACAGTAATCCACTAACTGAGAAAACGCTATGTCAGGTGTTCAACTTCCCTCTATGACTACTAGTGTTCCTGTTACATGTGGTATGGAAAATAACTTCACTCAACTTTGGTGAACCCTATCTCTGAGGATTCATTCCCAGATAAATATCGGTTCCTGCTCAGCAGAGCCATGTTCCTGCAGACCCTTTTGATTATGGGTCCAGTGCAAAAGCCGCCGAGTAAAACTGTCTTCAATGAAATAGCCATAATCTTAGTCAATGACTTTTCAGCTTGTTCTCTTGGTGAACGGAGTGGAACCTGTTGAAGCGAGAACACACCTGGTGAGAGCAACCCGATACTGACCTATATTAGGTGAGTGCAGGCCGACGGCCGCACTCAGATATAACAGCGAACTAAACTCTGTCATAGGGCAGAGGAGCTCATCACATCGGTCTGAGTCATGGTAAGACAAGGAAAGACCAAAGGCAAAGTGCAGAAACCCAGTAGACACCCCACTGGAAGATCCTACCATTGGACATTGCCCCTATCCCCCAACCATCCTCAATCTCTCTAAACATCATCCCACTACATTATTCTCAACCAGCTGAGTTAAGTGATATCTTACACTAGCTAGTTTAACAACGCGATTGCCTACTGTTGCTGACGCTCCTATATTACATTCTCCTAATGCACATTACTACACTCGATTCCTAAGAATAATCCCATTTGGGTCTAAATCACTCAATTACCATATATTGAGTCTGGTCTTAAATTGAGACTACTCAACCACACAACGGGTAAATGTCCGCCAATGTAAATTAACACAAGACACTGTAGCCTCTCTTTTTAATCCAGCAAGGAACATTACACACACGTCCGTGAAGTTTTCACACTTGGTCGACTTCCCAAAAGTTGGTTACCAAGCCAGTTTTAATACTGTGCCTAGATGACGTCACTCGCTGTCAACAACAGGTGGCCTTCCCGTCTCCATCTCGGGACTGGTTTCCCGTACTTCAAAAGTCTCTCCGGCTTGTGATCTAGAGAAATTCATTTCTCCACAACAAAGATCTAGCCGACTTCCCCTCTCCCCCCCCCCCCCCCCCCCGACAAAATTTGTCTCCAACTTCACAAGAATGGTTGCCGCCCGTAAACAACTGACGCAACAGTCTTTTTCTCTCGATCGACAACACATCAAAGAATGCCGCGGCTTGTAGACAAAGGCCACAACAGTGTTTCATTGATCGACCCTTCCAAGAATTCTGTGACAGAAACCCTAATTCTCATCCCTTTTATTTCACTCCCCAAATACATTTAAAAAAGAATATTTGGAGCAAATATTACCGATCATAACTCTCCAATCCTCACCATATATAGCTGTTCTGCACAGTCTGTCTTCCTCACTCGCTGGGAATTGCTTCTAATGCTAATTTCTCAATTATACTTCTTTTGTTGAAATTGCACCAGTATTTCAGTTTCTTATTTTTGTTACCAAATTATCTATTAGCTTATAGTAACACCTGCAATCGTCAAAACCTCAGCTCTTGATTTTTTTCTCTACCTACAATATTTTCAACAATGCTGTGAAAACATCAAATCTCCACCGCCTCCCGGTGTCCCCCCACTTCATTCAAATTTAAATTAGACGGCCACTACCCTACACGGTACCAGGACTGCAGAGTTGTTAACCAAGCACGGAAACTACAATCTGTCTATTTGTCTTCTTGCAGCACCGTTACATCCTCAAATCAAACACAGATTTCTCGCTGACTATTTCAGCCCGGATTTCGCTGCACAACGGGCGTAAAATCTCATTGTTTCCTCTGTAATAGGTTTGGCACTTGTTCTGAGTGGAAAATAAAAACGTGACTTATCTCCCAGACAAACTGGATTAATTCGCTATAGAGGTCTGGTGAAAAAGTGATTACATTCTGTAATTTGCACCAGCTGGTCTCCTTGGTCATGGTTTTCACGACTTTCTCCTTAATCCCGTATACTTTCGTGAGTAACATGACGTGCGCGAGAATCGGTAGCGGTTCTTCCCGTGTCGTAGGGGTATGTGAGCCGGTCGCTCAGAAAGCAATGACAAACTACTGAGCGTAATCTTGCCAAGAAATCAACAATCAGCTGAAAGATGCTGATATTGACAGCGATGTCCTGTAAAGGATATGCGTAAAAAAAAATTCTATCAGTTTCCATCGCTTCCTCTTGAACTCTTGCCCTTCAATGTTGTTGTTTTTGTCGGTGTATTATATCTTGTACGCAACAACAAGTTAATGTTTTCAGTACATCGCCATAAATGAATGCATCACTTCTGAATGGACGCCATTGAGTACGCGCCAACTTACTTGACAAGGATGGTGCTGTCAATTTACAAACCGCCACTTCGTGATAGAAGCTGTCAAAGTTGGGATATATATTATTTACTTGATTGATAACTCTCTAGCACTGTTCAAGTTTATAAATATTTATTATATCAACACGTATTAGTGCATCACGTACACATCACGAACAGCTTTAATTTGGTGTTCACGACTACACACACACACACACACACACACACACACACACACACACACACACACACACACACACACGCACACACACACACACACACACACACACGGAAAACATACTCTCCACCAAACAGCTGTTCTGCATACAAAGTATAGTGAGACTTTACAAACACCATATATATATATATATATATATATATATATATATATATATATATATATATATATATATATATATATATATATTATAAAACAAAGTGTATGTATGTAAATATGTATGTATATATGTATGTATGTAAATATGTATGTCCTTTATTTGTTCGCGAACGGCCCATCCGATTGAGATGAAATTATCTACACGCCTTCCTTTCATTCCAGAGCTGTCAACTGTCATAGTTTTTTTTTCTTCTTCCTCCTCCTCCCTCCTCCCCCTCCCAAAATACGTACGTAAATATATGATGATGATGATGAAAGAATCCCCGAACCAAAACGCTAGGGAAAGGGAAGAAAATGACGTGACTACACAGAATCGTCACACGGCAATCATCATCATCAAGTGCCGTGCCGGCTGGCGTAGGCGTTCATGGCTCTCCGTAGATCTCAGTCTTTGGTTTTTTGGATCAACTCTGCTGCTGATATTCCTCCATGCCACGGCAATATCAATAACAATTCATCTTTTTATGTGTAAGGAAGTTATCTACAGTCGTGTAGAAGGGAAGAACTAGACGAGTATGAATTCGGAATGGCGAACTCTCTCCCCCTCTCTTCTCCTCCCTCTACCTCCTCCCTCCACCCTTCTCCTCTTCCTCCTCCCTCTCATCCCTCTCCCTCCTAGCTCCTCCTTCTCCCTCTTCCTTCTCCCTCTTCCTCTCCCCTCCTCCTCCATCCTCCTCCCTCCTACTCCCTCCGCCTCCTCCCCCTCCTCCCTCATCTTCCCTCCTCCTCCCTCTCCCTCCTCATCCCTCCTCCTCCTGCCTCCCTCCTCCTCCTCCTGCCTCCTTCTCCCTCATCATCCTCCCTCCTCCTTCTCCCTTCTTCTCCCTCTTCCCTCTTCCTCCTCTACCTCCTCCCTCCTCCTCCTCCCTCCACCCTCCTCCTCCCTTCTCCTCCTCTTCCTCCTCCCTTTCCTTCCTCCTCCTCCTCCCTCTACATCCTCCTCCCCCTACCTCTTTCCTCCTCCCTCCTCCTCCCCTTCCACCTCTCTTTCCTTCCTCCCCTCCTCATTTTCCCTCCTTCCTCCTCCTCCTTCCTTCTTCTCCCTCCTCCTCCCCCTCCTCCCCCTCCTCCTTCCTCCTCCTCCCTATCCTCCTCCTCACTCCTCCTCCTCCCTCCTCCTCCTCCCTCTACCTCCTCCCTCCTCCTCCCTTCACATTCCTCCTCCTCCCTCTTCCTCCTCCTCCCTCCTCCTCATCCCTCCTCCTCCCTCCTCCTCATCCCTCCTCCTCCCTTCTCCTCCTCCCTCCTCCTCCTCCCTCTACCTCCTCCTCCCTTCACATTCCTCCTCCTCCCTCTTCCTCCTCCTCCCTCCTCCTCCTCATCCCTCCTTCTCCCTCCTCCTCCTTCTTCCTCCCTCCTCCTCCTCCTCCCTCCTCCCCTCCTCCTTCCTCCTCCTCCCTCTCCTCCTCCTCACTCCTCCTCTCTCCGCCTCCCTCCTCCTCCTCTTCCCTCCACCTCCTCCCTCCTCCTCCCTTCACATTCCTCCTCCTCCCTCCTCCTCCTCCCCTCCTCCTCTTCCCTCCTCCTCCCCCTCCTTCTCCTCCTTTTCCCTCCTCCTTCTCCCTCTTCCTCCTCCCTCTTCCTTCTCCTCCTTCTCCCTCCTCCTTCTCCCTCTTCCTCCTCCCTCTTCCTTCTCCCTCCGCCTCCTCCCTCCTCCTACTCTCTCCTCCTCCTCCCTCCTCCTCCCTCTCCCTCCTCCTCCCTATCCTCCTCCTGCTCCCTTCTCCTCCTGCGTTCTCCTCCTCCCTCCTTCTCCCTCCTCCTCCCTCTTCCTCCTCCCTCCTCCTCGCCTCCTCCTCCACCCTACTCCTCCCTCCTCCTCCTAATCCCTCCTCCTCCCTCCTCCTCCCTCCTCCTCCCTCTACCTCCTCCCCCTCCTCCCTTCACATTCCTCCTCCTCCCTCTTCCTCCTCCTCCCTCCTCCTCTCTCCGCCTCCCTCCTCCTCCTCCCTCTGCCTCCTTCCTTCTCCTCTCTTCACATTCCTCCTCCTCCCTCCTCCTCCTCCTCTCCTCCTCTTCCCTCCTCCTCCCCCTCCTTCTCCTCCTTCTCCCTCCTCATTCTCCCTCTTCCTCCTCCCTCTTCCTTCTCCCTCCGCCTCCTCCCTCCTCCTACTCTCTCCTCCTCCTCCCTCCTCCTCCCTCTCCTCCTCCTGCATGGGCGAAATAGAGAACACACTGAACCGTTCAACAGGGATTCATTGTCAAAGAAATGTGGTTATCAAGACAAACGAAAGTGAGGGAAATGAAATACTTTGGGCGTGTAGAGTCTGGAAAAGATGTATATGGAGGGAGGCCTAACGAGTAAGCGGACAAGAGGAAAACCCAACATGGATGGGTATATCTTATATATAAAAGGCGATCTCCGTCCGTCTGTCTGTCTGTCTATATGTCCCTAATGCGCTCGCGAACGGCCCATCCCATTGAGATGAAATTTTTTACACGTCTTCCTTTCATTCCAGCGCAGCCCACTGTCATATTTTTTTAGTATGAAATCGGCTGCTTACCCAAAATTATTTCATTTTTCATTATAATTTCATATATCTCAGGGGACCTAACTCTGTAAAAGTTATTTCAAGGGGCATAACTTTTCTGTATAACTTATAGTCATATTGTGGCATCGTTTTCAAAGATTTATAAACTCTTTGTCCATAGTTATGTACCGGCATATGAGTTATAATAAATAATGATACAATCTGTAAGGCATTTTCAAAGTTTTCATAAAAATAATGCATAATGCATAACATTGTAACTCATCTTTTTTTGCTTAAAGAATGAATAAATAATAGTTACCTTATCTCTATCAAGTTTGAAGATTTTATATTTCTTTACACTGTCGCCAACTCTAAGAAGACATGGAACAACCTCAGCCATTATTAAATCTACAGGCATATGCGTTATATTCCTCCTCCTCCTCCTCCTCTCCCCTCCTCCACCTCCTACCCTCTTCCTCTTCTCCTCCCCCTCCTCCCTCTCCCTCCTCCATCCTCCTCTTCTCTCTTTCTCCTCCTCCTCCCTCCTCCTCCCTCTTCCTCCTCCCAGCTCCTACTCCTCCTTTTTCTTCTTCTTCTGCTGCTGCTGCCGCTGCTCCATTTACCCAAGTTAATATATTACCAAGTTGGTCTTCGTTTATCTAAGGTTGTTCTAACTGCAACCAATAAATGATTAGACAGACAGACAGACAGACAGACAGACAGACAGATAGACAGACAGACAGACAGACAGACAGACAGACAGACAGACAGACAGACAGACAGTCAGTCGGGAACGGGAACTTATATGACTACTCATATGAATTAAATGAGATGCTCCCCATCAGGAGCTGGGCGAAGCCGGGCCGGGTCAGACAGACAGACAGAGAGACAGACAGACAGACAGACAGTCGGTAACGGAAACGGGAACTTATATGACTACTTATATGAATTAAATGAGATGCTCCCCACCAGGGACTGGGCGAAACCGGGCAGGGTCAGGCAGACAGATAGACAAACAGATAGACAGACAGATGGACAGTCGGGAACGGGAACTTATATGACTACTTATATGAATTAAATGAGATGCTCCACACCAGGAGCTGGGCAATGCCGGGCCGGGTCAGACAGACAGATAGACAGACAGACAGACAGACAGACAGATAGACAGACAGACAGACAGACAGAGAGACAGTCGGTAACGGAAACGGGAACTTATATGACTACTTATATGAATTAAATGAGATGCTCCCCACCAGGGACTGGGCGAAACCGGGCAGGGTCAGGCAGACAGATAGACAAACAGATAGACAGACAGATAGACAGTCGGGAACGGGAACTTATATGACTACTTATATGAATTAAATGAGATGCTCCACACCAGGAGCTGGGCAATGCCGGGCCGGGTCAGACAGACAGACAGACAGACAGACAGACAGACAGACAGACAGACAGACAGACAGACAGACAGACAGACAGACAGACAGACAGACAGACAGACAGACAGTCGGTAACGGGAACGGGAACTTATATGACTACTTATATGAATTAAATGAGATGCTCCCCACCAAGGTCTGGGCGAAGCCGGGCCGGGTCAGCTAGTATATATATATATATATATATATATATATATATATATATATATATATATATATATATATATATATATATATATATATAAAAGACCATTATACACGCCTTAACTCGCTTTGGGCATATGCCACCAGATCTGCAGAATGAAAGGCCAATCGGCACTCGCTGGTCAATATGGCGAGCATGACGATGACCACCATTACTTCCTAAGTCATTTACTGGTAACCATGTAAGACCTGGTAGAACTGCGGTGTCAGATCAACTGTAAAAAGAACCGCACCAAAGGAATTCGATACCAGGTCGGCAGACGAACCTGTAGCCACCAGTGTTGCCATCTCCTTTTGATGAAAAAGCACCAAAATCGACCCAAAAAAGCGCCAAAAGGCACCACAATTATTTGGAAAGCACCCCCCAAAAAAGCACCAATTGTTTTTCTTACAAATGTAACAAGGTAGCACATTATAATTTATTATTATCACTTCATATTACAATGAAGTTTATTCCAGATCCGCCAAATCCCAATCAGAACTACTCTCGAGCCAAAAAAGCACTAAATTGCAATAATATGTTTTGGGAAATCACTAAAACAAGCCCTGGCGGTATTCATTCAAATTGTTATAAAGTAGCACATTATAATTTATTTTTATCACTGAATATTAGAAGTAAGTCTATTCCAGATCTGCAAAATCCCAGTCAGACAACTCCTCTTCAATTTCTGTAGCTATTTCCTGCTGTGTTTGCTCATGTGATAATGATGATGATGGAAAGAAACGTGTATATGCCTCCTGTGACCCAATTTTTCGTAGAATATCCTTAGGTAGTTTATAATCATGACAGCATTTGCCATATCTTTTCATTCCATATCTAATAGTCAAAACAGCTGTCAAACTCTTGATGCTCAGTCTGTTCCGCAAGTTTGATTTTATAACTCCCATCTGACTGAAAATACGCTCCACGTCCGCATTAGAATGAGGTAAAATGAGCACAGTTAAAGCTAAATCTGTAAGATCTTGGAAAGGATTTTCACTTGTGGTATCCCTGTATGAGGCTATTTCTGCCCACAGTCCAAGTGTGTCAGAGGTCTGTGTCCACTGCATATGATGAAGTTTTCTCCACTGGAAATCGATGCGGGTGAGAGTAGCTGCATCTTCTACAAACATTTTAGCAAGATCCAATATACAGGGCTTCATTGGCTGTAAACATTCACTTCCACTAAGACATTACATGGACTGCAACACTCGAACGTTATCGGGCAAACATAAACGCAGCTGTGTCAACAGCTCTATTAAAAACTGGATGCACCTTCCACGAATTTCTTTCTCATCAGGAAACACTTAGCCTGCTATTTCTTTCTCAAACTCATAACCTAGATTGGGATTAGGATCTAAACAATCTTGAATAGCATCACTTTCTGTTATTTTTTTTCCCCAGGAATGGCAATCTTTGAACTGATAGAATCAGTGAGTTGGACAAGATAGCTGAGCAGTTTTGTTGGATCCTGTATATCTGCTTCGAATTTATTATTCACACTTTGAACTTCTCCGAGAATATGCTTGAGAAATATGAGTTACAGATAGTTTTTCATGTCGCTAAACATAGAATTTAGAAGTTCTGCTGTATATCAGCGCTCGTTGAGTGTTCCAATATCAAAATGAGTTCTGAGCTCGACCCACTGCTGCAATATTCTGATAACGGCAGACTGAATGGGCATCCATCGTGTCTGGCTTAATTGAACAACCTTCAGCGGATGTTGTCCATCATGTATTGAAGCAAACAGCTCCCTTTACTTTGATTGACGAAGACTTGAGTGAGAAAACCAGTTATATATTTCTCTAATCATGATCTCTATGTTCCTGGGCAGACAAGCAGCTGCAGTCTGTGACACTGCCAGCTGAAGAGAATGGCATACACACCTAACTAGTACCAGATGAGGAACTTCGGATTTTAATTTTGTATATACTCCATTGTTTACACCTGTCATGACAGATGCATTGTCAGTTCAGAGTGCAACTTGTCTTTGCAACTCAAGTCCATTCTTGTTTAAACAATCGTTTAGCGCATTGCATATTGCCTGCGCGTTGCAGTCACTCACTTCAACTAAATCGTATTAAAGGGAGTTAAATTACTTGAAAATTGCGTGGTAATGTACTAAGACTGTTTTACTCCCTCGCTTCAGTTCAAATTCGGCTTTTTAGTGTTCCCAGAATGATTGTTAAAGTGATTTTTTACCCATCCGAAAAAAGCACCAAAAAGCATCAAACAAAAAAAACAAAAAAAATTGTGAAGCACCCAATTCTTGCGGCCGGGCTAAATGCAAAATTTTGGCACTAAATGACTTGAAAAAGCACTAAATTTGGTGCGAAAAGCGTCAAAATGACAACACTGGTAGCCACACCGCTGCCGTGGCTCCCATAACACACACACACAAACACACACACACACATACTCATACACATACACACGCGCTATCTTGGATTGGCAGTATTCTTCGCAAGACGGTGCATGGAAGACGGTGCATGGAAGATAGTACATGGAAGATAGTGCATGGAAGACGGTGCATGGAAGACGGTGCACGGAAGACGGTGCATGGAAGACGGTGCATGGAAGATGATCCATGGAAGATGGTGCATGGAAGATGGTGCATGGAAGATGATCCATGGAAGATGGTGCATGGAAGATGGTGCATGGAAGACGGTGCATGGAAGACGGTGCATGGAAGACGGTGCATGGAAGACGGTGCATGGAAGATGATGCATGGAAGATGGTGCATGGAAGATAGTGCATGGAAGATGATCCATGGAAGATGGTGCATGGAAGATGGTGCATGGAAGATGGTGGATGGAAGACGGTGCATGGAAGACGGTGCATGGAAGACGGTGCATGGAAGATGATCCATGGAAGATGGTGCATGGAAGATGATCCATGGAAGATGGTGCATGGAAGATGGTGCATGGAAGATGATCCATGGAAGATGGTGCATGGAAGATGGTGCATGGAAGATAGTGCATGGAAGATAGTGCATGGAAGACGGTGCATGGAAGACGGTGCATGGAAGATGATCCATGGAAGATGGTGCATGGAAGATGGTGCATGGAAGATGATCCATGGAAGATGGTGCATGGAAGATGGTGCATGGAAGATAGTGCATGGAAGATAGTGCATGGAAGACGGTGCATGGAAGACGGTGCATGGAAGATAGTACATGGAAGATAGTGCATGGAAGACGGTGCATGGAAGACGGTGCATGGAAGACGGTGCATGGAAGACGGTGCATGGAAGATGATCCATGGAAGATGGTGCATGGAAGATGGTGCATGGAAGATGATCCATGGAAGATGGTGCATGGAAGATGGTGCATGGAAGACGGTGCATGGAAGACGGTGCATGGAAGACGGTGCATGGAAGACGGTGCATGGAAGATGATGCATGGAAGATGGTGCATGGAAGATAGTGCATGGAAGATGATCCATGGAAGATGGTGCATGGAAGATGGTGCATGGAAGATGGTGGATGGAAGACGGTGCATGGAAGACGGTGCATGGAAGACGGTGCATGGAAGATGATCCATGGAAGATGGTGCATGGAAGATGATCCATGGAAGATGGTGCATGGAAGATGGTGCATGGAAGATGATCCATGGAAGATGGTGCATGGAAGATGGTGCATGGAAGATAGTGCATGGAAGATAGTGCATGGAAGACGGTGCATGGAAGACGGTGCATGGAAGATGATCCATGGAAGATGGTGCATGGAAGATGGTGCATGGAAGATGATCCATGGAAGATGGTGCATGGAAGATGGTGCATGGAAGATAGTGCATGGAAGACGGTGCATGGAAGACGGTGCATGGAAGACGGTGCATGGAAAATAGTGCATGGAAGACGGTGCATGGAAGATGGTGCATGGAAGATGATCCATGGAAGATGGTGCATGGAAGATGGTGCATGGAAGATAGTTCATGGAAGACGGTCCATGGAAGATAGTGCATGGAAGATGGTGCATGGAAGACGGTGCATGGAAGATGGTGCATGGAAGACGGTGCATGGAAGATGGTGCATGGAAGACGGTGCATGGAAGATGGTGCATGGAAGATGATCCATGGAAGATAGTGCATGGAAGATGGTGCATGGAAGATAGTTCATGGAAGACGGTCCATGGAAGATAGTGCATGGAAGATGGTGCATGGAAGACGGTGCATGGAAGATGGTGCATGGAAGACGGTGCATGGAAGATGGTGCATGGAAGATGGTCCATGGAAGATGGTCCATGGAAGATAGTGCATGGAAGACGGTGCATGGAAGATAGTGCATAGGAGATGGTGCATGGAAGATGGTGCATGGACGATAGTGCATGGAAGATGGTGCATGGAAGATAGTACATGGAAGACGGTGCATGGAAGATAGTGCATGAGAGATGGTGCACCATCTTAAGGAGGGCTATGGCGTCGCCTCTACATATAGAGGTACCATCCATCCATCATGTGTCATGCCGATAAGCGTGGGCGGTCATGTTTTGCCATCTCACTCGATCACCAGTGTCATGGATCAGCTCTATGTTTCTGTCTCGACAATGCCACGTGACCAAGCCATCCAGGTATTTATTTCGTGGCCTTCCCATTGGTCTCTTCCCTTCGATCTTGCCAGTTGTCACCAAGTTCTCCAATTCATTTCTTCTCATAATATTCCCAAAAATGTTTGACTATCTACGTCTAATGACTCTAATCAGTTTACGATCTTCGTTTGTGTCTTGTAGGACCTGTTCATTGGTTTTTCTGTCTGTTCATTATATTCTTTGCATTTTCCTCAGAAACCACATTTCCACAGCCATCAGGTGTTTTTCAGCATGTCTGCTCATTGTCCACGCTTCACATCCATATAAAAGTATAGGTTCTATGTAGCACTTCAACACTCTTTTTCTCGTTTCAATTGATATCTTTTTATTGGTCAGGATGTTTTTCATCCTGCAAAAGGCTACCTTCGCAATGGCAATTCTTGTTCTAATCTCTTCAAGGCATCTACCATCAGATGTTATGACTGTTCCGAGATAGTTGTACCGATTCACTAGTTTAAGAATATGCCCATTGACTTGTATATTACATTGTTTTATTTCTTCCTTCCTAGTGACGACCATAATCTGTGTCTTCTTACAATTCAATTCTAACCTTAGTTAATCACTGTGTGCAACAACCGCATCTACTAAATGTTGCAGGTCCTGTTCATTGTCTGCAATTAAGACTGTCTGCAATCAAGACTGTATCTGCATATCTAATGTTATTGATGTATCGACCCCCAGTGTTGATTCCGTCCATATCTTCTATATTTCTGAAAATATTTTCACTGTACAGGGAAAACAGATCTGTAGACATTACACATCCCTGTCTCACACCTTTCTTAATAGGCTGATATTGACCTACTTGATTATCAATTCTTATGGCAGCTTGTAGTTTCCAATATATGTTTTTTACAAGTCTAAGGTCTTTTCCATCAATTTGTAGATCTTCAAGCATCCTTTTCATATCGACATGTCTCACTTTATCGAAAGCCTTTGTGTAGTCAATAAAGCAAAGTTGTAGAGCTTTGTTTACTTTTACAGAACGTTCAACTACTGTTCTCATTATATACACAGCATTTACTGTACCATTGCCTTCTACAAACCCACATTGTTCTTCTCCTATTTCAGATTGTATTTTCTTCCTAAATCTTTGCATGATAATTCTTAGCAAATTCTTTGTGATGTGACTCATTATACTAATCGTTCGATGTTGATCACATTCCAAGGTTCCAAGTCTCATGATTTCTTTGGGATTGCAATAAATATAGAATTACATAATTCATGAGGTATATCTCCAGTATCATATATTGTATTCAGGAGTCTGGTAACTTTATCTATTCCGTATTCTTCTAAAGCATTAATCATTTCTGTTGCGATGCTGTCTGAACCGGGGGTCTTGCCAGTTTTCATATGGTTAAGAGCATTTCGAACCTCCATCTTCAAAATTGATGGTCCTTCATTATTATTTTAGAATATCATACCGTTCTTCTCTGTTATCATCATAAAGGTTTTTCACATAATCTGACCATACATGTAAAATCTGATGTTTTTCTATTATGATTTTTCCATCTTGTGTCTGTAGGCAGCCTGTTGATGTATGTGTTCTTTGATTAGTAAGCTCCTGAATTCCTTTGTGCATTAGTTTGGTATTTTTACTGTTGTTTTGTTTTTCAATTTCTATGCAATTTTTCTCGAACCATGCTTCTTTTGCATCCTTGCATAATGTTCTGACTTTTCTGTGAATTTCTTTATATTTGGGAGGATTATTTTTGTTTGTCTTCTTGTTTCCATTAGCTGTAAAATTTCTTCAGTCATCCATGTCTCACGACCAACTTTCTTTAATTTTGGAAAAGTTGATTCTGCAGCTAAACTGACTGAATTCTTCAAAATTTTACATTGATAATCCACATCTTGAAATAGGATCTCTAGATCAGACAATATATCAAATTTGTTCTTTACTTCTATGTTAAAATTATCTGGTATTTCTTTGTCAGTTTTCAATTTGCATAAATCATATTTAGTGTTTCCGGTTGTATACTTGACTTTCTTTAACTTTACCCTCAGTGTGCCTGTAATTAATCTGTGATCAATGTAACAGTCTGCATTGGGAACTGTTTTTACGACTGATAGCACATTTCGAAAGCTTCTGCTAATCAGTATTTAATCTATCTGGTTTTTAATCTTGCTGTCTGGACTCCTCCATGTCCATAATCTTCTAGGGTGCTAGGAAACAACCATTCCTTGTTCTTTTGCCTATTATACAAGTCTGTATCCTTTTTCGTTTCGCTCTCCCAAACCATGGTTGTCTACACTGCATCCATCGCCTTGATTTCCCCCTTTTGCGTTTAAATCATGCATTATAATATTTATTTCTGGGTGTTTACATTTCTTCAAAGCGCGTTCCATGTCATTATAAAATTTATCTATACCTTTTTCACTGCATTCACTTGTTGGATCATATATTTGAATGGCATTCATTTTAAAAGGTCTTCCGTTTAATGTTACTAATATAACTGTCTGACACAGCCCAATATCCTTTAACAGAATTTGATGTTTGCCGAGACAACATAATGGCTACACCTCTTTGCCGTTCTTCTCCCGTAGAAGAAATAATCTTAAAATCCTATTTTGTCTTGATCCCCGCCCCTCTCCATCTGAATTTACACATTCCTAATATATTAATATTATCTCTTCCCATTTTTTGTTTGATGTTATCCAATTTTCCATCTGCATTAATTGTTCTGACATTTCCTACTTTTAATGATAGTAAACTTTTGCACCTAGTAGACTGCTGACGGTCTGGAGTCACTTGGTGCAACATGACTATCCCTACCGGGCGAGGCTGCTCCTATGGAGCACCCATTTATGCCGTTTCTCTGAATGTCGATGATATTACAAAACATAATGTTCTTCGCATCTGTAAAGAAGGTAGTTTGCCATTGGGTTCCTTCTTAGCAGTCGTGAATCTCGAGACCATAACCCACAACTATCTGTCGGCTGCTCTCCAAACTCATCCATCACCTGCACACATGGCTTCAGGTAACCCTGATCGGGAGGCTAAATGGGTACTCCATCTTGCCCAAGGGTGTCCGTAGGCTAGCGGAGGGAAGGAGGCATCTTACTTCTCCTTTGAGAAGGGATACCCCTACCCCCGCCACCCAATATAGAGGGTAGTCGCGAATAAGTTGAAGAAGAGGACTTGGGCCAACACAGGCCGTTGCCATTAAGAGAAGGCGGGTTAGTTGGTGGGACAGCCATTTTTATAATACACCTCAAAGCTCTATTCATGGGGGTCGGCGGTAGGAGGGGCCATGCATAACCTCTTTCTCTCTTCCCTACTTTACAGGGTTTGTCTCTGTAGAGACCAGCTAATGGAATTAAATTGACGGAAGGTAAGGGAAAACCACTGTGTGCATCCCTGGCCAGTTATTATCTGAAAATTTAAACAAGAGAAGACAAAAAAGATAAATATTTGGTTAGATGGGCCCTACAGCATAATCTGAAAAACAACTATAACCGACCACGCTTATCGGCATGACACATGACAATGATAATGATGACCTAATGCAACACCTGGATGCACTCTACACGTGAAAGTCAACTTGCAGCACCAGGTGCTAACCAAAGATGCGGTGTGAAAAGACTGAAACAGAAAATTAACCCAAAGAAAAGGTCTGCGTTGACTATTTTCACAGCTGCAATTATTTCGAGGAATTTACATTGGAGTTCGCAAAGACCGACAAACCGCACTGCGTGCGCACTTGTTTTATAACAAGATTACATTCTGTTTTTAAAAGCTGTACAAACGACGCCCCCTGAAAAGAGTTTTTCCCCTTGTGTTTTTTAAATGATCAACTTCATTGCATGTGGATGTGTCAAAAAGTCTTGACTTGTAGACTACACTAACAAACAGTTCACTAGTCTTGTCTCCTAGAAGATACTTTCAAACAGTTCTCTAGTCATGTATTCTACTTCATACTTTTCAACAGTTCTCTAATATTGTCTCCTAAATTATAATAGCAAATAGGTCTCTAAACTTGTATTCTATATTATACTTCCAAACAATTCTCTAGTTTTATATTGTATATCAAACTTTCAAACAGTTCTCCAGTCATATATTTTTTACCATACTTTCAAAGAGTTCTCCAGTCTTGTATTCTATATCATACTTTCAAACGGTTCTCTATAACATACTTTCCAACAGTTCTCTCATATTGTCTCCTCAATCATACTAGCAAACAGGTCTCTAATCTTGTATTCTATACTATACCAGAAAACAGTCCTCCAATCTTGTATTCTATATCATTCTAGCAAATAGTTCTCTAGTTTAGTTCACTAGATCATACTAGCCAAAAGGTAATCTTGAATTTTATATTATACTAGCAAACAGTTCTCCAGTCTTGTATTCCATATATTACCTCTATACAACTCTCCAGACTTGTATTCTTTATTATACTAACAAACATTTCTCCAGTCTTGTATTCTATATCATATTAGCAAACAGTTCTCCAGGCTTGTTTTCCATACATTACTTGTATGCAGTTCACCAAACTTGTATTATATATTATACTAACAACAGTTCTCCAGTCTTGTATTATATATCATACTAAACAGTTATCCAATATTGTATTTTATATTATACTAGAAAACAGTTATCCAGTATTAAAATATTGAGCACAACCCACTACCGGCAACGCTGATCGTATTCTGGTATGAACCTAAGGCCTATCCACGTCAATGTGGAAGCACTAGACTCGAGTTTCGCTCTCGTTTGAGCTCGTCAGTAGTGCATATCCTTGACCGGACCCGGAAACAAACCCCGGATCACTGGCGTGTGAAGCGGGTTGTAACCACTAGACCACGCGGCACACGCTGAACACGGCCAAATTATCATAACAGAATATTACAACGTCACCCATCGTAGGCTGTAGCTCAAGATCTGCCCGATCGTGCTTCCACATTGACGTGGATAGGTCTTAGGTTCATACCAGAATACGATCAGAGTTGCCAGTAGTGGGTTGTGCTCAATATTTAAATCTCAAATCCCGAAACAACCAAATAAATCAATTTGATTATTGCTCGCTGGACTTTAGGCGGTCTGGTGTGCCTTGCCAGTGAAAAGACCTGATCGTTCGGGTCCACATCGATTGACGGACGTCAGTAGCGGCTATCGGGCAGATCACAGGCGTATGTTGCAATGGGAAAGATGCTTGCTCTTAAAAATCTAATTTTTGTAGTTCTATCTGTCTCACTCCATAATTTATTCAGTTGTTTTAGTCTTTGAAGAGCAATTGATAGTCGTCGTTTAATTTCTTTCATTGTGTCATTGTTGTTGGTAATCAATGACACAAGATATCCAAAATTGTCCGCCACCTCCAATTTTTCCTCATTAACATATACTTCTTTCTCCATAGTAGTTTTATCTGTATGCATTATTTTTGTTTTTGCTATGTTAAGATATAGTATGACAATGTACTGAACGTATTTTCCAAGAGATCACAAAAGCAAAAAAATTCTGGTGTTGACTGCGAGTTCCTGTAAGGGATATGCAACTAACCAACTTTTAACTCCTAACATAGAAGAATACACCAAGATTAAAGACAGTTGACAGCCTATTCATATTTACGGCTTACTATAAATACATAGCGAGCGTAGTTGATAAAGAGTGATGTCAGGAGCACGGTCGCCCAAAGGGTTCAACGCCAAGGCTCGTCGTCCGCGACAATGAGGGAAAGATTGGCCACCTACTCTTCCGTGCATCCAGACCTACAAAATGTAACAGTGTTACCACATCGCTTCTGTGCATCCAGTCCTACAAAATGTAACAGTTTTACCACATCGCTTCTGTGCATCCAGTCCTACAAAATGTAACAGTTTTACCACATCGCTTCCGTGCATCCAGACCTACAAAATATAACAGTGTTACCACATCGCTTCTGTGCATCCAGACCTACAAAATGTAACAGTTTTACCACATCGCTTCCGTGCATCCAGACCTACAAAATATAACAGTGTTACCACATCGCTTCTGTGCATCCAGACCTACAAATTGTAACAGTTTTACCACATCGCTTCCGTGCATCCAGACCTACAAAATGTAACAGTGTTACCACATCGCTTCCGTGCATCCAGACCTACAAAATGTAACAGTGTTACCACATCGCTTCCGTGCATCCAGACCTACAAAATGTAACAGTGTTAGCACATCGCTTCCGTGCATCCAGACCTACAAAATGTAACAGTGTTACCACATCGCTTCCGTGCATCCAGACCTACAAAATGTAACAGTGTTACCACATCGCTTCTGTGCATCCAGACCTACAAAATGTAACAGTGTTACCACATAGCTTCCGTGCATCCAGACCTACAAAATGTAACAGTGTTACCACATCACTTCCGTGCATCCAGACCTACAAAATGTAACAGTGTTACCACATCGCTTCCGTGCATCCAGACCTACAAAATGTAACAGTGTTACCACATCGCTTCCGTGCATCCAGACCTACAAAATGTAACAGTGTTACCACATCGCTTCCGTGCATCCAGACCTACAAAATGTAACAGTGTTACCACATCGCTTCCGTGCATCCAGACCTACAAAATGTAACAGTGTTACCACATCGCTTATGTGCATCCAGACCTACAAAATGTAACAGTGTTACCACATCGCTTCCGTGCATCCAGACCTACAAAATGTAACAGTGTTACCACATCTCTTCTGTGCATCCAGACCTACAAAATGTAACAGTTTTACCACATCGCTTCCGTGCATCCAGACCTACAAAATGTAACAGTGTTACCACATCGCAGACACATAGCTGCAAGCTGATTAGGGACAAAGTAATTATAAATACGCAGGCTGCCGCAGTAATACAGTGTATAGCACCCTTGCCCGCCTGCTTGAGGGTCACGTGATTGAATCCCATTCGTGGCGGGGATTTTTGTTTATTGATCTGGGCTGTCCTACCTTAATGTGTATCGTGAGTTTCTCTGGGAAGTAAAGACAGTCGGTGTGATACTGACCACGTCGAGGGCTATTGATCTACTAAAAATAGGGGGACGAGCACCATGAACCTAATACATCTCACGGCGTGGATATGGGTCCTTGTGTTAGCTTACAAGTACGGGAATCACGTATACAATTGGTAGTAGCCGTTTGTTGCATAGGCTTTACGGTAACTGACTTGCCAAGTGTCTAGTGAAGAATCAACCGATGGAATCTTCGATACAACGATGTTAAAATGGCACTTGTAGAATCATGAAGAGAACTATTCAAACAATTAATAACGTTGGAAAGAATGACCAGGGAGTGATGCAAGCCAATTCAAAACAGACAAACAGAAAAGACGGTTTGCAATTATCGTTTCCCAATTGAGAAGGACATCACGCGAGAAGTTTGGTACTGTATTGTTGAGTTAGCTAATTGCATATCCTTTACAAGACGTCGCAGTCAACCCCAGCATTTTTTTGGCTGTTTGTGATTTCTCGGCAAGTTTAATTTCAGTACCTTGCCATTGCTTTCTGAACGACCGTCCCTCATACTTTTGTATGGAAATCGACGCAAAGCGGTTTGCTTCCAAATCTGTTTCCAAATCGCCCGCAGCTGTGTTTCGAACGCAATATGCGGGATTAAGAATTGCGTCTGTAACCACATCGTCACAGAGCCGGCATTGTTGAGTAGGTGATTAAAGACTCCAGCGCGGCGCAAGCGCGACAGAAAGCTTCCGATCGTCGGATGTCGCCCCCTTTGTCTAATATTTCAGTCCTTACCTTAGTAACGCTCTCTGGAGGTGGGCCCACCTAAATCATGATTCCCGGGTGTCTTTCTCCAGTTGTGCCTTCGCACCATGACTTCGAACCGTTTCATCTTTTTTTCGGACTTAACTTGCATTTACGCCGCTATGTGTGCCTACCAACAAACCATCCTGCCATGGAGGATGCAAACATTATATATCCGATGCTTAGCAACCTGCCTTATTACAGCACCCTTCATTCGACAGTGGGAAATACTGCACTATATTGTTCACAAAATTGTTGCTGTTGGCGTCTTCTGTCTGAATATTAAATGCTTCAGCGCCGACAGCTTGTTGGTCAATCAAATCATTAACATACATTTCAGAGTAACGGTAATGGCCATAAAAGACCAGAGTGTTATCACACTTAAACATTTAATATAAAGTATTCACAATTGATGATTCCGACTATGCTGCTGTCGCTTCGCTGAAAATGGATGTAGTCAAACAGTCTCAACATTCTCGCTAATCATGATGGAATTATAGTCAACTATTCCACTTCATAGCTTCCCCCGTAACACCGTGAATACTGATTCTTTCATCTTCATAATGCTAACGTCTATCACGGAGAGTAATCGTTCAGCCCATTAACAATTGTACCTTGTGAATAATGTATCACTCCGTGTGATTGTTTCTACCATTAGCCCGGCATTTAGGTATGTCCTTATCAATGCAGTGATTTACACCCTAACTTCCTGCCAGCAATAGTGGCGTACCCTATCCTAAAGTTTAGCTAAACCTTGGAACTGGATCTCTCACAGCATGGTTCCTCTTGCACGATTAACTAACGAATAACATTCCAGACAATTGCAACACAAATCGCATCAGTTGGCGAAGTCACTTTTGTGCACATTCTACAAGTGCTAATCAGTACGTTGTAAATGTAAGGTCCCGTAATTTTATGCCAGGGAAGCACATAGCAGTAGGGATCATAGAATTCTGGAGAAAATTCACTGGAAAAAATATATATTGGACCTTTGACCGGGAAAGAATAAAATGTCTCACCTGAAGATCTGAAACATAAACCCCCTTCAAAGTACTCTCCTAGGGACTACACACTTCGTTGTAAGTGTGCGAGTAAGTAAGTAAATCCCTCAGTGAGTATATAAGTAGATAAGTAAGTGAGTGAGTGAGTGAGTGAGTGAGTGAGTGAGAGAGTGTGTACAAAATGAGTGAGTGAGTGAATGAGTATAAAGTAAGTGAGTAAATAAATGAGTGATTGAGTGAGTGAGAAAGTAGATAAGTAAGTTAGTGAGTGAGTGAATGAGCAAGTAAGTAATCAAGTATGTAAATGAGTAAATTAATAAGTAAATTAATAAGTGAGCAAGTGAGTGATTAATTAATTAATTAATTAATTAATTAATTAATTAAGTGAGTAAGTAAATAAATGACCCTTTACACGCCTTCAGATGTAACGGGTATATGGTGCTAGACCCATATTGTTCATAGATCAGTCACTTCAGGAGTGGTGTGGTCATTATTACTCTGACCGCCGTAATTTCATAGACCAATCAGTTCAAGAGTGGTGTGGTAATTATTACTCTGACCGCCGTAATTTCATAGACCAATCACTTCAAGAGTGGTGTGGTAATTATTACTCTGACCGCCGTAATTTCATAGACCAATCACTTCAAGAGTGGTGTGGTAATTATTACTCTCACCGCCGTAATTTCATAGACCAATCACTTCAAGAGTGGTGATGGTCATTATTACTCTGACCGCCGTAATTTCATAGACCAATCACTTCAAGAGTGGTGTGGTCATTATGACTCTGACCGCCGTAATTTCATAGACCAATCACTTCAAGAGTGGTGATGGTCATTATTACTCTGACCGCCGTAATTTCCCAAAACATTTCCTGGTACCCATCTTCGGCTGGGTCGGTAGGGGAGCCAGCCAAGGTCAATGTCAAACATCCGTTGACCACCGGCCGGCAGGCAAGCTTCTAACCACTACGCTACAGCGGCTTCCATTAATTGATTAATTGACATGGGGTGATTAATCGTCTTAAGCGTTTTCCCGTATCTGCAGTGGGCTGATATATCGCCGAAATGTTGTCATTGTGTTACCTTACATACATATCTGTTACCTTATTAACAACGTTTAAGTCATAACTGTAACAAATCCCTACTTTCCATTTTAAGCCACCCATTTTTGTTTGGTCCAAACCTACCGTTTATTTGGCACAAAATCTGTGAAGAAATTGCATAGTTATTCCTTTTTTTGTTTTTGGGCACAGAATATTTTAAGAAATTGCATAGTTATTCCTTTTTTTGTTTTTGGGCACAGAATATTTTAAGAAATTGCATAGTTATTCCTTTTTTTGTTTTTGGGCACAGAATATTTTAAGAAATTGCATAGTTATTCCTTTTTTTGTTTTTGGGCACAGAATATTTTAAGAAATTGCATAGTTATTCCTTTTTTCTTTTTGGGCACAGAATATTTTAAGAAATTGCATAGTTATTCCTTTTTTTGTTTTTGGGCACAGAATATTTTAAGAAATTGCATAGTTATTCCTTTTTTTGTTTTTGGGCACAGAATATTTTAAGAAATTGCATAGTTATTCCTTTTTTTGTTTTTGGGCACAGAATATTTTAAGAAATTGCATAGTTATTCCTTTTTTGTTTTTGGGCACAGAGTATTTTAAGAAATTGCATAGTTATTCTTTTTTTGTTT
>OY992877.1:150569188-150649188 GCA_963921405.1 Cepaea hortensis | reverse complement strand
TGTCTCTTTTGTGTGTGTGTGTGTGTGTGTGTGTGTCTGTGTGTGTGTGTGTCTGTGTGTGTGTGTCTCTGTGTGTGTGAGAGAGAGAGAGAGAGAGAGAGAGAGAGAGAGAGAGAGAGAGAGAGAGAGAGAGAGAGAGATGTTTTAGAGTAAACATTTTTGTATACAAAACTGGATCCTGAAGATGACAGGGGGAATCCCGTGGAAACGTTGTTACATTGACTTGTTTCATCGTGTCTGCACAGGCCAGCATACATACTTAATGGAACAGTCAAAGAGCTCTCGTCAACAATTATGGGATATCTTGGTATTGGTAAAGGACCACTTTTATTGAGCACGAACATCTCTACAGCCGCTCCGTCTCCTCCCATATACCACACAAGGAGAAACACGGTGAGGTAATTCATAAGCACTGACCTCACATGTGTGCATATACCAGAATCACACATGGTATCAATGTTCTTTTTTTATGGATTAAAAAGTTAATTGCATGCCCTCTACGGGACATAGCAGTTAACCCCAGGATTTATTTGCGGTTTGTAGTTTACTAGGCAATGCTAGTTCAGTAATTTACAATGGCTTTTTAAATGGCCGACGCCCCATAATATCGAAATCAACACAAACTGGACTACTTCCAAATACCTCGAAGCTTATTTCGACATCTCGGATATCACGGGGAATTGGGAGACTGTGCGTCTCACTATCCCCCCAGCCAGTAGCTTTTTATGGAGTGCATGCTGTTTATTATTACTTCAGAGTTTGGCAATTATATTTATTTTTGCAAGCCTTTCTATCAGTTATGATATTTAACCCATGCTCGCCACACTCCGTATATATATTGCAGTACCATACTTCTGTATTTAATATTGTGTAGCTCATACATGCAAGGTATTTTTTTCTTGTTACATAGTTGCCTTAATGAACTGATTTCAGCCTACATTCTTGATTGAGTTTATCACAATTTTGGTTTTACGACGGGATGTCAATAAGTATGTCACAAATGGCTGTAGAAAAAATAACTAAATACGATAACAACTTGAAACCAGTTTATTTTTATCCATACATTGTCCCTTTATTTCTCAACATAATTTCCACCAACATTGATGCACTTATCCCATCGTTTTATCAGTCCTCCCAAATCAGCTGCATAGAACTGCGTGCTCTGTTTTCTAAACCACTTATTCACTTCACATTCAACTTCGGCGTCATTCGCGAAATGTCTCCCGCCAAGGTGAGGTTTCAGTGGAACAATAAGGTGGAAATCGCTAGGGGCTAAGACGGGGCTGTAAGGTGGATGTTCTAGAACTTCCCACCTTAGTTGGTTAATTTTCTCCTGAGTTAATCGAGCCGTATGTGGTCTGGCATTGTCACGAAGAAGCAACACTCCTCTAGTCAGCAAGCCTGGACGGTTTTTCTTCGAATTACATCATGAAGCATCGATGGAACGCCACAGTATGATACAGAATTCACATTGTCACCTTTCTTCTTGAAATTGGTTAAAATCACTCCTTGACAATCCCATAACACTATCAGCATAACCTTCCCTGCTGATGGCGTAACCTTGAAATTTTGGACATAAGGCGAAGAAGGATGTTTCCATTGCATTGAAGCACGCTTTGATTCAGGCTGGTAGTGATGCACCCATGATTTGTCCCCAGTAACATTCCTGTTCAGCAAGTCTTCTCCTTCATCGACAGAGATGATGCAAGGACAGGCCAAATCGGTTCATTTTGTGTTCCTCCTTCAATTGTCTGGGTACCCACCTTGAGGGAACTTTCTTAAATTTCAATCGATCGTGCATTATGCTGTATGCTGAACCATGTGAGCACCCTATAGCAGATGCTACAGAGTCTATCGTTACTCTCCTGTCACCTCTAATAATCTCCCCAGTCCACTGCACAGATGCTTCTTTTGCAATCTCAACAGGACGACCAGATCGGATTTCATCAACAATTTTAGAGCGTTCTTGAAAACATTTTTCTACCTAGCTATGCACTTCTTTACGGGACACACATTTGTCAGCATAAACAGGACGCATTTCCTTATGAATGTCCTTTGCAGGCAGTCGTTTCGCTTCCCCTTCCCTAAAAAAAAGCACAACAGCACGTTGCTCTTTGGTTGTAAACTCCGTAAGTACAGTTGCCATTTTTTTTATGTGCTGCGCACGCGCATGAGACACCTAGCACCACCTGACGAACGGGTATATAAAGTTCGATGTTGCTGTCATCTAATGACACCTGTAGAAAACACCAACTACATATACCTGCCATCCCACAGAACTGTGTGACTTACTTATTAACTCGCCCTCGTATATCTCGAACCAACAAACAGACCCGTTTTTTAAAGAAGGACTCCTCGGTCCCACAAATGGTAAAAACCTCTTTGTGTGGTTCATGGTCCCTGTGTTTTTGGTTGTTTTTTTTTTTCGTCGTGTGTATTGCCTTCTAGAGGTGGAAAGTGCCTACTGTTTATATATGGTCATATTTAATGCAGCAGACTTAAGCTGGCTGAGCCAGACAGGAGAGAAAGCAAAGTGACGAGATATTTGTTCATATTATTTAGAGATTATTAACAGAAGCACTGTTACAATTCTGACAGGAAGATCCAGTCATACAGTTGACCCCACTCTTTCCCCCTTGACCTCTGTTACGCCTTGGTGGAACGACTTCTATTTATAGAAGGGAAGTGTGCATAGATTTTCCGTGAACAAGAGGGGAACTAGCCAAGATGTCTCAATTACGTCTTTATGTAAGAAAGAAAGCGTTATGTGTGTATCTATCAACACACCACATAGTCTGTTTACTATTTTAGTCCTAGACATATCCTTCCTTCGTTCCTTTCTTCCTTTCGCAATTCCTTCCTTCCTTCTTCTTCTTCGTCTTCTTCCTCTTACACGTGCCTCTTATCTTCTAAAGAAGCATGAGGTCTCAGCTACTCATGTCAAGCACTGGTATTTTGTGCTGTCACACTTAGTCCCTCTCATATCCTTCTAATATTAGTCATTTCTATTTCTAATTTCCAAATCTCTTCTTCTTGTGACTTAGGTCTCCTTCTTTTTCTTTTGCCCTGTAAGTTCCGATGGAAGGAGTTTATATTTACACCGTTAACATGTTTTCTCAATGTATGACCTATCCAGCACTGACGACGTTTCCTCACGTGTGGATTCAATGGAGTTTGTTTAGCTCTCCCCTAGAGCTCCACGTTAATGATAAAGTTATATAATTTACATCCTTTTGTTTTGATCACACCAGTTAAAAATTTGTGTACTTTACGAGTAATTGTTCAGTAATCCACAGTGTTGTTGATCAAAACCTCAGTACTGGTTTTATTGATATTGATTTTATTTTAGAGTTAAATATCCCATGTGTGATACATGATTTAATTTCCTTTGACCTCCACACATTTGAAAGTGCTATGAAAGCTCTTCGTATGTTTTTAATGTTATTTTTTGTTTTTTAATTTTAATTTTAATATCTCTGTATGTTTCCCCAACTTAGTCTACATTGCCTCCCAAGTACACATGATTCTATCTCCTTTAGCGAGGTTTCACCAAGGGAAAGCCGGACTCCCTGGCGAAGAGGTTAACGACTTTCTCCGTAATCCCTATATCCATGTGAGGAACACAGCTGCGTGAGATTCGGCAGCGAATAACCACGTCGCGTTGGTGATTTAGGGGTATGTGAGCTGGTCGCTCTGAAAGCAATTACAAACTACAGAGCGTAATCTTGCCAAGAACATCAACAGCAGCTGAGAAGTGTTGGTGTTGACTGCAACGTTCTGTAAGGGAAATGCAACATAAAAAAACAACAACAACCAAGGGAAATTGCATTTTCATTTTCTTGATTTATTCTCATTATCTTTCCCATTTGGGTTTTAAACCCCAATAATTGTTATCTTTCATCAAATGTAATTAATTTATCGTGTGTTGCATAGGAGGTCAATGTTGTTAGCGAGGTCCAGAATATCAGTCGACATATCTTTATTGCAACAGGACATGACGGATATGACATTTTTAAAATAAATTTAGTTGCATCTCCTCCACAGGAAGTAGCAGTCAACCCCAGCATTTTGGCTGTTCGTGATTCATGGGCAAGTTTTACATTCAGTAGTTTGCCATTGCTTTCTGAACGACCAGCACCTATATCTTTTCGAAAAAAACCAGCATCGCTGTGTTTCGAAACCGGGTATACGGGATTACGAATCGCGTCCGTAACCTCTTCGCCACGACAAAAACACAAACGCATGTACATACCTTACAAAAACATACGGTCGAATGAATAGAAATCGTAGATTACGAAAATAAATTATCCAACTTATGAATGAATGAGCAAATGTGTTAGAAAAATAGGGTAAACACACAATAATGACTAAAAAAAGTAAGAATAAATACGCTGAAACATGCCACACGTGTTCAACGTTTTGTTATAACAACGTTTGTCGAGAACCAAAAGAAAATGTGACTAATAAGAACATTATTATTAATTATAACACACAGTATATGGGCACATATCACAGCCGGATAAAATTGAGTCTGAAATGGCAGAACGAACAACGAAAACTGTCATATTGAAAAAAGAATTAGTACTAAATATAAACTTTTCTGTTGACATGATGTGACATTAGAAAAGAGTGTGGCCAAAAGTAAAGCAATAGGAAACAAGATATACATTGTGAAACTGTGACATTCACAACATTAATAATTCTCTCCTGATTGACACATTCCATAATGATAATCAAGTGGCTCTCCATTCTTAGTGTGGCAGAACTGTCCGAAAACATAGTTTGATGTCACTGACACAAAGATCATCAACCCCTATATGAACAGCGTAACTGTAACGATTGGAAACTGGTCTATTAGGTATAGTGTGATCCTTCTCGAATATTCCATGAATTGGACCACTAGACGTATCCCAGTTATACCTCATGTAAATTGATGTAAGCACTTGGTTGCGAGATATGCAGGTAAACGAGCCTTTTCGTTGAAATCTATCCTTGGGATCAATCATCGACTATGTCTTGATAATATTCTTGCTCGTAAGACACACTGTCCGGTCACACCTGGATGTACTCGAAAGTACGATAACAGTATTAAGGCGAATCTGGACAATAAAATCTGACATTTTGGCACGACATTACCTTACTAATGGAACATCTGAGAATTATGTGACTGAAACTGATTTAGGAATGGACAAAGGACTAAAATTGAATTGTTTGACGGTCAAAATATGTAGGTGGAATATAAGGATATATCTCATTTCTCAAGCTGCTCGGTTACAGTTCACTTTTTCTGGTGGTAGTTACTCTTGCCATCGTAACCCGGCCTTTAATCAGAAAGAATAATAAACCTGACAAAAAAGCATCCCTTCCATACTCCAGTTCTTCTTTCAAACATATCCGTTAGTTTAGCATCATACAACACTCTGCAACTCTTGTCCTCATATGTTGCCTTTCTTAAGTTATGATCTTCTGAGAGATGCTATTAGTGCCTTATGAACTGCCAAAGAGATTATATGCCAACGCTTTTTCATAGTTCAAATAAGATTATTGCCTTTGATTTACATGGGAACTAAAATGGGAAATAAAGAAGAGTAACACTCAGACCTCCCGTGTATGTCGAAAATGGCGTATAAAGAGGGCTGGTGTAAGACAGGCTAACATACAACCAATCATGAACTAACCTACAGCAGGCTTGGCATGCGTGGCTGTGAGCTTTTACTCTTAGAGGGGTCTCAAGGGCAAAGGGCAAACGAGGAGGAGGAGAATGGGAAGAAATAGAAGAAGAACGAAGAGGAGGAGGAGAAGGGGGAGAATAAGAAAGAGAAGAAAAATTAGCAGACTAAATGTATGTGTGTTGTGTAGGTTGGTGAGTCTGGTAGCAGACACAAACATACACACACAAGCACACGGGAGAGCACGTTCGTACGCACACATATATAGACAGACAGACAGACAGACAGGCAGACACACACACACACACAGAGAAAAAGCAGGCAGTCAGGCTGACAAGCAGACAGACAGATAGATAGATAGATAGATAGATAGATAGATAGATAGATAGATAGATAGATAGATAGATAGATAGATAGATAGATGGATGGATGGATGGATGGATAGATAGATAGATAAATAGATAGATATATAGAAAGATACATGCCTGCCTGCCTGCAGCCTGCCTGCCTGCTTGCTTGCTTGCATATACAGAGACACACATATATACACACACACGTACACACGTACACACGTACGTACGTACACACGTACGCACGCGCGCGCGCACACACACACACATACACACATACACACATACACACATACACACACACATACACACATACACACATACACACACACACACACGCACGCACGCACGCACGCAACTTATAAAAAACTATGGAGGATGAGACTCGGATATTGGAAAGACAAAACAAACAACCCCAGATGCGTGGAATGCGCGGAAGACAGCACGATAGAACACTATCTCATATCATGCAAGACATATGACCAGGAACGCCAGAAACTGATTGACTACTTTCAAGCAAGGGATACCATGATGACAATGAAGGAGTGTCTGCGGACAGATGGAGATAGAGACCTGCAAAAAATGGTCAACCAATTTATAGCAAGAACTGGAAAGGATATATAAACGACACAAAAATACAACCACCGAATGAAGAGGACGGAATCCACCAATTCGTTGAAACAACTAACAGCTGTGACGAAGAAACAAGGAAAGACCCTCGGGCACCGGAGAAGAGAAGCCACGGACCACACATCGGGATGGGAATAGAAAAAGATACCACAAAATCTCTAAAAAAGAAGAACATATAAATATTTACTTTGATAAATCAAATAAATTAAACCAACAAACTGGACAGCCAGACTCAACTCAATTTAAACAAATAAAGCAAATAAATAAATACGCAACAGAAAAATTATAAATATAATATAAATATATATAAATAAATAATTATCACAAATGAGATAATTATACAAACCAATAATTCAACTAGGTAGATAAAGTGGGGGATTAAACAGAAAAATACAGAAAATAAATTCTTCCCATCAATATTTGTTCCGTTAATTGTTAGTTGGTATTTAAAAAAAAAAAAAAAAAAAAAAAAAAATTATGTATTTTTTTAAATTTTTTTTTTTGAATGTTAGTTTGTACCTTTACTGTCCACGTTCTGTGTACCTAAATTCCTTTTTTTTTTCGGACATCCACCTTTTTCCATTGTGGTGGATGTCCGGGGTGCCCTGAAAGGGACAGTGGACTGCGGCGTGATCTGGACGGGATGTGTGTGGTTTGGCTCCACCCTGGAGGACCCGGAGGGAGGGAGACGAGATGAGCGATCCCTCATGGTGGCAATAGCACTATCACGGGCGGGAACGAGAGAGACTAGGAAAAGATCAGCACCGATATGTTGAGGTTGCATATGAGACAATCAACAGGAATGGGTTGACGACGGCCTGGACAAACGAACCAGGGACCGGACCTAGGCCTAATAAAGTTTAATTTAATAAAAAAAAAAAAAAAAGAAACGGACTTGCCGGACAACCGGACCCCTCACCCAACGTCACAGACATCGTCTGCGCACAACATAAGTCAGATTGTACTGGCACATAAATATAGTAATAATTGTCTGCACAACATAAGTCAGATTTTACTGGCACATAAATATAGTAATAATCTACGCACCATGAACCACCGCTATTATAACCGATGCCGTACGGGCTGGTTGAAACAAGGTGGAAAGTTTTGTTTTTTTCCAAATTGGACGGACGGACGGACGAACTACTATGTTATAAGACACTATAAAAATCTAAAACGAATAACATGTGTTACACACACGTGTATAATATACAAGGACAAAGCTTGTCGCGTACAATTTGCACGCTGTGACGAACATACAATGTTTTTAATTCATGTACTCTGTCTTTCACACGTCTTTCATTCATATAAAGTTATTTTACATCATCATGTTAAAATTACAAATGAAGTTTAGGAATAATTATTGCCAATGTGAAAAACGTGTTGGCAGCGAATTAAATTTAGAAAAATGATTTTAACAACGCGATTAACAAACAGTAAACCGAAATTAATTTAGGCTTAATATAGCCGTGATTTGCATCAAGTTTATATGAAAAATCAGTTAATTTATATATCATATTTACAAATTACATTACATTACACAAATATTCTAAGTTAAATTAACTAATTACATTGCTGGTCCATCTGGTGAAGTCTCCGATGAAGCATGTAGTTCGTAGGTGTCACAAGTTCGTCGCGTGTTATCGTTGGAAATGTTCTGTCATAATTCTAATAATATAATAAGTCATAATTATAGGTGTAACGAGATCGTCCCAATATTGGAAATGTTATGTCCCATTTCACGATAATTTCACAAGAAATGTTTTAATGTAGCAGATTCGTTACAGTGTACTAGCGAATTTAGACTGTCGCTGTTTAATAGATGCATCGAAAGAAAATATCACAGTTTGTAGACTCGGGCATACTTATTGGTATCTTATTCATCAGACGACTCAGGCATTCTTGTCAAAAGATCTGGTAAAATATTTTTCGACCCCTTGATATGTTCTATATCATAGCTAAAATCTTGGAGTATTAAGGCCCACCTTGCGATTCTGTTGTTCTTCGGTGTGCCCTGTTTGATTACAAGTAGTGGTGAGTTGTCTGTTTGGATGAGAAAGTGGGTGCCTCTAAGGTACTTTTCAAGTTTCAGGACACAATAGACCACACTGAGAACTTCAAGTTCTGCAATGCTGTATCTCTTTTCTGCCGGTTTTAGCTTGCGGTTGACGTAGAGAATTGGATGCTTACGGCTGACGTAGAGAATTGGATGCTCAATTCCGTCGTGCTTCTGCATTAAAATTCCAGATATAGAAGTAGTGCTGGCATCTGTTTTCAATATAAACTGAGTGTTAATATCTGGGAGACGAAGAATGGGTGGATTGGAAAAAATCAATTTCAATTTCTTAATTGCGTCATCTAAATAGACACTCTTACAAATGCAGTTAATACAACATTTTATGATTTAATATGGAATAATAGTTATGGAAATTGTAAGAATGGATGTGAATTTATCATATAAATACATTATGAATACATTAACAATTTTACACCAGTAATAATAAATAAACATCATGGTATTATTTGCAATTTCAGAATGAAATAATGTTGACTGATTCATTAGTAAGGTTGTGATTATCACAGAAAACTCATTTGTCCAAAGAATTATGGTTAACGATAAATTCTGATGTATAAGCAGTGCTGTTGTAAGTTTGGTTAATAATAGCACTAATGTCAGTAGTTTACACCAGTGAAATATAATCTTTGGTGAATTTTGGTGTTTAGCTGTGTCGGTTGCGTTGTGTGTCTTAGAGAAAGTGTTGCTGTCGCTATCGATACAACTGGTGGGTGGTAACTCTGTGTTGACCTTGTCACTTGTTTCCCTGCTGTTGAGTGTTGAGAAAAGTCGTTCGTTGTTTCTGTTTTTGTGATAAAGCGGTTTGTTTGTATGCGGTATTTGGGATTTTAGTTTTCGTCTTAAGTTAACCGTTTGCGTTGTTTTATTTGCATGATGTTTGTATGCATGGTTGTTGTCTTGTGATGTTACTTTGGTAATGGTGACAACTTCTGTAGGTTTGTCAGTAATCTTGGTGACTCTTTTATTTTATCACTTTGACCTGATAAATTTGGGCAGAACAAGTATAATGCACACTATTTGTTTCTTGTATAGTGTTGTTACTGATAGTCTCCCTTGGAGTTTTTACTTGTTTGTCCTCTTTTTGGTACTTATAATTTTGTTCACTTGCAGTAGGTTTCTTTACTGCCTTATTGTTGCAATAATTTTGTTCCCAAATTTTAATGTCTTTGTTGGAACAATTTTTGACATCGGGAAGACCCCAATAATGAGATCTGCGCACGGGTTATCCAATACCGCACATATTACACGACCTGATATGAATGGTGTGTCAGTTTATATCAGTGCCAGAGGATCATCATCATCATCATCAAGTGCCGTGCCGGCTGGCGTAGGCGTTCATGGCTCTCCATAGATCTCGGTCTTTGGTTTTCTGGATCAACTCTGCTGCTGATATTCCTCCATGCCACCGTCTCAATCCATCCATCATCACTTCTCTTGGTCTACCTCTGCCTCTCTTCCCCTCGATCTTTCCAGTTGTTACGATGTTCTCCAATGCCTCTCTTCTCATCACATGACCGAGGAAAGCTGTTTGTCTCTGTCTTTTTTGTTGTATATAATGTTCTAGTTTCATTAGCCTGTTTCAGGCAGTCGTCGTTAGTTACTCTGGCAGTCCAAGGAATTCGCAACATTCGTCTCAGGAACCACATCTCTGTTACTTCTAATTTCTTCTTAATTTGTTCAATTACATTCCAAGATTCACTGCCATACAGCAAAACTGGTTCTACATAGCATTTCAGCACTCTCTTTCTTACATTCAGTGATAGTGACTTATTGCATAAGATGGTCTTCATTTTCTGAAATGCGGCTTTTGCCTGCCCTATTCTGCTCCTAATCTCTGTTGTACATCTTCCATCTGATGTTATAAATGCCCCTAGGTATCTAAAATTATCAACTTGGTTAAGGATTTTCCCTTATATTTCTATGTCACATTTTGGTGTCACCATTTTCTTTGATATTACCATTGTTACTGTTTTCTTGATATTCAAGGAGAGTTCTTTCCTTGAACTCTCTGTTACTACAACGTCTAATAATTGTTGTAGGTCTGTTGAATTATCCGCCACCAATACTGTGTCATCTGCATAGCGTATATTATTTATATTATAACCTCCAACTAGTATTCCTGGCATCTCTTTGATCTCTCTCATTATTACTTCGCTATACAGGGAGAAAAGATCTGGCGACAAGACACACCCTTGCCGTACTCCTAGTTTTATCTGTTCGTAACTACCCTCTTTATTTCCCATTTTAATTGCTGCTACTTGGTTCCAGTAAATATTCTTTATTATTCTTAAATCTTTTCCATCAGTGTTGATATCTTCCAACATTTTAATCAGTACATCATGTTTTACTTTATCAAATGCCTTAGTATAATCTATGAAGCACAAATATATGTCTCTCTGTTTCTCTATTGACCGTTCTATTAGTGTCCGTAATGTATAAATTGCATTGTTTGTGCCCTTTCCTTCCACAAATCCATACTGTTCTTCACTAATTTCCATTTTTATTTTCTTTTTGGTTCTTCTCATTATGATTCTGAGTAGAAGCTTAGTGATATGGTTTATAAGGTTAATTGTACGAAAATCTTCACAATCAATTGCTCCTGGTCTTTTTGGTATAGCTATAAATACAGATTTCAGCATATCACTGGGTAAGTATCCACTGCTGTAAATATCATTCAACATTTTGGTTAATATATCTACTCCAAATTCTCTCAATACTTCTAATTCTCCTATTGTTATTTCATCTGGCCCAGCTGTTTTTCCTTTCTTCATACGTTTCATAGCGTCAGCGACTTCTTCTTTCAGAATAGGTGGACCTTCTAAGTTACTATCTTCTGTTAATTCTTCCCTTTCTCCTTCATATAATTCTCTTATATACTCATTCCACCTATTCATTATAGCATCTTCCTCTGATATTATCTTTCCTGATTTTGATTTCAAACACCCTGTATTTATTCTTATTTTTCTTCCTGTAAGCTCACTGATTTGTCTGTGCATATTTTTTGTATCTTTAATGGAATTTAATTCAATTTTTTTGCATTGCTCGTTTAACCAACTTTCTTTAGCCTTCCCACATTTATCTTTTATTTCTTTATTTATCTTAGCGTATTCTTGTTTGTCATTTTTACTCTGTTTTCTTTTGTCCATCAGTTTTAAGATATCTTCATTCATCCATTTTTTCTTAGCTATTTTGCCTCTCTCCGGTAATACTTCTTTGCTAGTTTGATGAATGGAGTCCCTTAACATTTCCCATTGTTCATCTATACTCTGTATTTTAGTTATTGCATTGTACCTATTTTTCACAGTCACTCTGTATTGTTCTTGCATTTCTTTATCTATTTTAAGAACCTCTTTATTAAGTCTCATGTTCTTAACCATTTTTTCCCTCTCTTTAATCTTACTTTTATTTATCCACATAGTGGTACATGATCACTATTACAGTCAGCACCAGGCATTGTCTTTACATTAATTAAAGCATGTCTAAATCTTTTATTAATTAGTATGTAGTCAATTTGGTTCCGTATTTTCTTATCAGGGCTTATCCATGTGTACAGTCGTCTTTTATGGTGTTTAAACCATGTGTTTCCAATTATCATATCATTGATATTTGCCCATTCTATTCGCTTTTCCCCTCTTTCATTTCGTGTACCTAAACCATAATTCCCCACTACATCCTCCATTTTTCCCTTTCCTTCTTTTGCGTTAAAATCACCAAGTATTATCTTTATTTCTTGTGATCCAATTTGAGCCATCGCCATTTCTATTTCGTCGTAAAAGTGTTGTATTTCTTCATCACTACTGCTTGCTGTTGGTGCATATACTTGTATAATATTTGTGTCTATTGGTTTGCCTTTGATTTTTACCATAATAACTCTATCTGAAATACACCAGTATCCATTAATTGACTTGGCTGTTTTTTCGTCTAATATTATTCCTACACCTTTTTCATGTGTATCCCCTCCAGAGTAAATTATTGTGTGATTGTCAGCTATAATTTTGCCCAATCCCTTCCATCTCATTTCACTAACGCCTAGTATATTCATTTTCATGCTATCCATCTCTCTTAGAACATTGGTCACCTTTCCTATCTCATTTAATGTCCTAACATTCCATGTTCCTACTCTAAATTTATTTATTTTAGTTAAGATTTTGCCATCAGTAGCTGGATGACGGTCTGGTGTCACCTGTGGCTCATGACTGTCCCTGCCGGACGAGGATGTCCTAAGACAGACATTAACGTCCTTCACTAACTTTGATATATGTTTTGCCATGAAGTCTTCGGAAGATAATGTGGTGGTTTCCCCTTGCCTTCCACATTCACATGGTGGTCTTTTTACCTCTGCCTTTAACAGCCATTTCCGACTGTAAGGACAAGTGAGTGCCAATATAGCCTGCAAATGTGCGACATGTTACAAAGTCTCCTATGTAGTCACTGTCTTGTATGAATGTTTTTCTGACCCCATTCTAGGTCGCTCCACTATCGCGAACGATTTTATTTTACACGGATGTTTGTTTATAAAGCCTTTGTGAAAGTCTAGTTTGCATTTAGATGTTAAGGCGGCGTTGGCACTTTCATTTGTGATTGGGATGGTGTGCCCACACTCTAAAATGTTGTCAGAATGGAATTTCTTACAGGTGTTACATTCATCAAACTTAAATATATATATATATATATATATATATATATATATATATATATATATATATATATATATATATATATATATATATATATATACCTCTAAAGCATTAACATTCTTATGCTGACTTTCATTCTCTGTCTCATTTTAATCTTCATCTGATGATGTATGAATCAAAATAGCATTTCCTTCCTTTAGCACGTGACGACCCTCACAATTCGAGGAATAGTGGCCAAAAGCACGGCAAAAGAAGCATTTAACAGCTCTTTTGTACTCTGTACGCTTTGTCTTTTGCTTTTTTATCATCATTTCTAGGTGATGTTTATAATTAGAGTTTTTAATCGCACATCGAGTAATCATCGTGTTCTAATCTGCAATATTTACATGTTGAGTACCTTCCTTTGGCTTTATTCTTATCCTGAAATGGTTTTGCTTTTGTTACATTTATAGCAGCTGCTGCATCATTTGGACTATCATTTAAAATAAAAATATCTCTGTTTGATGAAAAAAAAAAATGCGTTACCTTTCTGCTCAGTGTCATGAATGGTCTGACAATCACTCTGTTGTAAAAATTTGGAGAACGCTGTTGGTAATGATGTTATGATTTTGTTTATAATCATTAAGTCTTTTAACTTGTCGAAACGTTTCTCTACTTTTGCTGAGTTAATCCACTTAGCGAATACATCCTGTGTTGTTGAGACGTAGTCTATGAATGTTTGGTTGGCTTTTGGGCTTAATTTAGCAAACTGCATCTGATATCCAGCAGTGTCTAATGAAAAATGTGTCATTATCCCCTGTTTGATGTAATCATAATTTCTTCTTAAATCTTGAGGTATTGTTTCTATTACTTTTAATGGCTCTAAAGCTAAATTTCACATGTATATAAAGGCCCAATTCTCCTTTGCAATGTCATGGTATTGCATTAAACATTCAAAATTTTCTGTCCATTCACCCATTGAGTCTCCAGAACAAAAGGGCTTTACTATGCCTTTGAACTTATTAAATTTATGTTCTTCTTCTTTGCTTTTTAATTTATTCATTGAAATCTCTACGTTAGCGTCAATTTCTAATTGCTTTACTCTCATTTGTGTTTCTGACACAATTTTCTTAGCCTCTAATTCCAGTTCTTTCTGTCTTATGGCTGCTTCAGTTGCTTTATTAGCTGCCTCTATTTCTAACATTTTGTTAGCTGCTGCTGTTTCTAATTCTTTTTGTTTTATGGCTGCTTCAAGTTCTATTTTCTTTTGTTCACGTTCTAAAGCTCTGTCCTGTCGTTCTTTGTTCTTTCTCTTCTCTAAACAAGTTATCTGCATGTGTCTTTTCACTCCATTGTTCTAACTTATCTCCTGTGTAACCTAGCTTTTCTCCTAACTCGATACACTTTTCTAAAGTCGACATTTTAGAATTTTACAAAATATATATGTACACAATAAGATTATGTCCCTTGGGAATTAATTATGAAATATATTGGTTGGTTATTCACCTTTTAGTAATATTGAAAAATGGTACATCAAATTTACATGCTTGAAAACTAAATGAGTGACTATTTAGAATTGCAATCAAAGAAATAAACTTTAACTCATCTGATTTTAACGGGTGTTGCTCCAGCACTACTATTAACTTCTGTTGTAGTTGCTTTCGTGGTTTCTGCAACTTGTTTACAGGCAATACATTTACTACATCAATCTGTTGTAGGACAGAAAAACATTAATATCGTCGTATAGTCATGTCCATGTCACTGTCATGTAATGAGAGAGAATTATATCAGCGATTAGTTTTAGAATGGACTTCAGAGTGGATCAGGATATATATATATATATATATATATATATATATATATATATATATATATATATATATATATATATATATATATAAATAATTAGATTGTCGCTCTGTCGTGTGTATGGTTACAAATTTCCTAAGCTAGTCCACGAGTCACATTTGTTATTTTATCTGACTTAAGACTCGCCAAAAACGGACGTTTACCCCCATAGTTAATCTGTCAGCGTTTTCAAGAAGTTTTCAAGACAGGTAGATAGTGCGAGCATAAATAAGACATAAACGCATGAGTCAATAAGATATAATTTATTACGTTAGGATATAATCACAATAACAATAATGTCTCATCAGCGTTCGTTCTCGTACACATTCATAACATATCACAATGTGGCGATAATTCAGCAATACGTTACAATAAAGCCACTACGCTCTCATATCGCAGCCACACACACAAGCACAAGTCACACGGCTCAGCTATTCAATTGCCCGAATCTCTATGTGTAATCTATCCTGTCGCACTCTCAGACATACATCCTCTCTCAGTCGTGTTCAAAGCCCGTCTGACTTCTCCTCGACTGCCCAGGGGTCACGAAGTGTTTACCCCTCTTGCAACCCGTGGGAAGTCAGATGTCTCGCATACGCCGGGTTGAGACTAGGCGTACTGCGTAGTTCAGTTCATGCTGACCTGTCCTTCGCGGGTACAGTCCGGTCTTTCAGCATCTAGACTCTTCTAATTCCCCCGTACTCACCCCATGTCCCTATCTCTAACATCTATCCTTTCTTATGTCCCCTACAGGACCTTGACACATACATACATACATACATTCAGACATACATACAGACATACACACAGACATACATACAGACATACACACAGACATACACACAGACAGACACACAGACATACACACAGACAGACACACAGAGAGACACGCAGACAGACACACAGACAGACACACAGACAGACACACAGACACACACAGACACACACACACACAGACACACACACACAGACACACACAGACACACACACACACACACACACACACACAGACACACACAGACACACAGACACACACAGTACGTACGCAGTGCAAATACATGTATATGTGTATGCATACGATCGTGCTCGCCTGTGTGCGTGTGTGTGTATGTATGTGTTCTTTTATCTGACTCACCAACCTATACACACACACACACACACATTTCTTCTGCTCAATTTTCTTCTCTTTATCCTCCTCCTCCTCCTCCTCCCTTTCTTCTCCTTCTCCTCTTCGTTCTTCTTCTGCTTTTTCTTCTTCCCCTGTGCATACTCATATACATACATACAATCTGCACGAGTTTATTGGACAACGTGGCATGTCTATTTCTTCTCCTCTTGTATTCATAAATATTGTCATTCTTGTCAAGATCGTGGCTTATGACATTTTGCACCCACTAATTAAATGATTGGAACACTTGTAGTTATTGTTAACAAGGCTAATGTCACGAGTTGAAATCCTTGTATTATATGTCTTATAATGTAACATTACATACGTCAGTTTACCAGTTCAAGAGTTTGTTACACGTTTTCCTGAAACATTTAGCAAGCTGTGTATCAGTCGAAGCCATGCGAGTAAAACCAACAATAAAGGGAATTATTCGTTCAGAGGCTTGAGTGGTGAAGCATGTAAATAGTGAGCATCTTGTTGTGAACCAAAACGACAGTAATTCCTTAATAACTAAGCGAAAGCAACACTATCACGCATCTAACAAACTATGATTAAAAATCTCATTTTAGCATCTATAAAGCTATGATTAAGTCAACACGAATTTACAATCTGCAACGCTATGACTTAGTCAACAAAGAAAATTTTACCATTTGCAACGCTATGCTTATGTCAATAGAATGTAACATCTTCAAAACTGTGATGAATTCAGCATAATTTAGCATATGTAATGCTATGATTAAGCCAATAAAGCTGAAAAAACATTTATTCAGGGCGGAAGTGTAATTTCCAAGGAAAATATTACGTTTACCATGGATAGGCAGAGAAACGAATGAGATAGTTCTACAAGAATTAAATGCAAACCGTTAACTGATTAGAAATATTAGACGTAGTCTGTCAAGTATAGAAATGCTACCCTGATCAGTCATGCAGGTACAATCGTACTAAAAATCATAATGGGAAGACTTCGTAAGAAAATGGAAGAAGAAATTAACGTGTTTCATGCTAGATTTAGAAAAGAAAGAGGAACAAGAGATCACATATTTAACACGCGTTTAATAATAGAGAAGTGTAGAGAATTTAATGTACACATATTCTTATATTTTGTGGACTATTCAAAGGCATTTGACTGTGTACAACATCAGAAACTTTGGGAACTCATGATGAAAATGGGCTTTCCATCACATGTAGTACACCTCATAAAAATGCTCTACCTAGCCCAACAAGCAGCCGTTAGAATAGATGGCGAGACATGAGACTGGGTTGACATCAAGCAAGGAGCTCGTCAGAATTGTGTGCTGTCCCTTTATTTGTTTAACCTGTATGCTGAAAATATAGTGAGAAATGTCAGAGATGGTTTAACAAAGGAGAAATATGATGCTCTAAATATCGGTGGTCATGAAATACCAGAGATTCGATATGCTGATGATACAGTATTACTATCCACATCACATAATGGTATAGACAAACTAATAACCTCACCCCAATTGAATAGTTAGAATCACAATTTATATCTTAACATAGCAAAAACAAAGATAATGCATACAGATAAAACTAATATGGAGAAAGAAATCCATGGAAAAATTAAAAGTCGTGAACAATTTCGAATATCTTGGGTCATAAATTACCAACAATGTTGTCGCAATGAAAGAAATTAAAAGACGAATATTAATTGCTCCTCAAATACTAAAACAACTAAATAAATTGTGGCGTAGGACAGATAGACCTAAAAAAATAGCTTTTTTTTAAAAAAAGCATGCATCTCTTCCATCGCATCATACACCTGTGAGACCTAGAAACTTACTAAACAAACTGAACAGCGCATAAATGCTTTTGAATATAAATGTTATAGACGGGTTCTAAGAATATCTTGAATACAGAAAATATGAATATTGAAGAAGGTGGCTACTAAAGACGATAAAACAAAGAAAACTGAAATATTGTGATCACTTGAAACGTCATGAAATTTTCGAGAGAACAATAATGGAATGGCATATGCCCGGGAAGAGAGGAAGAGGAACGCCAAAGAGAAGATGGGTGCAGAATGTGGCAGATGATCTCCAGATGGGTGTATTTGATGCGGTACATTTTGCTTATAACCGAGAAGTTTTCCGGAAAGTAGGTAATGGGAGCGAGGTTCTGCAAAGGACATGCTACTGAATGAATAAATGAGACAGTGAAGATTTATTGAGCACGTTATGAGGGAAAAAAACCTACGAAGGTTAGTAACAACTGATATAACTGATGGGAAAAGCACAAAGTATTTGTAATGATTGGAAACAGTTTTATCAAGTATATTGTAATGCTCTTGGAGAGATGCAAACCTGGATAACTGGCCGCATGATATAAACGGGAATAGAACACAGAACTGATTGAGGCCTCTTATCGGCTTTGTGCATACATCATCATCATCATCATCAATTGCCCTGCCAGCTGGCGTAGACGTGCATGGCTCTCCACAGATCCCCGTCTTTGGTGTTCTGGATCAACTCTGTTGATGATATTCCTCCATGCCACCGTCTCAGTCATCCAGCATCATTTCTCTTAGTCTGCCTCTTCCTCTCTTCCCCTTGATCTTTCCAGTCGTCAGAATGCTCTCCAATGTCACGCTTCCCATCATACGACCAAATCAATTTGTTTGTCTTATTCTTAATGTTAAATATAATGTTCTAATTGCTTAAGCCTCTTTGAGGCAGTCGTTGTTTGTTAATCAGGCAGTCCAAGATATTCACAACATTCGTCTCAGGAACCACGTCTCTGTTGCTTCTAGGTTCTTCCTAATTTGTTTATTTACATTCCAAGATGTACTGCCATATAGCAAAACAGGTTCTGTTTAGCATTTCAGCACTCTCTTTCTTATTACTACGTCTGTATGATAGTGTATGTGTGTGTGTGTGTTTGTGTGTGTGTTTGTGTGTGTGTGTGTTTGTGTATGTGTGCGTGCGTGCATAAGCGTGCGTGCATGCGAGAGCGGAAGCGTTGCAGACTGCTTCTATTCTTGCACTGCGATAGATGAAATATATTCTTCATCCGATACCGAAAATAAATCACAAATTAAAAAAAAAACAACAAGACTCGCTGACAGAACACCTACCCGCCCAATGATGTTACAGGCAAAAGTTTGGTTTTCAACATTAGACATTCAGTATTCTTCATAGAACGTCTGGGTGGGGGAAAAATAACACGTCTTGTGTGAGTTATTGATACACTTCGGCATCTGACCGTCAATCACAAAAAAGCTAATTGAATGTCCTGCAGGCATTCAATCTGACAGGGAAGATATGAGCATCAGAAAAACATAAAGCAATGGATACTTGTGCACGCTTTGAGATGTATTGGGTAAATGGTGCTAGTTCCATATGTTTATAAATCAATAGGAACTCGATGGGTGTTGTGATGTCTAGCAAGGCCAGTACATTTACTTCCTGATACATTTTCATGCACCCATTGTAAGCTATCCTGTTTCAAGATGTAGATGATCAATGGGAAACGATGAAGAATTCAATCAGTTGCGCAGCAGAAAAAACTATTCCAAAAGTAAAGAAAGTGGGCCGTAAGACATGGATGGCTGAAGAAATTTTACAACTAATGGAAACAAGAAGACAGAACAAAAATAATCCTGCCAAATATGAAGAAATTCACAGAAAAGTGAGAACCTTATGTAAGGAGGCAAAAGAAACATGGCTTGAGAAAAATTGCAGAGAAATTGAAAAACAACACAACAGTAACAATGCGAACCTAATGCACAAAAGAATTCAGGAGCTTACTAATCAAAGAACACGTACATCAGCAGGCTGCCTAAAGACAAAAGATGGAAGAGTCATAATAGAAAAAGATCAGATATTACATGAATGGTCAGATTACGTGAAAAACCTGTATGACGACAACAGAGACGAACAGTATGATGTTCAAAATAATAATGAAGGACCAGCAATTTTGAAGATGGAGGTTCAGAATGCTCTTAACCATATGAAATCTGGCAAGACCCCCGGTTCAGACAGCGTCACAACAGAAATGATTAATGCTTTAGAAGAATATGGAATAGATCAAGTTACCAGTCTGCTTAATACAATATATGATACTGGAAATATACCTCAGGAGTTATGTAATTCTGTATTTATTGCAATCCCAAAGAAATCAGGAGCCTTGGAATGTGATCAACATCGAACAATTAGTATAATGAGTCACATCACGAAGATTTTGCTAAGAATTATCATGCAAAGAGTTAGGAGGAAAATACAACCTGAAATAGGAGAAGAACAATGTGGGTTTGTGGAAGGCAAGGGTACAGTAAATGCTGTGTATATACTGAGAAACATAATCGAACGTTCTATAGAAGTAAACAAAGATCTACACCTTTGCTTTATTGACTACACAAAGGCTTTTGATAAAGTGAGACATGTCAACATGATAAGGATGCTTGAAGATCTACAAATTGATGGAAAAGATCTTAGACTTGTAAATAGCATATATTGGAAACAACAAGCTGCCATAAGAGTTGATAATGAAGTAAGCCAATATCAGCCTATTAAAAGGGGTGTGAGACAGGGATGTGTAATGTCTCCAGATCTGTTTTCCCTGTACAGTGAAAGTATTTTCAGAAATATTGAAGATATGGAAGGAATCAACATTGGGGGACGATGCATCAATAACATTAGATATGCAGATGATACAGTCTTGATTGCAGACAATGAACAGGACCTGCAAAATTTAGTAGATGCGATTGTGACACACAGTGAACAACTAGGGTTAGAATTAAATTGTAAACAGACACAGATTATGGTCGTCACTAGGAAGGACGAAATACCACAATGTAATATACAAGTAAATGGGAATATTCTTCAACAAGTGAGCAGGTACAATTATCTCGGAACAGTAATAACATCTGATGGGAGATGCCTTGAAGAGATTAGAACAAGAATCGCCATGGCAAAAGTAGCCTTTAGCAAGATGAAAAACATATTGACCAATAAAAAGATGTCAATTGAAACGAGAAAGAGAGTGTTGATATGCTACATTGAGCCTGTACTTTTGTATGGATGTGAAGCGTGGACAATGAGCAGTCAGGCTGAAAAACATCTGATGGCTGTAGAGATGTGGTTTCTGAGGAAAATGCAAAGAATACCATGGACAGCCAGAAAGACCAATGAACAAGTCCTTCAAGAAACAAATGAAGATCGTAAATTGATTAGAGAAATTAGACGTAGACAGTCAAAATTTTTTGGACATGTTATGAGAAGAAATGGATTGGAGAATTTGGTGACAACTGGTAAGATCGAGGGGAACAGACCAAGGGGAAGACCTAGAAGCAAGTACCTGGATGGCTTGGCCTTGTGGCATAGTCGAGACAGAAACACGGAGCTGATCCACGACTCTGGTGATCGGGTGAGATGGCAGAACATGACCGCCCACGCTTACCGGCATGGCACATGATGGATGGATTGTAAGCTGGGTGGATTTGGAAGCCTTTTTCAAATAAATTGTCATCATTCTATCAAATAAAAAAAGACAGAGCGTTTGCAGTAATACCTACGCAGATAAAAAAAAATGGGGATTCGAACACATGACAATAGTGCCGACTGGTTAGTGCATGAGCATTCTTGGGAACATATTATTCCAGGAAAATTTCAAGGTGCATGACCATTCAACGGTAGTCAGTATGATAGTTTTCGAGGTACGGTATGTTCAACCGACTAGTGGTGTGAAATTGGTGGCGGTTTTCAGACGCCTAGGATTTACATCAACAGGCAGCAGGGTGTCTTGGGTGGGGGTTCATGGTCTGGGAATTTCAACAGTAAGGTTGCATGGCATCGGTGATGAATTACAACGGGAGGGAATTTTCAGTGTTAGACGTTATGACATCTGTGTATGTGGGGTATAACTTCCGGGAATTTCCACCTGCAGACCGTAAGCATAACGTCTGAGAATTTCCACATGCAGACGGCATGTATTTTTTTTTATTTTGTTGCATATCGCTTACAGGACGTTGCAGTCAACATCAGCATGTTCAGCTACCGTTGATGTACTAGGCAAGATTACGCTCAGTAGTTTGCCATTGCTTTCTGAGCGACCGGCTCACATACCCTGTAAATTACCAACGCGGCGAGAACCGCTACCGATTCTCGCGCAGGTTAGGCTTCGCCATGGAGCGGCATGTATAACGTCCGGGAATTCCCACTTGCAGATAGCATGTATAACATCTGGGAATTTCAACGGCCAGATTGCATGACACATGTGGTGCGAGTGTAACGTCGGTTAATTTCCACCGTCGGATGACATGACATATTGGAGCGAGTGTAACGTGGGGATATTTTTCACCGTCGGATGACATGACATTTGTGGAGACAGTGTAACGTCGGGGAAGTTCCACCGTCGGATGACATGACATCTGTAGAGCCAGTGTAACATCGGGGAATTTCCACCGTCGGATGACATGACATCTGTGGAGCCAGTGTAACGTCGGGGAATTTCCATCGTCGGATGACATGACATCTGCGACGGAGGTGTAACTTCTGGGAATTTCCACCGCCAGACTGCATGACATCTATGAAGGAGCATTTCAACTACACTACATGAGACCTTTGTCAGATTACAATGTTCAGGATTTTCCACCCCTAGGCGGCACTATGTTGTTTACAGAGTCCGAGAATTTCCACCGTCATAAGATATTACATTTGTTTCAGGTTCGAAAATATTAAATTTTTTCCAGGTTCAAACATAAAAACGTCATAACATTGTCGCACCAGGTCATTAGATATGCACCTGGTTTTGCTTGAAATCATGAAAGACCAAGGAACCACCGGAGTTTGTCACCTCAAATCAAATTAAGGAAGAAAAAAAAACACAAGTCCCGAAGCTGGCCAGTGTTGTGTTAGGTACACCACACTTTGAAGGCCTGTGCGCTCAAAGGAATAGGTGATCAATCTGTCCCTCTCTTAGCGGACGATGAGCTCAGGCAACGAACCCTTGTCATGACACTATTAACATAACCCCACAAAGATTACACTAACTTCCCGCCACGTCATTCAGTCGCGGACTAGTATGATTAAAATTCTTAGCATGTACCTGTCGTATAGAAGTGGCCGTGATTGCTTACATTGCCGTGTTAGTTGCATATCCTTCACAGTGTTGCAGTCAACACCAGCAGTTCTTGATGTGATTTCTTGGCAAGTTTACGTTCAGTAGTTTGTCATTGCTTTCTGAACGATCGACACTCATACTATTTCGTAAAAAACCAACGCAACGCGGTCTGCTGCCAAATCGCGCGCAGCTTTGTTTCGAACGCGGGATCACAAACTGTGTCACGAAACTTCGCCACGAAACGGGCTGATTACTTATAGGTCATCAATTTAAAGGCACTATAAGACCCGGCCGACGTTGTGTTGCTCTCTGATACAGTATGTGAAATAGAAAAGATGTAACTTTGCTTACTACGTTTGTTTCACTTTGGTTAATTAGTTTATAAGACGCAATATATAATGGCAGATATTCAAAAAACAACTTGGCGATTACATCACTTTGGTTAATTACTTTATAAGACGCAATATACAATGGCAGATATTCAAGAAACAAGTTTGCGATTACATTTACGCTTTCATTAGATAGGCACTTTAAGAGACGTAATGTAAAGTATTGTAGATTTTATAGTTGATTGGTTAGTAAATACTCTGGAACAATGCTTTCTATGGTGCATTTGGCATTCAACTCGTCTTAGCCGTGAATGTGCTTGCTTCTATTGGAATGAAATTGTGTACAGACATTCTTTTCCTAGCCAGCACTAAAGTGCAATTTCTACGCGGACTGTGTTACAGAGCTCTTCTTCCCCGCTCCAAACACAGAAACCAGCTTGGTGTGCAAAACCGATATCTATGGACTAGTGTTACCCACCATCACGCGAACCCACTCCGACTTCAGAGATAATTGTACTTTACGACACCATGTCAAGGACGAGAAGTCAACATTTTAGTCCAACTGACCGGTGTGTTGGTTAAACCCGCTACCCCGACATCAGCATACCAGATTTGATCCATTTGGCCATGCTGACCACTGCTCTTGGATGAAAGGAAATGTCGTTCTTGCGACGGCTCTTGTTTGTTGCAGTTTTATAGAACTCCTAGAGCTAGTGATTTAGCCGTTGTGAAAGCTAATGTACAAGGATGAGAGAATACCTGTTTGTTATAGCTGGTTGACTGAAATAATGGAGTCAATGTAGTGGTTTATGTAACTTGTTCGAGGAACTTCATAGAGTGAATGACTTGATGATCATGTACGAAAGAACGAACGAACGAACGAACGAACAAATGAACGAACGAACGAACGAACGTACGAACGAACGAATGAGCGAACAATCTTCATTTTCAAAGGGTTAAGAATTGGGCACGCAGGCCTGTCTGACATGCTGCCGTGCTTCTTTCTTTCGTCTCATACATTCTTTCATGACAACTACTGTAATAAGATTAAAGAAAATGTTTTTCTTGTCACGGCGCTTGTTTGTTGTAGCTGGTTCATTGAACTCATAGAGTGGGTGACTTGGTGATTATGACTTGATAACATGAAGAGCAAGACTAAAAGAAGCCTGTATGATGTACGATGCAGCGTGAAGACGCAGGACCTTCGGTTCGGATATGGCCTATTTATGATGACGATGGATATGATTAAGATGACCCCTAATGTCTATCTTTACAAATCGATATAGACGAGCAAGGGAGCCATGCCAGCGAAGTGGTTAGCACGCATGCCACTCAACCTGGTGGTCATGCAGTCAAATGTCCTCCGCGGTAGATTCTATAAATTAAGCTGGACTTCCAGGATCCGGGCTTGAAATAGTAATATCATCTTTGCATATGGGGTGACCGCCTGGAGAGATAGCCTTTATTCCACTAATGGAAATGAACTGTTGTGCAGGAGGAGGGATTACTTGTCTGTCTCTGTCTGTCTGTCTGTCTGTCTGTCTGTCTGTCTGTCTGTCTGTCTGTCTGCCTGCCTGCCTGCCTGCCTGCCTGCCTGCCTGCCTGTATGTCTGTCTGTCTGTCTGTAACGTATGGAATATCACATGTGGATGCGGAAGGCTCGAAACTGCCATCCACCCATCACGTGCCATGCCGATAAGCGTCATGTTCTGCCATCTCACTCGATCACCAGAGTCATGGATCAGTTTCGTGTTTCTGTCTCGACCATGCCACGTGGCCAAGCCATCCAGGTATTTACTTCTCCGACTTCCCCTTGGTCTCTTCCCTTCGATATTGCCAGTTATCACTAAGTTCTCCAATTCATTTCTTCTCATAACATGCCCAAGAAATAACGAAACTGCGTCACATACATTTTCAAATGATACGTTTACGAGCTAGATTTCTTATTGCGTGTAACTTAAAGGAGTAAAAGATCCCTCCAGCCAACCTTTATGTGAATAACCCAAATGAATGAAGGACCTTGGGGAAATGGTAATCGACTTATTACCCACTCGATTAAATAGAATCTTACGTTAAATTAAGCCGAGGGTATCTACGTTCTCAACATGTTTCTCTAGTTCCTACAGTGGGATCTCTGTGGCGAAGTGGTTAACCACCTGCCTCGCGGTCCGACGGTTATGGCTTCGAACTGTGTCACAAGTGCACATTTTTTGGAGACTCCTGGTTGTCTTCGCTGGAGCTACGGAGTGTGTGCTTTATGCAACGCTTCAGGCAGGTTGCACTGCGGAAAGAGACCGAGTCATTTGGGATAAATCTCGCTGGAATTATGTTCTTATTGCGTTCGCTCGCTTTAAACTCATGCGTAGTCCATAACATGAAACTTCTTCTAGTGGACTGGGCTTATTTTTTCGTGTGGATTAGCTTTTTCCTATTTCTAGTGACCCTCGCTATCAGGCGCACCCATTCCGGCTTCTGAGATGCTTGTCAATTACGTCCCCAAGCAAAGAACTAGATGCCAATATTTTAGTCCAACTGATCCCTATCAAAGGAAAAGTAAGGTGCTTCCTTCCCTCCGCTAGCCTACGGGACACCCTTGGGCAAGGTGGAGTACCCATTTAGTCCCCTCGATCAATGCCACGCGAAACCATGGGTGTAGGTGGTGGATGAAGTTGAAGAACAGCCGACAGTATGGTCTCCAATTTCACTTCGGTAGATAGAGAATCTCTTGGTGGAGACGATAGCTGCAGTCACCGACCTGTATGGTCACTGATCTGAACGAAAGCAAAGGCAAACCACCTTCTTTACAGATGATAATCATGTGTCGTAATTTAACAGAGAGCTGATCCACGACGCTGGTGATCGTGTAAGATTGCCAAACATAACTGCCCACGATTATCGGCATGGCACATGCTGATTATGATGACCAGTGCAGGAGACCTGTGGAATGAAGTCGATCCTCTCGAGTTCCCAGTTTATAACATTTAGCCCACCCAAGGAAAATGGAACAACCGCTACTGATGATCGAAATCCCAACTAGTGGTTTCGAAGAGAATGCACTAACCACTTGACTTCTACAACCACTGTGTTTAGCATGTGTTGGCATTACTTAATTTATCCATCTCAATGCTAGACCGAGGTAAAATACAATCACGTAGGGATTACTCTTGGCAGAGATTGCACGGAGCTGTGTACTGGAATGACAGAACGTGAAATTAAACAACAGGTAGACAGAATACAGGGGAGAATGAATGCGCGAGTACTACATGCTTATGGGTGGATCTGTGCAGGGAGGTAAACAGTCAGGCTGGGGATATTCAGTGAACTTGTGTGGCAAGGTTAGGGGGGAAAACATGGCGTACACAAAATAAAGAATAGAAGTATGGGAATATACAGAATACAGAAGGTCAATGTAGGCCATCTAGCGCCTCCATCATACTGAGTAGAATGAATTAGTGTACTGTTTACAATAAGTAGCTTGGCCGTGAGGATTAATTCACTTGCGTTAAAACTTCCCCTGCGTTGAGGGCGGGGACGGTGTTTGATTTTATACACCATTCAGTGGGAATTCACTATTGACTTCTCATTCAGAAAGCAATGGCAACTGCTAAACATAAAATTGCTTAGAAAATCAACCTGGGGTTTACTGCAACGTCCTGCAAAGAACATGCAGCATGTAGTTTACTATTATGAGGCAGTGCAGTGAGGACAGAAGGCATGATGAATGTATTAGGTAAAAGTATGAGGCAAGGCCAGACAGAAGTTTACGTTAACTTGAATGTATTAGGTAAAAGTATGAGGCAAGGCCAGACAGAAGTTTACGTTAACTTGAATGTATTAGGTAAAAGTATGAGGCAAGGCCAGACAGAAGTTTACGTTAACTTGAATGTATTAGGTAAAAGTATGAGGCAAGGCCAGACAGAAGTTTACGTTAACTTGAATGTATTAGGTAAAAGTATGAGGCAAGGCCAGACAGAAGTTTACGTTAACTTGAATGTATTAGGTAAAAGTATGAGGCAAGGCCAGACAGAAGTTTACGTTAACTTGAATGTATTAGGTAAAAGTATGAGGCAAGGCCAGAAAGAAGTTTACGTTAACTTGGATGTATTAGGTAAAAGTATGAGGCAAGGCCAGAAAGAAGTTTACGTTAACTTGGATGTATTAGGTAAAAGTATGAGGCAAGGCCAGAAAGAAGTTTACGTTAACTTGGATGTATTAGGTAAAAGTATGAGGCAAGGCCAGACAGAAGTTTACGTTAACTTGAATGTATTAGGTAAAAGTATGAGGCAAGGCCAGACAGAAGTTTACGTTAACTTGAATGTATTAGGTAAAAGTATGAGGCAAGGCCAGACAGAAGTTTACGTTAACTTGGATGTATTAGGTAAAAGTATGAGGCAAGGCCAGACAGAAGTTTACGTTAACTTGAATGTATTAGGTAAAAGTATGAGGCAAGGCCAGACAGAAGTTGACGTTAACTTGGATGTATTAGGTAAAAGTATGAGGCAAGGCCAGACAGAAGTTTACGTTAACTTGGATGTATTAGGTAAAAGTATGAGGCAAGGCCAGACAGAAGTTTACGTTAACTTGAATGTATTAGGTAAAAGTATGAGGCAAGGCCAGACAGAAGTTGACGTTAACTTGAATGTATTAGGTAAAAGTATGAGGCAAGGCCAGACAGAAGTTTACGTTAACTTGGATGTATTAGGTAAAAGTATGAGGCAAGGCCAGACAGAAGTTTACGTTAACTTGGATGTATTAGGTAAAAGTATGAGGCAAGGCCAGACAGAAGTTTACGTTAACTTGAATGTATTAGGTAAAAGTATGAGGCAAGGCCAGACAGAAGTTTACGTTAACTTGAATGTATTAGGTAAAAGTATGAGGCAAGGCCAGACAGAAGTTTACGTTAACTTGGATGTATTAGGTAAAAGTATGAGGCAAGGCCAGAAAGAAGTTTACGTTAACTTGGATGTATTAGGTAAAAGTATGAGGCAAGGCCAGACAGAAGTTTACGTTAACTTGGATGTATTAGGTAAAAGTATGAGGCAAGGCCAGACAGAAGTTTACGTTAACTTGGATGTATTAGGTAAAAGTATGAGGCAAGGCCAGACAGAAGTTTACGTTAACTTGGATGTATTAGGTAAAAGTATGAGGCAAGGCCAGACAGAAGTTTACGTTAACTTGGATGTATTAGGTAAAAGTATGAGGCAAGGCCAGACAGAAGTTTACGTTAACTTGGATGTATTAGGTAAAAGTATGAGGCAAGGCCAGACAGAAGTTTACGTTAACTTGAATGTATTAGGTAAAAGTATGAGGCAAGGCCAGAAAGAAGTTTACGTTAACTTGAATGTATTAGGTAAAAGTATGAGGCAAGGCCAGACAGAAGTTTACGTTAACTTGAATGTATTAGGTAAAAGTATGAGACAAGGCCAGACAGAAGTTTACGTTAACTTGGATGTATTAGGTAAAAGTATGAGGCAAGGCCAGACAGAAGTTTACGTTAACTTGGATGTATTAGGTAAAAGTATGAGGCAAGGCCAGACAGAAGTTTACGTTAACTTGGATGTATTAGGTAAAAGTATGAGGCAAGGCCAGACAGAAGTTTACGTTAACTTGAATGTATTAGGTAAAAGTATGAGGCAAGGCCAGACAGAAGTTTACGTTAACTTGAATGTATTAGGTAAAAGTATGAGGCAAGGCCAGAAAGAAGTTTACGTTAACTTGAATGTATTAGGTAAAAGTATGAGGCAAGGCCAGAAAGAAGTTTACGTTAACTTGAATGTATTAGGTAAAAGTATGAGGCAAGGCCAGACAGAAGTTTACGTTAACTTGAATGTATTAGGTAAAAGTATGAGGCAAGGCCAGAAAGAAGTTTACGTTAACTTGAATGTATTAGGTAAAAGTATGAGGCAAGGCCAGACAGAAGTTTACGTTAACTTGAATGTATTAGGTAAAAGTATGAGGCAAGGCCAGACAGAAGTTTACGTTAACTTGAATGTATTAGGTAAAAGTATGAGGCAAGGCCAGACAGAAGTTTACGTTAACTTGAATGTATTAGGTAAAAGTATGAGGCAAGGCCAGACAGAAGTTTACGTTAACTTGAATGTATTAGGTAAAAGTATGAGGCAAGGCCAGAAAGAAGTTTACGTTAACTTGAATGTATTAGGTAAAAGTATGAGGCAAGGCCAGACAGAAGTTTACGTTAACTTGAATGTATTAGGTAAAAGTATGAGGCAAGGCCAGACAGAAGTTTACGTTAACTTGGATGTATTAGGTAAAAGTATGAGGCAAGGCCAGACAGAAGTTTACGTTAACTTGAATGTATTAGGTAAAAGTATGAGGCAAGGCCAGACAGAAGTTTACGTTAACTTGAATGTATTAGGTAAAAGTATGAGGCAAGGCCAGAAAGAAGTTTACGTTAACTTGAATGTATTAGGTAAAAGTATGAGGCAAGGCCAGACAGAAGTTTACGTTAACTTGAATGTATTAGGTAAAAGTATGAGGCAAGGCCAGACAGAAGTTTACGTTAACTTGGATGTATTAGGTAAAAGTATGAGGCAAGGCCAGACAGAAGTTTACGTTAACTTGAATGTATTAGGTAAAAGTATGAGGCAAGGCCAGAAAGAAGTTTAGGTTAACTTGCGTGTATTAGGTAAAAGTATGAGGCAAGGCCAGAAAGAAGTTTACGTTAACTTGAATGTATTAGGTAAAAGTATGAGGCAAGGCCAGAAAGAAGTTTACGTTAACTTGAATGTATTAGGTAAAAGTATGAGGCAAGGCCAGAAAGAAGTTTACGTTAACTTGAATGTATTAGGTAAAAGTATGAGGCAAGGCCAGAAAGAAGTTTACGTTAACTTGAATGTATTAGGTAAAAGTATGAGGCAAGGCCAGAAAGAAGTTTACGTTAACTTGAATGTATTAGGTAAAAGTATGAGGCAAGGCCAGAAAGAAGTTTACGTTAACTTGAATGTATTAGGTAAAAGTATGAGGCAAGGCCAGAAAGAAGTTTACGTTAACTTGAATGTATTAGGTAAAAGTATGAGGCAAGGCCAGACAGAAGTTTACGTTAACTTGAATGTATTAGGTAAAAGTATGAGGCAAGGCCAGACAGAAGTTTACGTTAACTTGAATGTATTAGGTAAAAGTATGAGGCAAGGCCAGACAGAAGTTTACGTTAACTTGAATGTATTAGGTAAAAGTATGAGGCAAGGCCAGACAGAAGTTTACGTTAACTTGAATGTATTAGGTAAAAGTATGAGGCAAGGCCAGAAAGAAGTTTACGTTAACTTGAATGTATTAGGTAAAAGTATGAGGCAAGGCCAGACAGAAGTTTACGTTAACTTGAATGTATTAGGTAAAAGTATGAGGCAAGGCCAGACAGAAGTTTACGTTAACTTGGATGTATTAGGTAAAAGTATGAGGCAAGGCCAGACAGAAGTTTACGTTAACTTGAATGTATTAGGTAAAAGTATGAGGCAAGGCCAGAAAGAAGTTTACGTTAACTTGCGTGTATTAGGTAAAAGTATGAGGCAAGGCCAGAAAGAAGTTTACGTTAACTTGAATGTATTAGGTAAAAGTATGAGGCAAGGCCAGAAAGAAGTTTACGTTAACTTGAATGTATTAGGTAAAAGTATGAGGCAAGGCCAGAAAGAAGTTTACGTTAACTTGAATGTATTAGGTAAAAGTATGAGGCAAGGCCAGAAAGAAGTTTACGTTAACTTGAATGTATTAGGTAAAAGTATGAGGCAAGGCCAGACAGAAGTTTACGTTAACTTGAATGTATTAGGTAAAAGTATGAGGCAAGGCCAGACAGAAGTTTACGTTAACTTGAATGTATTAGGTAAAAGTATGAGGCAAGGCCAGAAAGAAGTTTACGTTAACTTGAATGTATTAGGTAAAAGTATGAGGCAAGGCCAGAAAGAAGTTTACGTTAACTTGAATGTATTAGGTAAAAGTATGAGGCAAGGCCAGAAAGAAGTTTACGTTAACTTGAATGTATTAGGTAAAAGTATGAGGCAAGGCCAGAAAGAAGTTTACGTTAACTTGCGTGTCCTTCTACAGGACACATGTCAATCCACCCCAGCATTTACTGGCTGTTTAAGATGCACTAGAGAAATTTTTCGTCAAGTAGTTTGCTGTTGTTTTCTGAACTGTCGACTCTCATTCCGTCCATGTCAACGCAAGGCGATCTGCTCTCAAATCGCTTGAAGCTTATTTCGAACCGTAGATCCGGGTTCTTGGAGAAGTGTGACCCTGTGTTTGCTCTCTCCTAAGCCACAAAGGCAGACAGAGTGGGGGACAGGACAGAAGAATTTCAAGCAATGGAATAGATAAACGGTTGCGGCATGACTGAGATATAGTTCTGATTGCTGTTGCTGTCTTCCTCTTATGCCGTTAGAATATTTTATGGGGATATTTCTTATTAATTGTTTGAATTCAGAGGCCCTCTGTTACCTTGCTGTAGCTAACCCGTGTATGTGTGTGTGTGTGTGTGTGTGTGTGTGTGTGTGTGTGTGTGTGTCTTTCGCTCTCTCGCAGCTGAGCTTGGAACGCCTGGTAAGCGGCTCACCGCGTTCGCAAGCCTTTGGTCACGGAGACCGATATATATATATATATATATATATATATATATATATATATATATATATATACACACACACACACGCACACACACACACACACCACACACTATGTTAACTGGCCAATTGGCGACACGATATTTAATAACACAGTCTCCTTCAGTCAGGGCCCACATGTACATCGCAGACACAAGACTACCATTAGATAGAGTGTGAAGTGACATCTCATGTGTTGGGTTATGGCGTAATATGATTGGGGTGATCTATTGCTTCCTCTCCGCCTGTCTATCCAAGAAAATTTGTTTAAATTATTGGACGCTAACAACACATGGTTTGTTATATCCCAGGCCGGAGTAAAAACAAAATAAAACCAAATTAAAAAAATCTTTTCCGATGCACTTTCCTGCTATGGGTATAGGATATGACAGGAGCATCACATTTTATAGGCCAGAATGCATGTAAGAATATTTAGCCCAATAGTTCCCTTAGCAAGCAACCAACCCAGTCATTGAGCCTTCGTATGACGGTGCTCATCACATATTTCACTACAGTTCCCAGTCAAATTCGCCAATGCGCCCACACAGATCCATACTGAAAGAGGCAATTCAAATACTGCCTCCATCGAGAATCAAACCCCGGGTTACTGTATCTATAAGCTATCTTTTAAATTGTAATGCTGTTATAGCTACCAACATCATACAACACAAACAAAATACGCATCACTACATTACTACTGCTATAACTTTCTTTTGATAAAGAACAAATGACGGATCCGATACTTCAGGGCATTACTGTGGAAAATGTTTTCCGCAATATGTCACTATTAATTTGGCAAATATTCGTACACTTTGACACTTTGGTACCGCATAGAAACATTGTTGCGGAAAACTAACTGCCCCACGAGGATATCGTGATTAGTTCCACAAAATGCTGTCTATCGTGTAGACTATCATGGCATTTTTGTTTCCGTTGACCACCTGGTGTAGTCCAGTCTGACCACAGGGTGACAGAGGAACGTTAATGCTACAGAATACACGACTCCACGTCTCGAACGAACGAACGAACTTTATTTTCAAAAAGTAACACATTGGGAACGCAGGCTCGTCTTATATTCGGACCTTCCAATCACTCATCTTTTGTTCATCTCTGTGCATGTTACATTCACATAGGAAAAAAAACATTGTCAAAAGAATGTTGTAGACATAAGCAATGCATATTACCGTGCTATGAGACAGGCACATACACAAATACACGCACATTCATAAACACATACATACAAGCCTGCATACATACTTCCATCATTTATCCAAAGTATAAGAGTTGTGCACACACTCGATAACACACAAATACACACTCGCTGGCATACACATATGCTTACAATCACAAACTCTTGAAAACAAGACACCGAAGTTACGTAAGTGATGAAAGTTAAGCGCAGAAAGTAGACACACATTTTGCAGATATTGAGTTGAGTCAAGAACCGAGATCATTGCACTCGGGGCGTTTCCATTAGCGCTCAGTCCCTATCTTCAACAGCCAGCGAAGAGTTCCAGTACTAATGGTGCCCGTTGCAATATGTTTGTATGTCCGTCTTGGTTTGCCTCTAAGTGACGACTGTCGACCAGATCCTCTGACCACATCTTGCTGATGCATTCTCTCTATACCATGATAGTCTATCTGTTCTTCTGCATTAATCACATTCTCCCAGAGGGCCTTCACCACTTCTGCCATATCATGCATCAAATCACATCACACCTTTATGATGCGGCAATAGTTATAATGTCTGCCTATTCACCATTGTCAGCATGCTTTGTGAATCAGTTACAATCAAAACTTGCGTATACAGTTTGTCCTCCAACCATCGGAAAGCTGCAGTAATCTCCCCCATCCCCATGATCAGACTTGAGGTTGTGGTGTCATGTACCAAACTCTCCTTTATCTAACATTGGCCATTTGCTTTAGCTAAGAATCCCCAGGATGATATTGCCTCTTAACACAGAGCCAATGGTATTGATAATCGCACCGCCAGGACGAGAGTAGTCATGAATTAGTTGCTGAATTCCTACTTCCGTAGAACCTGCTCTCCATTCCTAAACACACGGCCCAATTTGATTATAACCCCACACAAGTCTGAATTTCTATTCGGCATTCTGACCCACTTCTTTGCCTCTACCAATCTTCTCAAGTGTGCACACTTCTTTGATGGTATCTTCTGCCTGAGCCACTCATAATCTTACTCTAAGCAGCATGTGGTCCTTGACTACCTCCAGGGAATCATGCAGGAGGTGTTCCTTGTCCGCACTACATTGAGGTATGACCTTGCCTGCAATACCTGGAATATGGTTGGTAACGCCAGGATGTATACACGCATAACGTCTGCAGAATATGTGTCTATATCTCCCCCAACATCCACTTAACTGTTAGCACTCGTCTAACCCGTGCCCTGGCGTAGGTGATAGTGAGACGTTCAGTCTTATAATTTCCTGTCATACCGAGTCAATGGTTCGAAATCAGCGAGGGCAATTTAGAAACAGTTCGCACTGTATTGTTTTCCCATGGTATGAGGCGTCGGTTATTTTGAAAGCAATGACAAACTACCTGACTAAATTACCTAGTAAATCACAAAGTTAAAGTTAGTTGCATAACCTTTTCAGGACGTAGCAGTCAATTCCAGCATAATTTGGCTGTTTGTGATCTCTTGGCAAGTAGTAAATCACAAACAGACAATAAATATTAAGATCGATTGCAGCGTCCTGCAAAGGACTTGTAAGTAAGGGACCCTAATTATACACACAAGGAAGCCTCGGTAAAGCTGCATCTACCACGCTTGCCTGCTGACCTGGTGATAATGTGTTGGAATACCCTTCAATTTGAGGATGTTTAAAATTTGACCTGGATTCCCAGGTCGATCCTAAAATGCATTCATTCATTCAGTAGCACAGCCCTTGCAGAGCTTCGCTCCCATAATAACAGTCCGGAAAACTCGGTCATAAGCAAGATGTCCCGCGTCCGATACACCAATCTGGAGATCATCCGCCACATCCTGCATCTATCTTCTCTTTGGCCTTCCTCTTCCTCTCTTTCCGGGCATATACCCCTCCATGTTTGTTCTCTCCAAGCTTTCATGTGGGAAGTAATCCCCCTCCATGTTTGTTCTCTCCAAGCTTTCATGTGGGAAGTAACACCCATCGAGCGCATATTGGTCTAACACTATGGGGCTAGCAACATATGAGCGATGCGCATTAAGGCGTGAGAAGTCTCGTATCCATTACATGACGTTGCCATCAACACCAGCATTTTTCAGCTGCTGTTGATGTACTAGACACGTTTAACGTTCAGTAGTTTGCCATTGCTTTCTGAACGACCGACTCACATACCCCCATAAGTTACCAGCGCGGTGCGAACCGCTGCCGATTCTCGCAGCTGCTATTTTCCCCATGTGGTACACGGAATTACGAACAATGTCGTTAACACCTTTAGTTTTAGTTTTAGTCGTTGGATCAACATCACAGCACACGGTTTAACCCATAAGCGCTCCGTTTTCCTCCTAACTCAAACCTGAGTCTGGAGAAACTCAGTTCAATGCACGAACTCCGTTGCATCGGCGAGGATCCTGAAATACTTTGGATACATTTTTAACTCGAAAATTTGCCCGGACAGCGCCGTTAGGCTACTCTTTTTCGATTTCAACTGCCAAGGGATTTTTTTACGTGCGCAACAATACACACGGGCTTAACACTTTAGCCAGGGAGACAAGCAAGCTTGTTCATGGCTCTGGTCAACTGAAGGCCCTACATCGGACTTAAGAGATAAAACCCAGTCTTCCAGAGGATTTACTATCAACCAGCCAGACAACCAGACAACCAGGCAAGGAAACAAGCAGCCAAACAAGATTTCCTTATATATATATATATATATATATATATATATATATATATATATATATATATATATATATATGATTTTTACTAAATTTGGGAAGTTTGGATGTGTAGTTGGATTCTTGGTTGGTTGGTTGCTTGCTTGGTTTCTTGCCTGGTTGTCTGGTTGTGTGGCTGGTTGATAGTGAATCCTCTGGAAGACTGGGTTTTATCTCTAAGTCCGATGTAGGGCCTTCAGTTGGCCAGAGCCGAGAACAAGCTTGACTTTCTTTTGGATGAAGTTTGTATAGAAACTTCTCGCCTGACCCGGTACCACAGTACATCGTCACTGGGAATTAGTTGCAGGTTTTCCCTTACCCTCTCCCAGCTCAGAAACCAGCTGGTTTGGCAAGATCGGCAATGCCATTATACATCTGCGGAGATGCATATTAAGATGCAACCAGGCCACCACTTAGCACAACGTACACGAACTGCCTTGGATTAAGTCATGGTTGGTATTGTTTTCTTCACACGATGTAGGTATTTCATAGTCAACAGGTTCCAACGCCACCCGTGTCTTACCGAGGCCTGTGCGGGAAACACAGATGACTATCACTGTAACCTGCTGGACATGTAGTTTAGTTTAGTTTAGTCGATGGATCAACATCACGGCGCACGGGTGCAACCCATAAGTGCTCCGTTCTACTCCTAACTCAAACCTGAGTTTGGAGAAACTCAGCTCATTGTACGAACTCAGTAGCACCGGCGAGAATCCTCAAATACTTTGGGTAGATTTTTAACTCGAAATTTTGCGCGGGCAGCGCCGTTAGGCTACTCTTTTTCGATTTCCAACTGCCAAGGGATTTTTACGTGAGCAACAATACACACGGGCGTCCGATCTCACTACCCAGAGACCAGAGAAAATTTTATTACTAGAAGTCCACGTGAAAAGAAAAAAAAAACAGGTAGTAAGAAGTGTGTGTTGAGCTTGGGCTGACTACACCTTTCCGTCGTAAAACCTACCTGCAAAATTTAACTAACAAGGAACAAGTTACAAGATCACAATGCATTCCAATCCAATATGCAGAAGAAGAAAAACTTTTCACCTCATTCAACTTGACTGTTCAGTCTAGGTTATAATTAAAGTGATTCATAGTGCAATTTAATCATTTCGTTGTTCTTTGTAAGTTAGACGGCTTCCAATGGTGAATGCCTGGAGGGTTCAGCTTTGTCTTTGTCATTCATCTCTTCCTTCGCTGCACTGACAATTTCATCAATGCTTGTTCCCTTGTCACTGGCTATTCCTTTCATTACAATGACTTTATTGAGTTTATTTTTATAAGTCATAAAATAAGGAAAAAAAGAATAATCCAGCGAACCAAGAGGAAGTAACACTACTAGAATATGTATGACGCTATGCGGAGAAATCCAGAAGGAATCCTGAACACCGACTAACTTCCTTTCACCTGAAAAAGTTTCGAGAATGTGCCTGTGGAATGTTAGAATTAAATATGAATTGCGAGAGATTGTGCAGGTGGTAGAAGAAAGGAAATATAACATATGCATTTTGAGACTATCTGAAACAACGTGTAACGAAGAAGGCAAAACGCTTGGTGATCAGTGCTGCTCTCAAGCCATACATAGGAAATGTCCCTCATGGTGAAGGAGTAGTCCTAATGCTATCTAAAGAGACAGAGAAAGAACTAATAGGGTGAAAAGACGTGAGTTCTAGAATAATAACAGACCGTTGAAATAATATCTACGTTGTTCCTTTAAGGAAACAGAAGTATGCTTTCAGAGTAATGTATGTATATATTTCCCGGTGCCCATTCAAGACTGGATCGACCTGGAAGCTAAGGTCAATTTAAAAAAAAAAAACATCCGCGTCGAGGGGGTTTCGAACAGATCACCACCGGGGTGACAAGTTGAGTTGAGCTAAGAACAGACATCACTGCACTCAGGACATTTCTATATGCGCTTCGTCCCCTCGGTCAACAACCAGCGAAGAGCCACACTACTAACCGTTCCAACAGCTACTGATTGAAATTTCTCATGATCTTCCCTCTCGGTTTTGAAATTCTACTAGAACCCCTATCAATCTCATCCTTTCCACATAAAGGTTCTCACTCTGTTCCCCCACCTTCTGCACCCGGTTCGACAGGCGCACGACCACCTCTCCTTTGTCCATAGGTAATCGACCACCAAGACGTGCATTCCCTGCCAGCATATAGCCTGTTCATTCCCCCACACTCCCGCATGGCCAGGGCAAAAAATCCACACATTTCTCACAATATGTGACCTCTGAAGCGAGGTGAGCCATTCCACACCAAACAATTCTTTCTCCACTTTACTAAGCACGCTCCTTGAGTCCGTGATGAAGACAATGTGTATTGGTATAGGGGTGACAAACAAGGGTGCTAGCAATGGTTCTAATGCTGCTCCCTTTCTAGATAAGGCAATGAACATGTGTATATTGGAAGGAATACAAATTCTAATCTGAACATTGTTTGGCAATTGATTTGACAAACGGTGTTTATTCTTCGATGCGGACAATCTTACCGGCATACAGCAGCAATACAAACGTCGAAATGATAGTATTGTAAAACTGAGAGTCTACTTCATACTATTGTATTGGTATATATATATATATATATATATATATATATATATATATATATATATATATATATATATATCGGCGCCTACCAAAACCGATACCCCACACAGTACCAACGGCTTTAGGCGGAGAAGTGTGATTGCGGGTGGGGGGGGGGGCGTGTACAAGCCTTATCCTGGTGTGAAGAAATGCAATCTACAGTCTAAATGTCATGGCAAGGCAGACCAGGCCCTAAAGCGTGGTCGGCATCTGTTCTAGAATGGAAGCTCTGACATGCGAACAGTTACAGTATTGCTTTTCTGATCCGGCAGCTTCTGCAGATTTTCTTGTTCCACACATATTGGAGTTACCTTTCCTGTAGAGAAACTAGACAGACAAGGCTGCATTGGCAACACATGATCTCTAAATTTAGCCCAGGCTTTGTGTTATAGAGAATTATAACTCCATGTTACAAACTACCGCCTGTTAAGATGGCAAGGTGCTAGTCATATTTCTCTATAAAGAGAAATTATTATAATAGAAGAGAAATTTAAATGATTGGAGAGGGGTAGCTATTGGAGGACATAACATCAGATAGCTAAGATATGCAGATGATACAGTATTGATTGCAGACACATAATAGGATTTAAATGAAGATGGTATTCAAAAATCAGTATACATTCCATATAACAGATTACATGATTGATGATACTGGAGATTAAGGTATGTACAATGAATTACTCTAGTATTGTGTTTTAATAACAGTAGAGATAAGCAAACAAAGACAGACAGGAACAGGCAGTTCCGGGAAAATTTATTCACTGCGATTTTCGACAGTGCACCACTAGAAGAAACGGGTGTTTAGCATAGTCTATTTCAGCGATTCTCAAACATTTTAGAGCCTTTGTTTCCTTTACTTCTCGTGCGCATATCTATCACTCAATAAATATACGCACGACCATATGGGTGTAATCAGTGTGACCTGAATCATTTCTATACCAAGCAACATACTGTATGTTTATTAAAAACTTCAAGACAGCAAAGGCATTTCACTTCTGGAAGATGTGAAGAATTCGTGTGTTTCAACCAGTTATGCCCAATTAACTGAGCTGAACATTCAAGAGCATTGACCCAGAGTCACTTACTATGACTGCCGTAATGACTGAAGTCTCAGAAAGCTTTATCATATCTGCAATGCCACCCACGATACCATTATCATGCTAGGTGCCGTGTTTGATAACGCTATGCTTAGTTCAACATTGATCTTGTCCCACTGCCAAGTCCCATCCTAATTTCTCTCATCAAGACGTCGATTTATCAGCGTAATACTATTGTACCATACTCCCCAGTGATAACTTCTGTCAGCTGTCTTATCCTTAAATTAAACTTTTAATTTAACAACAAAGAACTGGTAGGTTGCAATAGCAGCTGTACGAAACATACACCATTAAATTAATAATTACGACCTAGTGGGTTTATGTAATAGCTGTGTGGGACAAGTAGCATCACATAAATAACTGCAATAAAGTTGGTTGGTGCAATTTATGGCTGAGATATCAAACAGTGCATGAATAACTACAACCTAGTGGGTTGATATGTGCATTGCCTATGACCGAAAGCATTACATTACTAAGTATTAGCTAGTGTGTTAATGCCGGCTACACGGCGAAGGGCTTACGGACACAGTTCGTAATCCTACATACCCGCGTTCGAAACACAGCTGCGGGCGATTTGGAAGCAGACGTCTTGCGTTGGTTTTTTACGAATTGGTATGAGTGCCGGTTATTCAGAAAGCAAAGGAAAACTACTGAACGTAAACTTGCCACATCACAAAAACCCAAAAATGTTTAGGTTGACTGCGACGTCCTATAAAGGATATGCACTTAACTTTTAATGTGTTAATGAATCAGATGTATGGGGTAGAAAGAAGTAAAATAATAGGTACGATATAGTGAATTGATGTAACAGCCGTGTGGGATAGAAAGAATGAAACTAACAAGTAAGACGCGGTGGGTTATATTAACAGCTGTCTTGGAGTGAAACAGTTAAATCCAAACACTCGCTGTCCCAGGATATTTCCTCGGCAGCCAAGGGTACGGTTCTACCCAGTGTGGGAACTATTGGTCTATATCTTGCGTGTTGAACCAAAAGTATGTCACTTTTATTCCAATTTAATCCTGGTAACCCCTGCCTCTGTTCATTTATACTAGTTTTTGGGAGATTTAACAACTGTCCGTGTTTTTTCCTTCTTCTCAGGAAAGAAAAGGCGTAGGCGGTGCGGAAACGAATGAGAAGACATTCTAGGCAGGTGGCGCTTTTCTTCAACACTTCTGAAATTGAAACATCTTTGGCAAGTCTCTGAAGCACATCAATTCTCGCCTTGCCGTGAACTGCACGTGTCTAACTGAAAGTTTACATTTGCAAAAATAATTAGCTGTGACATCCACAAAACATTTCTGCAATATTTAGTGGCAGTGTTGGAATGAATTGCTCTGGCTAGACTGTAATATTTCAATAGAATTGAGTAATGGTCGCTCATAATTGACACTGTTTGTTTTAGTGTGACATGACGAACGATTGTACTCTAGTGGCTAATGCACTCGACTGTCTGTTCGATATTCCTAGCTTCACACTAGGTCAAGGACATCTTTTCGCAACATATTTTGTTGCGTCAACCCAGTCTTATGAAATAAATATGGGCACAATTTATCGGAATTATGATGGCCGGCGTAGGGTCTTGCACCGTAAACTCAATGCACCTCATTGCATGTCAGTCAATCAATCATGTGCCATGCTGGAAAGCGTGGGCGGTCATGACTCGCTATTTCACTTGGTCACCAGAGTCGTGGATCAGCTCAGTGTTCCTGTCTCGTCTATGCCATGTGGCCAAGCCATCCCAGGTATTTTTCTCTCGGTCTTCCGTTTGGTCTGTTCCCTTTGATCTTGCCAGTTGTCACTAAGTTCTCCAATCCATTTCTTCTCATAACATGTTCAAAACATTTTGACTCTCTACGTCTAATTTCTCTAATCAATTTACGATTGTCATTTGTCTCCTGTAGTACTTGGTCATTGGTTTTTCTGTCTGTCCACGGTATTCCTTGCATTTTCCTCAGAAACCACATTTCTGCAGCCATCAGATGTTTTTCAGCTTGACAGTTCATTGTCCAAGTTTCACATCCATACAAAAGAACACGCTCTATGTATCCCCTTAACACTCTTTTTCTCGTTTCAATTGACATCTTTTCATTGGTCAGTATATTTTTAATCTTGCTAAAGGCTACTTTTGCCATGTCGCCATTGCAGGTAACATGCACTTAACTTTAGTACAACAGCCGTGGTTTACTCACGCTTTTCGTGTGCAGTTTTGACAAATTAATAAGAATAGCACAATATCCACAAAATGAGACAATGCTTACCACGGGGTCTTTGTATCTATTGCTTACTTTATCCAACCCCAGCCTAAAGGTAAATTTAGTCCCTGAGAACAGATACTGTTTCTTGGATGTAAGTGTTAGGGCTTCACATATACTAGGCTACGATATATGAGGTTGAGTGGCATGTCAGGGTCTTATGTGTAAGTAAGAGTGTAAGTGCCGGTATGTAAGCGAGAGTCAGTGTAAGCATAGCTGAGGTCAAGGGCAGTAAGAGACACCACGGCTTGGCTGACGGGAGGTCAGGCAAGAAGTCCGTGGACAGACCCACGTGATGTGGGAAGGTCAAGGAGGAGAGAGGGAGGGTGTGTGAGACAGCGAATGGAGACGGACGTGTGGAGATCTAGAGAGCGATAGAACGATAGAACGATAGTGTTTGTGACGGATAGATGGAGATGAACGTTGTGTATTAATATTCGAGGAATGTACTAACTGTGATATGTGCGGGATGATGTGAGGCTGTGATTGCGAATGATCATACGGGCGACAGTGTAAAGATCGCCCATGTGAGCTAGCGCTTGACTGCTGGTGTTGAACGATTGTGTGAGCGTGAAGTGCGACCATGTTGTCAGCCTGTAATATATTGTAATAAATGTTGTTCAGGAGATAGCTCCTGCGAGTTCCCGATTGCATTCATGTGTTATTAGTATATGTGTCGTAGATGTTGTAATTTGCCTGTCCGAGTCCAGTGAGCTAGAAGGAGAAGATAGTTAGGACTCTGACAGGTATAATGGTGTCAGAAGTACACATGAACCACATTCCCATGTAAATGGCATAAAAGAACGCTACTTTTGTAAAGAAGAAGATCAATTGCAGAATTTTGTAAAAAGTTGTAAATCGGAGATGTGTTAATAGAATCAGAACGAAAATAACATCATTTCTTTCCACAGCAGGTTTCAATTCTACAAAGCGACCGACGTAACCAGAACAGGTCAACGGTAACCAGCACGAGAATCACGTTCCTGTACATCAAGCGTTCGAGTAAACAGCAGATAAAGATAAGTTGATTAATTTTGATTGCTAATTACACAAATCTGCATTCTTTGATTTTCTTGTGTAAATATCATCATTGGTAAAGGTAAATATTAATTAACAGAAAATGATGTCAGATGATGAACACAGCCCAGATCGATCATATTTCTGGGGTACAAAACATTACAGAAATTTGCATGAATTTTTCGAGGGTACACGGGCACAAGACAAAGCAAATTGTAATAGAAAACCTGACTTAATACGTGATTGGCTACATAAATTTGAAAAGAAAATGCAAGACTACAAAATCCCAAAAGATTTTTGGTATTTATGGTACAACAAGTACGTACCAATAAAAAGTAAAAAACTACATGAGCTCATACCAGATATGTCAAGTACAAACTATGAATATTATAAAACAAACATATTAAGACACTATGTAAACTACTTCGAGACTCTAGAATTAGAAGTACAAAAACTGAAACCGGCCCTAAACAAATCGTTTACCCAGTATATACAGGAAATAGAAGACTTTTTCAGAAAGCTAACATCCGAAATTAAACATACAGACAACAATCAAGAAGCAATACAATTCTTAGTAATGGAAAAACTTAAAGCAACACTCCCAGCCGAATGCAGAAAATATTTAGAAGAACATAACACAGAACCTATCAAAGATTTACTAGCAAAATGCCGCGAATATTACAACCAAAGCATAAACCTGGTTAAGAACACTCAACAGAAAAGTACTGTAAAAGCAACAGCATCTGCAGCCACAGACTGTCAAAACAAATCACAGAAAACAAAACCAGTACTGTGCAAACATTGTGGCACTCCACATACAGAAAATGGAATATGCGATAAGAATCCCACTTATCAAGAATACCTGAATACTATTATAGCACAAAAACTGGGGAAGGTAAATCAAAGGAAATATAGAACAAAATGTCATTTTTGCCTCGCGTATGGCCATAGACGTTTCGAATGTGAAGGAGTAAAAAGAATACAGAAAGCAAAAGCAAATGCAGCCATAAACATTACAACAGACATTTCAGCAAAGAACTTAGAAAAAGTAAACATCACAGAGACGAAAACAAGACCAAACACTGCAAATTCAGAACAAACTGAGTTTTACCCAACAGATTTTGTACCATATTTCAATAGTGTTGTTAATATCACTCAGCCTCATTCCTTATGTAAAGAGGGCAATTCTCAACAAGAAAGTGAGGAAATGAACAAAACCTCAAGACTGTCGTTAGGAAAACTAACATTCCATGAGGGATACATTAATGACACAGTATGTACATGTGTACGCGACACAGGGTCCTGTCTTATTGGTCTTCGGAAGACCCTAGCTGATCCTAAAGACTACCTAGATGAGTACATCTATTGCAGAACTGTTTCAGGAACAGTAGAGAAATATCCTATGGCATGGGCCAATATAAAATCACCTTTCCTATCAGGCAGAGTAACTTGCGCAGTATTAGACAACTCATGCTGTGATTTATTAATTGGAAATGTATTAAATATAATAGACCACACAGAGTCCACAACCCAGACATGGCAGAAAGTTAACACTACAATAAACACTGCCTTAACTACACCACTCATCATACAACAACATGATGAACAGACCAAAGTACCACACCATACCAACTTGATTACCATCTCACAACAAGAAAAAACAGAAACTGGTGTGTATCATCAAAGAAAAGAAGGTACAGATAACAAGCATTTCACAAGGGCGAGAAAAGATCACAAAACATCATGGTACATGCTATACCTCCTATTAACTACACACATGCCCAAGTGCGCACAATGGATGGTTCTACTCGCACTACTCATTGTAAATGCAAAACAAATGACTTCAATAACTGTTTTATTCACACATCATCATGACGCAACACAGATGATATTACTCATGACAAACCACCTAACCTTGTTACTTATATCATTATTGGTGAACCAAAGTTTGTTGTTACCACTGATAAACAATATGTCAAATCAACTCAGACACATACTTATGCTGAACAATGTAAATCATCAGTCGGTGGAATTACTGACAAAAATCAGCAACAAATTACCCTACATATTTTGGAAAATATACACAAATTGCAGAAAAGCATACAAACATGCACGATTACATTTCAAAACTATACATGGTGTATTATTATTATTTGAACTATTGGATGTATACACACATGTACGAGTGCAGGTTTGGAGATAGCACTCAAAATGATCTCAACATGAAATTTGAAAATCCCCACCCTTTGGAAAATTAATTTTAACCGCAACCCACTTTATATCCGTAGATCGAGTAACTCCAGAGTTGCTTTGTCTGCTGTACGACTCCAGCGCTATGATACTAGCACACTCCATTGTATAGACCAACATAAAAGTTCCTTCAACGTGAAAAGTGTCATCGACAGAACAGCAAGACTCAACATGTGATTTCAGGTATCAAACAGTAAGATATACCCATATTGACTTTGTTTCAAACGAGTATCTACAGAATCCACCTTTTGAAATCGACTAACAACGACAAGAACTTCACAAGTACAGACACTCATTTCCAGTGAACAGTTTAATGAACCAGATGCCAACCTACAAACTATGGCAAAGACAGTCACAGACAGACGCACCATTTTTTTTACATGTGTGAATTCCAGCAATTTTACGGAACGGACTTACAAATCGTCCAAACTTGGTGAAAAGTCTTAATCACTATACAGAAGGAAAGACAATATCATGATATACAGAATACGTCAATAATCGGGTCAGAAAGAAGAAATGCCTAACATTCCAGCACCGCAATGAACATTGAACACTGGTAATTTAAGTCCGTGTGCATAACTTTCACAGGACAAAAACAGTATCCTATACGTGCATAAAGGCAGCGACGATGAACATTTTATTGTATATGTATTAACTGCATGACATTCAATGTCTAATTTTATTATTATATTAGTTTGTATTGGTATAATGTGATATGTACATATGAGCGTAAGTATAGTGGCGAATAGAATAAGTTGTAATGCTGAGAATCAACGCCTGGCGATCCCAATGCGCGAGTGTTACAAAACTGGCCTTCGCGTATGGTGGATAGCCCGACGAATGACGCTTAGCAATAGTGGTACAGAATTAACATCATAATAGTGTAACAAAAAGGAACATACCAACAGGGTGATGCCAACCAAAGAGATTAATAATAACTCTCCATAACAGTAAACGAGGTATACCCAAAAAGGGAAACAAGTCAAGGTCTGACATAAAAGAGGTAAGGGGGACTATTATATACATGAAGTATATTCGAACCATGACCACTCACAACATTGACATGGCGTGCTCATAAAGAGTCTATTAGGGTGCATTAAATGGAGACGAGGGGAACCACGTCTGAATAGAGAGAAAATTTAAGAATGCTGTAAGAGGAAGTTGTAGCCTTATTCGAGGCGTAAACCAATGGAGAATCCTTAAACCAGTATAGCCACAATAACTATGAGATGATAATGCATAGCAAATCGATTGAGTAAAATGAACAGAATGTAATGTCACGGAGTGGGGAGTGAGTAATATAACGAGGTATGATAAGTAGACCCAACCAGAACATTTGTCAGACCACAACAAAACCTTGAGAGAAACCTCAATACTACAAAAGAGAGAAGAATAGTAATTTAATCTCGGAAAAAAAAGATCAGGGCAAAAAGGGACGCAAGCGTAGACTTATGATCATATAATCCCCTGACAAGGTTAGAAAGATGTACCAAGAATAACAACAGCAGAATGTGTCACATTTCTAATGGAAAGTGCCACATTGTTTGTGCGGGGGGAGAGTGTCAGGGTCTTATGTGTAAGTAAGAGTGTAAGTGCCGGTATGTAAGCGAGAGTCAGTGTAAGCATAGCTGAGGTCAAGGGCAGTAAGAGACACCACGGCTTGGCTGACGGGAGGTCAGGCAAGAAGTCCGTGGACAGACCCACGTGATGTGGGAAGGTCAAGGAGGAGAGAGGGAGGGTGTGTGAGACAGCGAATGGAGACGGACGTGTGGAGATCTAGAGAGCAATAGAACGATAGAACGATAGTGTTTGTGACGGATAGATGGAGATGAACGTTGTGTATTAATATTCGAGGAATGTACTAACTGTGATATGTGCGGGATGATGTGAGGCTGTGATTGCGAATGATCATACGGGCGACAGTGTAAAGATCGCCCATGTGAGCTAGCGCTTGACTGCTGGTGTTGAACGATTGTGTGAGCGTGAAGTGCGACCATGTTGTCAGCCTGTAATATATTGTAATAAATGTTGTTCAGGAGATAGCTCCTGCGAGTTCCCGATTGCATTCATGTTATTAGTATATGTGTCGTAGATGTTGTAATTTGCCTGTCCGAGTCCAGTGAGCTAGAAGGAGAAGATAGTTAGGACTCTGACATGGCACTTCCCTTCCCTCGCCGCGTTCCCTTCCCATACAACTCCCATGCAATTTTAGACGATTGTCTGGTACACATTATTATGAGACGGGGTGGATCCTAGAACCGTACGGGGTGGAAAATACAATTCCCACTCTGCTGGGGATTGAATCGTACCATTACTCCAGCCTTAAAGTTAGTTGCTTTATAGAACATCGTCTTATCGACCCCAGCATTTATTTGCTCTGATTTACTCTGAAAGTTTATTCAATAGTCTGCTATCTAAATGGACGACGCCTCATAACACCAAAATCAACGCAAAACGACCAGCTTCCAAATCACCGGTGGCTGATTTCCAAACATGGGCTCGGTGTGTGGGAGAATTATGCAGCTGGGCGTCTCACAATCCACTGAGCCACAGCGCCAACATACACAGAGAAATATGAATGTGCAGTCTTCTAAAGTAGTACCCATGTTGGGAAAATCCTGCAGCCACTGAGCTAGCATGAACAAGAAATGCAGGCGTAGTGTAGTAATTATAGTGAGAAATAAAAATACAGGTATAGTATTATCACTATAGTGAAAAATAAATATACAGGTATAGTGTTGTCACTATGGTGAGTATTAAGTATACATGTGAAGTGTTGTCACTGTAGTGAGAAATAAATATACATGTATTGTAATATCACTGATGTGTGAAATAAATATACAGGTATAGTGTTATCACTATAGTGAGAAATAAATATACAGGTACAATGTTATCACTACAGTGAAAAATACATATACAGGTATAGTGATATCAATATAGTTAGAATTAAATATATGGTATAGTGTGGACATTGTAACAGCGAAGAGACAAGCACAACGACGGGGATAACGAATGTGACCAGGGGAAAGACGCCCGGAGTCATGATCCGGACGGGCCGGCCCCAAGAGAGTGTCAAGGGTGTAATGGGCCGAAACACTTGTGGAAGGTAGTACGCTTCTGACGATCAGAAGCCCCCTGCCGTGTTTGCTCCGCGGCGGAGTTTTTATGACTAACAATTTGGCCAGTCCATCAGACGTTCCGGATAGACGGATGGGCACTCTGGGAAGACAGAGCGTTGCCACAGTGCAGTGGTGGAATTGGCTCCACCGGTGAAAAGGTGGGATCGACAGCAGACCGGGCTGACAACCCCTAATGCTGTATAATATCCATGTCGCGGCATAAAGTAAAAGTAAGAATACATGCCCTTTGGATCCTCCGAAAAAAAAGGGGGGGGTGAGAGATTGAGATTGAGAGAGAGAGAGAGAGAGAGAGAGAGAGAGAGAGAGAGAGAGAGAGAGAGAGAGAGAGAGAGAGAGAGAGAGAGAGAGAGAGAATGAAGGATCCACTGGAAACCACACGATGACGACCATATCCGTCCAACTGACCATGATTTCAGCCCACCGACTAGCCATGTGATAAAAGCTTCGCCACCTTCCGAGGAATGAGAATTCACGCTGGACGTAAGAAGTGCGAGAGTGCGTCACAGGAGGCACGGCAGTGCTCCTGGGAAAAGGATAAGACACAAGAGGACCTCAGTCAGGGAGAACCCAAAAGTGCTGAGAAGACTCAAGTCGAGGTCACCTGTGACGCACTAGAGTAACCTTCCGAGAGTCTCAGAGTGAAGATCATGTTCCTTAATGCCACCAGGAAGGCATATTGGGCACTATTAGATGACACGTTGCCCCGTGGTTTAGAAGAAGAACTAAACGACAAATTCCTTGATGAGAAGTTACTAAAGATTGTCAAACTCCACTCGCTGATTCAGTTTGGTAGCAGCGAGAAGAAGGAAGCAGCTACTCCGCAGAAGACCAGGCGGCAGAAGCTGCTGGAGGAAGTAAGGAAAGAGAAGAATGCCGCTCGAAAACGGTTTAGGAAAGCACCAGAGCATGAGAAAGAGGGCTTACGCCAGGTGTGGCAACATCTGAAAGCCAGGCACAATGCCCTATCCCGAGCCGAAAGGTTCTGCATGAACAGACGGAAAACCCAGACAGAACGTGAGCGATTTTTCTGTGAACCATACAAGTTTGCACGGGACTTTTTCGAGCAGCCGCAATCCGGTATCCTCAATGTCAGCAAAGAGAATCATGAGAACCACCTCGTGACGACGTACTCCGATGCCCAACGGGACGTCCCACTCGGAGAGATTGAAGGACTCAAATGCCCGGAAGAACCAACTGTGGAGTTCAATGCCAAGCATCCGTTGTGGAGCGAGATGGTTGCGATAGTTATGAAAGAAAGAGGTAAGTCGGCACCGGGGTCAAACGGTGTGCCTTACACAATCTATGAAAGGAGATTTGGAGGATCCGTGTAAATGTTATACACTTTAATATCCCATCAACAGGTGGAGAGAGTAGTCCCTAAATGGCCATTCCCGTGGCAAAATGTCATAATTAATAACATTAATACGCAACAGAATATGTGAAGTGTGTATTTTTCTGATATACACATGTTTTGGGAACTCTGCCGATGCTACAGAATTTGTACACTAAGACCCTCGATGAGTTATTTATGAAGGGAGACTGGAATACATACGACGTATGCCATGAAAGTAATCCTTACAAAGATCTAAGCCGCTTTCCTTCTATCAGATTTAGATTTTGAACACACGATTCACTATTATAATGTCCAATTGTTATGAACTGTAGGGGCAGACGTTAAATTAGCTAATACAATATCGAATGAGATATTTCAGAATCATAGGTAAGTGAGCCATTATGTGAAATCAAAGTGCATAATATACACTCTATAGTCCAGTGGTTCTCAACCGGTGGGGAATTCCCCCCCCCCCGGGGGAATTTTGGGGCTTCCAGGGGGGGGGGGGGGAAGTAAGATTATTTCTAGATTGCGTTGATACAAGAACCGATTACTTGACATTGTTTTTCTCTTCATACTTTACGGTTCTGTACGTATCATCCTTCTGAAATTCATTTTATAACGTAATTATATCCGAAAATCACGTTTTATGTAGATGTCTAGACTTGTTTTAGTATGTGCTATTAAATTTAGCTTCAATTATTACGTATACTGTGTAGGGGCAGGGGGGAATTTTTAGGGAGGAAATAAGAAAGGGGGGGGGGGGAAATGACGTCCTAAAAATATGGTAAAGGGGGGAACGGGCCAAAAAAGGTTGAGAACCACTGCTCTATAACCATTATAGGCTGTCAAGAAGGCCGCAAATGGCGTTTCACGAAATCTGGCTATTCCAGTCAATGAAATGTAGCGGGACAGAGTGTCTTTCTAAAATCCTGCTAAATGGCAAATTGTGCTTGGAAAGGTGAAAAAGCTAGGGCACTTACATATCAACTATCACCCATATTGAAACATCCAAATATACCCATGTCTGCAAAACGACAGATAATAAACAGCATATTTACACCAACCCTATGCTAACAATCTCAAACTTGGTCGTTATCAAAATCACACGTTCGCAAAATCAACACCTGTGAAATGAGATGCATGAGGAGAGCTGCCAACTTAACAATCCGAGGCCGAGTAAGAAATGTTATCAGACAGACAGACTAGGATCAACACCTTGTGTCACATTTAGTGAAAGACAGAAGATCAAGTGGTTTGGCCATGTCGTTAGAATGCAACAGCATCAACTACCATTATTGGCCCTACATCAAAGATAATCTGCGACGAGACCAAGATGACGCCCAAGAAGAAAATGAATTGACGACATCAACGACATTGGACAATCACACTGAATGACACTATCCAGTGCCGCTCATCGGGCGCCGGAGCGCAAATTATTCCTCCCGTCGACGCTTGACGGCTCAAGTGGAAGATGATGATGATGATGATGATGATGATGATGATGATGATGATGAAATTCACAACTCCTCATCTTCTCAAGGTTCACTGTCACCGATGTAAAGAAGCCTGTTGAGGATAGCACACCTTGGACGCTTAGAAATTGAAAGAGGGTCACAACAAATGTCTACGATGGTGGTATGCATTCAATACTAATTTCAAGCAGCTCAAACAAGGAGACCCCAGGCTATTGCTCGAAATGAGTGGGCTGTGTTGCCCATGGGGAGGGAAAACATAGTTATGACCAGTTATCAAATTCTTCATGTCGTTTAAAGTCAGCATCTCTGACCTTGGGGCTAGCACACCACCACCAATTATAACATCACTCGATACAAAATAATCGAGTTTCCTAACTTCTCCTTATAAAATAATTGAATATAACATTACACACATCTATATATAGAACTATAGAATTATAGATTAATAGTGCAGTGACAATGCAACGACAATACATAAATAAACGAAATATCCTCATTCTCCTGTTCTCATCTCAGCACGCCGTATGTGCTGTTTCCAAAGAAAATATTCCGTTATCAGCTTGACTCGGGCAAGTGAGCTTGCGTTTCACCGAAAACACGATTCAAAGACACCCAAACGCATCAATGAAAAACTGTGGATGTGACCTTAACAATTGGGAGGGCATTGCTGCTGATCGCCCTGCTTGCCGAAGTCAAATGTATACTGGCACAACGAGTTTGGAGCTGTTTAAATATAGATTAAAATACAAAGAGACGTGGCATTTGAAAATCAAAAGTCAAGTTACTTCTATCTGATTAACATCCCTATGCCGCTCTTACAACAGCAGCCATTTCTAGAATAAGAATGGCTGTAACAGCCACGTACGAAACCATTCTAAACTGCTATTATGACCGCTTTCAGCAACAAACGACAATATACAATACAACAAAGAAACAATAGGGCTATGAAAGTACAAAGTTTAAGAGTACATAATTTACGTATGATTTATTTTAAAGTACTATATAAATTAGTTTATAAATGAAAACAGATTCAGTATCCTTTGACACATTTATTTATGGGCAACTGTTTTTTTACTACTCTTTATGTATTTATTTTTTCAAAGGTTGAGAGATTTGTTTCTAGAATTACTCTCCAGCTCATTTCAGATTCTTTTTATTGAAACAGAATAATCCCTTGGGCGAAATAGATTCAGAAAATAATTGGCAAATTATTAATAACGTGAACACAGGCGTAGATTTTCTTTCGAGTCAATGCCTTTCAAGACGCCATAAATTTTTTATCGATCTGCTTTAAGGAAAGTTAATTTAAAGTATCGTTATTAACTTCGTCATAGCTCTTGTTTAATTTGACGTTTTCTAGCGTGGGTAAAAATGCCTGGGAGCTTTTTTTCTTGTTATGAAATGCTCTGCTCAAGCACTATGATATCGTCCACAAGCCTCTACAGATTTTCCATGCGTGATTACTCTACACCAAACACTGCAGTTATGATAATATAAGGCGCAAGTTTCATTCACTTTCGAATATTATGTTATGATTTGTCATATTCCTTGTCAGATGACGCAGAAGGTTATGTCACTCAGAAATTATTTATTTCATGGATTCATTCTTGATTGATTCCCCGTTTACTATTATGCTAAGTTCACCCGTGTCACAATGTTCCCGGTAGTCACAATGTTCATTACAATTAAAGTGAAGGACCCTTTTACATGTTTCATGACTGGCTGATGACGTGCGGCGACGTGCGGATCGCCTTAAGCGAGAAGCACGCTTTGGATTGAGTGTGGGAGAGAAAGTTATTTGGAAAACACGACACTCGAGCTAACTAACAGACGGCTCAGTCTCGTTGTAGGCAATGACCAAATGGGTAGAATGCCGCCACTTGTTGATAGTGTTAGTTTATTTAAGGAAGCAATTCAATGACAGCCGGCTCCCTGGCCAAAGGGGTTAGCAGCTTTCTCCGTTAACCCCGAATACTCTCGTGGTTGACGTGAGCACACGAGAATTAGAATTGGTTCGAGTCGCGCCAGTGACTTACGAGAGTATGGAGCCAGTCGCTCAGAAAGTCGTGGCGTGCTGATGAGCGTAATCTAGCCTAGGAATCAACATACAGCTGAAAGATGCTGGTGTTGACCGCAATATCCTGAAACAGGATGGAAACGCTGAAAAAAAAATTCAATGACAGAATAGACAAAGTGAATCTGCCCGGTGTCATGTAAAGTTCTTATAATTAGTTTGCCACTTTGTGATTCCAGAATGATAGAAGGAAGATATGAAAGCAACTATATAGAATGTGAATGGTAACTGAAATTAGAATTCAAACACCTAGACAACGAAGTAGAAAAGTAACATCGTGCAGACTGAACAATCTCCTAAACCAACTCACAACAAACAATATAACAGTACTCATTCATGGCCGGCAATGGCCAGACATGGTTGAACATAGCTCGGGCACTGTTCAACAACGATTCCAACTACAAACATCGTGAAACCATTTTTTCATCCATATCAACATGCCTTAGGCGCTTTGGACATACGGTGCTAGACTCATAATTTCATAGACAGATAATCACTGGGCGGGTCATGTGGTCCGTACCACAACGGTCGCCGCCTTTACTTCCTAAGATATTTCCGGAACCCGTTTTAGGCTGGGTCGACCTGGAAGCTCTGATGCATTTTTAAAATTCAAATCCGCAGCGACGCGGATCGATTCCATGAGCACTGTACGACACACGCTACGCTATCGCGACTCCCATAATGTTTATTAATCATTGTTTTTAATTTCATTTCTCAAGCCAATTTGTATGGAAGAAAAGCAAGCACTTGACAAACACTTGCCCGTATAGATACACGTAAAGCCAGTCGCAAGCACCAATGCAACCACTTGAACACTTGCGCGTATAGTTAAGTTAGCGTAAAGCTAGTCCCAGGCACCAGTGTAACCACTTGAACACTTTCGCGTATAGTTAGTTACCTGTAAAGGTAGTCCGAAACAGCAATACAACAACTTGACCACTTGCGCGTACAGTTAGTTACCTGTAAAGGTAGTCCGAAACAGCAATACAACAACTTGACCACTTACACGTATAATTACACGTAAAGCTAGTCACGTAATACATGCTGTCTTAGGAGTGTGAAGTTTAGGCTTTCACATGATCTAGATAGATCAAACACAATGATGCACCGACGAGCCAAGTGATCATGCTTGATATATGCGCCCAGGATAATGATAATAAGGTTAGGTGGCGAGTACACGTCTCTCACGTCAATGCAATATAAATAAATGTTTGGGAATTCTCGGGTATCCATTCTATGTGGCTGGGTCGACCCCACGGCCGTTCTAGTAGGAAACAATCCTGTCGCTTCTGAGAATTGAATCCGGACCCTGTCTTGGCAGGCAATCATATTAACCACTAAGACAGAGCGATTCTGCAAGGAGGCGGATGTTTGATAATTGACATGCGCTCCCAGGTCGACCCAGCCTAAACTAGCTAACAGGAAACATTTTGTGAAAGTGATGGCGGCAAACCTAATATTGATCGCTTTACTCCCCGAGTGCACATTGGTATATAAAATATGGGTCTAGCACCATATGCCCAACACACTTACAGGAGTGTACATTGGTCATTACTTATATATTTATTTAGGTGTGTGTCTTTATGTGTCTTTCCTCTCGTGCCTAAGGCGGCACATAGAGCAGAAGTCGCGGCTCTCCATGTTTGTGCGAAGCGTCAAACATTTGGATTGGTCATTACTTATATATTTATTTAGGTACTATATGTAAATTGGTAATTACTTATATATTTATTTAGGTACTACATTCCTCTTTCGCCCTTTACCCCACATAGGAACATAGGTCCTCAACCACCACAAGTACCAACATCACTGCACTCGGTGCATTTCCTTAAGTGCTCAGTCCTCATCTTCAACAGCCAGCGAAGAGTTCCAATACTAATAGTGCCTGTTGCAAGCTGATTATATGTCCGTCTTGCTTTACGTCTAAGTGACGAGTGTCGACGAGATCCTCTGACTACGCCTTGCTGCTGCATTCTTAAAGCTGTCCTATCCTTTGCTATCTCCTGCATCTCCGTTCATGTCCTTCCAATAGTATTCATTTCTATTTATAATTCTCTTGTATACTTTTTAGGTATATTATATAATATACAATGAAGCAACAATCACGATTTGCTTTTCCTTTATGTGAATAACAATGAACATTTTCGTGAAATTGCCTATGTGGCACTTGATATGGAAGCAAATTAAAGAGTAAATAGAGACCCAGGAAACTTAAAATAGAGAAGATGTGTGTGCGAGAAGAGAGTTAAGAATGTCATGGGCAGAGACAAACATGGACACTGCCAATGTGACTGCTGCTGGCGTTAAAGTCACTTATCAAAACCATAAGCAAATGACACATGAATGTCACGGAGGATATCAACAGAAGTGGTAAAATAGAGAAATCAGTTTTATGTGGTATAATACTAGGCAAGAGGGACAGAAGATGACAGAGCAAGATGCATGTGGAATGCTACAACAGCTTTGCAACAAATAAAAATAAAAGCAAAATCAACGTCATCAAAATAACAGATGTCAGAGATTATTTGAAAACCGTGACCGTCTATGTCTTTTCTACATTTGAAGATGAAGACGCACGTGTTCACGGATTGTCTTCACTGTCAACATGATTTTGAGTACTCTACAAATGAACCAGACGACCCTGTCTTCTAATGTCTTCCTTATGTTACACTGTGTATTATATTACTTGCTTTAATAAGCACTTGTTAATCAATCTGAATGTCATATTGTAAGACTGTCAACACTGGAATTATTAAACTCAATATCCACTAAGATGTTGCTACATTTGAGTACAACTGGTACAAAAGTATGTGGTTTATCTCATTCAATCAATCAGATGCTGTCTTCATAACGAAAATCAGCTGCAATGGATCTCCAATCCTCTGTCTCTTTCCTCCGATGCACACTCTATAGACTCATAAACAAATTCACATGGATTGTATGATGCTTACAGAGAAGAAAAACATGCGTAGAGATTGTAAGCGCCATACAACACTTGAAGATTTTTTTATGTTCAATGTTAGTGGCCTCAAAGCGTTCCCCATTTGATATTTATGACTTAGATAGGCTGATGGTCATCCATCTCTTGAGGATATCTTCTCACTTGTATCGCTGCATACCTGTTGCTCGCTTCCTTCAACTGTACCCTCCAGCATGGTTTTTACAAGAGGTACTATGTCTTTTAATGTGGCCAAAATAGTTTACTTATTTCGTATTATTCTGTCTCTCTAGAACCTCTGCATTTGATTGTTTTTGTTTGCATGAAATACGACTCATTCTTCTGAATCTTGACATCTCCATGGTTTCAATTAGAATAGCTATATCTGTGTTATTCTCCAAGTTTCTGCGCCATAAAGTTGTGTTGAATAATTATATAACATTTGACAATTCTAATTTTAATGTGTTATACATCTCTCTAGATGTTAAAATGCTTTCACACGGATGAGAATATATTTTGCCAAGCCTATTCTTTTCTTCATCTCTATTTCACTTATGCCATATTCTGTTATGACTTTTCAAAGATAGGAGAAATAATGTTACTTGTTCTAGCATTTCATTATTTATTGTGATGTCTATAGTAGGCCAATGCTTTTCCATTGTTAATTATCAGTTTCCGCGTTTGCACATTGATATCTAATCTACGTTGCGTTCTTACTAGTAGCACCGTGTCATTATCATATCTAAGATTATTTATTATTCTTCTAATAATGTTCAGTCCGCACAGTTCTCCAACATGTTTAAAAATGATTTATGTGTCAACTGTCATTTAAAAAAAAAAAACGTCATTTACTGCCAATATAGTACCTTGCGGTAAGCATGTATTAGCTCTAGAATTGCCACAGTTATCCAAGTAGGATCGTGTCATCTAAGGAACGTGGTTGACAGATGTGCGCGACCCTACGGTCCAGGCGCGTACGAGGCCCTCACCTATGGGACTTGGCTGAGCGCCTCTAAGTCAGGTACTTGGGTTCCAGGGTCTGGCCACCACTCGCCTCCTGCTCGTGGAGGTGAGGTCTCGGAGGATTGACACTGAGCCGCCAGCGTCTGCAGCCTACCTTGTGCCAGACGTATTGGTTACCCATTCCTCTGGAATACACAGGGCGAGGCCGAGAGAGGGAACATGTCGTTTGGGCACCACATGTTTCGCTTAAGCTCTGCCCAAGCATTGTGATGGAATTTTGGCCGCATTCCAACTCACATACTTTGGTCTGTTAAGACTGCAAGGTGCTACTCACTCAGTACCTTGTGGTGTAAGGCAGAGGGGTCTTTGAGCATGAGGAATTAAGGCCGCCTTGCAAGTGCAGTCGCCGCAAACTGCAGATTAGGATTTTCTTTTTGCCTCCGACAGAAAAAAAAAACCCACACCTTACCGAGGGACCGAACGCGGGTCTCCCGCAGGAGAGTCCGGCATTCTAGCCACTCGACCAGCCGCTACTCCGTGTATTAGTTGAAAATTATCCAGGAAAAGACGCATCATTGCCGTACCCCTCATTTTATACTTAAGTGTGATGAGTAATCTGGGTATTTTGAGGGAGGAAAAGTCGCAGAGACAACTTACCACAACCGTCAGAAAGAGGCAGTCTTCGTGTTTTGGCCATATTATGAGAAGACTCAAATGAAACATGCTATGACAATTGGATAGATTTGTGGAAAGAGAAATACAGGAAGACAGCGAAAGAAAACTCTTGAGTCTTGTGTCATGGCACGGAAAGGAATCAACTTACAAATTTATACATGCCGTTGTAGATTACAAGATACAGAGAAGCATGATTGCCCACGCCAGTAGGCAAAGAACTAGATGATGACGACGAGTAAGTATTTTCATATCTAGATACTGCCACTTATTACCTGTTTAGGTTACTAATAAGAATCATATCCTATTAGGAATCATTTTGAAGTACCGTATTAGTGAACCTCACACTGAACATAATAACACCATTGTCTGTTTAAAAGGTTTCACGAAAATATATGAGCATATAGGTACAGTGGGCTTCTACGCGATGTTTCGTACTGAACAGATTAAAGTACGGAAATAACATTACAAAGCACACGTTTTAACCGTGTTTAGAATGTTTCCTTTATTGTTCTAGTATACATGTCCTTTGGGAGAAGCGCACTTGGAACTGAAAGACGTAGATGAATATCTCTTAATTGTAGGTCAGACACGTAGCAAGACATGACAAGACAGACAAAACAGACCGACGGACTGATTGACTGACAGATTGACCGCTAGATAGTTAGAAATATTCCAAACAGACAGACAGATAGATGGTCGGGTTGGCGGACGGGAGGACGGGCAAACAAACGGACAGACAAATAGAATTACATCTTTATATATGCCTAGAAAACTACAGCAATTTAAGAAAGTTTCGAAGAAAGACTGCTACGGGAGTAAAGTTCTCCAAAGAACAATCCATATTATGGTGATGATCAGTTGTGACGAATAAAGCAAAAGCGCATATTAAGAACGTAAATAATAACAGACAATTCGTAGCAACCGACTACATAATATTGTTCTTGCTGAACCCATAGCCAGACGTAACATAACCGTCGGCGCCATAGGTTACTGGTTAGCTAATGCTAACCGACTTAACTATAGAAACAATCCGCCGTTGACCAGCGGTACATTGATTCCGTGAAATAGAAATAGACATATATGCATCAAGCAGACAATTGGGGAGAATACGATAGCAATCGGATTAACAAAAGAAAAAAAAAAACAGCGGCTGCAGCAGGATATAACAATATGAATTAAAAACAATTAGGTATATTTAGATCCTGCGAAAAGAAAAGACATAATAGACACAGACACAATGCACGTACCTTACAAAAAACTCCATCTTAGGTGAAACTTATCCAAAAAACCATAAACAAAAACAATCAATAAATATATAATACTGAAGTATTAAAATAAAACAATAAGTATTACATGTCAACAAAGCACGGTCGACGTTTCGGTTATACAAACCTTTATCAAGATACTTCATCTGTGGGTACATTTAAATGATACCGTAAGAATTGTCTGACATGCCCATACGCTTTTCAGACAACGGCAATAACATTCCCCCGAGACACCTTCTCCTTGAAAGATTCTTTCACTTGCACATCCCGCAGTCTTATATATGTTATAATTTGCAAACAATGTGACATGAAGTATATTGGTCAAACTATTGGCGGAACTATGGGTATTTACCGAATGTTGTGGTGGGCACAATTGTGGTAGGCACTGTTGTGGTAGGCATGCTTATCTGCCGGCCCGTTGACATGAGTTTGCATTTTCTTTGAAGTGTGGCTTATTTTTGAAAAGATCTATGAATCCAGGTTGCTCCAGCCTAAGATGGATTTCAGGGTATTTCCTGGAACTAACGGCGCTGGCGAAAATAGATGCAATAAGACAAAACAACTAATTGGACAAATGACACTAATCCTTTAATCCTAAAGAACAAACATGTATCAACAACTACTAAGAAAGCACTTTACAACACAATCTTCCTACCAACTCTATATTTTTTAAAGCTACATATATCTTACAGGACGTTGCAGTCAACACCAGCATTTTTCAGCTGCTGTGGATGTTCTTGACAAGATTACGCTCAGTAGTTTGTTATTGCTTTCTGAGCAACCGGCTCACATATCCCCGTAAGTAACCGACGCGACGCGATCCGCTACCGAATCTCGCGCAGCTGTATTCCCCACGTGTATTTACGGGATTTCGGAGAAAGTCGTTAACCTCTTCGCCAGGGAGACCGGAACTCTACGTTATCAATGCCAAACCTAGACAATGACAGAAAAAGGACAAATGAAAAATCACAACAACAGAAATGAGATTCCTGAGAAGAATACTCAGTGTATCAAGAAGAGATAAGATCAGAAATGAAGAAATCCGGTCTAAAGTGGGGGTTATAGTTGCGCTAGATTTTATTAGAAGGCAGCAATTCAAATGGTTTGGCCATGCAAGTAGGTTACCAACTAACAGTATACCACAACAAGAAATGATGTACAGACCAGATGGATGAGGCCGACCACGTAAACGATGGACGCAGGGAATAACAGAGTCCATTGGAATATCGATAATGAAACCCATAAGCGGGCACTCTCAGCTGATTATACTTCACCTCGACACCGCAAGGTACAAGAGGAACATGATGAGATGAGATGAGAGCGGCGCTGGTGTGGCGCTGACAACATCATCCATCCAGTTTATACAATTTTCAGGCTAGCAAAAAAAACACAAAACACACACACACACACACACACACACACACACACACACACACACGCACGCACGCACGCACGCACTCACCCACCCACCCACCCACACAAACACTCACACACACACACACACATGCCTCATGGCGTGAACAGAATCCCTTTACTTTAAAAAACAAAAACAACAACTGAATAGTGTACTAGTAACAGAAACTCAAGTGTCTGCTTTGGCATGACCCTTTTACTTCACAGCTCCATAGCAGCTTTTCTGCTTTTATAAATAACTAGCTGACCCTGCCCGGCTTCGCCCAGACCCTGGTGGGGAGCATCTCATTTAATTCATATAAGTAGTCATATAATTGTGCTGGGAGACTTCAATGCAAAAATAGGTAGAGAGCAAACTAATAAAAAAAAGTGGCCGGTATGGAAAGCCTACATACAACTTCAAATGATAATGGATGGAGAGTCATCAACCTGGCAGAAGCCAAAGGACTGCAGATTAGCAGTACCAGACTACAAAGAAAGGATATACACAAACAAACTTGGAAATCATGTGACAAGAGAACCTATAATCAAATAGATCACATTTTAATTAACAACAGAAATGCATCAAACATACAGCAAGTCAGAAGTTATAGAGGAGCTGAGTGCCACAGTGACCACTTCCTCGTTGGAGCAAAATTTAAAATAAAACTTAAGAGAGCTTTCTATACTAAATTACAAAGATTACACCCAACATATAACAGAGAAAAACTGCAAGACATTACAGTCAAAGAGAAATTTACAGATGAAATAAAATGTAAACTTGAAACTCTGCAAAACCCTTTGGAGGAAAGCGTTGACCAAACTTGGTTGAACATCAAGAATACAATTCAGTCTACCGCAGAAGAATGTCTCGGTGTGTTAACCACGCATAGAAAGAACAGATGGTTCAATCAAAAATGTGAAGAAGCAGTCATTAGGAAGAAGAATGCCAGACATGTATGGTTAAATGACATCAATAACATCCAAAAGGAAGAGCATTATAGAAATGAATGTAAAGAGGCTACAAAAATAGTCAGACAGCAGAAGCGAGAATATATGAGTAATATAATCAAAGATATGGAAACTAATCACCAGAAAAATGAATCGAGAAAATTTTTTAAAGAACTGAAGTCAATGAAACGAGGGCACCAACAAAACACATACGGTTTAAAAGACAAAAATGGGAATATGCTAAATACCAATGAGGACATGTGCAACACATGGAAAGAATATTTTATTGAATTACTAAATTGTGAAGCTCCAAGTCACATTTTCCCACAGGAAGAGGTTCTAACATGCGAACCACAAATTGAAGAACCTACATTTGAAGAAATCCTATATGTAATCACACGACTTAAAAACAATAAGGCAACTGGGACTGATGGAATTGCTGCTGAATTTATAAAGGCAGGTGGCCATGCATTACATCTAAAGCTATACGAACTAATAATAAAAATCTGGAGGACAGAAGAATTACCCCATGACTGGAAAGAGTCATTATTGATACCTATCTTTAAGAAAGGAGACAAGTTCCAATGTGGAAATTATAGAGGAATATCACTACTGTCCACAAGCTATAAGATACTATCCGCAGTATTACTAAATAGACTAAAACCATATTCAGAAGACATATTAGGTGACTACCAGGCGGGTTTTAGACAAAACAGATCAACAATAGATCAGATATTTATCTTACGACAAATAGCCGAGAAACATTGGGAATATAAAAGAGATCTCCATAACATTTTTGTGGATTTTAAAAAGGCTTATGATAGTGTCCATAGGAATAGTCTATGGAATGCTATGCAGGAATTTGGAATACCAAGGAAGTTAATCAACATGACCAGACTATGCATGGAAGATACTTATAATATAGTAACATATAAAGGCAGGAAATCAGACCCCTTCCAAATAACATCTGGCTTGAAACAGGGTGATGCACTATCGCCGCTACTCTTCAATCTGGCTCTAGAGAAAGTTGTAAGGAAGGTAAAGGAGGAATGTGATATTGGAGGAACATCCAAGCTGCTTGGTTATGCAGATGATATAGATATTATAGGGCAAAGTGAACAAAAGACATTGGAAATATTGACTCACTTAAAGGGAAAAGCCCAACAGATGGGGCTGGTTATCAACCAAGATAAGACAGAATATATGGTAATTTCAAGAGACGGAATGGCTAGAAACTCTGGCCACATACAAATAGATAATATGACCATTAAAAGAACGGAAACATACAAATACCTGGGTACAATCTTCAACTGCTCCAACATCATAAGGGAAGAAATACAAACTAGAATCAACTCTGGAAATAAGATATACTATGCACTACAACATCTACTAAAATCAAAGGCGTTATCTCGTAACACCAAAATCACAATATACAAAACACTGATCAGACCAGTTGTGCTGTATGGCTCTGAAACCTGGAGTACAACGAAAGGAGACGAAGCCTTGTTACAAACCTTTGAGAACAAAATTTTAAGACGCATCTTTGGACCCATTAGGGATACACAAAGTAGAGAGTGGAAAAGAAGAAGTAACAAAGACATTTATGATCTGTTTAAGTCCCCGCTAATCACTGGTATCATGAAGGCTAATAGACTACAATGGCTGGGGCATATAGAAAGAATGGAAGATAATAGGGAAACAAAAAACTCGCTTACACTCAGGAAATAAATGACCGTAGACCCCGAGGTAGACCAAGAAGGCGGTGGAGAGATAATACATGTACAGACCTACAAGCACTTGGAATCAACGACTGGCAAGAGAAGGTCCACCAGAGAGACGAATGGAGACGGATTGTATTTGCAGCAAAGAACCTCAATGGCTCGGAACGCTGAAGAAGAAGAAGAAGTCATATAAGTTCTCATTAAATTCATACAACAAAAAAAGTAACTTAAAAGAATGTCCTTCCACACACCATCCATTATTTTTAATGAAAACTCTTTCTAATCACCTGCATGACTACAGTAACTTCTTAAGCAAAAAAAGATGAGTTACAATGTTATGCATTGTGCATTATTTTTATGAAAACTTTGAAAATGCCTTACAGATTGTATCATTATTTATTATAACTCATATGCCGGTACATAACTATGGAGAAAGAGTTTATAAATCTTTGAAAACGATGCCACAATATGACTATAAGTTATACAGAAAAGTTATGCCCCTTGAAATAACTTTTACAGAGTTAGGTCCCCTGAGATATATGAAATTATGATGAAAAATGAAAAATGAAATAATACTGAGTAAGCAGGCGATTTCACACTAACAAAATATCACAGTTGGCAGCGCTGGATTGAAAGGAAGGCGTGTAGAAAATTTCATCTCAATCGGATGGGCCGTTCGCGAACACATAAAGGACATACATTTGGACGGAGATCCTTTTTTATATATAAGAAGAAGATAGAAACATGTCTTTGGAGTGAAAGTACGAGGCATTTGAGTTTTGTTAGAATTTGCTGGATAATTCGATGTGGAATTTTACTGAACTGTCAAATGCTAATAGCACAACTGAATTGCTAACTTTAATAGCACGAGTTACTTGCTAACTTCAATAGCACGATGCTTGATAATCGTTTTACTGGCTCTTCACATTCTTCTTGCGAAATACTGCACGACTCATAACGAAAATGCTGTGACTGATTCGAGCATAAGTTTTGGGAAATCTGCCGCTTGTATGACAGACAGCTTTAATTACATTGTGATTGAATAGAAGACTTTCCTCCATGTCTATGAAGTACAACTTGAATGATTGCATATTGCATGTTACGGGAGGAAATATTTTATTATTAGATTTTAAATGAAGCCTTTGCGAGCATTGAACCACTTATGGTTTGTGAACAATACTTCAAAACAGTGCTGACATTTCATCTTCTGGAAAGCAGCCACGTATATTTTTCTTGTGCGTGTCTTATCACAGTACTATGTTAACATACTGTCCTATACTATGTATCCATAAAGCTACATTTGAGAGACAAGCTTGCCACAGGAAAACAACACAAATAAAGTACGAAGGTTGCATATATACCTGTTTTATTTCTGTAAGTGTTTCATCATTCTTCCATAGCGTCATTCTCTATTGGTGAAACGTGTCAGTGCTCAACCATACACCATCTATTACGTGCATTCTACTCCCAAAAGAACACAACCTCCCCCACCCCACCCCACACCTCAACAAATATCTGTTCATTAAACAAGTTAGTTCCATTTCCTTTACCGGACGTAGCAGTTCTTGGCTGTGATTCCTGAGCAAGTTTACTTTCAGTTGATGGCCATTACTTTCTGAAGGATCGACACTCATACCATTATGTGGAAACCAATGCAAGGCAGTCTGCTTCCAAAATGCCCGCAGCTGCGTTTCGAACGCGATTTGTGGGATAACACAAAAGTAACCCTTCGCCTCAGAGACGGCAACAGCTCATACCAAGAACTAAATCCATGGCCACAATTTGAAGTCCTTGTTACCGTGTAACAGGTGACTGGATAGTTCACTGCCCAAGCAAACATTTCAACATTAGAAGACTACCAATCAAGAATGTGTATAACATGTACAATTCTGGTGTACACACATTTGATTCCTCGTCGGTGCTACTGATTTTGTGCAGTCTGCTGTCTCCTCCTTGTGTGATCAAAGGGATCCGTTCTGTTCGTGATCCATGCCAGAATATGCTTATAGTAAACGATGATGGCTGAAGATGAAGAAAACAAAGGAGAAAACAGGGGCACGTAGACACACGCACGCACAGAGAGAAAGAAAGAAAGAGAGAGAGAGAGAGAGAGAGAGAGAGAGAGAGAGAGAGAGAGAGAGAGAGAGAGAGAGAGAGAGAGAGAGAGAGAGAGAGAGAGAGAGAGAGAGAGAGAGAGAGAGAGAGAGAGAGAGAGAGAAAGAGAAAGAAAGAAAGAAAGAAAGAGATACATGTGTGAAATGAAAGCAGTCATTTCCCAAACCAAACAAACAAACCACTGTATCCCGTTCTGTTCCATGTAGTTTTTTCATCACCTGAACATCAGTTAATAATACATTGTCCACTTATGCCCACTCAGCAATTGTAAGTTAAACTCACCAAGCATCTCACAGACTTTAATCAATACTCTTTCAGCGACAAAGTACTTTCAGTGGTTTATTTTACTATGCCAGTCCCTGACAGTTACTACTGTCGTTATCTCTTTTCTGGTTAGTAATCTACACGGTTTACTCAAATTGTTGCTTTAACTCGTTCAATATAAGGTCATTTTCTCATATTCTTCTAAATTACACAGAAACAAATGTCTGGGAATAACGAGTTAATTTATATACTCTGGAGAGAGGTTTTGGCTTCGGAACCACAAGACTGAAACTGCAGGGTTGTATGACTAAAATTAAGTCCTAATTGAACCGGGATATTTCTCCATACCAATTATAACTGGCCCCTAAGGCGCTTCCAGTGTCTTAACTGGCCGAGAATAAACCAGGGGTCTGGCTAAGCACTTAACGATACAGCGCACACAGTCATCTAGAGCTGGGAATACAAACAGGGTGGACAATTAATCTGTCATAGCTAAAGCAAATACATGTGACAGTTGGTATTTTGCTGAAGAGAAATGTGAGACAGCCAGGTCGCCACATGAGTCCCTGACCTTCTGCATTGACAAGCAAATTCAATAACAACCACACACGAAAGCAGGAGACGCGGTTGTAAGCACTGAAATTAACAACGACTGGGGACACCCCTGAGACCTACATAATCATATACACATTATCTGATTCAGTGTCGAAAGACAATATATCGTCGTGTGTGACCTACCATTTGGACAGAAGGACGATATATCTCCATACTAGGGCCATTGTGTTATTTGTTTTGTTTCTTGGTATGTTGGCAATTCCAATACTTAGGGAACTGACATTTACATTATAATGCTTGTTCATTCGATTGTGTACCATGTTTGGTCCACATCTACTTTTTGTTTGGCACCCAATCATTAATTAATCAGTGAGTGTGTATTAGAGTTCACAAGGCAGACAACTTAACAATAGAGAAGACAGTAGAAGGAGGAAAACATAAATATATATTCTCCGTGGATTTTAACAATGATTATGTCACGAAATTATTGTCTTCCTGAAGGAGAAAGTGTGTCAATATAAGGGAACAAACTTCTCAACACCGGGTCGACAGGCGAGAGCTTATCACACAAGACTGGTCAATAATTAGACTGAAGTACTGCATACATTTTAATAAATGGCGTTATTTTGGGGCAAGTATAGAAATTAAGATATCTAGGCACATGAATAACATCAGATGGAAGATGCATGCCAGAGATAAAGAACAGAATAGGACAAGCAAAAACTACATTCTATCAAATGAAGAATGTTTTGTGCAATAAGTCCTTGTCCTTGAAAGTTAGAAAAAGAGTTCTTGCATGTTACATAGAACCATTTGTATACACGGCTGCAAATCCTGGTCAATTAGTAAACAGGTGACATAAACCCTGGAAGCCTTGGAGATGTGGTTTTATAGAAGACATATTTTAAAACCATGGGGAGCACGGGGAAGGAACTGAATGGGATAGCCAAGGATATGATGGCTTAGAGGGAGCTGAATTGGGATAGGCAAGGATATGACGGCTTGGAGGGATCAGAATGGGATAGGCAAGGATATGAACGGCCTGGAGGCAGCTGAATTGGATAGCCAAGGATATGATGGCTTGGAGAGAGCTGAATGGGATAGCCAATCATATGAAGGCTTGGAGGAGAAAGCTGAATGGGATAGCCAAGGATATGACGGCCTGGAGGCAGCTGAATGGGAAGGATATGACGGCCTGGAGGCAGCTGAATGGTATAGCCAAGTTTATGACGTCTTGGAGGCAGATGAATGGAATAGCCAAGGATATGACATTTTATGGGCATCTGAATGGGATAGCCAATGAAATGACGGCTTGGAGGCAACTGAATGGAATAGCTAAGGATATGATGTCTTCCAATGAGCTGAATGGGATAGCCAAGGATATGACGGCTTGGAGGGAGCTGAATGGGATAGCCAAGGATATGACGGCTTGGGGAGAGCTGAATGGGATAGCCAAGGATATGACGGCTTGGAGGGAGCTGAATGGGATAGCCAAGGATATGACGGCTTGGGGAGAGCTGAATGGGATAGCCAAGGATATGACGGCTTGGAGGGAGATGAATGGGATAGCCATGGATATGACGTCTTGGAGGGAGATGAATGGGATAGCCAAGGATAAGACGGCTTGGAGGCAGCTGAATGGGATAGATAACGATATGACGGCTTGGAGGCAGTCTCCGTGGCGATGTTGTTACTATGCCTTCCTCACGCTTTGAAGGTTTTGGGTTCGATTCCGGGCTACGTCTTTCGGTTCACGAGTGCAATATTCTCGGAGACTCCTGGGGTTCGTCGCTGGAGCTTTGACGTCCGTGCTTTGAGCAACGCTTTCAACGGGCCGCCTTGTGGAAAGAGACCGAACTATATGGAATAAAACCAGGTGCAATGAAGTAGATCCTCTTTCCCTTCCTTTATGACGGCTTGGAGTGTGTTGGTTAATGGCCTTTGCTTCAGTCGGGGATAAAGGGCGTAAATAGAACAGAAGCGAAGGATTCTATTCTTTGAGTTCGGTATTCTCTCAGGAACACGTTACAAATTGGGTGATATTTGTGTCTAGAGACACATGAAAGACATTGAGTAGAATGTTAACAGGAAGCTTTGTTAACTATACAAAAGATAGCAGGAAGCTCTATTGCTAACCTATCACACCGTGCTGCAGAATAAATAAACAGCCACGCGCAGGGCTGCTTTTCTAACAAGCAGACACGATAGCCGAGGGAACCGAGCTTGTGAGGTGTAAGAGAGCAGCGCTGAAATACTGTCTAAATATTATATATGGCAGAATATGATCAACGTTAATGTAGCCGTTCTGTGGCTATGCAATTTGTAATCCCGCATACCGCGTTCGAAACACAGCTGCGTGCTATTTGGCAGTAGACCGCATCGCGTTGGTTTTTTCTGAAAATTGTATGGGTGCCGGTCGTTAATAAAACAATGGCAAACTACTGATCTTAAACTTGACAAGAAATCACGAACAACAAACAATATTGGGGTTAACAGCGATGTTCTGTAAAGGATATGCAACTAACTTAATGTTAGGATAGAGCAGTAATTCGTTTCCGTTCATAAATATACGGCAGCGCAATCAACGTGTTTGCATTCATGTCCTCTAAGCCAAATGAATTCTTTTTGTGACTTCAATCAATCAATCAATCATGTGCCATGCCGGATGAACATACTAGCGATATTTTGACATTTAGCCTAACTATATCTACGGGGGCACTACCTTGGGGCAATTGTACCCTCAGATGAAAGATGCACAACAGGGATTAAAACAGAGATTAAGAACAGCAAAAGCTACATTTCAGAAAAATGAAAAGTATCTTATAGCATGGAGGAATATCATCAGTAGAGTTGACCCAGAACACCAAAGAACGAGTTCTGTGGAGAGACATGAATCCTACGCCATCTAGCAGAGCACTTGAGGATGACGATGATCTCTACGGGATAGTTTATGAAAAAAAGGCTTTTAACAAACATCTTTTCAAATTATTTATTTTTTGTTTATTCTAATTGAAAGCATGTGCACATTTAAAAAAAAAAAAATGAAAGACAACCCGTTCACAAAGTAGCGGGCGCGATGATGAAGTTGATGATGTCATCAGCACGATCGGAAGTGGGTTGGACGTCTCGATTGGCAGTCTTCGAAGGAGAAGGAGAGATTGGTCACTTGTCCCTCCGTGCAGTTGGGCCTAAACAATGCCATGGCGCTATCACACCACAGACTCATAGCAGAAAACTGATTCAGGTAACATTATATTTGATTAATTTCTATTCTCAAGGTATCATCGATACAATAAATCTTAGTTAAAGCTAAATACAAAAGAAATCAATGCCCACTCCATGCGCCCCTGACCTCTGCCATAGCTTAATTAAGATTCATATACCTTGAGCTGAAATGTCTAAAAGAAAACTGCTTCAGGACACGTTATATTTCGGTAATTGTTATTCTCAAAATGTCATAACTAAAGCAGATTTTAGTTGAAACTAAATAGCAAAAAAATCCATGTCCACTCGCTGCGCCCCACGACCGTCTGCCAAAGCTGAATTAAGATTCGAAAACCTTATGCTGAAATGTCTGCCATTAATAGAATGTGGATACTAGCAATACAAATGCATATGTCTGACTGTCTAACTGTCTGTCTGTCCGCTGTCTGCATTTCTGTCTATCCATGAATCAGTCTATATATCCATCGATATGAGTATCCGTCCATGTTTCTATTTGTCTATTACTTTAAGGTATACATTGCATATTTTTACAATATTTTTTTTCCCCATTTGTGTGTGGGTGCTCATGACAATTTATGTGTGTGAAAAGTGTGGGAGTTTGTTTATATTAGTTTTGAGTGATTGTGTTAAGGAGTGTGTGTATGCGTGCGTGGTTTTTATGTATGACTAACTATATATATATATATATATATATATATATATATATATATATATATATATATATATATATATATATATATATATATATATATATGGACATGTGAGAGGGAGAGAGAGGGAAAGAGTGAAGAGAGAGAGAGAGAGAGAGAGAGAGAGAGAGAGAGAGTAAGTATAAGTGATTAATTTAGTGTGTTTGTGATTGTGAGCGGATGTGTGTGTATGTGTGTGTGTGTGTGAAAAGTGTGTGTGTGGACGTGAGATTGTGTGGATGTACGACTGTGTGAGTACTTGCGTGTGAAAGTATGTATGCGTCGATTATGTGTGTATGGTACGGAATGTATGCTTTGCTGTATGTATGAATGAGGATAAATGGGCGTGAAAGTGAGAGAGAGAGAGAGAGAGAGAGAGAGAGAGAGAGAGAGAGAGAGAGAGAGAGAGAGAGATGAAGAAAGAGGAAGGGAGTGAGGGTATGCATTTATGTATAAGTACATATTTGGTAGTAAGTTTGTGATTGTGAGTAAATGTGTTTTTGAGTGGCTTGTGTGTAAATGATGTAAGTATATATGCAGGTATGAATGCATGCATTTATGCATGCGCGCGCGCGCACGTGTGTGTGTGTGTGTTGTGTGTGTAATTTTGTCAGTCTGCCTGCCTGCCTGTCCCTTAACGTAGTAATATTAATTGTTTATGTTCACACGTATATGGTTTTTCCTATGTAAATGTAACATGCACATTGGATAACTGATTTACGAAAAATGAGTGATTGAAAGGGCCGAATGTAAGACGTCCCTGCGTGCCAAATTTGTGACCCTTTGAAAATAAAGTTCGTTGTTAGTTCTGTCTGTCTTTCTGTATGTCTCCTGGTCTGTCTGTTTTTATATCTGTTTGTTTGTGTCATAATGACATATCTTTATGTGTTAGCTTCTTCTTCTTCTTCTTCAGCGTTCCGAGCCATTGAGGTTCTTTGCTGCAGATACAATCCGTCTCCATTCGTCTCTCTGGTGGACCCTCTCTTGCCAGTCGTTGATTCCAAGTGCTTGTAAGTCTGTATATGTATTATCTCTCCACCGTCTTCTTGGTCTACCTCGGGGTCTACGGTAATTTATTTCCTGAGTGTAAGCGAGTTTTATTTCCCTATTATCTTCCATTCTTTCTATATGCCCCAGCCATTGTAGTCTATTAGCCTTCATGATACCAGTGATTAGCGGGGACTTAAACAGATCATAAATGTCTTTGTTATTTCTTCTTTTCCACTCTCCACTTTGTGTATCCCTAATGGGTCCAAAGATACGTCTTAAAATTTTGTTCTCAAAGGTTTGTAACAAGGCTTCGTCTCCTTTCTTTGTACTCCAGGTTTCAGAATCATACAGCACAACTGGTCTGATCAGTGTTTTGTATATTGGGATTTTGGTGTTACGAGATAGCGCATTTGATTTTAGTAGATGTTGTAGTGCATAGTATATCTTATTTCCAGAGTTGATTCTAGTTTGTATTTCTTCCCTTATGATGTTGGAGCAGTTGAAGATTGTACCCAGGTATTTGTATGTTTCCGTTCTTTTAATGGTCATATTATCTATTTGTATGTGGCCAGAGTTTTTAACCATTGTCAGCTGGTTAAAGAATTATAAACTGTGCTTGTACGTCCACAGGGAGGAATATATTCTATTATGTATACATGCAGCTGGAGGATACAGGTGATTAACTTGTCTTGCTTGCTCATGTGACTTTCATTGACTAGTTGATTTAGTATATGCCAATCTTTATATTGTCGCTAACTGATCTACGAGTATTTTCCTCTCTCATGACTTTATTTGCTATGCGTTTATAATGTATGTTGTTTCTGTTGTCCTTGGTGTTTAAAATTATGAATGAACTACCAAAAACGAAAAGTAGATTCTGAACTTTACTGAAACAAGATTACAAGAAACAAATTGGATGTTGCGGCCAAACACGTCGCCAACACAGAACAAACAAGCACAAACAGGCACACACCTACATGTAAAACACTACATAACAATATTAATGATACTTATCCGGTATCCTTTTTTGGAGCGAAGACGCGTTAGACGACTATCAGTGGATTGTATTAACCGGATGTATGGTCAATGGATCAAAGGTCATTATCGTCAGAAGCTCAGTGATTGGCTAAGCCACCCGGAGGGAGGACAGACGGGAAGGGGGTGGCGGTGGACGTGGAGAGGCGCCCATGTGAGCGAAAGATAACAATGGGGATTAGCCCTCTGTGGCGAAGGTGTCACGGACGCAGTTCGCAATTTCGCCTTCCACGCTCGAAACACAACTACGGACGACCTGGATGAAGACCGCCCCGCGTTGTTCCTAATAAAATGGTATGAGTACCGGTTGTTCAGAAAGCACTTACGAACCACCGAACGCAATCTTGCCAAGAAATCCCAAATAACAAAAATAATGCTGGGGTTGACTGTGATATCCCATAAAGGATGTGCAACTATCTCTTTTTAGTACAACTGCGGGATGGGAGCGGGAGGGGATTTGGAAGTTAAATGAAATTGTGTTGGACACTGAGGCCGTGAGGGGAGAGTGAATCCAACTGGAAGATGAGATGATTTTTCCAATGTCTTACGATCCCGTTCGTGGGATGCGCACGATGTGATCGCCGTGACCTGTATATCGGCCACGCCACAGTAGTCACGACTGTTGACGTGCACGGATAACGGTTTCTGGGAGCCACTGTTGATTTAGCTTCATAAAGGATGTATGAGTGAAATCAGGTATGAGAGCAGAGGTATAAGTAGAGCAGAATTCAGATGGACCTGCGTACCCAATTACTAACCCTTAGAAAATACAGTTCTTTCGCCCGCTCGTTCTCCGTAAGTATAGCGGTCTGTCTGTTTCGACGGATGGGTAAAGGGGCATAGCACCATGTACCAAGCAGGCACAAGGCGTGTAAAATGGTCCTTTACTTTTACTTTGCCATATTGCTATAGACTAACTGGCACTCAATGGGTCAGGTGGTTCACATCACATTGGCCGCCTTTATTTTCCACGCCCTGGTATTCATTTTAGGTTGGGTTAACCTGGGAGCACAGATCGACTTTAAAAGTTCACCTTGGTGGTGATTCAAACCTTTGACCATTAGGCCGCAGCCAATTGTGCTACCCACTGAGATAGCATAGCTCCAATAGATATCAGAAGTTGCATAACAATCGATCAATTGACTGTATTGGTAATCAGGCTTGTGTCCAGATCGACGGTATGTAGAAGTGGGATAGTTAGTTAGTTGCATATCCTTTATATGACGTTTCCAGTCAACACCATAATTGTTTGCTGTTGTTGATGTTTTGGCAGGTTTACGTTCAGTAGAGAAGTTGCATAGCCGGCAAATATCATCATGTAGTTGCCATTACCCTGATGACGTCATGACAATGTTAGGCCATAACCCAGGTTAGAGATTAGAGGTTGCGGCAGTGTTCAGCAAGTGAACACCGGAACGTGAAAAGTGGGTACTTTTCACACAACGTGAAAAACGTTGGGACTCCCTTCCCAAATGAACAGGAAGTGGGGTCCAGACAAGGGAGTCAACGATGTAACTTCGTCCAGTGCGGACCACGTTCAGATAGAGTAATGGCCAACACTGCGCCACTCTTTTAAAGAGCTAGTTTGTGTTAGGAGAATATTGTCAAGTCTAGTGTCGAATATCTGAGTGTTATATTGATGGTGTTCATCCTAGTTTGTGTAGCCCAATACACGTATGAAACTACAACTGGCGTTTGAATCGACTACTGTTCGAGTTCACTACTGTTCGAGTCTACTAATGTTATGTTGTGTGGAGAATTGTAGTCTAATTATTCAGCCAAGTTTTGTGCTGAGAAATGACCAGGGTGTTGTCTAGAGAGGAAAAGAATAATTAAATCATACCCCTTCTGAATACGGACAGTAAGAAAGAAGTATTTACAAATGTCCGGCATTAAGCGGCAGACCCAGATACTCATTTGTATGCTGACACCAGCAGTGATTATAATGAATACAGCACGACCTCTAGTGGACCCTGACACTTGGGAGAATTCGCCCATAGGAACCTCGAGACTACAGGATATGATTGTAGACATCGAACAGTTGTCAATATAAAGTTGAAAGCTATAAATTATGATTCTACTAACGGAGCAGTTGTTAACTAAAATTTTGTGTCCACACAGGGCGAACCTATGAAGGTAATCATCACCAACTCAAACGCTGAAACGAACACAGTGTAACAGTGTGAATATATAACTTTTAACAGTGAAGTTAATAAAGCAGAGCTGCAATCGCGCTCTATAAGTCGCCAACAGCCAAGGTAATAAATCAGATCGGAAGTCGCGCTTTAAGATAAAGCAGAGTTCAATCGTATCCAGAAAATAAAACCAGAACTATAATCGCGCTCTGACAAAATAAATAAACAACTCTGGACAGCTCATCAGACGTGATTCTTAGAAATCGTCCATAGACGTCAGTCGCGGTGATTGGGCAATCTTGAGCATGGCCTACGATGGGTAGCGTTGTAATACTCTGCTATGATAATTTGGCGTGTCCAGCGTGTGCCGCTTGGCTACACACCCGCTTCACGCGCCAGTGATCCGAGGCTTGTTTTCGGATCCGGTCAGGGATATGCACTACTGACGAGCTCAAACGAGAGCGAAACTCGAGTATAGTGCTTCCATATTGACGTGGATAGGCCTTAGGTTCATACCAGAATACGATCAGCGTTGTCAGTAGTGGGTTGTGCTCAATATTTAAACCAGGTCGAGTTCAGGAGTTCAAGAACGTCGATTGAAACTTCGTTAAAATCCCACTGTGTTATAAATCACATGGTGAACGAAAACAGTGAACAGTGTTAACAATCTTAACTGTTGATAAACATATTTTAGTTAAATTAGTTTCACTACAGCTCAAAACAATTAGTTACATAGTTTAAGAGTTGAACGGCATTTCGCGAGAGTTGTTTATTGTGTCAAAATTCGCGAATAGCACTTATTAGTAAAAGTTTAGTACAGTAATCCTGTGAGCAATATTATAATATTATATTGTATGTGATTGAATATTAAGAACTGGTGCTTACTAATAACTAATTACACGTATATTGATATTTAATTAGGGGAAAATCCTGAAGCTTGTGTGTTAGATGCAGTAAATAACACACTATATATATATTTTCCCCTTTAAAATGTATACTTTACTGGACATTAATTAGAATACAAACAGGCCATTAATTAGGATAAGTAATTGCTTTGATTTAATAATATTTTGAGAATAGCTATATAGTTATTTATTGATTAATAGTTATTATAAAGTGGTTGTGAGTTAGATAACTAAATACGTGAGTACATTATTCATGGGTTAGTGTAATGATATTATATTATAAGTTACTTTATTTATGTTGTGTTATTAACAAATTCACCTCCTAAAATGACTGAGTACGTAAGTACTCAGTCATGAATTATACAAATATTTATTGTTAAATTTGCTGGATTTTAACTAACATCTAATAAAATAAATAGTCGTTTCTGATCGGTGGAATCCTAACATTTCTGTTTCGGCGCTATATTTGTCTTTAACATCGTGCTTCTCTGGGTACGACGCTGACATAGAGATAGCGGGGAAATACTAATTTGAATTAAAGTGTTATAATTTCCATACAACATGAGATTAGAGCAATCATTATTATAATCTAGTAACTTATATTTATGCATGATTTTTGAAGTTTTGTTATAATTTTGTTGATTATTCTGTCGTTTTGAATAATTTCTCACATGCAAAAGTTATTTCATTTATCAGAACTGCTGGCATATTGAAAACTTTTCATTTTCTGAGAGTTGTATCTTGTCATAAAGCATGCCACGGACTTACGATGAGCCTAAGCAGGTCTACGGCATCTAAGGCGAAATGCAAAGTTAATAATTTTAATTAAATATTATTTCAGGAACAAATACTAAGTATATATGAAGATGCACTAGGCGGCGTTAACAGCAATATGATACTCTTCTAAGGGACGCCGATGACTATCCTTAACTGACAATTGTCATCTAAAGTACAAGGCCATAGTAACATGGAAATACACTATATGTAGCTCTAAACATATCTCTGATAATACTATATAGTCGTAATAGTATTGTCCTGTAAGGAGACATGATGATTATAAAAACAAAGATGAGGGAAACGAAGTGTAATGAACTTATCCACATGGAGAAAAGATTATTTTCAGAGTTTATGATTGAACTATTATGAAGTTGAAGAGGACTTTCCTCTGAAACTGATTTTTATGTTGATACTTACGCTTGAAATCAGTAGTCAGAATGGATGAGGACGCAACATATACTAAGTATACAGCTACCGAGTAATGTAATTACATAGAATCGCCATCGCATGAGTATAAATATATGAATAGCTGAACATAGCCGTAAATTAGCAGTCGACATTGCAACCAGAGATAGAAGTGAATTCTAAGATGATGCTCTCGACTGAGGAGGAAATAGGTATAACTAGTCTCGGTTACTTGACTATGTCATCAGATAGTATACACAAATATCAATGTTTTGCATTTGTTGCTTGCATGATTCATTCTGTGTTCAAATTAATAATTTCAATCAATTTATTATTTACTAATATAATTACTTGATTGACCGACTGATTGATACAGTAAATATAACTAATTGAATCATATATAGTAAAAAGAATGTTGATTTTAATTATTGAATCATAAAGGTTACATTTCAATATTAAGTTAAATCAAATGAAAATAAGAACATTAATTTCATTAATTTAATAGACTTATGATTATTGACTGAACAGAATAATTATTTTTAATATTAATAATACGGTACAATATTATTTATTATTTTTGTAATTTATCATATAATTGCATGTTATGCATTCCATAATAATAAAGTTTTAAAGATAAATGGTAATATACTGTTTACTGATTATTTATGTCATTATATTGTTAAGTGAATATATTATTATTCTTTGATTATTGTATTATTAAATTGTTAATAGTTGTAATAGTCAATTATTAATATTAGTAATATTTAGTGATGATAATTAGTGATTGACATTGGTTATATAAGTATTAAACAAAAGGAGTTCTTCGATGTATAATAGATTATTTATTAGTTATGAACTGATTAGTTATGTTGTTATTTTGTTGATTCATTATTTTGGTTATTGATTGTTGTATTAATAGATTATTAGACAAATAATTTGGATACAACAATAGTTATAAATTATAAGAAGAATAATGTCAACATATTTTGTTACGATAAGGCTATAATAGAAACCACCACATTTGGAGTCTGAGGGCTTTCTTTAAATAGGAGAAGAGCGGTCTTTGCAATTAAGTTAAATTATATGATAAATTGTCATAAATAGTACTCATTTCAACTATATTCGTGCATTATGAGCTGAGTATCAACGACAGAGTTAAGAGGCCTGGGCAACACATGGGCAAATTGACTACTCGCAGCAACGTTACAAGATCTTGCAAGATAATTCATGAAGGGTGATTAAGACTTGGACAGTGGGCTCAGCTGGCATGGTTGAACCCAGAATACCCCTCGAATGCCTGGGATGAGTTACTTTAGCAATTAATCTACACAGAGTTGATAGAGGACGTTTATTGGTGGTCAATGTTGTACGACTACGATACACGCTACTTACCAAGAAGAAACAAATTGTTTATATAAACAAGATGACACAAATGTGGAACTAAAATGTTGATTCAAAGATCATAAAAGAAAATGATCTTATGTTAAAAGACAATTAAAGTTGCAGACTGAAATATTCATTTCAGTTTAGAAAGAATATTTATAGCCATATTGTTATATAATAATTTGATTAAAGTCGGTAGGACAAGATATAGGTATTGATATCTTGATGTATTAATATTTAAACGAGGATGATTAATGAGTTTGTATATTTCAGACTGACAAGAAGTTATCAAGTGTCATTGACAGGCTACAGATAAATTAAATTATAATTAGATTATAGTGTTGAGACATTGTAAAAGATATAGTTAAAGTAAATTTGATGAGATAAGTTATAATTAGATGTTAATTTGGAAAAGAAATAGGAAAAAATGATTTAAAATTAATTTTTTTGCCAAAGAAGGGGGGAATGCCATGACCCTGATGACGTCATGGCATTGTTAGGCCATAACCCAGGTCAGAGATTAGAGGTTGTGACAGTGTTCAGCAAGTGAACACCGAAACGTGAAAAGTGGGTACTTTTCACACAACGTGAAAAACGTTGGGACTCCCTTCCCAAATGATCAGGAAGTGGGGTTCAGACAAGGGAGTCTACGATGTGGCTTCGTCCAGTGCGGACCACGTTCAGATAGTGTAATGGCCAATACTGCGCCACTCTTTTAAAGAGTTAGGAGAAAATTGTGAAGTCTAGTGTCGAATATCTGAGTGTTATATTGATGGTGTTCATCCTAGTTTGTGTAGCCCAATACACGTATAAAACTACAACTGGCGTTTGAGTCGACTACTATTCGAGTTCACTACTGTTCGAGTCTACTACTGTTATGTTGTGTGGAGATTGTAGTCTAATTTTCAGACAAGTTTTGTGCTGAGAAATGACCAGGGTGTTGTCTGGAGAGGAAAAGAATAATTAAACCATACCTCTTCTGAATACGGACAGTAAGAAAGAAGTATTTACAAAAGTCTGGCATTAAGCGGCAGACCCAGATACTCATTTGTATGCTGACACCAGCAGTAATTATAATGAATACAGCACGACCCCTAGCGGACGCTGCCAGTAGGTAGTCCAGTTTTTATGGAATTCACCAATGCTGACATTAAGAAGAGTTACCAGGAAGTATACATATTGATTGATGATGCTATAATTGAGTGGCACAGGAAAGGCAGTCTGTATGAATATTCAGCCTGTCGAAGCCCTCTAATTGTTGAGGAATGACCTTTCTTGTTATTGTACTCCCTCCCAGTATTGAGCTGGAGTCTGTTTACAAGGAAATGCCTTAAAAACGCGCAGGAAACATTGCCAACCTACGCCTAATGACATGCACTCCGTATGTGTTGAATCGTCGCCTGACTACGTCCTAAACTGCCTCCGCGCAGATGTGAAGTTCCATTACCAGCTTTGCAAACCCAACTGATTTGTGAATTTGGAGAGGACAAAATGAGCTCTACAATATAATTCCGATCAAGGAGGTATTTCAGTAAATCGTCGGGAGTTATTTTTCCACATGCACTTCACTGTGCTAGATGTGGGACCTTTAAATGTCTGTGAAAACCTGATGGCCAAAGCATTAAACGTAGTTTTCCAGAGGTTTCATTAAACAACCGACCAACCCACTAACAACCAACAACTAACCAACCAACCCATCAATAACCAATCAACTAATGTCCCAATCAATCATACAACTATTAACAAATCAACAAGCAAACGAACTAACCAGTCAATGAAACTACAGAACAATCAATCAACAGACTAACTAACCCTTGCCTTGCAAGAGTACGAGAGAACAACGACATAAAGCCAAACAAATGGTTGACGTGACATAGCGTCACCAACATGCCTTTCCTCAGTACGGATCGATAGCAAGTTCAATTCTCACGACGATAGTTTTGAGGACACTAGGCAAGGAACCGCTTGCTGCACTTTGTACGCGACAATTGATAGAGAACAAGAGCTGTGGTGAGAACAGTTTAATTATGGCGCTGTGTAGACAAAAAGCGGAGAAATGTCCGTGCAGGTAGAAAAGTTATAAGACGAGGACACTGTGGTCAAATCACGCCTCTCGCGATCA